>CANTUT010000322.1:0-710000 GCA_947687605.1 Reutealis trisperma
AGAGGTTCGGCCAAGAGGAGAAGGAAGGAGAGAAAATCTGATTTTTGTACAGAAAATTCTGGAGAAATCTGGTATATGGGCAGGTTTTTAGCCAAATTATAGTTTAATCCTCCAATTTTTTAAGTTATGCAATTTGGTCCTTGCAAATTTTACAGTTTGGTCCTCCTCCATACATTTTTAAATATTAATATTAAACTTAATTAAGCTTTAATTAATGTATTTATTCACTTTTAGATTATTATTCAAAAATTATAAATTTCACTAAAAAAATTTCAGAAATATGGTACTTTAAGTACGTTTACAATTTGGTATATATATGGTTTCATTTATGTTTCTCTTTGGTTTTTACTTAGGTTTCTTATACTTTTCATATATTAAAATACTATGCAAAAATTTTATGCAAATCTTTAATATCAACTTTGAATTAAAATTCTAAAATTCACTACCTAACTAAAGCTAATTTCTAGGATGTTACATATCCAGTAGTGAAGAAGAAGTTGAAGAAGAAAGAATACCACCTCTTAAAGATGCAAGTGATGAAGAGGATGACAACCAACTAGAAATAGCCGAATGTGGTAGGTCTCTTGTCACAAGGAGATCATTAAGCATGCAAATCCAATATGATGATAATGTGCAACAAAGGGAAAATCTGTTTCTAACTAGATGTCTTGTAAAAGATAGAGTTTGTGATGTAATCACAAATGGGGGTAGTGTAACCAACGTAGCAAGCACCACTTTAGTTGAGAAAGTAGGGTTACCTACTACTAAGCATCCTCACCCTTATAAACTAAAATGGCTTAATGATTGTGGGGAAATTAGGGTGACAAGGCAAGTTCTAGTAGCTTTCAAGATAGGCAGGTATAATGATGAGATTTTATTTGATGTTGTTCCTATGCAAGCAGGTCATCTATTGTTGGGATGTCCTTGGCAATTTGATAGAAGGGTGATGCATAATGGCTACACCAATCACTACACTTTTGAGAAAGATGGAAGAAAGACAACTCTTACACTACTTTCACCTAGAGAAGTCTATGAGAATGAGCTGAAAAGAATTCAAAAGGAGAGAGAAAACAAGAGTGAGAAAAAGAGTGTAAATGATGTACCAAAAGAAAGAGAGAGTGCAAAAAAAAAAAAAAAAGTGGCAAAAATCTTGAGAAAGGATAGAAAGTGAGCTCGAATGAGAAAAATGAGGGAAAAGAAATTGTTGAAAGTAAAAAGAAACGTGTGAACTTTTATGCAAAGGGAAGTGATGTTAGGGAAGCTTGGTTTTCAAAGAAAAGTATACTTGTACTTATGTACAAGGAGCTTTATTTTAACACTAATGACCTTAATGTTTCTTTGCCTAGTGTTTTTGTTTCTCTTTTATAGGAATTTGAGGATGTCTTTCCTGAAGAGATACCTAATGGATTGCCACCCATTAGGGGTATTGAGCATCAAATCGATTTTATTCCTGGTGCTTTGATTCCAAATAGACAAGCCTATAGAAGTAACCCCGAGGAAACAAAGGAGCTTCAAAGGCAAGTTATGGAGTTGTTCGCTAAAGGACATGTTAGAGAAAGTATGAGTCCATGTGCTATGCCCGTTTTGCTAATACCTAAGAAAGATGGTTCTTGGAGTATGTGTGTTGATTGTCGTGCAATTAATAACATTACGGTAAAGTATCGCCATCCTATTCCTAGGTTAGATGATATGCTTGATGAGTTGCATGGTTCTGCTATCTTTAGCAAAATTGATTTGAAAAGTGGATATCAACAAATTAGAATGAAGGAAGGTGATGAATGGAAAACTTCCTTTAAAACAAAATATGGTTTGTATGAATGGTTAGTTATGCCTTTTGGCTTGACTAATGCACCTAGTACTTTCATGAGACTTATGAACCTTGTTTTGAGAAATTTTATTAGTAAGTTTATTGTTGTATATTTTGGTGATATTCTTGTCTATTCTAAAAGCATAGATAAACACTTAGAACATTTAAGGTGTGTGCTTGATGTGTTGAGAAATGAAAAATTGTTTGCAAACCTTAAAAAGTGTTCTTTTTGTTTAGACAGGATTGTGTTTTTAGGATTTGTGGTTAGTGCTCAAGGTGTTGAAGTTGATGAAGAAAAGGTAAGTGCTATAAAAAATTGGCCTATTCCTACATCGGTAAGTGAGGTAAGAAGTTTTCATGGTTTGGCTAGTTTTTGTAGATGTTTTGTAAAAGATTTTAGCACCGTAGCTGCACCTCTAACAGAGGTAATTAAAAAGAATTGTGTTTTTAAGTGGGAAAAAGAATAAGAAGATGCATTTAATTCATTGAAAGATAAGCTATATAAGGCACCCATTCTTGCTTTGCCTAACTTTAATGATATTTTTGATATTGAGTGTGATGCATCAGGTGTAGGTATTGGGGCTATCCCTATGCAAGGAAAAAGGCCAATTGCCTATTTTAGTGAAAAGCTCCATGGTGCCTCATTGAAGTACCCACTTATGACAAGGAGCTCTATGCTTTGGTTAGAGCTTTAGTGACTTGGCAACACTACCTTTGGCCTAAGGAGTTTGTAATTCACATCGACCATCAATCCTTGAAATTCCTAAAGGGCAAGGTAAGTTGAACAAGAGGCATGCCAAATGGGTTGTGTTCATTGAGACCTTTGCATATGTGATCAAATACAAGCAAGGTAAGGAGAACATTGTGGCTGATGCAGTGTCAAGAAGGTATGCTTTAGTTAATACTTTAGATGCAAGAATGCTTGGGTTTGAAAATATTAAATCTCTGTATGTTGATGATTCTAATTTTTCTAGCATTTTCAAGGCAAGTGAGAAAGTTGCATTTGGTAAATTCTATAGAATTGATGGGTTTTTGTTTAAAGAAAATAGACTTTGCATACCTATTTGTTCTATGAGAGAACTCCTTGTTAAGGAGGCACATGGGGGAGGGTTAATGAGACATTTTGGCATCACTAAAACTTTAGATACTTTACATGAACACTTCTATTGGCCTAAAATGAAAAGGGATGTACATAGAATTTGTGATAGATGTGTTGTGTGCAAGCAAGCTAAATCTAAAGTTTTGAATTAAGGTTTGTATACTCCTTTACCTGTTTCTAGTAACCCTTGGACTAATATTTCCATGGATTTTATTTTAGGGTTGCCTAGGTCAAAAAAAAGGGAAAGATTCTATCTTTGTGGTGATTGATAGGTTTTCCAAAATGTCACATTTCATTCCTTGTAATAAAATTGATGATCCCACCAACATTGCTAATTTATTCTTTAGGGAAGTGGTATGTTTACATGGCATTCCTAAAAACTATTGTTAGTGATAGGGATGTAAAGTTTCTAAGTCATTTTTTGAAAGTTTTATGGAGTAAAATTGGAACCAAATTGTTATTTTCTACTACTTGTCATCTACAAACTGATGGTCAAATTGAAGTTGTTAATAGGATAGGAACTTTGTTGCATGCTATTGCCCAAAAAAACTTAAAGAATTGGGAAGAATGCATTCCATTTGTTGAGTTTGCTTATAGTAGAGTTGTGCATTCTGCTACTGGTTTCTCACCTTTTGAAATTGTTTATGGTTTTAATCCTTTAACCCCTTTGGATTTAGTGCATTTACCTTGTAATGAAAGGAGTAGTTTGGATGGGAAGAGAAAGGCAGATTTGGTGAAGAAATTACATGAGGAGGTGCAGAAGAATATTGAGAAGAAAAATTAATAAATAGCAAGTTAAGTGAATAAGGGAAGGAGGCATGTTGTATTCAAACTAGGTGATTGGGTTTGGGTGCATATGAGAAAAGAAAGGTTTCCAAGTCAAAGGAAGACAAAGCTTCATCCAAGAGGAGATGAACCTTTTCAAGTAGTTAAGAAGATCAATGACAATGCATACAAGCTGGACCTACCTGGTGAGTATAATGTGAGTGCTACCTTTAATGTTAGTGATCTTTCTCCTTTTGATGTAGGTGTTAGAGATTCATGGATGAATCATCTTAAGGAGGGAGGGAAAGATGCAAACAACAAAGCATACAAAGGCAAGGATCCAATTCAACTTCCCAATGGTCCCATTACAAGAGCAAAAATGAAGAAATTCAAGGAAACACTAAATGGGATGATTTAAGGCTTGTGGGATGATCTTGCCGCAATTCAAGAATGCAAGAATGAATCATTCATCAAAATGGGGATTCAAGACTTAGATCAAAGTTTGGTGACAATGAGTCAAGTGGATGAAGGCCAAAACATGGGCATGTACCTAGGCCATTAGTTTGTTTTTGATGTTTTTGGGCCCCTATCAATATGATATAAGCCCAAGTTCAAATAAATTAAGTGTGCTTATGTAATTAGTGAGTTTTGGGCCTATTTATGTTAGGTATAAAGCCCAAAACGAGTTTAGATTTATTTCTTGTTTGGGAATCAATTTCTAACTAGGAAACTTTAATCCTTGTTTAGGAAGATTCCCTAGTCTATGTTTTATTCCAATTTAGGTTGAACTTATAATTATTAGTTGTCTAGGAATCAATTTCTAACTATGAAACTTTAATTCTTTTTTAATAAAGATTCCCTAGTCTATGTTTTATTCCAATTTAGGGTTGAACCTATAATTATTAGTTGTCTAGGAATCAATTTCTAACTAGGAAATTTTAATTCTTGTTTAGGAAAGATTCCTTAGTCTATGTTTTATTCCCATTTAGGGTTGAGCCTCTATATAAACTCAACCATTCATGTAAAATGGAGTTAGATTTTGATAAATAAAAATTTAGTTTTTCTTATGAGTGTTATCTCTTGTTTTTTATTCTTGCTTGAATCAAGTTCATACAATCAAAGCTAATTACTTTGTGCGTATTTATTCTAAGGTTCTTTTTCACAAGTTGGTATTGTGCTGCGGAGATCATCATCCAAAGGTGATCATATTCGAAGGTGCTCTATCACGGGTTGGAATTAGGTCACGGACTTAGGGAAAATCTGATTTAGCTTTCCAAGGAGTTGCTTCCAAGCATAAAGATATTGGGTCTCAAGTTTAATATACTTGGGGTTCGTTTCACTTTATGTTTCATTTATGTTTTCAATTTTCATTTGTTTTCTTGTTTTTGTTAAATTCTTTCATTTTCATTTGTTATTATTTCAGGTCTGAAAATTCAAAAAAAAAATTCCTAAATCGTCTACCCAATTATGTTTGTGTCTTTTTGTTTCTTTGTTTTCTATCCTATTTGTATCCTTTGCGTTTCATTAAAATTCAAGTGTTGGAAGGTCAAATTCATCCATACTTACTTGGAAACCAATTTGAATTTAAGAAGGAAGTGGAGGATTCATCCATCACAAGTTTGAAGACTTCAAATTCGGTTTGGCTTCTTGTATTTGATCTTTAGTTTATTTTTTAATTTTCCTTTCGAATTATTGCTGTAATTATTAAAAAAAAAAGATCAAAAAAAGAAAAAAAAGAAGGAAAATTCGTCCAAAAAGAAAAGAAGAAGAAAAAAGTGTTGAAATCTAACTTTTTGTTGTATTTATAGAAGTTATTTAGTTCCTAGAGTGAAGAGGACAAGGAAAGAAGCTGATTTTCAAGATTATACAAGGAGAATCAAAGATTTCAGCATTGTACAAGGAATTTGACTAATTCCAAGCCTTGCATGACTTGATCCAAGCAATGGAGAGAAGGGCCAATAATAGAATGCACTAACTTGAGCAAAGTAGTAGCAAAAGAATGGATCAATTTGAGCAAAGAAGTGTTGGGCGGATGGACCAGTTAGAAGCTTCAATCATAAGAGGACAGCCACCAAACTTTCCTAGACAAGCTAGGCGTGTACCAAGGAGAGTGCGGGATAAGATTAAAGATGATGACTCATTTGGTGATATTAATGAAGAAGAAGAAATAAGGTTAAAGATGATGACTCATTTGGTGATATTAATGAAGAAGAAATAAGGCCAAAAGCTAGACAAGAACAACAATTGTGGAATAAACCTAAAAATTCCATCATTCTATGGAAGAATAGATCCCGAAGCATACTTGGATTGGAAAAAGAAGATTAAATTAGTGTTCGATTGTCATAAATTCACTGAATCCAAAAGGTTAAAGCTTGTTGTGGCTGTGTTTGATGTATATGCCATTACTTGGTGGGATGATACCAACCAAAAGAGGAGAAGAAATAGAGAAAGACCCATAGAAGAATGGCAAGACTTAAAGGCAATCATGAGAAGAAGATTTGTACAAAGTCACTACTATAGGGAGCTGTACAATCGTCTTCAAAACATAAAACTCAAGGGTCTAAAAGTTTTGAGGAATACTACAAAGACATGGAGGCAGCCATGATTCAAGCAAATGTGGAAGAAGATAATGAGGCTACAATGGAAAGGTTCCTCAATGGGTTGAATAAGGAGATTGCAAATGTGGTTGAGCTGCAACCATATATGGAGCTTGAAGATTTACTTCATCTTGCTTTGAAGGTTGAAAAGCAATTGAAGAAAAAGAGCACCAATCAGTTATTTACCTCCTATAATGCACCAGTCAAATAAGATTGGAGAAGAGATGACAAGGCTTTTTCATCCAAGCCTAAGGCTAATTCCAAAGAAGCTCTAAAGACATCTTTCCCAAGCAAGGACAAAGGTAAAGCTATGCCTTCTAGTTTTGGAAATATTATATGCTATAAATGTCAAGGTGTAGGTCATTACAAGAAGGATTGTCAAAATAAGAAGATAATGTATATGTAAGATGGGGAGTAATATTTGGCTAGTGAAGAAGAAGCTAAAGAAGAAAGAATGCCACCTCTTAAAGATGCAAGTGACAAAGAGCAGGACAATCTACCTGAAATAGCTGAAGGTGGGAGGTCTTTTGTTATAAGGAGATCATTGAACATACAAGTCCACAATGATGATAATGTGCAAAAAGGGAAAATCAAACTAGATGCCTTGTAAAAGATAGAGTTTGTGATATAATCATGGATGGGGTAGTATAACCAATGTAGCAAGCACCACTTTAGTTGAAAAACTAGGGTTACCTCTACTAAGCATCCTCACCCTTATAAATTGAAATGGCTTAATGATTGTGGGAAAATTAGGGTGACAAGGCAAGTTCTAGTAGCTTATAAGCCAGTATAATGATGAGATTTTATTTGATATTTTGCCTATACAAGCAGGTCATTTATTGTTGGGATGCCTTTGGCAATTTGATAGAAGAGTGATGCATGATGGCTACACCAATCACTATTCTTTTGAAAAGGATGGAAGGAAGATAACTCTTACATCACTTTCACCGAGAGAAATATATGAGATTGAGTTGAGAAGAATTCTAAAGGAGAGAGAAAACAAGAGGGAAGCAAAGAGTGTGAGTGAAGATGTTTCAAAAGAAAAAGAGAGTGCTAAAGTAAAATGAAAAAATTCAATCCAAGAGAGAGAAAATTTGGAGGAAAGAAAAAGAAAGAGTGATGACTTAAATAAAGAAAAACAAGTTTGTATGAGTGAAAAAGAAAAGAGGGCTTGTTTACTAACAAACTTACTTTTTCTTGGTTCAGTTTTCTTGTTTCTTTCTTTTAGGATTTCAAGGAAGGATTGTCATAGAGCAAATGAGATGTAAATTCTACAAACAATACAATCCTATTAACCAAGGAGAAGGGAGCTAATATAGGAAATATTTTTGGAAAAACTTGCTTACACGTGTTGATTGTACAAGTTCTATCTATAGGTATAGAGCTTTGAGCTTAGACCAATTGCCCCTCAAGTTGCAATCTCAAGTTGAGTATTCTGATACCTCTTCAAATTTTAATTTTAATTATTGTTTCCTTCATGTAGGTACAGATTTGAGGACAAATCATTTTAAGGAGGGAGGGAATGATGAGAATCAAGATGCCTTGGAAGAATCCTACAAATATTTGCAGGTTAAAGATTTCAAAAAGGTTCTTCAAGGTGGTCATTTCTATCAAGATAACCTATAAAGATATGTAATCCAACCATTGTACATGATTGGTGAATCATCCAAGAAGAATATAAGGTTGCATAAAGTTTCCTACTATCCAATCAAGGAAATTTGGATCATAAGTTTTACATATGGATCCAACCATATTCAAGGAAGCTTCAAGGATCTTGATGAGAATCAAGATTCCTTGCAAGAATCCTACAAATATTTGCAAGATACAAATTTCAAGAAGGTTCTTCAAGGTTGTCATTTCTACCAACATAGCCTATAAAGACATGCAATCCAACCATTGTACATAATTAGTGAATCATCCAAGAAGAATATGAGATTATATGAAGTTTCCTATAAATCAATCAAGGATATTTAGATCATGAGCTTTGCATATGGATCCAAGTGTATTCAAGGAAGCTTCAAGGGCTTAATCAATCTATTCAAGCCCAATGTCAAGATGAAGAGGCCAAATTACATTCCTATTTGCTTAGGCCTAATATATTCAAGTGTTTACAAGGCTGCCATTCTTCATTCAAATTGGACCCTCTATATTTGGGCTCTTCAAATTCAATTTATCATGTTTTATTTAGTGTTTAGGCTGCCTATGTTATGTATACAGCCCAAGAGTTGTTTAAACTACTTTATTTTCATGTTTTAATTAGTTTTGGGCCTATTTTATGTTCGGTCAAAGGCCCATCCGAATTTTATAGTTTAATTAATTAGATTTCAATATCTAGTTAGGAAATTGCTTCTCTTGTATAGGAAGGATTCCTAACTTGTTTTAGAATTCAGTTCTAGCTTAGTTATTATTTAGGAATTAGTTTCTAATTAGGAATCTTCAATCCTTGTTTAGGAAGATTTCCTATTCCATAAGTGATTCTAATTTAGGGTTGAGTCTCTACATAAACTCAACCATTCATGTAAAAAGAAGAAAAGTTTTGATCAATAAAATTTAGTTTCTTAAGAGTGTTATCTCTTGGTTTTGATTTTTGCTTGATCAGGTTCATACAATCAAAGCTAATTACTTTGTATGTATTATTCCAAGGTTCTCTTTCATGAGTTGGTATTGTGTTGAGGAGATCATCATCCAAAGGTGATCATATTCCAAGGTGCTCTATCACGGGTTGGATTTGGGTCGTAGACTTGGAAAAAACCTGGTTTAGCTTTCCAAGGAGTTGCTTCTAAGATTAAAGATAATTAGGTCTCAAGCTTAAGATACTTGGGGTTCGTATCAAATCTTATCAACACGTTCAAACCCAATGTCAAAATGAAGAGGTTAAAACACATTCCAAGTAATTGAGGCAAAAAACATGAAGAGTCAAGCTTCAAAAACATGGCCATGAGAAGAAATTGCACAAGTGCTGAAAGCTAAAAGAAATTGGATAAGTGTTGAAAGCTAAAAAACATCACTCCTACGATGGGTGTCATGCCTGTAATGATTGCAGATTGAAAGCTCTCTATTGCAAGCGTGATAGCATTGTGATCATAATGAGAGCTTGGACTGTGTAATTCATTTTATTTTTCAATTTTTATTATTTTACTTCAATTTTAGATGTTTTTAGGCTTTAAACTTATCATATTTAGTAGCCCAACTCAGTTATAACTTATTATTTGTTTAAGAATCAATTTCTAACTAGGAAACTTCAATCCTTGTTTAGGAAGATTTCCTATTCCATAGTTGATTCTAATTTAGGGTTGAGTCTCTATATAATCTCAATCATTCATGTAAAATTAAGAGAATTTTTTATCAATAAAATTCAGTTTTCTTAAGAGTGTTATCTCTTGTTTTTTATTCTTGCTTGAATCAAGTTCATAAAATCAAAACTAATTACTTTGTGCATATTTATTCCAAGGTTCTCTTTCACAAATTGGTATTGTGTCACAAAGATCATCATCCAAAGGTGATATTCCAAGGTGCTCTATTATGGGTTGGATTTGGATCACAGACTTAGGAAAAATCTTATTTAGCTTTCCAAGGAGTTGCTTTCAAGTGAAAAGATAATTGGGTTTCAAGTTTAATATACTTGGAATTCGTATCAGCAGAGTTTGAGAAGGATGATAAGAAATATGAAATGGGAGTTAGCCTGAATTAGGCATATGCATCAAAACTTGAGAGCAGAACCAATCCTACCTTTTTGAGATGTTATGCCAGGATTCCCTGAACATTTAAGTGTAACCTATTGTAGATTGGATCATTTGGAGGAAAGATGTCCCATTAGGAGGGGCATGCTATCCTCTTCATTACTATCCACGAACCATAGACATGTGGATCCTAGGGAAAGTGAAGCTAAGAATAATGAGAGGGGTTTGAGAAATTAAGAAAGATAGGAATGAGAACGGATGGATTTTGGTTAGGTTTTTGGTGAAACAATTAACTTGTATGTATATGTAATGAAGTCTAATATGAAGGATAACTGATGGAATATCTATAAATCTTTTTGTATACATATGATGTGTAACTATTGTATGAAAGTTAGGAAATGAATTATGATCACTTTTGTGTACTAAGAAAGGAAATGTATATCAACAGTTGGAGATAGAATCTATCTTAGGTGAACAAAAAAACTTTAAAGCCTCTAAAACTGCTTTAAATAATTGAATTTGGGCCCAAAAGTGGGTGGTGTTGGTTGAATCCGCAATTATAGATCTCTAAATGAGCTTCAATTTGATATATTATAGGCCTTTTAACTCATCTGTAACTGAAAGTTATGGCCTTTCAAAGTTAACCTGCATGAAAGACCTATTCTTCTATTAGTTAGACTGTCATGGTCACAATTTATCCTTCGTGATCACAATCGTGGTTTCACAATGTAAATCGTTGCCGTGACTTGGGTTACGAAACAAATTGTGTCTCAAGATTAAATTTGATGTTCATCTCTTAAATTTGGTCATGCAACTATCATTTTGCACCAATATCTCTTAAATTAGTCTTTGTCATGACCATTAGGTCGCGATCGCTATAGTAAGTCATGGTTGCAAAAATTGTGTAGTAGTTGCAACTCAAAAGTTCATATCATGACTTTAAAAGAATTCTTGTTTACAAGCTTCTTGATGACTATTGGTTACAAAATAAGCACCTATTAAAAATATGAATAACCTTAGATTTGAAACCATCAAGAATAAAAAAGAGAGGTTGACTAAGATTTGACATGAATTGAATCAACAACTAATATGTATTGTTCTTTGTCATAAGAAAGGTATCCATGTGATAATGAATGGATCTATGATGTGTGTGAACAAATTGTTAAATGATATGTGAAATTGCTGAATGATATGTTTATATGAAATTGTTAGATGTTATGAATGATTAATGTCATAAAATAAAAGATAATACTCGATAGTAGTCAGTGTGACTGCAAATGATTCATATATATTTTACATATTAAGATGTATATGAAATGAACTATAAGAGAGCATCATTGAATTTGTGGCTTAGATGCTACATCCTAGGATAGAACAATAAGAGAGACAAAGATCTTAAGAAACTAAAAATATCACTCCGAATGCAGCATCTAACATTGCATCCATATGGGATAATGATAGAGAGTCATCCCAATCAAGACAATGCATAGTAGATATAAGAGTATTGGACTACTAGAGACATAGACATGTTGATGTAAGAGAATAAAAAGTTAAGACAAAAACTTGAGGAACTGAGATGAAGGCAAGAAATGCCTCTACTATCTCCACCACCTGTGGCACCACCAGTTCCTAGAGCTGAAAATATTCCTCCTCTTCCGCCAAGGGCACCACATCATGTACAAAGAAGAATACTACCAAAGAGAGGAGTTACGGTGAATGACTTCAAGAAGATGAAACCCTTTGAGTTTAAAGGAGAAGAAGGAGAATATCCTTAAGAGTTTTTAGAGGAATTGGATAAGATAGCTCAAAGATTGTCATACTCTGATGAAAAGCTAATTGAACTAGTAGCACGACAACTTAAGAAAGATGCATGGGAATGGTTCTAGAGAGAGATTAAAGACCAGCTATATAGAGACAACCCTCTTATATGGGCCGAATTTAAGCAGAGACTAATGGATGAGTTCTTAATCGATGGAGAAAGGAAAAATCGTGCCCTTCTTATACGAACCCCAAGTAAATTAAACTTGAGACCCAATTATCTTTACGCTTAGAAGTAACTCCTTGGAAAGCTAAATCAAGTTTTTCCCAAGTTCGTAACCCAAATCCAACATGTAATAGAGCACTTTGGAATATAATCACCTTTAGATGATGATCTTTGCAACACAATACCGAACTCGTGGAAGAGAACCTTGGAATAAATATGCACAAAGTAATTAGCTTTGATTGTATGAACTTGATTCAAGTAAGAATCAAAACCAAGAGATCACACTCTTAAGAAAACTGAATTTTTATTGATCATAATATTAACTTCTTTTTACATGAATGGTTGAGTTTATATAGAGGCTCAACTCTAAATTAGAATCAACTATGGAATAGGAAATCTTCCTAAACAAGGATTGAAGATTCCTAATTAGAAACTAATTCCTAAATAATAACTAAGCTAGAACTGAATTTTAAAACAAGTTAGGAATCCTTCCAATAAAAGAGAAGCTATTTCGTAACTAGAAATTGAAATCTAATTAATTAAACTATAATATTTGGATGTGCCTTTGACCTAACATAAAATAGGCCCAAAACTAATTAAAACATGAAAAAAAAAGTAGTTTAAACAACTCTTGATACATAACATAGGCAGCCCAAACACTAAATAAAATATGATAAATTGAATTTGAAAAGCCCAAATATGGAGGGTCCAATTTGAATGAAGAATGACAGCCTTATAAACACTTTAATAGATTAGGCCCAAGCAAATAGGAATGTAATTTGGCTTCTTCATCTTGACATTGGGCTTGAATAGGTTGATTAAGCCCTTGAAGCTTCCTTGAATACAATTGGATCCATATGCAAAGCTCATGATCCAGATATCCTTGATTGGTTTATAAGAAATTTCATACGACCTTATTTTCTTCTTGAGTGATCCATCAATCATGCACAATGGTTGTATTGTATGCCTTTGTAAGCTAACTTGATAAAAATGACAACCTTGATGAACCTTCTTGAAATCTTTATCATGTATGTATTTGTAAGCTTCTTGCAAGATATATGGATTCTCATCATCTTCAATTTGAGCAATTGAAGCAAAAGCTTGGAATGTCTATATCTGAGTATGCTCGAGAATTTAAACATCTAAGCAAATATGTCTCTCATATAGTACCTACAAAAGCAAGTAGGGTTGATTGATTCTAATGAGGACTGATTAGTCCACTTTATAATGTTTTGGTGGCCACTAATTTCCCCACCATGGCCAAATTAATTGATAAAGCTAAGTTATGGAGGCATGACACAAGGTTGAGAGAGTTGAACAAGCATTAAGGGAGCATAAACATAAAGGAAAAAGTAAAGGACAAAGCAGCTAGCAACAGGAAGGCCCTACCTAAAGTAACTGTCCTGAACGGGCTTCTACAATATCCACTCCATACCAGCCGAGAACAGGAGGACAAAGTCAAGTTCGAGCTGGAAGTGTTTTGGCTAGAAGTGTTTCGGTAGCTTCAGCCTAGGGCAACATTAACACATATAAAATAAGACAACAAGGTCAGCCTATACCTGCTTACACTATGCGTGGATGACAACATCGAGGAGCCTATTCGAGAACCACGAGAGCATGCTTATGCTGTAGATAGATGGGACTTTTTATTAAGGATTGCACGATGACTATCAATCAATTGATGGCTATGGAGGCTTCGCAGCCCACTGTGTAAATGGACTCGAGTGGAAAATCATGGACTGAGAGGAAGAAGCTGTGGTACCAGACAACCCTCAGGCCATGTGCAAGCTATGGAAGGTAGAGGTAGAGGGAAAATCTATGCACTTAATCAACAAGATGCTTGCACCTCCCACAATATTGTTTCAGGTACCATTTTCATCTAGTCTATTAGTGCTTGATATTTATTTGATTATGGTGCAACACATTTATTTATTTCATCGTGTTTTGCTAAGAAATTAAATAAGAATAAGGAGGTGATGAATGAACCTTTGATTATATCTACACCCTTGGGAGAAATTGTAGATGTAGAACAAGTGTATAAGACAACATGGTAGAAATTAAAAATAGAAGGTTTCCTGCAAATTTGATTGAACTAGAGGTCTTGGAATTTGATGTCATACTAGGAATGGATTGGTTATCTATGCATAATGCTCATATAGATTGTAAAGGAAAAAGGCTTAATTTCAAAGAGGAGAATGGATCTGAATTCCCTTTTCAAGGTGATAGAAATAGTTTTACTATGAACTTTATTTTGACTGCTGGAGCAAAAAGATTATTAAAGAAGGGCTATCAAGCATACTTGGCGCATGTAGTAGATACTAGAAAAGTAGATAAATCTATTAAGAGAATACTTGTAGTAGATGAGTTTCTTAATGTGTTTCCTAAGGATTTATAAGGAATGCCACTAGATACGGACATTGAGTTCACAATTGAGTTCCTACCTAGAACTCAGCCAATATCAATACTGCCTTATCGGATGGCACCTTTAGAGTTAAAAGAATTGAAAGTTTAATTATGGGGTTTCATTAAGCCAATTAGTTCCCCTTTGGGTGCTCCGGTTCTGTTTATAAAGAAGAAAGATGGGTCCTTAATGTTGTGTATTGATTATAGATAGTTGGATAAAGTGATTATAAAGAATAAGTATCCTCTACCGAGGATTAATGATTTATTTGATCAGTTGCAAGGAGCTAGTTATTTTTCTAAGATAGACTTGCGATCAGGTTATCATCAACTTAAATTTCAACAAGAGAATGTTTGTAAGACTGCTTTTTAGAACAAGATATGGACATTATGAATTTACAATATTGCCATTTGGATATGACGAATGCACCAATGACTTTTATGGACTTGATGAATCAAGTGTTTAAGCCATTTCTAGATAAATTTGTGATTGTATTTATTGATGATATTCTAGTTTATTCATGGAGTAAGAAAGAACATGAAAAACACTTGAGAATAGTGTTACAAACTTTGAGGGAGCATAAGCTTTATGCTAAATTGTCTAAATGTGATTTTTGGATGGAACAAGTCTATTTCCTCAGCCATATAGTGAGCAAAGAAGGAATTAATGCAGATCCTAAGAAAGTACAAGCAGTAGCGAATTGCCCTCGACCTATCACTGTTACTAAAGTGAGGAGTTTCTTAGGAATGGTGGGTTACTATTGCTATTTTATAAAGGATTTTTCAAGAATAGCAGCACTGCTAATGAGACTTACAAGAAGGCAAGTTAAGATTAAGTGGGATGAGACTTGTGAGGAGAGTTTCCAAAAACTTAAAGATTTCTTAATCATAGCTCTTGTATTAGCATTACCTGATGGGAATGAAGGTTTTGGCATATACTGTGATGCCTCTAGAATTGGTTTAGGATGCATGTTAATGCAAAATGGAAAAGTTATTGCTTACGCATCTAGGCAACTAAAGCGACATGAGATGAAATACCATGCATGATCTAGAAATGGCAGCAGTTATCTTTGCTTTAAAGATATAGAGATATTATTTGTATGGGGAGAAATGTGAGGTTTATATAAATCATAAAAGTCTTTAGTACATCTTATAGCAAAGAGATTTGAATTTAAGGCAAAGAAGATGGGTGGAATTGTTAAAAGATTATAATTGCCAATTACTTTACCATCCTGGTAAAGCCAATGTCATAGCGGATGCATTAAGCAAGAAGACAATGGGTAGTCTCTCACATATCATTGTGCAACAAAGACCAATAGTAAAAGAGTTAAAAGAGATGTTTTGATATGAACCCCAAGTATATTAAACTTGAGACCCAATTATCTTTACGCTTGGAAGCAACTCCTTGGAAAGCTAAATTAGGTTTTCCCCAAGTCCATGACCCAAATCCAACATGTGATAGAGCACTTTGGAATATGATCACCTTTAGATGATGATCTCCCCGACACAATACCGAACTCATAGAAGAGTACCTTGGAATAAATACACACAAAGTAATTAGCTTTGATTGTATGAACTTGATTCATGCAAGAATCAAAACCAAGAGATCACACTCTTAAGAAAACTGAATTTTTATTTATCATAACATTAACTTCTTTTTACATGAATGGTTGAGTTTATATAGAGGCTCAACCCTAAATTAGAATCAATTATGGAATAGGAAATCTTCCTAAACAATGATTGAAGATTCCTAATTAGAAACTAATTCCAAAATAATAACTAAGCTAGAACAGAATTCTAAAACAAGTTAGGAATCCTTCCTATACAAGAGAAGCTATTTCCTAACTAGAAATTGAAATCTAATAAATTAAACTATAAAATTCGGATGGGCCTTTGACTTAACATAAAATAGGCCCAAAACTAATTAAAATATGAAAATAAAGTAGTTTAAACAACTCTTAAGTTGTATAATAGGCAGCCAAACACTAAATAAAACATGATAAATTGAATTTGAAAAGCCCAAATATGAAGGGTCCAATTTGAATGAAGAATGGCAGCCTTGTAAACACTTGAATAGATTAGGCCCAAGCAAATTGGAATGTAATTTGGCCTCTTCATCTTGATATTGGGCTTGAATAGATTGATTAAGCCCTTAAAACTTCCTTGAATACAATTGGATCCATATGCAAAACTTATGATCCAAATATCCTTGATTGATTTATAAGAAACTTCATACAATCTCACATTCTTATTAGATGATTCACCAATCATGTACAATGGTTGGATTGCATGTGTTTGTAGGCTATCTTGGTAGAAATGATAACCTTGAAGAACCTTCTTGAAATCTTTATCTTGCAAATGTTTGTAGGATTCTTGCAAGGAATCTTGATTCTCATCATGTTTAATGAAGGTTTACAATTAGAAGTAGATGAATCACAAGTGTTGTTGGCTTACTTCCAAGTAAGGCCCAAACTCCTTGATGAGATAGAAATGTCACAAGATCAAGACCCCAGTTAGTGAAACTCTTCAAGGATGTGGAAAAAGGACAAGCCCTAGAGTTTCAAATAGAAGAAGGTGTTTTTAAATGTGGAGATCAATTATAAGTGCCTAATATAAAGGTGATATGAACCCCAAGTATATTAAACTTGAGACCCAATTATCTTTATGCTTGGAAGCAACTTCTTGGAAAGCTAATTAAAACATGAAAATAAAGTAGTTTAAATAACTCTTGGGCTATATATATAACATAGGCAGCCCAAACACTAAATAAAACTTGATAAATTGAATTTGAAAAGCCCATATGGAGGGTCCAATTTGAATAAAAAATGGCACCCTTGTAAACACTTTAATAGATTAGGCCCAAGCAAATTGAATGTAATTTTGCCTCTTCATCATGACATTAGGCTTGAATAGATTGATTAAGCCCTTGAAGCTTTCTTGAATACAATTGGATCCATATGTAAAGCGCATGATCCAAATATCCTTAATTAGTTTATAGGAAACTTCATATAACCTTATTTTCTTCTTCAATGATCCATCAATCATGCACAATGGTTGTATACCTTTGTAAGCTAACTTGATAGAAATGACAATCTTGAAGAACCTTCTTGAAATCTTTATCATGCTTATATTTGTGAGCTTCTTGTAAGGTATATGGATTCTCATTACTCTCCCTCTCTTTGGGTGGTCGAATTGGTGGTTTTGGTGGTGTTGTTAGTGTTCTTATGATACCTCAAACTAAAGGACTAATCCTTGACTTACCTCGATTGTAACAAATCCTCAATCTTAGTGGTAGTGGCAATAAGAGTTTTAAAGCTAGGGAGATGCTGCATTTGCAGATGCGTATGATACTAATGGAAGAGGTTCTAGATGATGATGTCAATTTGCCCTACTTCGAATGGATGATTCATCACCAATTGTGCTGCTTTTGACCTCCACCTTTTAACGAATATGGTGAGGGATTCTCTTTGCCCTTGTTTGGTGGTTTTCAGATCTCGATGGTTGACATGCTTGACCAATGCATTACATTTGTCATCCCAAGTCTTCTTGTGATTTTGGTTGAGATTTTAATAGTAACCACTTAATACAGCATAGGTCAAGGATTGTTGAAATAATTGAGCAAGAAGCTCGTCATCCACACTAAAGGGTCTCATACCACCCATGTACATCTTAAGGTGAGTTTTGGGGCACGTGGTGCCATTAAACTTGTTCATGACTAGCATCTTAAATTTTGGTGGAACTTTTGCATTAAGGATGAGAGTCAGAGATTCGACATCTATCATGTCTTCATGTTTCCTTATATTCTTGATAGTCCTCTCTATAGCCTTAAATTTGTCCATTAGTTTCTTGGCTTTGAGGAAGCTGCAAAAATCTCCACTTGAAAAGGATTCACAATGGGAGTGGGAGTACAAATGTGCTTAATACAGTATATGGAATCTAGGGTCCATGCTAGGGCAACTACATGCATAAGGGTGAAGGGTGGTTTAATTAAGGGTCCCCATCCTACTAGAGCATCAATATACCTAACCACATGTGAGGCAAAGAGCCTCCCATAGGTCCAACAATATTGATTGCTTGTTACACCATTGAAATGATTAGGGATTCATTGCAAGGTAACATGCTTTCGCTATCTCCTGACATACTCAAAAAGAGTTGTCGAGCTAATGCTACTCACCATCCAAAAGTTTTTCTAAAGCTAAGGTTAGGTAAGGAGCCTTTATTATGCAAAGTGATGCACAAAAGTCAAATTATACTTAATAAGCCAAATGGAGATTATTTTGGAAAAATTTTTCCAGAACCAAATAGTAATCCTTTTATTTTCCTTTTTATTTTAAAAAAGGTGGCAACCTATCCCTAGCGGAGTCGCCAACTATGAGTCCTTACCCGAATGCCCCTCCCTCGCTTGGGGAAATTTTTGCCTTACGGAAAGGCCAAGTGATTTTTAAAAAGGTCATGGAATGAGTTTTGGTATTCACAATTAGAACAGCTATCATTCAAAAAATTGATTTGTGATTTGAAAAATGATTTCAGGAGTCACCATCCTAATTTATTTTTAAATGGAAAAACTAAAGAAAAATCCAATTCGTGGCTTCAATTCATTAGTTTTTAATTAATTTACCCAAGGATTAATTTTTCTCGGGGATTAATTCACTAGCCTCAAACCAGGTTAAGCTCGGGGATTAATTTTTTATTTTAAATAATTGTGATTTGGCTTTTAATTTTAATTTGACTTTGAAAATTAATTTCATAGATGAAAATTATTATATGACAACTATAATATCATAATTAATGCACGAGCATGGCATGAGTGCATAGAGAAAAGTAAAATAAAACTAATATGATCCTAAGTGAGGTCACCTTCATATCAAGCCGATTATAGGATGCAAGTCTCAATTATTCAATATGAAGATGAACAAGGCTAGGAATTGGAAGAACAAGACCTAGAGGCCAAGTAAAGAAATTATGCAAATGTTGAAAGCTGAAGGTGTCGCACCCACGACAGGTGTCACAGGCGCAACAGAAGACTATGCTGCTATTCATAGCGACCGTGACACCTGTCGCAAGCTCAATGCGCTGATTTTTCTGTTTTCTATGTTTTTATTAATTTTAGCAAATTTCTTATGTTTGTGGGGCCTAAACTAACTATATTAAGGGGTCCAAATTAGATTTATTTTAATTACTTAATTTTAGGAGTTGATTTTCAATAAGGATTTTACTTTCCTTATAAAGATAAGATTTCCTAAATTTTATCTGATTCTAGGTTTAGACTTGAGTCTCTCTATATATATGTACTCAACAAAGTTTGTAAGGGTGGCAAATTATTGAGAATATTATTGATTAATAAAATATGAGAGTTTATTCTCCTTTTATTGTTTCAAATCATGTCTCTATATGATTGAAAAATCTTAGAACTTATCAAGGCCTGCCAAACCTTATGGCGTTCATATCTTTCCATAGCGTTGTAGCTTCTGTTCCTTGACACATGTTCATCATTGAGTGTGGTTCCATTTCTATGACCTGAATTTGGACTTTTCCAGGTTGTTGATTTCAATTAGTTCATGGGTTCGAAGGTCTAAACCATTCGAGTTCGCATGCTTTCCTTTTTTTTTTTTTCTTTCTTTCCTTGATCGATTTTTAGATTCTTTCCTCTTTTTATTTTTTCTTTTTTTCTTCTTCTGCCTGAATGCTCTTCTTTTTTTTTTTTTTTTTTATTTAGCAACAATTCAAAAGAAAAAAAATAAACAAATAGAAGATCAAACACAAGAAGCCATCGAAAACACAAAGAATGAAAGGAACAGAAATACGAACAAAAGGAACAGAAATACAAACTGATAGAAGACAGAGAACCAAAACAGAAAGGATTGACCAAATTTGTTTTTTTTTTAAATTTTCAAATTCAGACCTGAAACACAAGGAAATAGAATTAATGAAAACGAAAACAAAGGAATTTTAGCAAAACGAAACTAATGAAAACGAGAAAAAAAAAATAGGAAACGTAAATGAAATGGAAAGATATAACATGATTTAGAGCCTAAGCTCTGATACCAAACTGATACGAACCCCAAACAATCTGCTTTGAGACCTAATACCTTTATACTTGGAAGTGACTTCCTCAGAAAGCCAAATCAAGTTTACAAGGAAAAATCTCAACTCAATGACGAACCTATGTCAAGGAACCTTGGTATGTTGTGAAAAAAACAAAGTGATTAACTTTGGTAGTTCATATTGTTGGTTCAAGCAAGAACCAAAATTGAGAATTTTCTCAAAGAGCACAAGGTTGTATTTTCAAATTATCCAAAAGTTCTCCTATTCTTAGCTTAGCTAAGTATTTATAACATCTTAGCTAGGTTACAAACCCTAAAATTCTTACTAACAAAATTCAGACTTGGGCTTAATTTAAACAAATTAAAAAGCCCAAAAACTAATTAAAATATTTAAAAAAAAGGATAGATATGGGCTTAATTAACAAAATCAACCCAATGACAATATGATAATAAAGACAAATAATTAAATTTGAAAATAGAAAGCATAAGCAGCCCAGCCGGTTCTGTGCAGCTTGCCCGAATCCTCAGCCCAGCTCGCCTGATGCCTTGTCATCTTGAAGAAACTTCTTGAATTCCTTTTTGGGCATATTTTTTGTATACTTCTTGCAAGGCTATTGGATTCCCATTAAAAACATTCATAAATTAAGGAGAGTATTCCCTCTAGCCCTTATAGATTCTAGGAAAACCACATAGTCACTCCTTAATTCCAAATTGAACTAATTACTCAAATTTACAAAAAAGAAAATGTATAAAAATAGATAATTGTAATTGAAAATAAATGGAAAATGAAATTAATTTGGAATTGGATTTAAATTCCAAATATGCCTACGTACCCCATTGAATGGAGATCAAAACACACGTAGTTCATTCTACGATTAAGTGGAGGGGTTTATGATTGATTAGATTGATTGATTTGATTTGGGTTTGTAGGTGAGAGAAAAAGATTGATATCTTTATTTTTTGCAGGAAGAGGATTTTACAAGACCAAAGTTTCGTTTTATCGAGACTGGATAATTGGGTGATTAACTAATTAATTAAAATGATTAATTAATTAATTATGAATGGATTGATGGATTAATTAATTAAAAAGATAAATTAATTAATTTAGATAAATGGTGGATTTGAAAAAAGGATTAATTTGATTTTGAGAAAAAGTAATTAATTAATTAATTGAGTGATTAATTTAATAAAAAAAAGTTTTAGTTAAATAAAAGGATTAATTAACATGGTAAGTTGAGATAATTAATTAATCAAAAAGATTAATTAATTAATTAATTAATTAGAGAGTGGTTGGAGAGAGAATAAGAGATGAATTAGGGGACAACTATCAACTCTAACTTAAGGGGAGAAGAGAAATGAGAAATTTCAGGAGGGTATTTATAGGAAAAGTAGGTGATGGTAGTTTAAAATTTTAAAAGTGAAAAAACCAAAAGGATAGGGCAAAAAGAGTTAAAAATTATGTTGAAAAGGGGCAAAATGGACATTTTGGCATAGAAAAGGGGACCATCGGCACGGAACCATGCAGCACCTAGTACGGATCCATGCCACTTTGGCATAACTACTACACAAGCCAAGCATGGATTCGCACAGATGGGGGCTCGAATCTATGCCAAGGTGGTGCAGCTCAATAGCTTTTTTTTTTTTTTATAGAGATATTGATGTTGGTTTGGGGTTGAGGAAATTAGGGTATCCGGATAGCAATATAATTGAAGGCTAAAAAAATTTTTCTTTCACTAGCTGTAACAGTTTTGCATAGCACATTAAACATAGTAGCCAAGGTGTGACTGGATGATGATAGTGCAAAATTAAGAGTACATAGAGGCTTATAATATATCAAATTGAAGCTTATTTAGAGATCTATATTTGTCAGGGTTTACCCAACACCGTCCACTTTTGGGCCTAAATTCAACAGTTTAAAGTTGTTTCGGAGGCTCTAAAGTTTTTTGCTCAACTAAGGTAAACTCGAATTCCAACTAGTTAATGAATATCTCCTTTATTAGTACATAAAAGTGACTATGATTCATTCCAAACTTTCATATAACAGTTAATTATTGTATGTACACAAAAGGAGTATATACATTCCATCAATTATCTTTTATATTAGACTATCCATTACATTTACATACATGCCAACTTTTTCTCCAAGAACCTAACAAAAATCCATCCGTTCTTACCCCGTCTTTCTTAATTTCTCAAACCCCTATCACTATTTTCAGCTTCACTTTCCCCACGACCCACATGTCTATGGCCTATGGATAATAAAGAAGGGGGGAACATACATCTCCTAAGGGGGGCATCGTTCCTCTGAATTATCCAATCTACCACAGGCTACACATAAATGTTCTAAAAATTCAGGCATCACATCTTGGAAAGGTGGGATTGGTTCTACCCCCAGGTTTTGGTCTATATGCCTAACTTGAGCTAACTCCCATTTCATATTTCTAATCATCCTTCTCAAACTCCTCACTTCCTCTTTTTAATATGTGAAGCTAATATGAACCCCAACCAACCTACTTTGAGACCTAACACCTTTATGCTTAGAAGTGATTCACTAAGAAAGCAAAATCAAGTTTGCAAGGAAAAATCTAGACTCAATGGCGAATCTGTGTCAAGGAACTTTGGTATGTTGACAATAAGCAAAGTAATTAGCTTTGAAAGTTCGGGTTGATTCTAAATCCTAGAACCAGATTTGAGAAAACTCTCACAAGCTTAAAGTTTAAATTTGTGAAAAATCAAATTAAACTTCTCTTTATTGAATGAATAGCAAAGTATTTATAGTGTTACAAGAACCCTAAATAAGAATTAGCTAAGGACTAGGAAATCTTCTTATACAAGGATTGAAGATTCCTAATTAGAAATAACTCCTAAACTACTTGTTATACAAGAAAACTGATTCCTACACAAGAAAACAAGCCAATCCCATTTTTGGGCTTAAACCAACTATAAATAGGCCTAAAACTCACTAATTACCTATCCAAACATGATTTAATTAAACATGAGTTTATATCATATTGATAGGGGCCCAAAACAATAGAAACTAAGTTAAAATAATGATAATTGAAAAATAAAATGAATTACACAATAGCCAACATGCCCACAGACATGCCTATGTTCCAGGGCATGTTGAGCATCTAGACCCTATACCAAGGTGTATTGCAGGGTGTGATGCATCCTGCCCCTTTTGATTCCTCTCCCATGGATCATGTATGATGTTTGAACTTCCATGTTTTGCCTTTTTACAATCCCCTTTATGCAATTCATAAATATTAAAGCTTCCTTGAATGCAATTGGTTCCATATGCAAAGCTCATGATCCAAATATCCTTGATTAGTATGTAAGAAACTCCATGCAACCTTTTTTTTTCTATTGAATGATCTGACAAACAAGTAAATTGATTGGAATTCTCTTAATTGTGAGTTATCTTGATAGAAAGAACAACCATGGAGAATCTTTTTGAAATCTATATCATGCAAATGTTTGTAGACCTTGTAAGGTATTTTGATTCTCATCAAAAGCTCCCTCATTACCTCTTCATATTGTGCTTTCATCTTTACTACCCAAACTGGGTTAAGATGCTCCTTTGGATTTGTCTCCTCGAGTTCAGGTAGAGTAGCCAAAGTGGCATCTAATGTACCAGGGTGTGTTGGCTTCCGTCTAATGAAACATGTTTTAGGATGCTCAACACACCTTGGAACATGGGCATGTTTGTGAGCGTAGGTTGTTATGTTATTTATTTTATTTTCTGAGTTTTATTATTTTACTTCTCATTCATGTGAAGTGAAGTTAAGTTTTTGATCAATAAAATTCAATTTTCTTAAGAATGTTATCTATTGTTTTTTATTCTTGCTTGAGTCAAGGTCATAAGCATTATCGCTCTGTTTTTGTTACATCACTCTGTTTCTTGGTGTTTCTAATTACTATAGATACCAAAAAAGAAGTAGATGTTGCAGCCACCATGGTTGAACAGCCAACGCTTGTGACAGAGGAGACCAAGCAGGAAGAGAAGCCAGTGAAGGAGAAAAAACCCAGAATTCCAAGAGAAAAGAAGCCTAAACAATCTAAAACTGCTTCTCATCCTCCATATTTTCAGATAATCAAAGAAGCTTTGTTGGCCTTAAACGAGAAGAGTGGATCAAGTCCATATGCCATAGCCAAGTACCTAGAAGAGAGAGAATAGAGAGAATAGAAAGGAAAGAGGGTATTTTGGTCTTTATATTAATTTTCTTTATATTTTTAATTTTTTAAATTTTTAACAAAATAAAAAAAAAATTGGATGGAAAGACTAAAGTGTAGACGAAAGCGAAATGCAAGAATGATGTAATTGGTTTTTAAAAATAAAGGGATCTGAGATTAATTAGCCCAAAACACAAAGACTAAATAATAAATTACCTCTTTTTTTTTTTAATGACATATATACATATATATTTTTAAAATAATAAATTAAATTAGAGTTAAATATTGTATTAAAAGTTTTTTATAAATTAAATTAGAGTTAAATATTGTATTAAAAGTTTTTTCTCCATTTTTTTTTATTCAACAGTTCGCTTATTAGTGCATATATTGCACTAATTTTGTAATGTCATTTTATATAATTTTATAGTAAATGATGATATACATATGTTAGGTTTTGAAATATCATATTTTTTAATTTTATAATAATTTTCATAATACTTTTTAGATTTCAAATATGTATAGTTTTGGATTGAATATGTTTAATTTAATCCATTAGATTGCAAAACTATTTATATATCATATATAATTTATTAGTATTTTTAATAAAATATTGTTTATTCAATGAAAAGAAGTTTAATAAAATAATCTAAAAATGAGAAAGGAAGCCTGAGAATTAAGATGAGAGTTGGAAATTAGAAAATTAGAAAATAGAAAATAGAAAATATTTTTCATAACTAAACATGTCCAATATGTTTTAGCTTTTTCAAATCATGATTTATAAGAAGCAATTAAAAATTAAAAAAAAATTATCAAAATGCAATTTGAAAAACATGACCAAATTCAATTCCAAATTGACCATTAGAGCTAACATCTTGAGCTCCATTTTTAACCCATTTACACTATTAAGCCCAGTCACTATATATCAGTGTATGTATATATTTATTTCAAATCTATAATCAAACATAATTAATAAAGTTTGCATTATATTTCAAAAAGAACTTATTTAAAAATTTATCTAAAGTTCTGTTAACTAGACTTTCAAACTAATATTTAATTAATTTAAGCTAATTAAATAAAAAATCAAATTAGATAGGATAATAATAAATTAAAGGTAAAAACACTAACTTTAGAATAATTATAATATTTTTTTTACACTAAGGATAATTATAACATATATTTACCAACAATTCTTTGATTTAATAGTATTGAATTGAAGTTGCCTATAGATCTAGAGGTCTCAGATCCTAATTCCCTGTTAAAGACTAGAAGCCATTGAAAATTGTTAAAGGGATTTAGCTAATATCTTGCATTACTAAATAGATAAAAAGAAATTTTTTTTTGAGGAAAAAGAAACTCATTCATTCATTCTAAGCTGAGAATCATCTCTTATATGATGATCTAAGGCTAAGAGTGTTACATTAAATGGTTAGCCTATTACATAATAAACTAGCCTTAGAAAGGGGGTGAGCCACTATGTTTGCCTCTTGTTTAACATGGAGCAGCTAAATTTCTGGTAACCTTTGACCTCTTCAACAATGAAACCTAGCTGAGAAAAATCCATGTCCTTACTATTAACCCATTGAATGGTTGATATGCAGTCTGATTCAATAATTTGTGTAAAAAATGGAGTGCTCTTCATCCAAAGAAATGCATTCCGAACTGCTAGCAACTCCAAAACCACCAATTTAGCAAAACAATCAAGGGGAGCTTATTTCACCATCAACACAGATCCATAATAAGAATGAATCATAGCACCCATAGAAGCTTGATAATTTTGATCATGAGGAGCTGCATCCATATTTAGCTTCAAGACATTGTTAGCAGGTGATGCAAACAAGGAAGTATACAAAGGCAAGGATCCAATTCAACTTCCTAATGGTCCCATTACAAGAGCAAGAATGAAGAAATTCAAAGAAGCACTAAATGGGATGATTCAAGGCTTATGGGATGATCTTGCCACAATTCAAGAATGCAAGAATGAATCATTCATCAAAATGGGGATTCAAGACACAAATCAAAGTTTGGTGATAATGATTCAAGTGGAGGAGGGTCAAATATATGAAGAGTCAAGCATAAAACATGGCCATAAGATGAAAGTGCACAAAAGCTGAAATAGGCAGCGTCGCGCCTACAACGAGTGTTGCGACTATGACAAAGGCAGGATGAAAACCTTCTATTGTGAGTGCAACAATGTTGCAAGCGCAACAAAAGCTGAAGCTGTGTAATCAGTTTTATTTTTTGATTTTTATTATTTTACTTTAATTCTAGATGTTTTTGGCCTTAAAACTTATCATATTTAGTAGTCCAACTCAATTATAGCTTATTATTTGTTTAGGAATCAATTTCTATCTAGGAAACTCAAATTCCTATTTAGAAAGATTTCCTATTCCATAGTAGATTCTAATTTAGGAGATTTCCTAGTCCTTAGCTAATTCTAATTTAGGGTTGAGCCTCTATACAAACTCAACCATTCATGTAAAATCAAGTTAAGTTATGATCAATAAAATTCAGTTTTCTTAAGAGTGTGATCTCTTGGTTTTGATTCTTGCATGAATCAAGTTCATACAATCAAAGCTAATTACTTTGTGCGTATTTATTCCAAGGTTCTCTTTCACGAGTTGGTATTGTGTCTCGGAGATCATCATCCAAAGGTGATCATATTCCAAAGTACTCTATCACGGGTTGAATTTAGGTAGCGGACTTGGAAAAAACCTGATTTAGCTTTCCAAGGAGTTGCTTCCAAGCGTGAAGATAATTATGTCTTAAGTTTAATATACTTAGGGTTCATATCAGTTTGGTATAAGAGTTTAGGCTCTAAATCAGGTTATATCTTTCCATTTCGTTTGTGTTTTCTATTTTTATTTATTTTCTTGTTTTTGTTTCTTTTTGTTTTTGTTGAATTCCTTCGTTTTCATCTCGTTAATTCTGTTTGTTATTGTTTCAGGTCTGAAAATTCAAAAAAAAAAATCCAAATCGTTTTGCCTTTTGTTTTTCTTTGTTCATTTATTCCTTCGTTCATTCCATCCTATTCGTATTTCTATTCCTTGTTTCATTAGAAGGTCAAATCCATACTTGGAAGCCAATTCAAATTCAAGAAGAAAGAAGGGAGGACTCACCCAAGCTTTAAGACTTCAAATTTGGTTTGACTTCTTGTATTTAATCTTCAATTTGTTTGTTAATTTTCCTTGCAATTTGCTGCTGTAATTAAAAAAAAAAGAGAGAAAAAAAAAAGAAAGAAATCAGTCAAAAAAAAAGCAAAAAAAAAAAAGAAGGAAAATTCGTCCAAAAGAAGAATCAAAAAGTGTTGAAATCTGACTTTTTGGTGTATTTATAGAAATTATTTAGTTCCTAAAGTGAAGAGGACAAGAAAAGAAGCTGATTTTCAAGATTATACAAGGAGAATCAAAGATTTCAACATCCTACAAGGAGTTTGACCAAGTCTAAGCATCCTTCCAAAACAAACTAGGATTGGTTTTCTATTCCTTTCTAAATTTGGTTTGACTTTTCTAATCCTATTTTCATTCTAATTTCTTTCTAATTTAACTATTTCCTTATTTATTTTAGTTTTCCTTTTATTTCAATCCTTATTTTTGTCTCATTAGATTTCCTAATCCCATTAGGATTCCTATATTGTTTTCCTAGTTCCATTAGGATTTTAACTTCTGTTTTCCAATTTCAATTAGGATTTCTATTTTTCTGAGTCAAAATTCTAATTTTGTTTTCCTAGTTCAATTAGGATTCTTGTTTTCCTAGTGTCTTTAGGATTCCTTATTTCTTGTTTCTTGTTTCATTTTGAGTCTTTGGAATTTTTATTTCACATTGTAATTTAGTAAGATTGTATTAATTTGATTTTTACAACTAATCTTGACAAGAGATTTGAGTGGAAAAAGGCTAGTGTGAGCACATCTAGAGAAAAGCCATTGATTGAGAGTAAAATTAAACACAAGTGAACTTGAGTGACAAAATTACTTGAGTGAAACACATGAGGGAGTGAAGTGAGGAAACTATTCTCTACTTTGCTAACTTTTTTTTGCAGCTCAAAGATGAGTGGAATCCAAGGAAATCAACAAGGGGAAATAGACAGATTCCAAGCCTTACATGAATTGCTCCAAGCGATGGAGAGAAGGACCGATGAAAGAATGGACAACTTGAGCAAAGAAGCATGGAGATAATGGGCCAATTAGAAGCTTCAATCATGAGGGGACAACCATTGAATATTCCTAGACAAGCTAGACGTGTACCAAGGAGAGTGTGGGATGAAATTGAAGATGATGGTGAATCATTTGGTGATGTTGATGAAGAAGAAGTGAGGCTAAGAGCTAGACAAGATGACAGCAATGGTGGGACAAAATTGAAAATTCCAACATTCCATGGAAGAATAGATCCCGAAGCATACTTGGATTGGGAGAAAAAGATTGAATTGGTGTTCGATTGTCATAACTACACTAAATCCAAGTGCTATTACTGTATTTGATGGATATGCCATTACTTGGTGGGATGATACCAAGCAAAAGTGGAGAAGAAATAGAGAAAGACCCATCGAAGAATGGAGGGACTTAAAAGCAATCATGAGAAGAAGATTTGTACCAAGTCACTACTATAGAGAGCTGTACAATCGCCTTCAAAACCTAACTCAAGGGTCTAAGAGTGTGGAGGAATACTACAAGGAGATGGAGGTAGCCATGATTCGAGCAAATGTGGAAGAAGATAATGAGGCTACAATGGCAAGGTTCCTCAATGGGTTGAATAAGGAGATTGCAAATGTGGTTGAGCTATAACCATATATGGAGCTTGAAGATTTGTTTCATCTTGCTTTGAAGGTTGAGAAGCAATTAAAGAAGAGAAGTACCAATCGGCTATCTACCTCCTACAACGCACCATTCAAATCGAATTGGAGAAAAGATGACAAGGCTTTTCCATCCAAGCCTAACGCCGATTTTAAAGAACCTCTAAAGACACCCTTTCCAAGCAAGGACAAAGGTAAAGCTACGCCTTCTAGTTCTGGAAATATCATATGCTTTAAATGTCAAGGTGTAGGTCATTACAAGAAGGATTGTCCAAATAAGAAGATAATGTACATGCAAGATGGGGAGTGTTATTCGGCTAGTGACAAATAAGCTGAAGAAGAAAGAATGCCACCTTTTGAAGATGCAAGTGATAAAAGAGGAGGACGATATACCAGAAATAGCCGAAGGTGGGAGGTCTCTTGATGCAAACAACAAAGCATACAAAGGCAAGGATCCGATTCAACTTCCCAATGGTCCCATTACAAGAGCAAGAATGAAGAAATTCAAGGAAACACTAAATGGGATGATTCAAGGCTTGTGGAATGATCTTGCCACAATTCAAGAATGCAAGAATGAATCATTCTTCAAAATGGGGATTCAAGACTCAAATCAAAGTTTGGTGACAATGATTCAAGAGGATGAAGGCAAAACATGGGCATGTACTTAGGCCTTTAGTTTGTTTTTGATGTTTTTGGGCCCTCTCATTATGATATAAGCCCAAGTTCAAATAAATTAAGTGTGCTTATGTAATTAGTGAGTTTTGGGCCTATTTATGTTAGGTATAAAGCCCAAAACGAGTTTAGATTTATTTCTTTTTTAGGAATCAATTCCTAACTAGGAAACTTCAATCCTTGTTTAGGAAGATTCCCTAGTCTATGTTTTATTCCAATTTAGGATGAACTTATAATTATTAGTTGTCTAGGAATCAATTTCTAACTAGGAAACTTTAATTCTTATTTAAGAAAGATTCCCTAGTCTATGTTTTATTCCAATTTAGGATTGAACCTATAATTATTAGTTGTCTAGGAATCAATTTCTAGCTAGAAAATTTTAATTCTTGTTTAGAAAAGATTCCTTAGTTTATGTTTTATTCCCATTTAGGGTTGAGCCTCTATATAAACTCAACCATTCATGTAAAATGGAGTTAGATTTTGATAAATAAAAAAAATTCAGTTTTTCTTAAGAGTGTTATCTCTTGTTTTTGATTCTTGCTTGAATCAAGTTCATACAATCAAAGCTAATTACTTTGTGTGTATTTATTCCAAGGTTCTCTTTCACAAGTTGATATTGTGTTGCAGAGATCATCATCAAGGTGATCATATTCCAAGGTGCTCTATCACGAGTTGGAATTGGGTCACGGACTTGGGAAAAATCTAATTTAGCTTTCCAAGGAGTTGTTTCCAAGTGTAAAGATATTGGGTCTCAAGTTTAATATACTTGGGGTTCATATTAGTTTGGTATCAAAGCTTAGGCTCTAAATCAAGTTATATCTTTCCGTTTCATTTGTATTTTCCATTTTTTCCATTTCTTTTTTTTTTTTCTGTCTATTTTCCTTTTCATTAAATTACTTTGTTTTCACTTTGTTAATTTTATTTGCTATTATTTCAGGTCAAAAATTCAAAAAAAAAATCCTAAAATCGTCTACCTTTATTAGTGTCTTGTTATCATCTTCTTTAGTTTGTCTCTTTGTTTCCTACCTTTTCATATTATCTTTGTCCCATTTCTATTCTTTGTGTTTCGTCAAAAATCAAATGTTGGAAGGTCATACCTATTGCAATCATTCAAATTCAAAAGTTAAGAAGGAAGGAATCAGCTCCTAAATTGTCAACTTTAATTTGGTTTGGATTTTTGTACTTGATCTTCAATTTATCTTGTTAATCTTCAGTATTTGTCCTTAAAATTACTTGCTGCAATTGAATTTAAAAAAAAAAAAAGAAGAAGAAGAGTAAAGAAAATCAGAATTTAAAAAAAAAAAAAGCAAAAAAAAAAAAGAAGGAAAATTCGTCCAAAAAGAAAGAAGAAGCAAAAAAGTGTTGAAATCTGACTTTTTGGAGTATTTATAGAAGTTATTTAGTTCCTAAGTTGAAGAAGACAAGGAAAGAAGCTGATTTTTCCCGAATATACAAGGAGAATCAAAGATTTCAGCATTCTACAAGAGTTTGACTAAAGTCTAAGCATCCTTCCAAAACAAGCTAAGATTGTTTTCCGACTCCTTTCCAAATTTTGGTTTGACTTTTCTAATCCTTTTTTTTTTTATTCTGATTTCTTATTTCCTTATTTGTTTTGGTTTTTTTTTTCTTTTCGTATTTAATTATTTTCAATCTTTGTTCACGTCTCATTAGGTTTCCTAATCCCATCAGGATTTCTATATTGTTTTCCTAGTTCTATTAGGATTTCTAGTTGTTGTTTCATTGAGTCTTTAAATTTTGGATTTTATTCACATTGTACTTTAGTAAAAATTGTATTAATTTGATTTTTGCAACTAATCTTAGCAAGAGATTGAGTGGAAAAAGGCTAAGTGTGAGCACATTTAGAGAAAAGCCATTGATTGCGTGTAAAACTAAATACGAGTGAACTGAAGTGTCAAAACTACTTGAGTGAAACATGTGAGCGAGTGAAGTGAGGAAACTATTCTCTACTTTACTAACTTTGTTTTGCAGCTTCAAGATGAGTGGAACCCAAGGGAATCCACATGGGGAACTAGATAAATTCCAGGCCTTGCATGACTTACTCCAAGCTATGGAGAGAAGGACAAATGATAGATTGGATCAAATGGAGCCAAGAAGCAATGAAAGGATCAAAAGATTAGAAGTTTCAGTTACAAGGGGACAGCCACCCAATGCTCCTAGGCAAGCTAGGCGAATCCAAGAAGAGTTTCGAATGAAGATGAGGATGAAATTGAGTCCTTTGGTGATAATGAGGAGGAAGAAGAAGTAAGGCCAAGAGTTAGACAAGATAACAGCAATGGTGGAATAAAACTGAAAATTCCAACATTTCATGGAAGAATAGATCCCGAAGCATACTTGGATTGGGAAAAGAAGATTGAGTTGGTGTTCGATTGTCATAACTACACCAAATCCAAGAAGTTGAAGCTTGCTGTGGCTGTATTTGATGGATATGCCATTACTTGGTGGGATGATACCAAGCAAAAGAGGAGAAGAAATAGAGAAAGACCTATAGAAGAATGGAGGGACTTAAAGGCAATCATGAGGAGGAGATTTGTACCAAGCCACTACTATAGGGAGCTATACAATCGTCTTCAAAACCTATCTCAAGGGTCCAAAAATGTTGAGGAATACAACAAAGAGATGGAGGTAGCCATGATTCGAGCAAATGTGGAAGAAGATAATGAGGCTACAATGGCAAGGTTCCTCAATGGGTTGAATAAGGAGATTGCAAATGTGGTTGAGCTGCAACCATATATGGAGCTTGAAGATTTGCTTCATCTTGCTTTGAAGGTTGAGAAGCAGTTGAAGAAGAGGAGTACCAATCAACTATCTACCTCTTACAATGCAACATTCAAATCAAATTGGAGAAAAGATGACAAGGCTTTTTCATCCAAGCCTAGAGCCGATTCCAAGGAAGCTCCAAAGACACCCATCCCAAGTAAGGACAAAGGTAAAGCTACACCTTCTAGTTCTAGAAATATTATATGCTTTAAATGTCAAGGTGTAGGTCACTACAAGAAGGATTGTCCAAATAAAAGAACAATGATCATGGTTGATGGGGAGTACTATTCGGCTAGTGAAGAAGAAGTTGAAGAAGAAAGAACACCACCTCTTAAAGATGCAAGTGACAAAGAGGATGACAACCAACCAGAAATAGCCGAATGTGGGAGGTCTCTTGTCACAAGGAGATCGTTGAACATCCAAATCAAACATGATGATAATGTGCAACAAAGGGAAAATCTGTTTCAAACTAGATGTCTTGTAAAAGATAGAGTTTGTGATGTAATTATAGATGGGGGTAATGTAACCAATGTAGCAAGCACCACTTTAGTAGAGAAACTAGGGTTACCTACTACTAAGCATCCTCACCCTTATAAACTAAAATGGCTTACTGATTGTGGGGAAATTAAGGTGACAAGGCAAGTTCTAGTAGCTTTCAAGATAGGCAGGTATAATGATGAGATTTTATTTGATGTTGTGCCTATGCAAGCAGGTCATCTATTGTTAGGACGCCCTTGGCATTTGATAGAAGGGTGATGCATAATGGCTACACCAATCACTACACTTTTGAGAAAGATGGAAGAAAGATAACTCTTGCACCACTTTCGCCTAGAGAAATCTATGAGAATGAGCTAAAAAGAATTCAAAAGGAGAGAGAAGACAAGAGTGAGAAAAAGAGTGTAAATGATGTACCAAAAGAAAGAGAGAGTGCAAAAGAAAAAAGTGGCAAAAATCTTGAGAAAGGAAAGAAAGTGAGCTCGAGTGAGAAAAATGAGGGAAAAGAAATTGTTGAAAGTAAAAGGAAACATGTGAACTTTTATGCAAAGGGAAGTGATGTTAGGGAAGCTTGGTTTTCAAAGAAAAGTATACTTGTACTCATGTACAAGGAGCTTTATTTTAACACTAATGACCTTAATGTTTCTTTGCCTAGTGTTTTTGTTTCTCTTTTACAGGAATTTGATGATGTCTTTCCTGAAGAGATACCTAATGGATTGCCACCCATTAGGGGTATTGAGCATCAAATCGATTTTATTCCTGGTGCATCGATTCCAAATAGACCAGCCTATAGAAGTAACCCTGAGGAAACAAAGGAGCTTTAAAGGCAAGTTATGGAGTTGTTAGCTAAAGGACATGTTAGAGAAAGTATGAGTCCATGTGCTATGCCTGTTTTGCTAGTACCTAAGAAAGATGGTTCTTGGCATATGTGTGTTGATTGTCCTGCAATTAATAACATTACGGTAAAGTATCGCCATCCTATTCCTAGGTTAGATGATATGCTTGATGAGTTGCATGGTTCTACTATCTTTAGTAAAATTGATTTGAAAAGTGGATATCACCAAATTAGAATGAAGGAAGGTGATGAATGGAAAACTGCCTTTAAAACAAAATATGGTTTGTATGAATGGTTACTTATGCCTTTTGGCTTGACTAATGCACCTAGTACTTTCATGAGACTTATGAACCATGTTTTGAGAAATTTTATTGGTAAGTTTGTTGTTGTATATTTTGATGATATTCTTGTCTATTCTAAAAGCATAGATAAACACTTAGAACATTTAAGGTGTGTGCTTGATGTGTTGAGAAATGAAAATTTGTTTGCTAACCTTAAAAAGTGTTCTTTTTGTTTAGATAGGATTGTGTTTTTAGGATTTGTGGTTAGTGCTCAAGGTGTTGAAGTTGATGAACAAAAGGTAAGTGCTATCAAAAATTGGCCTATTCCAACATCAGTAAGTGAGATAAGAAGTTTTCATGGTTTGGCTAGTTTTTATAGACGTTTTGTAAAAGATTTTAGCACCGTAGCTGCACCTCTAACAGAGGTAATTAAAAAGAATTGTGTTTTTAAGTGGGGAAAAGAACAAGAAGATGCATTTAATTCATTGAAAGATAAGCTATGTAAGGCACCCATTCTTGCTTTGCCTAACTTTAATGATATTTTTGAGATTGAATGTGATGCATCAGGTGTAGGTATTGGGGCTGTCCTTATGCAAGGAAAAAGGCCAATTGCCTATTTTAGTGAAAAGCTACATGGTGCCTCATTGAAATACCCCACTTATGACAAGGAGCTCTATGCTTTGGTTAGAGCTTTGGAGACTTGGCAACACTACCTTTGGCCTAAGGAGTTTGTAATTCACACCGATCATCAATCCTTGAAATTCCTAAAGGGGTAAGGTAAGTTGAACAAGAGGCATGCCAAATGGGTTGAGTTCATTGAGACCTTTCCATATGTGATCAAATACAAGCAAGGTAAGGAGAACATTGTGGCTGATGCACTGTCAAGAAGGTATGCTTTACTTAATACTTTAGATGCAAGAATGCTTGGGTTTGAAAATATTAAATCTCTGTATGTTGATGATTCTGATTTTTCTAGCATTTTCAAAGCAAGTGAGAAAGTTGCATTTAGTAAATTCTATAGAATGGATGGGTTTTTGTTTAAAGAAAATAGACTTTGCATACCTATTTCTTCTATGAGAGAACTGCTTGTTAAGAAGGCACATTGGGGGGGGTTAATGGGACATTTTGGCATCACTAAAACTTTAGATACTTTACATGAACACTTCTATTGGCCTAAAATGAAAAGGGATGTACATAGAATTTGTGATAGATGTGTTGTGTGCAAGCAAGCTAAATCTAAAGTTTTGAATCAAGGTTTGTACACTCCTTTACCTATTTCTAGTAGCCCTTGGACTAATATTTCCATGGATTTTATTTTAGGGTTGCCTAGATCAAAAAAAGGGAAAGATTCTATCTTTGTGGTGGTTGATAGGTTTTCCAAAATGTCACATTTCATTCCTTGTAATAAAACTGATGATGCCACCAACATTGCTAATTTATTCTTTAGGGAAGTGGTACGTTTGCATGGCATTCCTAAAACTATTGTTAGTGATAGGGATGTTAAGTTTCTAAGTCATTTTTGGAAAGTTTTGTGGAGTAAAATTGGAACCAAATTGTTGTTTTCTACTACTTGTCATCCACAAACTGATGGTCAAACTGAAATTGTTAATAGGACTTTAGGAACTTTGTTGCATGCCATTGTCCAAAAGAACTTAAAGAATTGGGAAGAATGCATTCCATTTGTTGAGTTTGCTTATAATAGAGTTGTGCATTCTACTACCGGTTTCTCACCTTTTGAAATTGTTTATGGTTTTAATCCTCTAACCCCTTTGAATTTAATGCCTTTACCTTGTAATGAAAGGAGTAGTTTGGATGGGAAGAGAAAGGCAGATTTGGTGAAGAAACTACATGAGGAGGTGCGCAAGAATATTGAGAAGAAAAATCAACAAATAGCAAGCCAAGTGAATAAGGGAAGGAGGCGTGTTGTATTCGAACCAGGTGATTGGGTTTGGGTGCATATGAGAAAAGAAAGATTTCCAACTCAAAGGAAGACAAAGCTTCATCCAAGGGGAGATGGACCTTTTCAAGTAGTTGAGAAGATCAATGACAATGCATACAAGCTGGACCTACCTAGTGAGTATAATGTGAGTGCTACCTTTAATGTTAGTGATCTTTCTCCTTTTGATGTAGGTGTTGGAGATTCGTGGACGAATCATCTTGACGAGGGAGGGAATGATGCAAACAACAAAGTATACAAAGGCAAGGATCCGATTCAACTTCCCAATGCATTACAAGAGCAAGAATGAAGAAATTCAAGGAAACACTAAATGGGATGATCCAAGGCTTGTGGAATGATCTTGCCACAATTCAAGAATGCAAGAATGAATCATTCATCAAAATGGGGATTCAAGACTCAAATCAAAGTTTGGTGACAATGATTCAAGTGGATGAAGGCAAAACATGGGCATGTACTTAGGCCTTTAGTTTGTTTTTGATGTTTTTGGGCCCTCTCATTATGATATAAGCCCAAGTTCAAATAAATTAAGTGTGCTTATGTAATTAGTGAGTTTTGGGCCTATTTATGTTAGGTATAAAGCCCAAAACGAGTTTAGATTTATTTCTTGTTTAGAAATCAATTCCTAACTAGGAAACTTCAATCCTTGTATTGGAAGATTCCCTAGTCTATGTTTTATTCCATTTTAGGATGAACTTATAATTATTAGTTGTCTAGGAATCAATTTCTAACTAGGAAACTTTAATTCTTATTTATGAAAGATTCCCTAGTCTATGTTTTATTCCAATTTAGGGTTGAACCTATAATTATTAGTTGTCTAGGAATCAATTTCTAGCTAGAAAATTTTAATTCTTGATTAGGAAAGATTCCTTAGTCTATGTTTTATTCCCATTTAGGGTTAAGCCTCTATATAAACTCAACCATTCATGTAAAATGGAGTTAGATTTTGATAAATAAAAAAAATTCAGTTTTTCTTAAGAGCGTTATCTCTTGTTTTTTATTCTTGCTTGAATCAAGTTCATACAATCAAAGCTAATTACTTTGTGCGTATTTATTCTAAGGTTCTCTTTCACAAGTTGATATTGTGTTGCGGAGATCATCATCAAGGTGATCATATTCCAAGGTGCTCTATCACGGGTTGGAATTGGGTCACGGACTTGGGAAAAATCTGGTTTAGCTTTCTAAGGAGTTGCTTCCAAGCGTAAAGATATTGGGTCTCAAGTTTAATATAGTTGGGGTTCGTATCATCTCTTGTTATAAAGAGATCATTAAACATGCAAGTCCAACATGATGATAATGTGCAACAAAGGGAAAATTTGTTTCAAACTAGATGCCTTGTAAAAGATAGAGTTTGTGATGTAATCATTGATGGGGGTAGTGTAACCAATGTGGCAAGTACTACTTTAGTTGAGAAACTAGGGTTACCTACTACTAAGCATCCTCACCCTTATAAACTGAAATGGCTTAATGATTGTGGGGAAATTAGGGTGACAAGGCAAGTTCTAGTAGCTTTCAAGATAGGTCGATATAATGACAAAATTTTATTTGATGTTGTGCCTATGCAAGCAGGTCATCTATTGTTGGGATGACCTTGGCAATTTGATAGAAGGTGGATGCATGATGGCTACACCAATCACTACTCTTTTGAAAAGGATGGAAGGAAGATAACTCTTACACCACTTTCACCTAGAGAAATCTATGAGATTGAGATGAGAAGAATTCAAAAGGAGAGAGAAAACAAGAGTGAAGAAAAGAGTGTGAGTGACGATGTGCCAAAAGAAAAAGAGAGTGCAAAAGAAAAAAGTGGCAAAATTCTTGAGAAAGTCAAAAGAGTGAGCTCGAGTGAGAAAAATGAGGGAAAAGAAATTGTGGAGAGTAAAAAGAAATATGTGAGCTTTTATGCAAAGGGAAGTGATATTAAGGAAGCTTAGTTTTCAAAGAGAAGTATACTTGTGCTCATGTATAAGGAGATTTATTTTAACACTAATGACCTTAATGTTTCTTTGCCTAGTGTTTTTGTTTCTCTTTTACAGGAATTTGAGGATGTTTTTCCCAAAGAGATACCCAATGGATTGCCACCCATTAGAGGTATTGAGCATCAAATTGATTTTATTCCTGGTGCTTCGATTCCAAATAGAGCAGCCTATAGAAGTAACCCCGAGGAGACAAAGGAACTTCAAAGGCAAGTTGAGGAGTTGTTGGCTAAAGGACATGTTAGAGAAAGTATGAGTCCATGTGTTGTGCCCATGTTGCTAATGCCTAAGAAAGATGGTTCTTAGCATATGTATGTTGATTGCTGTGCAATTAATAATATTACGGTAAAGTATCGCCATCCTATTCCTAGGTTAGATGATATGCTTGATGAGTTGCATGGTTCTACTATCTTTAGCAAAATTGATTTGAAAAGTGGATATCACCAAATTAAGATAGAGGAAGGTGATGAATGGAAAACTGCCTTTAAAACAAAATATGGTTTGTATGAATGGTTAGTTATGCCTTTTGGTTTGACTAATGCACCTAGCACTTTCATGAGACTTATGAACCATGTTTTGAGGGATTTTATTAGTAAGTTTGTTGTTGTCTATTTTGATGATATCCTTGTGTATTCTAAAAACATGGATGAACATCTAGAACATTTGAGGTGTGTGTTTAATGTGTTGAGAAAGGAAAAGTTGTTTGCTAACCTTAAGAAATGTTCTTTTTGTTTAGATAGGATTGTGTTTTTAGGATTTGTGGTTAGTGCTCAAGGTGTTGAAGTCGATGAAGAAAAGGTAACTGCTATCAAAAGTTGGCCAATTCCCACATCGGTAAGTGAGGTAAGAAGTTTTCATGGTTTGGTTATTTTTATAGACGCTTTGTAAAAGATTTTAGCACCATAGCTACACCTCTAACAGAGGTAATTAAAAAGCATTGTATTTTCAAGTGGGGAAAAGAACAAGAAGATGCATTTAACTTATTGAAAGATAAGCTATGTAAAGCACCTATTCTCGCTTTGCCTAACTTTAATGATATTTTTGAGATTGAGTGTGATGCATCAGGTGTAGGTATTGAAGCTATTCTTATGCAAGGAAAAAGGCCAATCGCCTATTTTAGTAAAAAGCTCCATGGTGCGTCGTTGAAGTACCCCACTTATGATAAGCAGCTCCATGCCTTGGTTAGAGCTTTGGATACTTGGCAACACTACCTTTGGCCCAAGGAGTTTGTAATTCACACCTACCATCAATCCTTGAGATTCATAAAGGGATAAGTTAAGTTGAACAAAAGGCATGCCAAATGGGTTGAGTTCATTGAGACCATTCCATATGTGATCAAGTACAAGCAAGCTAAGGAGAACATTGTGGCTGATGCACTTTCTAGAAGGTATGCTTTGCTTAATGCTTTGAATGCAAGAATGCTTAGGTTTGAAAATATTAAATCTTTGTATGTTGATGATTCTGATTTTTCCAGCATTTTGAAAGCATGTGAGAAAGTTGCATATGATAAATTCTATAGAATGGATGGTTTTTTGTTCAAAGGAAATAAACTTTGCATACCTATTTGTTCTGTGAGGGGATAGCTTGTTAAAAAGGCACATGGGGGAGGGTTAATGGGACAATTTGGCATCACCAAAACTTTAGATACTTTACATGAACACTTCTATTGGCCTAAAATGAAAAGGGATGTGCAACGAATCTGTGATAGATGTGTTGTGTGCAAACAAGCTAAATCTAAAGTTTTGAATTAAAAAGTATACTCCTTTACCTGTTTCTAGTACCCCTTGGACTGATATTTCCATGGATTATATTTTGGGGTTGCCTAGATCAAAAAAAGGAAAAGATTCTATTTTTGTGATGGTTGATAGGTTTTCTAAAATGTCACATTTCATTCCTTGTAATAAAACTGATGATGCCACCAATGTTGCTAATTTATTCTTTAGGGAAGTGGTACATCTGCATGGCATTCCTAATTCTATTGTTAGTGATAGGGATGTAAAGTTTCTAAGTCATTTTTGGAAAGTTTTGTAGAGTAAAATTGGAACTAAATTGTTGTTTTCCACTACGTGTCATCCACAAACTGATGGTCAAACTGAAGTTGTTAATAGGACTTTGGGAACTTTGTTGTGTGCTATTGTCCAAAAGAATTTGAAGAATTGGGAAGAATGCATTCCATTTGTTGAGTTTGCTTATAATAGAGTTGTGCATTCTACTACTGGGTTCTCACCTTTTGAAATTGTTTATGGTTTTAATCCTCTAACTCCTTTGGATTTAGTACCTTTACCTTGTAATGAAAGGAGTAGTTTGGATGGAAAGCGAAAAGCAGAATTGGTGAAGAAACTATATGAGGATGTGCGCAAGAATATTGAGAAGAAAAACCAACAAATAGCAAGCCAAGTGAACAAGGGGAGGAGGAGTGTTGTATTTGAACCTAGTGATTGGGTTTGGGTACATATGCGAAAAGAAAGGTTTCCAACTCAAAGAAAGACAAAGCTTCACCCAAGGGGAGATGGACCTTTTCAAGTTGTTGAGAAGATCAATGACAATACATACAAGTTGGACCTACCTGGTGAGTATAATGTGAGTGCTACCTTTAATGTTAGTGATCTTTCTCCTTTTGATGTAGATGTTGAAGATTCATGGATGAATCATCTTGAGGAGGCAGGGAATGATGCAAATAAGGAAGTATACAAAGGTAAGGATCCAATTCAACTTCCCAATGGTCTCACTACAAGAGCAAGAATGAAGAAATTCAAAGAAGCACTAAATGGGATGATTCAAGGCTTGTGGGCTGATCTTGCCACAATTCAAGAATGCAAGAATGAATCATTCATCAAAATGGGGATTCAAGACACAAATCAAAGTTTGGTGATAATGATTCAAGTGGAGGAGGGTCAAATATATGAAGAGTCAAGCATAAAATATGGCCATAAGATGAAAGTGCACAAAAGCTAAAATGGGTAGCGTCGTGCCCGTGATGGGTGTCGCGACCGCGACAAAGGCAGGATGAAAACCTTCTATTGCGAGTGCAATGAAAGCTGAAGCTATGTAATCCATTTTATTTTTTGATTTTTATTATTTTACTTTAATTCTAGATGTTTTGGGCCTTAAAGCTTATCATATTTAGTAGCCCAACTCAATTATAGCTTATTATTTGTTTAGGAATCAATTTCTATCTAGGAAACTCAAATTCCTATTTAGAAAGATTTCCTATTCCATAGTAGATTCTAATTTAGGAGATTTCTTATTCCTTAGTTGATTCTAATTTAGGGTTGAACCTCTATATAAACTCAATCATTCATGTAAAATCAAGTTAAGTTATGATCAATAAAATTCAATTTTTTTAAGAGTGTGATCTCTTGGTTTTGGTTCTTACTTGAATCAAGTTCATACAATCAAAGCTAATTACTTTGTGCATATTTATTCTAAGGTTCTCTTTCACAAGTTGGTATTGTGTCGCGGAAATCATCATCCAAAGGTGATCATATTCCAAGGTGCTCTATCACGGGTTGGATTTGGGTCGCGGACTTGGGAAAAACTTGATGTAGCTTTCCAAGGAGTTGCTTCCAAGTGTAAAGATAATTGGGTCTCAAGTTTAATATACTTGGGTTCGTATCAGCAAGTGGGCTCCATTTAGTTGTAGCAGTAGCACTGGCACTGGCATGTGAGTGAGCCATGATCAAATCCTTGTGTAGTGTCAGATTTTCGCGATGCCACTGCCATCTCAACCTCGCGAGATTACAAACATCTTCAGGTTCAATTGAGATGGCATCCCACGACACCTTATTACAAAACCACCACATAGTATTCATGTCCATCTCATGGAAAAAGAGAAAATGAAATAAAGATTCTCCCTCCATAACACAATGCATGCCCATAACTGGTTGCCGTATGTTGGCCATGATCTCTTGCATGGCTTGAAAATTGATAGGTTTATCTCTTATAAACTGACCCAGAAAACAGTATTGAAAGGGATTGTCTTGTGAAGTTTGAGTGCTGCCATCAAAGTTCCATTCAATACCATCCTCTTCAGTCGATGAAAGGTGAAGATTGTCGATAGTCCGAGCAAGGTTCTCCATTGATGGCTAACCCTAACTTGCACCACAAGTAGGAGATACACTTTCACTAAGAAACTAAAAAAGAAAAAAATTAGTTTTTTTTTTTTAAATATGAGAGAATCTTAATCCTATAAGTATATAGATAAAAAGAAATCTAAAAATGCTGAGCTAAGGCACTGTCTAAAAATATTCATGCAAAAATTCAATTTAGTGGAATTCTATTGTTTATAATATATATATATATATATATATATATATATATATATATATATATATATATATATATATATATATATATATATATATATATATATATATTCTCATTTTATTCTTGCATAAACAAGTCATATTTAATTTAAATAAAGATATTTTAAATTTTTAATAGTGAAATTTATTAAATGAATAGTATTGTTATAAAATCCTTCTATTTTATTATGATTTTATTTCTTTCAAAAATAACTAATTTTAATAATCTATATTTATAAATTTTTTTAAAAATCAGAATTGATAAAATAGAATTAAGTTTCCTTTTGTTTTGAAGAATATATTTTTCTCAAATTTTTTTGAGAAAAATATCTTTTACATATATATATATATGTATATATATATAAACACACACACGTGTATATATATATGTGTGTGTACACACACACAAATATATATATATATATATATATATATATATATATATATATATATATATATATATATATATATATATATATATATATATATATATATATATATATATATATATATATATATATATATATATATATATATATATTCTCATTTTATTCTTGCATAAAAAGTCATATTTAATTTAAATAAAGATATTTTAAATTTTTAATAGTGAACTTTATTAAATTAATAGTATTGTTATAAAATACTTCTATTTTATTATGATTCTATTTCTTTCAAATATAACTAATTTTTTTAATTACAAGAATAATCTATATTTATAAATTTTTTAAAAATGAGAATTGATAAAATAGAATTAAGTTTCCTTTTGTTTTGTAGAATATATTTTTCTCAAATTTTTTTGAGAAAAATATTTTTTACATTTTCTAATTTTGAGAACGTTCCAAAAAATAGTTAATGAAAAATATTTTTCTGATGATATAAAACTAAAAATCATTTTTAAAAAAAGAGAAAGTCATTTTTCAAATTTTGATAAACTTATTGTAATGAAAAGAAAATATATAAACACATATTTATTAATCCATCGATGATTAATGGCTAGTGACCACTTCAGTTTATATATACTCAAATAAATTTTAAAATTATAAATCTTAATAAGTTAAATATTTAACTAACTTTTAATGTTATAACCAAGCAATAAAAAATTAACTTTTTGAAACTTAAAAAATATTTTTGAAAGACAAATTATTATTTTGCGAAATAAACATAATGTAAATTGAGTTGAATTCATGTAATTAAAATTCTAGCCTAAATTAAACTGGCTATTAGTCTCTACACATGTATTTGAAATTTAATAAAGGACAATAAATAAATGAACAAATAAAATGTTGATTAATAAATTTCCACAAGCATACTTTCAGTTTTCTCTCTCCAATATGTCAAATGTTGAGCACCTGGTTATAGTTGACTAGTTGTATTTCTCCGTAGCAATCAGAAATATCAGTATGATCATCTTCTTCTTCTTCTCTTTCTTATTTTCTCGTCAATTTCATTCCTCAAATGCACAAATTTGGATTAAATCTGGTTACTGGTATGCGGGCAGTGACTACCCAATATCTGACATAAACTCTGTTTTGTTTACTCACCTCATTTGCGGGTTTGCTAATGTGAATTCCTCCACCTATGAGCTCTCTATACCCTCCAATTTTCAATCAAACTTCTCCATCTTCACCACCATTGTTAAGCGCAAAAACCCATCAATAATTACTCTTCTATCCATCTGGAATGGCCAAGCCCAAACTTCCCAGTCCATTTTGGGTGAGAATTTAATAAATAATTCTGTCTTGTCCTCAATGCTTACACAATCTTCCCATCGAAGATCTTTCATTGATTCATCAATTAAAACCGCTAGGCTTTATGGGTTTCAAGGGATTGACCTATTTTGGCTTTGGCCTAATGGTACAGACTTGTCAAATCTTGGAATTCTGTTACAAGAGTGGAGAGCCGCCATTGATTCTGAGCCCAGAAACCCAGGTGTACTACCTCTGATTTTAACAATGGGGGTTCGTCACTCGCCGAGTCTTGAAATGGTAACATATCCAGTTGAACTTATACATAGGAATTTGGATTGGGCACATGTTATTGCATATGATTATCATATGCCTTCAAGAGAGAATTTTACAGGTAATCATGCTGCTCTGTATAATAATCCTAATAATTCTAGCAAAATCAGCACTGATTTTGGGATAAAGCAATGGTTAAGTCAAGGATATCCAGCAAGCAAGCTAGTTTTGGGTTTACCTTACCATGGATACGCTTGGACTCTAGTAAACCCAATTGATAATTCTGTTGGTGCACCAGCTTCAGGTCCTGCTGTCACCATGGATGGTTCCATGGGGTATAGGTTCATCAATTCCTACATCCAAACTTATGGTTATGGTGCTCAGCCTGTTTATAATTCTACTTATTTGGTGAATTATTTTGTGGTTGGATCAACTTGGATCAATTATGATGGTGTTGAAACTATTAGAGCTAAGATTGCTTATGCAAAGGAGAAAGGACTACTTGGTTACAATGTTTTTCAGGTCATAAATGATGACAACTGGGCACTTTCTCAAGCAGGTAGGCAATTGATTTAATCTCTATTGTTGAATTACATTTGGCTTTAAGGGTTTTCATATGAGATGAGAGATTTTGAGGGATCTATATAATTGGTATAAATCACTCATTTTACTTGGAAAAAAACAGTAAATTAATCTTTAAATTGTTGAATCATTTTGAGGGTCTTTGAAATCTCACATAAAAGGTATTTTTTGTGTCATCGTTCTTTTTTCATGAATGGGAGATTATGTTATGAAAGAATTGAGATTATACTATAAATGAATCAAAAAACCAGATTTTTAATTTCATGAATTTTAATAAATTTCCCTTATTTTAGAAACCCTCAATCCAAACATGATAGCATATATTTATATCCAAATTATCCCAAAAGAAAGCTTAATGCCTTGTAAAATGTTACAATACTCTGACAGAGTAGGTACTATCTTCTTATCTTAGTAAGAATCTTCAATCAACTTCAATCAATTTAGGAGTTCTTAGCATTTTTGTTGCGCGTGTTTTTGATAAAAGCATCCTCTAAAAACAAAACAATAAAAAACTCATTTTGAAAGTACTCTAGGCTGGGGATGTCTTGGCTATAAATACTCAAAACAACTCAACAAATGCAGTTTTAGAAGTAATGCCTAATGGATCATTAGACACTAATCGTATTAGATAATTGCATCGACAGCTCAAGATGGAGTAGATGAGGGAAGCAATCATGGAATATTGCTAAAAATTTTGCTTCCAATTGCTTTTATCATTATCTTACTGGCCTTCATAACATATTTCTACCAAAAGAGAGTATTCAAGCAAAAAGGTAAATATCATCAAGTTCAAGGCTTTCCTATTTTTCATCTATTGTACAAGCAAATAATTTTCAAATTTTACCATATTGTCTTCTAATGTTACAGAATCAATGGTCTTAAATACTTCTACAAGACTATCTAATACAGAACATAATTCTTCTGCTATTGAAAAATTTGAAAGGAATGCTCCTAATCTGGTAACATTTAGCTTTGCCAACATCAAAACAGCTACAAATAACTTTTCGAGTGCAAACAAGCTTGGCGAGGGTGGGTTTGGCCCTGTTTACAAGGTACTATATATGTATATAAACTTTGCTAGCATTGTCATGCCTATGCAAATGCTCTAATATATACTTGCATAAGTAGATAATGCTAACAAGTGTTGACATATAGCAGGGTAGATTGCCAAAAGGGCAGGAAATAGCAGTGAAGCGGCTTTCAGCATCTTCTACTCAAGGACTTGAGGAGTTCAAAAATGAGGTTTCACTTACTGCAAGACTTCAACATGTAAATCTGGTTAGACTTGTTGGATTTTGCACTGAAAATGAAGAAAAGATGCTGGTATATGAGTGCATGCCGAATGGAAGCTTGGATCTCTACCTCTTTGGTATGCAATTAATTAATAATGTTTTGTTAGAATTTTGTATGGCACCGTGGATCTATTTGCTTGAATCTTCATTCATCACTTTGGAGTATTGAGCTTCATGCATATTTGGACCTTGTAGTAACTTGCTTTTTAGTTTCATTAGGACTGAACATAGTGATTAAAAATTTTGAATTAAACCGAATAACTGGACCAAAAAGATCTAGAATTGGACCGAACTGTTGACTTTTTGATTTTTCCCAAATCGAATTAGACTGAGTAAAATATTTTGGTACAGTTCTGGATATTAATGTATATCCAGACCAAGATCTGGATTGAATTGAACCAAACAGTACCGAATTGGATTGAACCGAAATAACTAAAATTTTTTAGTTTTTTATTTATTATATGTAAGTAATATTAATTAAATAACATACAAATAACACAAAAATTATAAGATTATATATGTCATTATAACAGTTATCAAATTATATCAAGATTATATGAAAATAAAATTTAAATGAATTATAAATGTATAATTAAAAATATATATACCTTAACTCAATGGAATATAACTATTAATATTTATACAATTTACTTAAATATTAAATTCATTAAAATTATATTAATGAAAAATTAGAAATATAATGTGGATTAAGTTTTAATAATACTAAGATATAATCACATATTACAATTAAAAATTTTACATTCACTACTTATATGTTTTAGAATAAAAATTTTTAATATAAGTTATAACTAATCAAAGAGTGGTAATAAAAAAGTGTGATGTACTAATAAAGTTTATGTGATACTAACAAAGTTTTTTATTAATTAATTTTTGTTGGTATCTAATATTATAATATTGAAAAATATTTTTTTTATTAATTAACATTTCTATGATAGGTTATTAATAAGAAAGTACTTATAATAGATAATTAATAGGTTGTATAAAAAGTTAGAAATAAATTATATGAAATTATGTGTAAACTTTAAGTATATATAATTATATCACAAAAACTATTATTATATAGTTTTGATATATAATTATATATATTAATATAATATATTAATTTATTAAACTCAAATTTTATAAAAAATAAAACTTAAAACTATACAATTAGTTTTGGATTGGATTGGACTGAACTGAAATATCTGATCAAATTTTTTATTTTGATTCCAGTTCCAGTTCTTCAAAAATTAAAATCTCCAAAATTCAATCCAATGATGGAGACTTTCAAATTTCCCGATTAGGCGGAACTATGCTTAACCCTAAGTGTCATTGGGCTTACCACCACCCAAATGGCCTATACCTTTTTGGTTTGATGACTCATTGACTTATATTTTTCTTCTCCTTTTTTGTTTGTTTCCAATGTGGGATTTTGTCCCACTTTCATCATCTCCAACATGTTTTCTATAAATTTTGCTATTATAGCTAATGAGCTTTCATTAATTTGATTAACAGTCTTAAATTATGAGAAATGATAACATTTGTATTATTAGAGAAATTACTGAATAATTCCTCTGCAGGATATGCAATTAACATTTTATAAATATTTCGCTATGTATACCATTTCTTGCAGATCCAATGAGACGCTATTTGTTGGATTGGACCAAGCGTGTTCGTATAATTGAAGGGGTTACACAAGGGCTTCTTTACCTTCAAGAGTACTCAAATTTTACAATAATTCACCGAGATTTAAAGGCTAGCAACATTTTACTAGATGATGAGATGAACCCTAAAATATCAGATTTCAGAATGGCTAAACTCTTTAGGAAAGATGTACATGAGGCAAATACCAGCCGAATTGTTGGAACCTAGTAAGAATAATTAAGGTTATAAGTAATTAAGGTTACATACCTCTAGCAATATGCTTAATTACCACTAACATGTCTTGTATTCAGTGGCTATGTTCCACCAGAATATGTACGAAATGGCATATATTCGATGAAGTATGATGTTTACAGCTTTGGAGTTCTACTTCTGCAAATTATAAGTGGAAAGAGGAATACATTTTACTATGGCACAAATAATGACTTGACCCTTTTAGAATATGTAAGTTAATTTTTTTTTTCATATCATTGCATCCATTTAACATTGATATATGCAACAGTGCTTTAAAGTCGAGAGCCACTTGAGTGGTCTGAGTATTATAATATATATTTATACATGACTTGGCTCACTGCTTAAGCTATTCAAATTCAAATTGATTTAATTAGATTGGAATATTTTGCTAGTATGTGATGTTATATGGCATGTGCAGGCATATTACTTATGGAAGGAGAAGCAAGGTATAGAATTTATCGATCAATCACTAAATGATTCATCTTCGGCTTGTAAACTAATGACTTGCATGCAAGTTGCACTGCTATGTGTCCAAGAAAATCCAGAGGATAGACCAACGATGTTGGAAGTGTTTTCAATGCTCAAAAATGATATAAAGACTATTGCCATTCCTAAAAAGCCAGCATTTTCAATATACAAAGGAGAAGAAAATGTGGAGACTGCAGGATCCTCACATCAGCAAGAAATTTATTCATTAAATGATTCGCAAATTTCCCAAGTGGAACCTCGTTGAAAATCTATTTGCCCATTTTACAAAATTAGTGATATTCAAAATTTTATATTAGAAATTAAAAGGTTTAATGACCAAATTTGAATCTATATATGCTATTAGTATTTATCCCTAGACTATGCATTTTTTTTTTTGAAAGTAAATGTATTGAATTAGAAAGAAAGTTCACCAGCCATAACTGACTCAATATAACAAGGGATCTCTTCATTCCAAAAACAATAGGAATCCAAAGCAAATGTAGGTTTAGCTAGCAAATGGGCAGCTTCATTACACTACCTTCTAAAAAAAGAAATACATTGTAAACTAGATAAGGAGCTAGAACTATAAATATCTTCCATGATATACCTAGTTTTTGTTCTAGGAACTTCCTTATTGCAAATCATCTTCACCACAACTAAAACATCAGACTCAATCTAAACCTTACTAAGAGGATGAGATTCCATCAACTTAAAACATTCCAAAATAGTTGAAGCTTCTAAGAATTCCACCAATGTACTGAAAGGTAGGTTTATGGCCAGTGCTAAAATAACTCTAACATTCGAGTCATAAACTATAATTCTAGCCCCTGCCCTATGACATGAAATATACATAGATGCACACAATTAATTTTCAACACAGTAAAGGGAGGAGGAACCCAACTAGTGGGCGAGTTAACATTTGGACAGAAGATGATGTTATTGTCTTAGAATATTCAACTTAAGCAGATGAAGCCCACATAAATAATTCTTTTCCTAATTTAGTTGGTTGGTTAAAAACCTTATTACACCTATTAGTCCACAAACACTAGCAACCAAAATAAAACCAAAAAAAAAAAAAAAGCTAGCTCTTCTTTAGAAATTATAATATCCCAAGGATTTCATAACTCATTCTAGTTACTTATGATACTAGAAAACAAGACCTTTGAATGTTAACATAGTATAAAAATAATAAGGGAATCAGTTAGAAAGTTTGTGACATCATTTAAAATATTTGCCTAGTTTATAATTCTGTTATGATTAATTGTGCTCCAATGAATTAAATAGAGCTCATATGATAACTTATAAGGCATAGAAAGAAGATAGAGAGTACAATTTAGAAAGTCAAATTGAAAGGAAAGAAAGAAATTAAAAAGGAGACATTTTAAGTATGTTAATAGGCCTTGAAACATTTAAGGCCCACGCTCAATAATGGGGGTTAGCCCATGGGCCCAAGGTTGAAGGAAACTAATACGAACCTCAAGTATATTAAACTTGAGACCCAATTATCTTTATGCTTGGAAGTAATTCCTTGAAAAGTGAAACCAAGTTTTCCCCAAGTCCGCGACCCAAATCCAATTCATGATAGAGCACCTTGGAATATGATCACCTTTGGATGATGATCTCCGTGACACAATACCGAACTCGTGGAAGAGAACCTTAGAATAAATATGCACAAAGTAATTAGCTTTAATTGTATGAACTTGATTCAAGCAAGAATCAAAACCAACAGATCACACTCTTAAGAAAAACTGAATTTTATTGATTATAACTTCTCTTAATTTTACATGAATGGTTGAGTTTATATAGAGGCTCAACCCTAAGTTAGAATCATCAGCTAAGGATTAGGAAATCTTCTAATATAAGGATTGAAGATTCCTAATTAGAAACTAATTCCTAAATAATAACTAAGTTAGAACTAGATTCTAAACTAAGTTAGGAATCCTTCCTATAAAATTTGGATGGGCCTTTGACCTAAAATAAAATAGGCCCAAAACTAATTAAAACATGAAAATAAAATAGTTTAAACAACTCTTGGGCTGTATACATAACATAGGCAGCCCAAACACTAAATAAAACATGATAAATTGAATTTGAAAAGCCCAGATGTGGAGGTTCCAATTTGAATGAGGAATGGTAGCCTTGTAAACACTTGAATAGATTAGGCCTAAGAAAATAAGAATGTAATTTGGCTTCTTCATCTTGACATTGGGCTTGAATAAATTGATTAAGCCCTTGAAGCTTCCTTGAATACAATTGGATCCATATGCAAAGCTTATGATCCAAATATCCTTGATTGGTTTATAGGAAACTTCATACAACCTTATTTTCTTCTTGAATGATCCATCAATCATGCACAAGGGTTGTATTGCATGCCTTTGTAAGCTATCTTGATAGAAATGACAACCTTGAAGAACCTTCTTGAAATCTTTATCATGCATGTATTTGTGAGCTTCTTGTAAGGTATATGGATTCTCATCATTCTCTCTCTCCTCAGGATGATTCATCCTTGAATCTTGACTTGAGCACTTGGGTAGGAAATGCATTGCTTTTATCACATCTTCTTCCATGAAAATCCTTCTTTAAAATCCTAACAAAGAGAAACTAAACTAAACAAAGAAAATTGAGCTTGTTAGTGTTAGAAAACAAAAAATCCTTGATACTTTATTTTTCCACTATGCTCACTTGTTTTCTCTCTTCACTCTTAATCTTTTTATTTGAACTTTCTGATATTTCTTCTCTCATGTGAAAGTTCTTCATTTTCTTCTTCACTTACTAATTCTTTCTTTTCACACTCACTCTTTTTCTTTTAACTCTCATTCTTTATGCACTCTTTTTCTTTTTCTTTTTCACTATTTACAACAAACTCAGCTTTATTTTCAACAACTACTTGAGGAGGATTGTAGATTGGAATTTCTTCATGTTCAATAACTTCTTCAACCTTTAACAAGGACTCTTCATTTGTAAGCTCCAAAGGTTTTAAGTCATCTTCATGAGTCACTTCCACAATTTTATTTTGCACATTGCTTTCCTCCTTTTTGAAACTCTCATCACCTTCATTCTCCCTTTTTGATACACTCAATTCTATCACTACAAGCTCAACAACACCATTTTGAAGTTCTTCCTCTCTTTTTCTTTGTATCTTCACTCGATTTTCATACAATTCTTCTTGAGAAAGAGGAGCAAGGGTAGTATGCTTACCATCTTTTAGTGGAACTTTGTAGTGGTTAATAGATTTGATGTGTTTTGTTTGACTAAAATGGATCCATGGCTTTCTAAACAAAACATGTGTCACATTTATTGGTACAACATCACACCAATCTTCACTTTTATTGCTCTTTAATCTTGACATATTTATTCAACAAATACAATAAGTGTGGCCTCAGGTGCCTCTAGTGGGCAAATTTAGTTTCTCAATTAGCTCAAGGCTTGCAAAATTGACAATACTCAATCTATCAATGATCATATGGCATACCCTATCCTGGATGCAACATCTTGTATGAAAAACATCATTACATTTTTCATCCTTCAATATCCACATACCTACTTCTTGCCTAATAGCCATTAATTCTTTTTGAAATTCTTGATCAACTTCCATTGTAAAAACCTGAAAAGAATGTTAGTAAAGTAAAATAATACCTCACTTCACTCCCTCATGTGTTTCACTCAAGTATTGCCACTTAATCACTCGTGTTTCACTTAATTTATTATGGCTTTTTCTCTTTATGAACTCACACTTAGCCTTTTTTTCCATTCAATCTCTTGCCAATATTAGTTGCAAAAATTAAATTAATACAATTTTACTAAATTACAATGTGAATAAAATCCAAAGACTCAAAGTGAAACAAGAAACAAGAAATAAGAAATCCTAATGATACTAGGAAAACGAGAATCCTAATTGAACTAGGAAAACAAAATTAGAATTTTGACTCAAAAAAATAGAAATATAAATCCTAATTGAAATTGGAAAGCAAAAGTTAAAATCCTAATAGAATTAGAAAAAAAATATAGGAATCTTGATGTGATTAGGAAACCTAATGAGACATGAACAAGGATTGAAATAAAAAGAAAATTGAAATGAATAAGGAAAATAGTTAAATTAGCAAGAAATAATAATGAAAATGGGATTAGAAAATTCAAACCAAAATTGGGAAAGGAGTAGGAAACCAATCCTAGCTTGTTTCAGAAGGATGCTTAGACTTGATCAAACTCCTTCTAGAATGCTAAAATCTTTGATTCTCCTTGTATAATCTTGAAAATCAGCTTCTTTCCTTGTCCTCTTCTCTCTGAACTAAATAACTTCTATAAATACACCAAAAAGTCATATTTCAACACTTTTTGCTTCTTCTTTTCTTTTTGGACGAATTTTCCTTTTTTTTTTCTTTTTATCTTTTTCTTTTGAAATAATTACAGCAACAATTCAAAAGAAAAATTAACAAATAAATTGAAGATCAAATACAAGAAGCCAAACTGAATTTGAAGTCTTCAAGCTTGTGATTGATGAATCCTCCACTTCCTTCTTTTTGAATTCAAATTGGTTTCCAAGTAAGTATGGATGAATTTGACCTTTCAACACTTGAATTTCAATGAAACACAAAGGATACAAATAGGATAGAAAACAAAGAAACATAAAGACACAAACAGAATTGGGTAGACGATCTAGGAATTTTTTTTCCTTTTTTGAATTTTCAGACCTAAAACAATAACAAACAGAATTAACGAGATGAAAATGAAGGAATTTAACAAAAATGACAACAAACAAAAATGGAAAACACAAACAAAATGGAAAGATATAACTTGATTTAGAGCTTAAGCTCTAATACCAAACTGATATGAACCTCAAGTATATTAAACTTGAGACCCAATTATCTTTATGCTTCAAAGTAACTCCTTGGAAAGCTAAACCAGGTTTTCCCAAAGTCTGCAACCCAAATCCAACCCATGATAGAGCACTTTGGAATATGATCACCTTTGGATGATGATCTCCGTGACATAATACCGAACCTGTGGAAGAGAACCTTGGAATAAATTCACACAAAATAATTAGCTTTGATTGTATGAACTTGATTCAAGCAAGAATCAAAACCAAAAGATCACACTCTTAAGAAAAACTGAATTTTATTAATCATAACTTCCCTTAATTTTACATGAATTGTTGAGTATATATAGAGGCTCAACCCTAGATTAGAATCAGCTAAGGATTAGGAAATCTTCCAATATAAGGATTGAAGATTCCTAATTAGAAACTAATTCCTAAATAATAACTAAGTTAGAATTGAATTATAAAATAAGTTAGGAATCATTCCTATACAAGAGAAGCTATTTCCTAACTAGAAACTGAAATCTAATTAATTAAACTATAAAATTCGGATGGGCCTTTGACCTAACATAAAATAGGCCCAAAACTAATTAAAACATGAAAATAAAGTAATTTGAACAACTTCTGGGCTATATACATAACACAAGCAGCCCAAACACTAAATAAAACATGATAAATTGAATTTGAAAAGCCCAAATATGGAGGGTCCAATTTGAATTAAGAATGGTAGCCTTGTAAACACTTGAATTAAGAATGGTAGCCTTGTAAACACTTGAATAGATTAGGCCCAAGCAAATAGGAATGTAATTTGGCTTCTTCATCTTGGCATTATGCTTGAATAAATTGATTAAGCCCTTGAAGCTTCTTTGAATACAATTGGATCCATATGCAAAGCTCATGATCCAAATATCCTTGATTGATTTATAGGAAACTTCATACAACCTTATTTTCTTCTTGGATGATCCATCAATCATGCATAATGGTTGTATTACATACCTTTTGCAAGCTATCTTGATAGAAATGACAACCTTGAAGCACCTTCTTGAAATCTTTATCATGCATGTATTTGTAAGCTTCTTGCAAGGTATATAGATTCTTATCAGTAACATCAAGCCTACAAGTTAGAATGGTAGGCCCAACAAAAATTTAATGCAAAGATAAAGCCACCAATTTGACTTGTAGCCACCAAAGTTGACCTAAGTCAAATCCTTAACTAAGTTGGATTTTTAATCTTCCGACAAAAAATGACTAAATGCATCCTTTTAGCATTTCAATGCCTCATGATGAACATCACTTGAATTGATGAAATCTTGGCCATCCAAATGAAGTGGATCATAGCCATGCATTATGATCAAATCTTAGCCATTGATTAAACTTGATCAAATCCTCACCATCCAACCCATCATATAACATTCATTTAATGAGCACCATTTACAAATCTCTAAACCAAAAGCTTCACATCAACTAAAAGGAATTTTCTCTGCACCAATATCAAAAAGGACCTTAGCAAACCAAAATCTCCCAAGATAAGAAATCATGTTTATCCTCTCCTTTCTAAGTTTTAAGTATGATTTTAGCATTTTAGTTGTATAAAATTTCTCCTACACCATATACATAAATTTCGACCAACTAAGGGTATGCATACATAAGATGTAGTTTTGGATGTTCTTAGATGAAATATGAAGATTTGGCTAGAGAATTAAAGGGTTAATGTGATGAGAATCCATATACCTTGCACAAAGCTCACAAATACATGCATAATAAAGATTTCAAGAAGGTTCTTCAAGGTTGTCATTTCTATCAAGATAGCTACAAAGGCATGCAATACAACCATTGTGCATGATTGATGGATCACTCAAGAAGAAAATAAGGTTGTATGAAGTTTCCTATAAACTAATCAAGGATATTTGGATAATGAGCTTTACATATGAATCCAATTGTATTCAAGGAAGCTTCAAGGGCTTAATCAATCTATTCAAGCCCAATGTCAAGATGAAGAAGCCAAATTACATTCCTATTTGCTTGGGGCTAATCTATTCAAGTGTTTACAAGGTTGTCATTCTTCATTCAAATTGAGCCCTCCATATTTGGGCTTTTCAAATTCAATTTATCATGTTTTATTTAGTGTTTGGGCTGCCTATGTTATGTATACAGCCTAAGAGTTGTTTAAACTACTTTATTTTCATGTTTTAATTAGTTTTGAGCCTATTTTATGTTAGGTCAAAGGCCCATCCGAATTTTATAGTTTAATTAATGAAATTTCAGTTTCTAGTTAGAAAATAGCTTCTCTTGTATAAGAAGGATTCCTAATTTGTTTTAGAATTCAGTTCTAACTTAGTTACTATTTGGGAATTAGTTTCTAAATTAGGAATCTTCAATCCTTATATTGGAAAATTTTCTAATCCTTAGCTGATTCTAATTTAGGGTTGAGCCTCTATATAAACTCAAACATTCATGTCAAATTAAGTCGTGTTATGATCAATAAAAATTCAGTTTTCTTAAGAGTGTGATCCCTTGGTTTTGATTCTTGCTTAAATCAAGTTCATACAATTAAAGCTAATTACTTTGTGCATATTTATTTCAAGATTCTCTTCCACGAGTTCAGTATTGTGTCCCGAAGGTCATCATCTAAAGGTGATCATATTCCAAGGTACTCTATTACGGGTTGGATTTGGGTTGCAGACTTAGGAAAAACCTAGTTTATCTTTCCAAGGAGTTGCTTCCAAGCGTAAAGATAATTAGGTCTCAAGTTTAATATACTTGGGGTTCGTATCATAATGTGAAGATAGGTAAAGAAAGCATGAAAGTCACCTAAATATACTAGGTGTTGAATTTGTCCAATATGAGAGGACAGCCACCAAATTTCCCTATACAAGCTAGACATGTACTAGGGAGAGTGCAGGATGAGATTGAAGATGATGATGAATCATTTGGTGATGTTAATGAAGAAGAAGTGAGGCCGAGAGCTAGGCAAGATGACAGCAATAGTGGAATAAAACTGAAAATTCCAACATTTCATGGAAGAATAGATCCTGAAGCATACTTGGATTAGGAAAAGAAGATTGAATTGGTATTTGATTGTCATAACTACACCCAATCCAAGAAATTGAAGCTTGCTATTGCTGTATTTGATGGATATGCCATTACTTAGTAGGATGATACCAAGTAAAAGAGGAGAAGAAATAGGGAAAGACCCATAGAAGAATGGAGGACTTAAAGGCAATCATGAGAAGAAGATCTGTACTAAGCCACTATAGGGAGCTATACAATGGTCTTCAAAACATAACTTAAGGGTCTAAGAGTGTTGAGGAATACTACAAGGAGATAGAGGTAGCCATGATTCCAGCAAATGTGGAAGAAGATAATGAGGCCAAAATGGCAAGGTTCCTCAATGGGTTAAAGAAGGAGATTGCAAATGTGGTTGAGCTGCAACCATATATGGAGCTTGAAGACTTGCTTCATCTTGCTTTGAAGGTTGAAAAGCATTGAAGAAGAGGAGTACCAATAAGCTATCTACCTCCTACAATGCACCATTCAAACCAAATTAGAGAAAAGATGACAAGGCTTTTCCATCCAAACCTAAGGCCGAATCCAAAGAAGCTATAAGGATGCCCTTCCAAGTAAGGACAAAGGTAAAGCTATGCCTTCTAGTTCTAGAAATATTATATGTTATAAACGTCAAGGTGCAGGTCATTATAAGAAGGATTGTCCAAACAAGAAGATAATATATGTGCAAGATGTGGAGTGTTATTTGGCTAGTGAAGAAGAAGTTGAGGAAGAAAGAATGCCACCTTTTGAAGATGCAAGTGACAAAGGGGAGGACAATCTACCTAAAATAGCTGAAGGTGGGAGGTCTCTTATTACAAGGAGATCGTTGAACATGCAAGTCCAACATGATGATAATGTGCAACAAAGGGAAAATCTATTTCAAACTTGATGCCTTGTAAAAGATAGAGTTTACGATGTAATCATAGATGGGGAGTGTAACCAATGTTGCAAGTACCACTTTACTTGAAAAACTAGGGTTCCCTACTACTAAGCATCCTCACCCTTATAATTGTGGGGAAATTAGGGTGATAAGGCAAGTTTTAGTAACTTTCAAGATAGGTTAATATAATGGTGAGATTTTATTTGATGTTATGCCTATACAAGCAGGTCATCTATTGTTGAGATGCCCTTGGCAATATGATAGAAGGATGATGCATGATGGCTACACCAATTACTACTCTTTTGAAAAGGATGGAAGAAAGATAACTCTTGCACCACTTTCACCTAGAGAAATCTATGAGATTGAGCTGAGAAGAATTCAAAAGGAGAGAGAAAACAAGAGTGAAGAAAAGAATGTGAGTGATGATGTGCTAAAAGAAAAAGAGAGTGAAAAAGAGAAGAGTGGCAAAAATCTAGAGAAAGGCAAGAGAGAGAGAGCAAAAGTGAGAAAAATGAGGGGAAGGAAATTTTTAAGAGTAAAAAGAAACATGTGAGCTTTTATGCAAAGGGAAGTGATATTAGGGAAGCTTGGTTTTCAAAGAAAAGCATACTTGTACTCATATACAAGGAGCTTTATTTTAACACTAATGACCTTAATGTTTCTTTGCCTAGTGTTTTTGTTTCTCTTTTACAAGAATTTGAGGATATCTTTACCGAAGGGATACCAAATGGATTGCCACCCATTAGAGGTATTGAGCATTAAATCATTTTTATTCCTGGTGCTTCCATTCCAAATAGACTAGCCTATAGAAGTAATCCTAAGGAGACAAAGGAGCTTCAAAGGCAAGTTGAGGAGTTGATGGCTAAAGGACATGTTAGAGAAAGTATGAGTCCATGTGCTATGCATATTTGGCTAGTGCTTAAGAAAGATAGTTCTTGGTGTATGTGTGTTGATTGTTGTGCAATTAATAGCTTTACGGTAAAGTATTACCATCCTATTCCTAGGTTAAATGATATGCTTGATGATTTGCATGGTTCTACTATCTTTGGCAAAATTGATCTAAAAGTGGATATCACCAAATTAGGGTGAAGGAAGCTAATGAATGGAAAACTACCTTTAAAACAAAATATAGTTTATATGAATGGTTAGTTATGCCTTTTGGTTTGACTAATGCACCTAGCACTTTCATGAGACTTATGAACCATGTTTTGAGAAATATTATTGGTAAGTTTGTTGTTGTCTATTTTTATGATATCCTTGTAGGTATTGAGGCTGTTCTTATGCAAGGAAAAAGACCAATTGCATATTTTAGTGAAAAACTCCATGGTGCTTTGTTGAAGTACCCCACTTATGACAAAGAGCTCTATGCTTTGGTTAGAGCTTTGGGGACTTGGCAACACTACCTTTGGCCCAAGGAGTTTGTAATTCACACTAACCATCAATCCTTGAGATTCTTAAAGGGGCAAGGTAAGTTTAACAAGAGGCATGCCAAATGGGTTGAGTTCATTGAGACCTTTCCATATGTGGTAAAGTACAAGCAAGGTAAGGAAAACATTGTGGCTGATGCACTTTGAAGAAGGTATACTTTACTTAATGCTTCGGATGCAAAAATGTTGGGGTTTGATGATTTTGATTTTTCTAGCATTTTCAAAGCATGTGAGAAAATTAAATGTGATAAATTATATAGAATGGATAGGTTTTTGTTTAAAGAAAATAAACTTTGCGTACCTATTTGTTCTATGAGAGAATTTCTTGTTAAAGAGGTACATAGAGGACGGTTAATGGGACATTTTGGCATCACCAAATGATATGGAACCTCTAAAAATAAGCCTGAGAATCCCTTTCATTATTACAGACCCCCACAACAATAACTTGAAAACCCCAATAGCCAATTCAATCTCAACCCCTAAGAAAGGTTAGAACTCAGGTTGCTTAGATAAATTGATCAAGAATTAGAATAAAGAAAACTCAGTTTCTAGATTCCAATTTTGAGACACTCCACAAGCAGGAGATCAATCTACTTGAATGTTTCTTTAAGCATGCATTCTAGGCAAGATCACAAAGATAAAAGCTAACAGCTTTTTGGTTTATCATTAACAATTCAAATCTGTATTTTCATTACAAAATCTGCCCATTTTAATCTTGGAACATCCCTCCAAGAATACGAAAAGCCAAAAGACAACAATTTAAGACCATTAATACTTATCATCAATTCCTAATAATAAAAGGTAATCAATACCTAACAATTAAAGACAGTTAAAACTTAACATCTGACCTTTGTGCTTAGAATCATCAATACCTAATAATTAAAGGTCATCATTACCTTTACTGGTGTGCATTAAAGATAATTTAAACTTAACATAGCTAAAAACTTTAACAAACTGAATTTTGGCTTAATACTTAACATGGACAGCCCAAATAATAATAACTAGATAAAAACTAAATAGAATTAGCGAATTTTAAATGATGAATGGCCAATCCTTTAGGAGCCCATTAACATTCTTAACTAAGCCCATTAGTAACACTGACTTGGCTTAAATTATATTGGGCTTGATCTGAACTAGGCCTAAAACTTTGGTGGTCTTGTAAACCTTCATTAACCAAATTCACCAAGCCTTGTATGTGATGGATTAAGGCTTGTTGAAGCTTCTTGGACCTAGACCTTGTTATGGGCCCCTGAGGCATGCTAATTGGACTAGAAGCCTTTTTGCACTTGATCTTGTTCCTCGTCTTAAAGCCTAGCCCAAATGCCCCCTTGATCATGCTCATCTTCATCATGTTAAACCCTTGGAACTTGATGTGTAGGCTGCTCCATAACATTCCCCCTCTCCTTAAAAGGATTCATCCTCGAATAAAAAACATCACGTATATCAAAAGGACTCAGATCAGCCACATTAAATGAAACACTAACATTATACTCACCTAGCAGGTCCACTTTGTATTCATTATCATTAATTATTTCAAGCACTTGAAAAGGACCATCTCCCCTTGGATTGAGCTTTGACTTCCTTTATAGGGGAGACCTCTCCTTGCAAAAATGCACCCAAACCCAATCTCCAGGTTGAAAAATCATTGGCTTCCTTCCCTTATTCACATGTGAAGCTACTGTAGCATTTTGCTTTTCAATCCTCTCCTTAACTTGCTTATGTAACTTCTTCACCAAATCTGCCTTAGAATTAGCATCGACACTCACAAACTTGTTAGGTGGTAAAGGTAATAAATCAATAGGAGTAAGAGGATTAAAACCATAAACAATCTCAAATGGAGAGCATTGAGTAGTGCTATGAACAGCCTTATTATAAGCAAACTCCACAAATGGTAGACAATCCTTCTAAGTCCTAATGTTCTTGTCTATGATTGACTAAAGCAAGGTAATCAATGCCCTATTAACTACTTCAGTTTGCCCATCAGTTTGAGGGTGACAAGTAGTAGAAAACAACAACTTAGTACCTAACTTTCCCACAACACACACCAAAAATGGCTCAAAAACTTAACATCCCTATCACTAATAATGCTTTTAGGTATGCCATGTAAATGTAAAACTTCTTTGGAAAACAAATCAGCAATCAACTTAGCATCATTAGTTTTATGACATGGTATAAAATGAGCCATCTTACTAAATCTATCAACAACAACAACGATACTATCATGCCCCTTCCTAGTTCTAGGCAATCCAAGCACAAAATCCATAGACAAATCAGTCCAAACTAGGAATACGTAATAGTGTATATAACCCATGTGGTTTCAACCTAGGCTTAGCTTCCTTACATGTAATGCATCGCTCACAAACCTTATGCATATCATGTTTCATAGCAGGCCAAAAGAAATGTTCTAAATGCATCTCATATGTCTTATGTGCCCAAAAATGCCCCATTAATCCTCCTCCATGTGCTTCTTTAATCAACAACTCCCTCATAGAACATTTAGGAATACACAATCTATTTCTCTTAAACAAGAAACCATCAAACAAGTAAAAATCATCTAAAACAGTTCCATTAGCATAAGACACATATATATCACCGAATTCATTATCAGTAGAATACGATTCCTTAATATACTCAAAACCCAACAATTTAGTATTAAGTGAATTAAGTAAAGTGTACCTTCTAGACAATGCATCAGCAAGCACATTCTCTTTTCCTTGCTTATACTTAATCACATATGAAAAGGTCTCTATGAATTCCACCCATTTGGCATGCCTACGGTTCAGCTTGTCTTGACCCTTCAAATGCTTTAAACTTTTCATGGTTAGTGTGTATCACAAACTCCTTAGGCCACAAGTAATGTTGCCATGTTTGTAAAGTTCGAACCGAAGCATATAATTCCTTGTCGTATATTGGATACTTTAAGGCTGCCTCACTTAACTTCTCACTAAAGTACATTAGTGGCTTTTCATCTTGCAGGATAGCTCCAATCCCTATGCCACTTGCATCACATTCAATCTTAAAAGTCTTATCAAAGTTAGGTAAAGCAAGCAAAGGTGCATTACACAATTTATCCTTAAATTCATTAAATGCATGTTCTTATGCATCACCCTAAAAAAATCCAAATTTTTCTTAACTAGCTCATTTAAAGGTACAGCCATAGTGTTGAAATCTCTAATGAACTTCCTATAGAAACTAACAAGTCCATGAAAGCTCCGCACCTCACTAGCACTCTTAGGTCTTGGCCAATCTCTAATGGCTTTAACCTTGTCCTCATCAACCTCAATACCTTGACTAAACACTACAAAACTAAGAAAGATAACCCTATCCATGCAAAAACTACACTTCTTAAGGTTAGCATACAACTTTTCTTGCCTAAGTATGTCTAATACAAGATGCACATGCACAATATGATCATCCAAGCACTTAGAGTAAATCAAGATATCATCAAAGTAAACAACAAATTTACCTAAGTATTCACGCAACACATGGTTCATCAATCTCAGGAATGTGATAGGTGCATTTGTAAGACCAAATGGTATTACAAGCCACTGATACAACCCATATTTAGTCTTAAAGGCTATTTTCTATTCATCACCAATATTTATTTGAATTTGATAATAACTAGATTTCAAGTCTATTTTGGTAAACACACAAGAACCATACAATTCATCAAGCATATCATCTAATCTAAGAATAGGATGGTGATACTTTATAGTGATTTTATTGATGGCTCTACAGTCTACACACATCCGCCATGTTCCATCCTTTTTTGGCACACGAATGACAGGAACCAAACAAGGACTTAGACTTTCCCTCACATATCCCTTCGATAGCAACTCCTCCACTTGTCTTTGGATTTCCTTTGCCTCACTTGGATTCATCCTACATACTAGCCTATTGGGTATGGCAACCACAGGAATGAAGTCAATTTGGTGTTCTATGCCTCTAATTAGTGGTAAACCACTCGACATCTCCTTGGAAAATATATCTTCAAATTCCTGCAAAAAGTTCAACAAACACACTAGGCAAAGATGTGTTAAGCTCATTAGTAGTATGCCCTTTGTACAAAAGTACAAATATAGGCTTTTTGGAATACAAAGCATTCCTAACCTCACTTGACCTAACTATCAAACTCACATTTTTCTCTTTAGGCTGAATTTGAACTCCTTTTTCTTTTCCCTCTTTCTTTCACTCTTTTTATTTTCACTCTTTAAAGCACTTTGTTTACTCTCTTTTTCTTTCTTTTCAGCCTCAACTCTTATCCTTTCCATTTTACATTGGTCTTCAGACACTTCTTTTGAAGAAAGTGGTGTTAGGATTGTCTTTCTACCATCCTTGGTAAATGAATACCTATTAAGGTACCCATCATGTATAGCCCTTTTGTCAAATTGCCATGGTCTCCCAAGCAATATTTCTCCAGCATGCATAGGCACTATATCACACAACACCTCATCATGATATTTTCCAATTGAAAATGAAATCATGAATTGTCTATTCACCTTTACCTCGCCACAATCATTAAGCCATTGAAGCTTGTATGGACGTGGGAATAGTATAGTAGGTAGCCCCAACCTACTAATCAAAAGTTTACTCACTACATTGGTACAACTCCCACTATCAATTGTCACTATAAGCCTTGCCTTGAACATGACACCTTGTTGAAACAAGTTGTCCTTTTGCTCCTGATGGCACTCCTCCTTCAATTGAGTACTAAGAGCATGCCTTATGACCAATAAATCACCTTTTATCGGCTCCTCTATACTCCCCTCACTATAATCCTCTAATTCGGGCATCTCTTCCTCATCACTATCATTGCTGCCCTTTTTATCATTTGTCACTATTTCTCTATTAATGACCATAGTTCATCTATTAGGACACTCCCTGCGTACATGACCTACTCCTTGGCACCTCCAACACTTAATATCTCTATTTCTCCCCTTAGGCTCTTTGGGTTTGGATTTTCCTTTGGAAATCAAATCTGCCCTTCCTTTTGCAAAATCATAGGCAGCCTTGTTTCCACCTTTAAATTCACCCTTTCCATTATTTTTCCAAGTAGAATTAGAATTGGAAAAAGGCTTGGAGACATACCTTGCTAGTCCTCTTTTCTGGATTTGTTTTTCCACATTGACCACAATGTGCATCATCTCCTCTAACTCCACATATGGTTGCAAATCAACTCAGTCAGCTATGTATTTGTACAAACCAGCCAAGAAACATGTCATGGTAGTCTCCCTATCTTCCTTTATATCAACCCTAGTCATAAGCATTTCCATCTCCTTGTAGTAATCATCCACACTTTTACTACCTTGTCTAAGAACTTGAAGTTTTTGCACAAGTTCCCTATAAAAATGTCTAGGCACAAACCTCTTTCTCATTGTAAACTTAAGGTCATACCAAGTCTCACTTGGGTACTCCAAGTTCCTCCTTCAACTAGTCACTAATTGTTCCCACCAAGTTATGGCATAGTCTACAAATTAGGAAAACACAAGCTTGACCTTCTTTTCCTCACTAGATTGGTGACAATCAAATATAAGCTCCACCTTCTTTTCCTATTATAAATAACTGGATCTATTGTACCTTGAAAGGTAGGTATCTTAAGTTTAATGCTCCCCAAATTCCTATCTATAAATTTTTCATTGCCTTGGTTTCTACATAATATGGATTCTCTTGCCTTCTCCCTCTACCCCTACTTAAAACTTGGCCTCCTCTACCTCTGTTTCTGCCCATCCCAATAATAGGAACAACTTCATCATCATTGTAGCCAAGGTCTTCATCTTCCCAGTCATCTTAAGGTATTCGGTTTCTACCTCCCCTTTGCACCTCATTGCAGTTTGGAGTTGCTCTTTCAATTGCTTTTGACCTTATGTCCATGCATTCTAAGGTGTCCTCCATAGCCTCTATGGTTCTGTTAAAATGTGCAAATCCTCCTTGTTGAGCCTCACGTAGCCTAGCTTCATCAACATGATCACTAGTTTCTTCACTTTCGTGTGACATTGCTACAATAAAAAGGTTGAAAAATAAAATACAGAAAATGAACTAGGAACCTCATAAGCACTCCCTCATGTGTTTGCACTCCCAAGATGGGGTTCGTCACTCGTGTTTAACTCAAATAATGAATTCACTCAAGGTATTCCTCACACCACTCTAGCTAATTCTTTTATGTTCTTAGGTGAATCACACTTGAAAAGAGATTCAAATAGCTTGCAATGTGTAGGATTCCAAAACTAAAATTTTCAAAACCAAGTTTGATGCAAATCAGTCAACAAGAAAATTTAACAATCAAGAGGCAATAAATCAAGAAAACTCAAATAGATGCAAAAGACATATAAAAAGAAACACAAGAACTACTTAGAGCACAATAATTTTTTGAAATATGAAGGGTGTTTTGGATAATGAATTGAAATTTGCAACGAAAATCCATAGTTGAACAATAATTGTAATCATTCCAATAAGAGTAGGATTCTTAATTACACAAGAAATCAAATTAGAAACATGAGCCCTTTTACACTTAAGAATTCTGAATTTTGTATTTATATATATGTAGTCTTTTATATATATATATATATATATATATATATATATATATATATATATATATATATATATATATATATATATATATATATATATATATATATATATATATATATATATATATATATATATATATATATATATATATATATATATATATATGTATGTATGTATGTATGTATATGTATGTGTGTGTGTATATATATACATATATATATATATATATGTGTGTGTGTGTGTGTGTGTGTGTGTGTGTCTATATATAGATATATATACATATACGCACACACACACACACACACACACACACACATATATATATATATACTTTTTTTTTTTTTAAACACGAATTTGAATCTGAATTTGATGAAATTCAGAATTCAAAATAAAGAGTTTAGTCTAGGAAGTAAGAACAAGACTAGAACAATTTAAACACAAGAAGACAATAAGATAGGAAAATTAGAGTCAAAGAACATGAATTTTAAACTAGGATAAAACCTGATCTAGAGCTAAGTCTTTGATACCAAATGATATGGAACCTCCAAGAATAAGCCTGAGAACCCCTTTGATTATTACAGACCCTCACAACAATAACTTGAAAACCCCGATAGCCAATTCAGTCTCAATCCCTAAAAAAGGTTAGAACTCAGGTTACTTAGATAAATTGATCAAGAATTAGAATAAAGAAAAATCAATTTCTAGATTCCAATTTCCTAACACTCCACAAGCAGGAGATCAATCTACTTGAATGTTTCTATGCAAGAACATAGATAAAAGCTAACAGCTTTTTGGTTTATCATTAACAATTCAAATCTGTCTTTTCATTACAAAATCTGCCCATTTTAATCTTGGAACATCCCTCCAAGAATACGAAAAGCCAAAAGACAACAATTTAAGACCATTAATACTTATCATCAATTCCTAATAATAAAAGCTAATCAATACCTAACAATTAAAGACAATTAAAACTTAACATCTGACCTTTGAGCTTACAATCATCAATACCTAACAATTAAAGGTCATCATTACATTTAATGGTGTGCATTAAAGATAATTTAAACTTAACTTAGCTAAAAACTTTAACAGACTGAATTTTGGCTTAATACTTAACTTGGACAGCCCAAATAATAATAACTAGATAAAAACTAAATAGAATTAGTGAATTTTAAATGATGAATGGCCAATCCTTTAGGAGCTTATTAACATTCTTAACTATGCCCATTAGTAACATTGACTTGGCTTAAATTGTATTGGGCTTGATCTGACTAGGCCCAAAACTTTGGTGGCCTTGTAAACCTTCATTAACCAAATTCACCAAGCCTTGTATGTGATGGATTAAGGCTTGTTGAAGCTTCTTGGACTGAGACCTTATTATGGGCCCATGAGGCATGCTAATTGGACTAGAATCCTTTTGCACTTGATCTTGTTCCTTGTCTTGAAGCCTAGCTCGAATGCCCTCTTGATCATGCTCATCTTCATGATGTCTGAACTCTTCGAACTTGATGTGTTGGCTGATCCATAACACCAAAACTTTAGATACTTTACATGAACACTTCTATTGGCCTAAAATGAAAAAGGATGTGTAATGAATTTGTGATAGATGTGTTGTGTGCAAACAAGCTAAATTTAAAGTTTTGAATCAAGGTTTGTATACTCGTTTACCTGTTTCTAGTACCCCTTGGACTAATATTTCCTTGGATTTTATTTTGGGGTTGCCTAGATAATAAAAAAAAAAAGGGGGAAAGATTTTATCTTTGTGGTGGTTGATAGTTTTCTAAAATGTCACATTTCATTCCTTGTAATTAAATTGATGATGCCACCAATATTGCTAATTTATTCTTTAAGGAAGTTGTACGTTTACATGGCATTCCTAAAACTATTATTAGTGATAGGGATGTAAAGTTTCTAAGTCATTTTTGGAAAGTTTAGTGGAGTAAAATTGAAACTAAATTGTTGTTTTCTACTACTTGTCATCCACAAACAGATGGTCAAACTAAAGTTATTAATAGGACTTTAGGAACTTTGTTGCATGCTATTGTCCAAAAGAACTTAAAGAATTGGGAAGAATGCATTCCATTTGTTGAGTTTGCTTATAATAGAGTTATGCATTCTACTACTGGTTTCTCACTTTTTGAAATTATTTATGGTTTTAATCCTCTAAGTTCCTTTGGATTTATTTCCTTTACCTTGTAATGAAAGGAGTAGCTTAGATGGAAAGAGAAAGGCAGAATTGGTGAAGAAACTACATGAGGAGGTGCGCAAGAACATTGAGAAGAAAAACCAACAAATAGTAAGCCAAGTGAACAAGGGAAGGAGGCGTGTTGTATTCAAACTAGGAGATTGGGTTTGGGTACATATGTGAAAAGAAAGGTTTCTAGCTCAAAGGAAAATAAAGCTTCATCCAAGGGGAGATGGACCTTTTCAAGTTGTTCAGAAGATCAATGACAATGCATACAAATTAGACCTACCTGGTGAGTATAATGTGAGTGCTACCTTTAATGTTAGTGATCTTTCTCCTTTTGATGTAGGTGTTGGAGATTCATGGATGAATCATCGACAAGGGCAAGGAAATTGCTCAAGACTATGAAAAGTTTGGATTCTGTAATTAGTGAGTTTTAGGCCTATTTATGTTAGGTTTAAAGCCCAAAATGAGTTTAAGTTTATTTATTGTCTAGAAATCAATTTAGGAATCTATTTCTAACTAGGAAAATTCAATCCTTGTTTAGGAAGATTTTCTAGTCCATGTTTACTTCTACTTTAGGGTTGAATCTCTATATAACTCAACTATTCATATAAAATAGAAAGATTTGGATAAAAAAAAATTCAGTTTTTTTAAGAGTGTGATCTCTTGTTTTTTATTCTTACTTGAATCAAGTTCATACAATCAAAACTAATTACTTTGTGTGTATTTATTCTAAGGTTCTCTTTCACAAGTTGGTATTGTGTCACGGAGATCATCATTCAAAGGTGATCATATTCCAAGGTGCTCTATCACGAGTTAGATTTGGGTCATGGAATTAGGAAAAACCTAGTTTAGCTTTCCAAGGAGTTGTTTCTAAGTGTAAAGATAATTGGGCCTCAAGTTTAATATATTGGGGTTTGTATCATAATAGTTGCAAGCAACATGGCATAATTATATCATATTATTAAGTACTCACCTTAAATTCCTTTACTTTAAGGCCCAAAACATCTAGAATTAAAGTAAAATAACAAAAATCAAAAAATAAAATGAATTATACAGCTTCAGCTATTGTTGCACTCACAACAAAAGGTTCTCAACCTGCTATTGGTGGGTGCGATGCTGCCAATTTCAGATTTTATGCACTTTCATCTTATGGCCATGTTTTATGCTTGACTCTTCATATATTTCCTTCCTCCACTTGAATCATTATCACCAAACTTTGATTTATGTCTTGAATCCCCATTTTGATGAATAATTTATTCTTGCATTCTTGAATTGTGGCAAGATCGTCCCACAAGCCTTGAATCATCCCATTTAGTGCTTCCTTGAATTTATTCATTCTTGCTCTTGTAATGGGACCATTGGGAAGTTGAATTGGATCCTTGCCTTTGTATACTTCCTTGTTTGCATCATTGCTCCTCTTTCTTAAGAAGAATTGTATGAAGATCTATTGAAGATACAAAGAAAAAGGGAGGAAGAACTTCAAAGACAAAAATGGTGTTGTTGAGCTTATAGTGACAGAATTGAGTGTATCAAAAAGAGAGAATGAAGGTGATGAGAGTTTCAAAAAAGAGGAAAGCAATGTGCAAAATAAAATTGTGGAAGTGACTCATGAAGATGACTTAAAACCTTTGGAGCTTACAAGTGAAGAGTCCTCATTTAAGGTTGAAGAAGTTATTAAACATGAAGAAATTTCAATTTACAATCCTCCTCAAGTAGTTATTGAAAATAAAGCTAAGTTTGTTGTAAATAGTGAAAAAGAAAAAGGAAAAGAGTGCATAAAGAATGAGAGTGAAAAGAAAAAGAGTGGGTGTGAAAAGAAAGAATTACTGAGTGAAGAAGAAAATGAAGAACTTTCACACGAGAGAAAAGAAATATCAGAAAACTCAAATAAAAAGATTAAGAGTGAAGAGAGAAAACAAGTGAGCATAGTGGAAAAAGAAAGTATTGAAAATGTTTTGTTTTCTAACACTAACAAGCTTGAATTTTCTTTGTTTAGTTTTATTCCTCTTTTTTAGGATTTTAAAGAAGGCTTGTCATAGAATAAAAGAGGTGATAAAGGCTATGCATTTCCTACTTCCAAGTGCTCAAGCAAAGATTTGAGGAAGAGTCATTTTGAGGAGGGAGAGAATGATGAGAATCAAGATGCCTTGCAAGAATCCTACAAATATCTGCAAGATAAAGCTTTTGAGAAGGTTCTTCAAGGTTGTCATTTCTACCAAGGTAGCCTACAAAGACATGCAATCCAACCATTGTACATGATTGGTGAATCATCCAAGAAGAATATAAGATTGCATGAAGTTTCCTACAATCTAATCAAGGAAATTTGGATCACAAGCTTTGCATATGGATCCAATCATATTCAAGGAAGCTTCAAGGATTTTATCAACATATTCAAACCCAATGTCAAAATGAAGAGATTAAAACACATTTCAAGTGATTGGGGTCAAATATATGAAGGGCCAAGCTTAAAACATGGCCATGAGAAGAAATTGCACAAGTGCTAAAAGCTAAAAAATGTCACGCCTGCAATGGGTGTCATGCTCATGACGATTGCAGATTGAAACTTTCTATTTTGAGCGTAACAACTTTGCGAGTGCAACGAGAACCTGGGCTATGTAATTCATTTTATTTCCTGATTTTTGTTATTTTACTTTAATTTTAGATGTTTTTAGGCCCTTATCAATAGGATATAAGCCCATAGTCAATTAAATTAAGTTTGCTTATGTAATTAATAAGTTTTGGGCCAATTTATGGTAAGTTTAAGCCTAAAACGAGTTTAGGTTTATTTCTTGTTTAGAAATCAGTTTTGGAATCTATTTCTAACTAGAAAACTTTAATCTTTATTTATGAAGATTTCCTAGTCCTTAGCTAATTCAAATTTAGGGTTGAGCCTTTATACAAACTCAACCATTCATGTAAAAGGAAGTTAAGTTTTGATTAATAAAATTTAGTTTCTTAAGAGTGTTATCTCCTGGTCTTGATTCTTGCTTGAATCAGGTTCATAAAATCAAAATTAATTACTTTGTGCATATGATTCTAAGGTTTACTGTCACGAGTTGGCATTGTGTCGCGAAGATCATCATCCAAAGGTGATCATATTCTAAGGTGCTCTATCACGAGTTGGATTTGGGTCGTGGACTTGGGGAAAACCTAATTTAGCTTTCCAAGGAGCTTCTTTCAAATGTAAAGATAATTGGGTCTCAATTTTAATATACTTGGGATTCGTGTGTGTGTATATATATATATATATATATATATATATATATATATATATATATATATATATAGTAAGCAGATCCTTTATATGTATATTGCAGATCCTTTATCAAGTAAAAAGGCAAGTAGAGAGCATACTCCTGTTACTTATAATTTAAATATATAAACAAATAAATAAATAAATATAGAATATTAAAGATAAATATACCTTAATATATTTATGTTTGAAAATTTATAATTTACAAAATTATTTTCTGTAAATTATAAAGGGATACAAATATTTAAAGGCGTTTGAATGTAATACAATGATTCTAAGGCTTAGTGTTTACAGAGAGAATTTCTCTTAAGTCTAAGCTCTTCCTAGAAGCCTGTCTTGTTTGAAGTGAACTGCCCTTATATAGAGAAAGCTGAGTGGCAGTCTTGAAAATTTTGAAAGGCAATGGATCCATTGGAGGACAGGCTAGCTGGTTTTGTCTTCTAAAAAGATTGGACTATAGTCTCGTATGAGTTGGAGCTATAGATGCCTTTAGTCATTTCTTGATAGAAGTGGAGTCCCTATTTGAATAAGTGGAGTAACTGTTGTTTTCCACTATCGGAGAAAAAAGTAAAATACTCTTTTTTTTTATTGCTGCCTTTATTAGCTGGCAGAATACCTTTTACAAAGTTTGAAAATTTAAATTTGAAATCTACCTTTTTATTGGGGTAGAATACCAAAATAGTCATCCCCTAATCAATAATGGGTTTAGAGGAATTTAAGCTCGAGCTTGAGCTTGCTTATGATATTGAAGATGGTACTTTTGAAGATCCTGGTTTTGAAGAGGCAGACGCTAATATGTTCTCCATAATCTATTAGACCATTTGAAAGAATTCATCCTCTTATTTTGCTGCAACTAATTTTGGAATAACAAATGATTTTTGTGCTAAGAAAGTTGTAGTTTCTTTTAGGCAATGGATGAAGTTATTCTTGATTAGCCAGTTTTGAACTTTGGTTGTGGTAACCTTATTTTGAAAAGAATCCCACCATTTGACTTTGAATCTTCTTATGAGATTGTATTGACAATTCTGAGTTTGGTGATAAGCAAAGTACCAGATACATACCCAGGGCAGAAAAATTTTTCAACAAAATAGAAGAAAAGGGTTGAATCTTTTTTTTTTTTTTTGGCTTCTTTGGTTTGAAATGTTGTTTGAATAGATCATAACAAGGTTTGACTTCAGGAATTAGTGTTTCAAGTAAGTTTCCAAAGTGATTCCACCATTAAATGAACCAGTAAGGTATCTTGGTTGTTTGAAAATTTCTATTAAAATAAAATAGCCAAAAATGACTATGTTTATGGTTTTGAAGGAAAAACGAGTTATACCATGCTTGTTTGTAGTCTTAGTAACTAAAACTATGGTTATGGTTGACTCGAGTGTGGAGGTCAGTAGGGAAGGATTTTAAGGTTGAAAGATCTTTTCCCTAGTTTGAAGGATGGATAATTTTCTTGATGATGCATGTGGAATATGCAAGATCAGGGTGTTTATCATCTTTTTTGAAATGTTTAAATTTTGCTGAGCTGGTTGATTCCAATATGGCTTGGTAATAGGATTGGGGTTTGGTTCTATCCCAAGGTGTATAATACCATCCATCTGGAAATATTTGTGTGGCTATTTTGAAAGGATTGGGATTATAAAATCCTTCTTCCATTGTCAAAATTGTTTGAAAATGAATTTTCTCCAAATACTCATTTGTTTTTAAAAATTCTTTGTTTTGAGATAAAACAATTTCTTGAGAAATATTTTGAGATGAACTTTGAGAGGGAAAATCAATCATCTCAGTTTTTGATTTTGAAATAGAGTTTGAAGATTTTTTTACCTTTATCCTTTGAGGAGGAGGCATTTGAAGAGGAGGCTTCATAAGCCTTTTGAATTGCGAAAAGAGTTTCTGGCAAATGGGCTAATTGTTCAACCCATTTTTGAATTTCTGACTGAGAGGTTTGGGTCTCAGGTTTTTTCTTCAATAATGTCAATCTAGGATTTTACTAGTTGGGCTGAAGAAGGTTTGTTTGTGATACCAATGTTTGAAATATTTAGGCTTGAGGATTGGGCCTTGGCCTTTTCCTTAGTGTTTGAAGTTTGTGGGGCTTTGCCCTTGTCTTTGGATTTTCTGGGCATCATTACCTGTTTTAAAGGAATTTATGGGTTAGAAAATCCGAAATTGAATTTGTATCTCCCTTTATATATTCAATATCAAAATCAAATACAGGGAGGATATCTTGCCTGCCATATGGAAAAAATCTATTTTGAAGCTAGGTTTTGAACATCTTTTTGTAAAACTTCTTTTGCAGATTTACAATCACTTCTCAAAAGAAAATTTTGATTTAAAAGATCACTTTGAAATTTTGAAATACATAGAATAATTGAAAGAATTTCTTTTTTAATAGTAGAGTAATTCTTTTGACAATCATTCCAATGTGCTGAGGTGAACTAGACTATACATTCCTATCCATTTTGAAATTGTTTCAAAATACCACCATAACCTATATCTGAAGCATATGTCTCCACTATTTTTGGAGCTAAAGGATTAGCTATATGCAGACATGGGATTTCTAAAACTTGTTTTTTAATTGTTTGAACAACCCTAGTATGTTGGTCTAACCATGGTATAGGTTTCTTTTTTAACCTATCATGTATTGGTTTTGCTAGACGAGTAATGTTTGGATAGAAATCTAACACATAATTCAGACTTCCTAGGAACCTCAATTGTGTTTTATCTAAGATTTTATCAAGAAACTTAGAAGCAAATGCAAGGGATCTCTTAATGGGTGTAATGGTACCTTGAGTAATGTAATGACCCAAAAACCTTACACGAGTTTTAAAAAGAGATATTTTTATTTTGAAACTACTAAACCATTTTTCTTTTTAATGTGAAAAAATGTTTGCAGATGTTTGAAATGCTGATTAACAGAGTTTGAAAAAATAAGAACATCATCAATGTAGACAATGTAAAAGTTTGAATAAGGATTGAAAATGTCATTCATTATCCTCTGGAATTCTGAGGGAGCATTTTTTAAACCAAAAGGCATGATGTTTCACTCATACTGTCCAAATGGAACTGTAAATGCAGTTCGATATCTATGATCAGGATGAATTTGAATTTGCCAAAATCTTGATTTCATATCAAATTTTGAAAATATGAATGCATAATGCAATTTTTGAAAATATTTTTTATTGGGAATAAGATACCTAATCCATCTTAAAGCTCTGTTCAAAGGTTTGTAATTGATCACTAACTTAGGTGTCCCTCTTTCTATTTCACTATTCTTATTAACATATAAAGCTGCACAAGACCAGGGTGATTTAGATTTTGAAATCAAACCCTTAGACTCTAAATCCTGAATTTCTTCTCTACAATGTTGTTCTAGAGACTTATTGATGAGAATCCATATGCCTTGAAAGAATCCCACAAATACATACAAGTTAAAGATCTCAAGAAGGTTCTTCAAGGTTGTCATTTCTATCAAGTTAGCTTACAAAGGCATATAAAACAACTATTGTGCTTGATTGATGAATCATTCAAGAAATCCTATATGAAGTTTCTATAAATCAATCAAGGATATTTGGATCATGAGCTTTGCATATGAATCCAATTGTATTTAAGGAAGCTTCAAGTGCTTAATCAATTTATTCAAGCCCAATGTCAAGATGAAGAGACCAAATTACATTCCTATTTGCTTGGGCTAATCTATTCAAGTGTTTACAAGGCTGCCATTCTTCATTCAAATTGGACCCTCTATATTTGGGCTTTTCAAATTAAATTTATCATGTTTTATTTAGTGTTTGGGCTGCCTATGTTATGTATACAGCCCAAGAGTTGTTTAAACTATTTTATTTTCATGTTTTAATTAGTTTTGGGCCTATTTTATGTTAGGTCAAAGGCCCATCCGAATTTTATAGTTTAATTTATTAGATTTCAATTTCTAGTTAGGAAATAGCTTCTCTTTTATAAGAAGGATTCCTAACTTGTTTTAGAATTCAGTTCTAGCTTAGTTATAATTTAGGAATTAGTTTCTAATTAGGAATCTTCAATCCTTATTTAGGAAGATTTCCTATTCCATAGTTGATTCTAATTTAGGGTTGAGCCTTTATGTAAACTCAACCATTCATATAAAAAGAAGATAATGTTATGATAAATAAAATTCAGTTTTCTTAAGAGTGTGATCTCTTGGTTTTGATTCTTGCTTGAATCAAGTTCATACAATTAAAGCTAATTACTTTGTGCGTATTTATTCCAAGGTTCTCCTCCACGAGTTCGGTATTATGTTACAGAGATTATCATTTAAAGGTGATCATATCCCAAGGTGCTCTATCACAGGTTGGATTTGGGTCTCAGACTTGGGGAAAACCTGATTTAACTTTCCGAGTTACTTCTAAGTGTAAAGATAATTGGGTCTCAAGTTTAACATACTTGGGGTTCGTATCACTTATTCATTTGGATTGGTCTGGCTTTGGTAGGAATTTGTCTTTCATCAAAATCTTTTTCATAGGGCAGATCAACTAGTATTATCTTCTATCCTAAAAAGCATTTGGAAGATTAGAACCAATTTCTTTTTGAATTTTATTTTGAAAAGAAGTGATTTTATTTTGAATAAAATTAGTTTGAATTTGTTTTTGAATTCTTTGAAAATGGACATCTTGTTTAAGATGCATGAGATGTCTTGTTTTTCCTTTAATCAAAGCATTAATCTCAAATTTATAAATTGAATTTGCTTTTATAAGATTGAGATTTCTTTTCTTTGGTTTTTCAAGGAAAGGAAAAATGATTTTTGATTGCTTTGTTTTGAATTTGATTCCATCATTAGTGACTTTATAGGGAGTTATCAAATTGATGAAAGGAGTCCCTAAAATAACCATCTGATGAAGGTTTTTTGGTAAAAGAAAAACATTCTTTAAAGCAACATTTTTGTTAACTATTAAAGCTTCAGTTTTCCCGCCAATAGTTAATTTTGAATTATTTGCTATAACAAGTTTTTCTTTTGTTTTAGAGTGATATCTTTTTGGAACCAAATTGTAATTGATACAGTTGAGGTTTGCTCCTGTATCAAATAAAGTAATTATTTCCAATTGACAATCATTTGAAAAAACAATTTTGATTTGAATTAAATATTTTTGAAAAGTAATTTCTCTCAAAACATTTATAAAATTCTATGGAATATCTGGAACCTGATGCAAACAACAAAGCATACAAAGGCAAGGATCCAATTCAACTTCCCAATGGTCCCATTACAAGAGCAAGAATGAAGAAATTCAAGGAAACACTAAATGGGATGATTCAAGGCTTGTGGAATGATCTTGCCACAATTCAAGAATGCAAGAATAAATCATTCATCAAAATGGGGATTCAAGACTCAAATCAAAGTTTGGTGACAATGATTCAAGTGGATGAAGGCCAAAACATGGGCATGTACTTAGGCCTTTAGTTTGTTTTTGATGTTTTTGGGCCCTATCAATATGATATAAGCCCAAGTTCAAATAAATTAAGTGTGCTTATGTAATTAGTGAGTTTCGGGCCTATTTATGTTAGGTATAAAGCCCAAAACGAGTTTAGATTTATTTCTTGTTTAGGAATCAATTCCTAACTAGGAAACTTCAATCCTTGTTTAGGAAGATTCCCTAGTCTATGTTTTATTCCAATTTAGGATGAATTTATAATTATTAGTTGTCTAGGAATCAATTTCTAACTAGGAAACTTTAATTCTTATTTAAGAAAGATTCCCTAGTCTATGTTTTATTCCAATTTAGGGTTGAACCTATAATTATTAGTTGTCTAGGAATCAATTTCTAGCTAGAAAAATTTTAATTATTGTTTAGGAAAGATTCCTTAGTCTATGTTTTATTCCCATTTAGGGTTGAGCCTCTATATAAACTCAACCATTCATGTAAAATGGAGTTAGATTTTGATAAATAAAAAATTCAGTTTTTCTTAAAAGTGTTATCTCTTGTTTTTGATTCTTGCTTGAATCAAGTTTATACAATCAAAGCTAATTACTTTGTGCATATTTATTCTAAGGTTTTCTTTCACAAGTTGATATTGTGTTGCAGAGATCATCATCTAAAGGTGATCATATTCTAAGGTGCTCTATCACAATTGGAATTGGGTCACGGACTTGGGAAAAATCTGATTTAGCTTTCCAAGGAGTTGCTTCCAAGCGTAAAGATATTGGGTCTCAAGTTTAATATACTTGGGGTTCGTATCAGAACCTTTTCCAAATTATCCAGGTTTTGTAGTTAGATTTTTCTATGTGATATTTTGAACCAGAATCAGAATTTGAATTAGACATTTTTGAAATAAGATTTTGGATTAAATCAGAATCCTTTTGCTATTTTAGCTTAAGGTCTTTCAATTCTGACTTAATTTCCTTAATTTCCTTTTGAAGGTCCTCAACAGTTGGAATAGGTTTTTTAGACTTCTTACCTCTATCTAGAATGGCTGTAAGATCATAGGAATTCTTACTAGTAGAGGGTAAAATGGAAGGTTTTTCTATAAGCTTCTCTTATAATGTCTTAAGAAGCTGATCTAAACATTTCTTTTGAAGGCTAGGGTCATTAATTTACTTGAAAGCTTCAAGAATTACTTCCTGGCTCTTTGTCAACATATTAATGTGTTTGGAATTTTTATTTATTTTAGAATCTACCTTAGAATCATATTCTATGTTTGAATTGGAAGATGAAGTAGCTAACTCATCTATTTGGAGAGGTTTTCTATCTTCTGAAGACAAGGAAAACACAGACTCAGATGACTCAACTACAAGCGCAGAAATCTTATTTATGACATCTTCTTCTAATAGGATTTCATGAAGTCTAGTGTTTAATCTACAAAATTTTGAAGTATGACCTTCTTACCACATTCATAACAGGTAATATCATTAAGACTAGTCTTAGGTTATAACTTGCTATAAGATTTTTTGTAAGGCTTAGAAGTCTTCTTAGAGGAGGCTTTCTTATAATAGATTTCATTCCTAGATTAGGATTTCCTATTATAAGGAGGTTTGGATTTCCTATAGGTTTTGTGTTTGTTTTTACAATGACCACTATAGGTTTTTGGTTTTGACTCTAAGGGATTATAGTCAAACTGCTAGCAGAAATTTCCTAATTCTTGCTTAGTTTTTCTCATCTCCCATTTGAGTTGTTTTTGGAGTTTTAAGTCTTAGCAGATCTTAAGTCCTTCCTTTTGGGTAAGACTAATCAATCCTCCATAGGTGAATTGATCATAAGGGATCTAATTACCAAAGGCTTGTCTAATGACATTCCTAACTTTTTCTCCTAGCATTTTTGGTAATCCTGCAAGGAATTTTTCTTTCCAAAAAGGTTGGTTAGAATCTTCTCTAAGCATTATCCTAGTGAGGAATGTGTTTTTGTATGTTTGAAAATCATTAAGTCTCCTACACCTGAGATTGCTAAAGAGCTCAGCATTCTTGTCTTTAAGATGGGACGAGTCTCCTATGATGCAAAGAGATATGGTTAGGATGAGGGTTGACATTGCATCCTCTATGGTATTACCTCTCTCATCTAGTATAGGGGTTCTATCTTCAAAGGTTTGGACAGAATGGAGTATTTCTAACTGTTAGTCTAGGGATAAATGAATAATCCCACCATCCTTTAAGCTGTCCTGAAAAACCAGCAATAAGGAGTTCAGCTATGGCTCTATCTGTGGTTCCTATTTGGGTTTTATAGGCATTGGCTACCATGGTCATCTATTCGAGTAGACTAAGGATATTGTATTCTGACATACCATCTATATTCCACTCATAGACAGACGAGGCATTGAACCTAGACTGGGTCAGGATATGAGGTTTATTTTATAAACCTATATAAGGAGCTGTTATTTTAGGGACAGGGTTTTGCCAATTTAACCTATTGAGATGAGGAATTTCTTCTTGTTTGAAAGCTTCTTCTTAAGAAGTTTCTATGGTTTATTCTATAACACTAATAGTTCTATGTTGAGACTGTGGATGTCAGGGACCATAGGATTAGACAACTTAGAAGTTGAGGCTTGACCTATCCTACTGAGTTGGTCTCTAATAGCTTAAACAAATTCTAGTTTACTATTTTGAAACTACTATTGGGCAAGTTTTGAAATTTGATAGGGTTTTAAAATGAGACTCTTAAGCTTCTTATCTAGAAGGATACTAGATACTGAAGGTTTGGAAATACTAATAACTATTCTTTGTATATGAGTTTATATCCTAGTAAGTTGTTTTCCTATGGTATGGAGATGGGCATTTGAAAAATTAGTTTGTCTGATGATATTTTTGATATTATCTTTTTCCTTATGTCGGACTTTTTTGTAAGGTGCAGCTTCTTCTCATGTTCACCATAAGGGATAGACATTTTCCTAAGAGGTGGGTGTTTTGACTAAATAATCTGACCATCTACTTTCCATTTACGAATTTTATTCTTAGTGATGACAGGATTAACAGGCTTGTTTGAATGATCTTTCTTGAAAGGATAAAAAATATTATTTTCTTTTGCATATATTTTGAACCAATCAAAAAATTTAATTTGAATTTTGAACTAGTTGCAAAAATCATAATATTTTTCTTGGATTTCATTTTTGACTTTCAAGAAGTGTTTGAAAAACCATATTTTTCTCTATTCATTCTTTTTTGAATAAAAATCTTCTTGAAGAAGTTTTTTATCAATTTGAAAAGATTTTTTCAAAGCATTAATTTCTGCTTCAATGTTTTGGATAACTTATGAGGGTGTTGGGGAAGAAGGGACATGTAAGTCTTTTATTTCTTCTTCTTGGTTTAAAGGTTGACTTTCATATACTGCTTTTGGTATAGTAGTTTGATAGTCAACATTTTGTAGGGTAAAGCTAAGTATATCTGAGGTTGAATGCCTTGGCTTTTGTATTTAGGTTTGAACTTGCTCTGGATGATATAGAGCATATATAACTGAAGGGATTTTTGAGACTCTTCCTAAGTCAATAGTAGAGGATGTAGAGGCACCATCGTCAAAAAACCTTGAACTGGTTGATTTTCTGTCGAAGGTAAGTTTGACTCTACCATCTTTGAATTGGGTTATGTTTTTGAGGTTAGTGTTTGGCTCAAGTTGTTTGGGATACTCTAGTTGAGTAGCTTTTTCTAAGATCTATTCTTCTAGTAATGTGATGTCTTTCCATTGAATGGTCTTAGGGATAACTGCATTTGATCTGGTAAGATCTATTTGAAGCAAAAGGGTTCCTCCTTTTGAGGATTGTTGGACATGTTTTGAAGCAAAGTGACTATTATGTTTGAAGAACAATACTCTTTAAAACATCTTTATCATTCAAAGAGACTATTATGTTTGGATAGCAATCAAAACTAATGGGTCCTCTGTTAAGACTACACTAAATGGTACTTAACAAGGAATCCTAAAAGTTTGTAAATCTAGCATCTCTAAGAATTGCTAGGATTGAGGTATCTTGACCTTCTCTAGTAAGGGGTTTTATTCCTACTTGGATGAGGCCTATATGCAAGTATTTAAAGGACTTTTCCCTATATGTTTGAATGGATTTTGAAGAAAGGAGTCGGATTTCTTCAAAAGGTTTTGAAATTTGAATATCTCTCTCCTTATTCTTGATGGAATAATCATTCCTAAGGAAAGAAAGTTTTGAAGATTCATAAATCTATTTCTTTTGAATCCTGGGAATTTTCTAGTCATCAATTTGTTTTGAAAAATTTTCAATAGTGATCTTACTATTTACAACCCTTTTGAACTTTGAAGAGTCAGAGATAAAATAGTTTGAATAGGAAGTGTTTCTATAGAGAAACGATTGTAAATTCATTTTGAAAATAAAAAATAAAATGTTTGAATGAAAAGGAGTATGGCCACTAGAATTACTGCCCTACGACTCTCAATGCAAACGGGACTTACTACTGTACCTCCGCTCAACTATTCACTCAATAGTTTTACTGTTTATCTTCTTCAACAAACACACAACACACTTCACAATAATCAACACTTCATAATAAAAAATACTACCCCCCCAAGGCTCTAATACCAGCAAATAAAAAATAGCAATGCCACAAGATCTCAAGGTAACAAAGCAATGAACAGCACACAAGAAAATCAATAAAACAAATAAAAACAAATAGATATATAAGAAACAGTTTTCACAGTTTCTGATCTGCAGAATCCTTTATCAAGCAAAAAGGCAAGCAGAGAGCATAGTCATGTTACTTATAATTTAAATATATAAATAAATAAATAAATAAATACAGAATATTAAAGATAAATACCTTAATATATTTATGTTTGAAAATTTATAATTTACAAAATTATCTTCTATAAATTATAAAGGGATATAAATATTTGAAGGTGTTTGAATGTAATATAGTGATTCTAAGGCTTAGTGCTTACAGAGAGTTTTTCTCCTAAGTCTAAGCTCTTCTTAGAAGTCTGTCTTATTTGAAGTTAACTGCTCTTATATAGAGAAAGCAGAGTGGCAGTCTTGAAATTTTGAAAGGCAGTGGACCTATTGGAGGACAGGCCAACTGGTTTTATCTTCTGAAAAGATTGGACTGTAGTCTCACATGAGTTGGAGCTGTAGATACCTTTAGTCATTTCTTGACAGAATTGGAGTCACTATTTGAATAAGTGGAGTAACTGTTGTTTTCCATTGCCGGTAGAAAAAGTAAAGTATTCTCTTTTTTTTTTTTACAGCTACCTTTATTAGTGGCAGAATACCTTTTACAAAGTTTGAAAATTTAAATCTGAATTCTACCTTTTTATTGGCAGTAGAATAGCAAAACAGTCATTTTTATTATCATCCCCAAAATCAATAATGGGTTCAGAGGAATTTGAGCTCGAGCTTAAGCTTGCTTCTGATCTTGAAGATGGTGCTTTTAAAGATCCTAGTTTTGAAGAGAAAGAGGCTGATTTGTTCTCCATGATTTGTTGGACCATTTGAAAGAATTCATCCTCTAATTTTGCTGTAGCTAATTTTGGAATAACAAATGATTTTTGTGCCAAGAAAGTTGTAGTTTCTTTTGGGCACTGGATGAAGTTATTCTTGATCAGCCAGTTTTGAACTTTGGTTGTGGTAACCTTATTTTGAAAAGAACCACCATTTGAGTTTGAATCTTCTGATGAGTTTGTATTGACAATCCTGAGTTTACTGATAAGCAAAGTACCAGATACATACCCACGACAGAAAAAATTTTGAACAGAATAGAAGAAAAGGGTTGAATCTTTTTTCTGCTTCTGTATGTTTGAAATGTTGTTTGAATAGTTCATAAAAAGGTTTGATTTCAGGAATTAGTGTTTCAGGTAAGTTCCCAAAGTGGTTCCACCATTGAATGAACCAGTAAGGTATCTTGGTTTTTTGAAAATTCCTATCGAAGTAAAATAGCTAAGAATGACTATGTTTTTGGTTTTGAAGGAAAAAGGAGTTATACCAAAAGGGTTATTTCTCAAAGCCTTAACCTTTTAATTGTATCTATTTGATTGTTGTAAAAGCGTTCATTGCTCAAAAGGGTTAAGTGTTTGCCATTGAAACACTTGCATAGGTTTAGGAGTGAGCCTTAGAAACTCTTATTTAGGTTTGAGTGTGAGCCTTTATAAAACACTTGGTTGGGTTTTAGAGTTAGCCTTCTCAAAGCTCTTATTTAGGTTTTAAGAGTGAGCCTTGGGAAAACTCTTGCAAGGTCTAGTATGAGCCTATACACTAAGTTGGGAGTGAACTTGGTAAAACTCCATAGATAGTGGAAATACCCAATAGTGTGATCTGAACCACTATATTAATTTTCCACCTATTCAACACCCTTCTTTGTGTACAAGGGCAAACAAGTGGTATTAGAGCTTTGGTCTTATTCATCAAGCCTAATTGTGTGAGAAAAGATTAAAATGGCTAATGAAGGGATGCATCACCTCAAGCCACACTTCGATGGTACCGATTATGTGTATTGGAAGTTTAGAATGGAGGTATATCTTGATAGTGATCTCATAGATTTATAGGATTGTATAATTAAAGTGATACGAATGCCAAGTATATTAAACTTGAGACCCAATTATCTTTACTCTTGGAAGCAACTCCTTGGAAAGCTAAACCAGGTTTTGCCCAAGCCCATGACCCAAATCCAATCCATAATAGAGCACCTTGGAATATGATCACCTTTGAATGATGATCTTCGTGACACAATACCAACTCATGAAAGAGAGCCTTGGAATAAATACACATAAAGTAATTAGTTTTGATTATATGAAATTGATTCAAGTAAGAATAAAAAACAAGAGATCACACTCTTAAGAAAACCAAATTTTTGTTGATCAAAAACTTAATTGGATTTTATTATATGAATGGTTGAGTTTATATAGAGGCTTAACCCTAAATTAGAAGTAAACATGGACTAGGAAATCTTCCTAAACAAGAATTGAAGTTTCTTAGTTAGAAATAGATTCCTAAACTGATTTCTAAATAAGAAATAAACTTAAACTCTTTTTGGGCTTTAAACCTAACATAAATAGGCCTAAAACTTATTAATTGCATAAGCAAACTTAATTTAATTGACTATGGGCTTATGTCATATTGATAAGGGCCTAAAAACATCAAAACTTAAAGTAAATAATAAAATTCAAAAAATAAAAATAATTCATATAGTAGCCTACATGCCCAGTGACATGCCCATGTAGCTGGGCCTGTTGAGCATCATAAAATATGTTCCTAGAGACAGAAACTAATATGCCTAGGTACATGGGTGCGTACCTAACCCGGTTAGCAAGTTTTCATACCACTTGTGCAATTTCTTCCTATAGCCATGTTTGAAGCTTCACTCTCCATGTTTTGGTTTTCATCCACTTGAATCATTGTCACCAAACTTTGATTTGAGTTTTGAATCCACAATCAATATGATATAAGCTCAAGTTCAATTAAATTTAGTTTTCTTATGTAATTAGTGAGTTTTGGGTCTATTTCTGTTAGGTTTAAAGCCCAAAACGAGTTTAGATTTATTTCTTATTTAGGAATCAATTTGTAACTAGGAAACTTCAATCCTTATTTAGGAAGATTCCCTAGTCTATGTTTTATTCCAATTTAGGTTTGAACCTATAATTATTAGTTGTCTAGGAATCAATTTCTAACTAGGAAACTTTAATTCTTGTTTAGGAAAGATTTCCTAGTCTATGTTTTATTCCAATTTAGGGTTGAACCTATAATTATTAGTTGTCTAAGAATCAATTTCTAACTAGGAATAATTCTTGTTTAGGAAAGATTCCCTAGTCTATGTTTTATTCCAATTTAGGGTTGAGCTTCTATATAAACTCAACTATTCATGTAAAATGGAGTTAGATTTTGAAAAATAAAAATTTAGTTTTTCTTAAGAGTGTTATCTCTTGTTTTTTATTCTTGCTTGAATCAAGTTTATACAATCAAAGCTAATTTCTTTGTACATATTTATTCCAAAGTTCTCTTTCACGAGTTGGTATTGTGTTGCAGAGATCATCATCCAAAGGTGACCATATTCCAAGGTGAGCACTATCACGGGTTGGAATTGGGTCACGGACTTGGGGAAAATCTGATTTAGCTTTCCAAGGAGTTGCTTCCAAGCATAAAGGTATTGGGTCTCACATTTAATATACTTGGTGTTCATATTAGTTTGGTATCATAGCTTAGGCTCTAAATCAGGTTATATTTTTTCATTTCGTTTGCAATCTCCATTTTTTCATTTGGTTTTTTTTCTTGTTTCCATCTATTTTCCTTTTCATTAAATTCCTTTGTTTTCACTTTGTTAATTTTGTTTGCTATTGTTTTAGGTTTGAAATTCAAAAAAAAAATCCTAAAATCGTCTACCTTTGTTAGTGTCTTGTTATCATCTTTTTTAGTTTGTCTCTTTGTTTCCTACCTTTTCATATTATTTTTGTTCCTTTTTTTTTTTTTTTTTTTATTCTCTATGTTTCATAAAAAATCAAGTGTTGGAAGGTCATACCTATTGCAATCATTCAAATTCAAGAAGTTAAGAAGGAAGGAATCAGCTCTTAATTGTTAACTTCAATTCAGTTTGGATTTTTGTACTTGATCTTCAATCTATCTTGTTAATTGTTAATATTTTTCCTCAAAATTACTTGTAACTGAAATTAAAAAAAAAAAAAAAAAAAGCAAAGAAGATCAGAATTAAAAAAAAAAAAGAATGAAAAAAGGAAAATTCGTCCAAAAAGAAAAGAAGAGGCAAAAAGTGATGAAATCTGACTTTTCGGAGTATTTATAGAAGTTATTTAGTTCCTAAAGTGAAGAGGACAAGGAAAGAAGCTAATTTTCAAGCTTATACAAGGAGAATCAAAGATTTTAGCATTCTACAAGGAGTTTGATCAAAGTCTAAGCATCCTTCCAAAACAAGGTAGGATTGGTTTCCTACTCCTTTCCAAATTTTGGTTTGACTTTTCTAATCCTATTTTCATTATGATTTCTTATTTCCTTACTCCTTTTGGTTTTCTTTTTGTATTTAATTAATTTCAATCCTTATTTGTGTCTCATTAGGTTTCCTCATCCCATCAGGATTCCAATATTGTTTTCCTAGTTCTATTAGGATTTCAACTTTTGTTTTCCAACTTCAATTAGGATTTTACATTTTTGTAGTGTCATTAGGATTTCTTATTTCTAGTTCTTATTTGATTAAGTCTTTAAACTTTGGAATTTTATTCACATTGTAATTTAGTAAAAAAAAATTGTATTAATTTGATTTTTGCAACTAATCTTGGCAAGAAATTGAGTGGCAAAAGGCTAACTGTGAGCACATCTAGAGAAAAGCCATTGATTGAGTGTAAAACTAAACATGAGTGAACTTGAGTTTCAAAACTGCTTGAGTGAAACACATGAGGGAGTGAAGTGAGGAAACTATTCCTACTTTACTAACTTTGTTTTGTAGCTTAAAGTGAGTGAAACCCAAGGGATTGAACTGGATAAATTCCAAGCCTTACATGACTTACTCCAAGCTATGGAGAGAAGAACCAATAATAGATTGGATCAAATAGAGCAAAGAAACAATGAAAGGATTGAAAGACTAGAAGTTTTAGTTATAAGGGGACAGCCACCCAATGCTCCTAGGCAAGTTAGGTGAATCTAAAGAAGAGTTTGGAATGAAGATGAGGATGAAACCAAGTCCCTTGGTGATAATGAAGAGGAAGAAGAAGTGATACGAACCCCAAATATATTAAACTTGAGACCCAATATCTTTTCGCTTGGAAGCAACTCCTTGGAAAGCTAAATCAGATTTTCTCCAAGTCCGTGACCCAATTCCAACCCGTGATAGAGCACCTTGGAATATCACCTCTGGATGATGATCTCCGCAACACAATACCAACTTGTGAAAGAGAACCTTAGAATAAATACGTACAAAGTAATTATCTTTGATTGTATGAACTTTATTCAAACAAGAACCAAAAACAAGAGATAACACTCTTAAGAAAAAACTGAATTTTTTTATTTATCAAAATCTAACTCCATTTTACATGAATGGTTGAGTTTATATAGAGGCTCAACCCTAAATGGAAATAAAACATAGACTAAGGAATCTTTCCTAAACAAGAATTAAAATTTTCTAGTTAGAAATTAATTCCTAGACAAATAATAATTATAGGTTCAACCCTAAATTAGAATAAAACACAGATTAGGGAATCTTTCTTAAAGAAGAATTAAAGTGTCCTAGTTAGAAATTGATTCCTAGACAACTAATAATTATAAGTTCATCCTAAATTAGAATAAAACTAGACTAGGGAATCTTCCTAACCAAGGATTAAAGTTTCCTAGTTAGAAATTGATTCCTAAACAAGAAATAAATCTAAACTCGTTTTGGGCTTTATACCTAACATAAATAGGCCTAAAACTCACTAATTACATAAGCACACTTAATTTATTTGAACTTGGGCTTATATCATATTGATAGGGGCCCAAAAACATCAAAAACAAACTAAAGGCCTGGGTACATGCCCATGTTTTGGCCTTCATCCACTTGAATCATTGTTGCCAAACTTTGATTTGAGTCTTAAATCTCCATTTTGATGAATGATTCATTCTTGAATTGTGGCAAGATCATTCCACAAGCCTTGAATCATCCCATTTAGTGTTTCCTTGAATTTCTTCATTCTTGCTCTTGTAATGGGACCGCTAGGAAGTTGAATTGGATCCTTGCCTTTGTATGCTTTGTTGTTTGCATCATTCCCTCCCTCCTTAAGATGATTCATCCACAAATCTCTAACACCTACATCAAAAGGAGAAAGATCACTAACATTAAAGGCAGCACTCACATTATACTCACCAGGTAGGTCCAGCTTGTATGCATTGTCATTGATCTTCTCAACTACTTGAAAAGGTCCATCTCCCCTTGGATGAAGCTTTGTCTTCCTTTGAGTTGGAAATCTTTCTTTTCTCATATGCACCTAAACCCAATCACCTGGTTTGAATACAACATGCCTCCTTCCCTTATTCACTTGGCCTGCTATTTGTTGATTTTTCTTCTCAATATTCTTGCGCACCTCCTCATGTAGTTTCTTAACCAAATCTGCCTTTCTCTTCCTATCCAAACTACTCCTTTCATTACAAGGTAAAGGCATTAAATCCAAAGGGGTTAGAGGATTAAAACCATAAACAATTTCAAAAGGTGAGAAACCAGTAGTAGAATGCACAACTCTATTATAAGCAAACTCAGCAAATGAAATGCATTCTTCCTAATTCTTTAAGTTCTTTTGGACAATAGCACGCAACAAAGTTCCTAAAGTCCTATTAACAACTTCAGTTTGACCATCAGTTTGTGGATGACAAGTAGTAGAAAACAACAATTTGGTTCCAATTTTACTCCACAAAACTTTCCAAAAATGACTTAGAAACTTAACATCCCTATCACTAACAATAGTTTTAGGAATGTCATGCAAACGTACCACTTCCCTGAAGAATAAATTAGCAATGTTGGTGGCATCATCAGTTTTATTACAAGGAATAAAATATGACATTTTGGAAAACCTATCAACCACCACAAAGATAGAATCTTTTCCTTTTTTTGATCTAGGCAACCCTAAAATAAAATCCATGGAAATATTAGTCCAAGGGTTACTCGAAACAGGTAAAGGAGTATACAAACCTTGATTTAAAACTTTAGATTTAGCTTTCTTCCATCTTTTTCAAAAGTTTAGTGATTGGTGTAGCCATTATGCATCACCCTTCTATCAAATTGCTAAGGGCGTCCTAACAATAGATGACCTGCTTGCATAGGCACAACATCAAATAAAATATCATCATTATACTTGCCTATCTTGAAAGCTACTAGAACTTGCCTTGTCACCTTAATTTCCCCACAATCATTAAGCCATTTTAGTTTATAAGGGTGAGGATGCTTAGTAGTAGCAACTAAAGTGGTGCTTGCTACATTGGTTACACTACCCCCATCTATGATACATCACAAACTCTATCTTTTACAAGACATCTAGTTTGAAATAGATTTTCCCTTTGTTGCACATTATCATCATGTTGGATTTGCATGTTCAACGATCTCCTTATGACAAGAGACCTCACACATTCGGCTATTTCTGGTTAGTTGTCATCCTCTTCGTCACTTGCATCTTTAAGAGGTGGTATTCTTTCTTCTTCAACTTCTTCTTCACTAGCCGAATAGTACTCCCCATCAAGCATGATCATGGTTCTTTTATTTGGACAATCCTTCTTGTAGTGACCTACACCTTGACTTTTAAAGCATATAATATTTCCAGAACTAGAAGGTGTAGCTTTACCTTTGTCCTTGCTTGGGATGGGTGTCTTTGGAGCTTCCTTGGAATCGGCTCTAGGCTTGGATGAAAAAGCCTTGTCATCTATTCTCCAATTTGATTTGAATGTTGCATTGTAAGAGGTAGATAGCATGATTGGTACTCCTCTTCTTCAACTGCTTCTCAACCTTCAAAGCAAGATGAAGTAAATCTTCAAGCTCCATATATGGTTGCAGCTCAACCACATTTGCAATCTCCTTATTCAACTCATTGAGGAACCTTGCCATTGTAGCCTCATTATCTTCTTCCACATTTGCTCAAATCATGGCTACCTCCATTTTTGACCCTTGAGATAGGTTTTGAAGATGATTGTACAGCTCCCTATAGTAGTGGCTTGGTACAAATCTCCTTCTCATGATTGCTTTTAAGTCCCTCCATTCTTCTATAGGTCTTTCTCTATTTCTTCTTCTCTTTTGCTTGGTATCATCTCACCAAGTAATGGAATATCCATCAAATACAGCCACAGCAAGCTTCAACTTCTTGGATTCGGTGTAGTTATGACAATCAAACACCAACTCAATCTTCTTTTCCCAATCCAAGTATGCTTCGGGATCTATTCTTCCATGAAATGTTGGAATTTTCAGTTTTATTCCACCATTGCTGTTATCTTGTCTAGCTCTTGGCCTTACTTCTTGATGCAAACAACAAAGCATACAAAGGCAAGGATCCAATTCAACTTCCCAATGGTCCCATTATAAGAGCAAATGTGGAAGAAGATAATGAGGCTACAATGGCAAGGTTCCTCAGTTGAATAAGGAAATTGCAAATGTGGTTGTGCTGCAACCATATATGAAGCTTGAAGATTTGCTTTATCTTGCTTTGAAGGTTTAGTAGCAATTGAAGAAGAGGAGTACCAATAGGCTATCTACCTCCTACAATGCAACATTCAAATCAAATTAGAGAAAAGATGACAAGGCTTTTTCATCCAAGCCTAAAACCAATTCCAAGGAAGCTCTATAGATGCCCATCCCAAGCAAGGACAAAGGTAAAGCTATGCCTTCTATTTATGGAAATGTTATATGCTTTTAAATGTCAAGGTGTAGGTCACTACAAGAAGGATTGTCCAAATAAAAGAACAATGATCATGTTTGACGGGGAGTACTATTCGGCTAGTGAAGAAGAAGTTGAAGAAGAAAGAATGCCACCTCTTGAAGATGCAAGTGACAAAAAGGAAGGCAACCAACTTGAAATAGCAGAATGTGGGAGGTCTTTTGTCACAAGGAGATTGTTGAACATGCAAATCCAACATGATGATAATATGCAACAAAGGGGAAATCTGTTTCAAACTAGATGCCTTGTAAAAGATAGAGTTTGTGATGTAATCATAGATAGGGGTAGTGTAACCAATGTAGCAAGCACCACTTTAGTTGAGAAACTAGGGTTACTTACTACTAAACATCCTCACCCTTATAAACTAAAATGGCTTAATAATTGTGGGGAAATTAGGATGACAAGGCAAGTTCTAGTAGCTTTCAAGATAGGCAGGTATAATGATGAGATTTTGTTTGATGTTGTGCCTATGCAGGCAGGTCATCTATTGTTGGGACGCCCTTGGCAATTTGATAGAAGGGTGATGTATAATGGTTACACCAATCACTACACTTTTGAGAAAAGATGGAAGAAAGATAACTCTTGCACCACTTTCACCTAGAGAAATCTTTAAGATTGAGCTGAAAAGAATTGAAAAGGAGAGAGAAAACAAGAGTGAAGAAAAGAGTGTGAGTGATGTTCCAAAACAAAAAGAGAGTGCAAAAGAAAGAAGTTTCAAAAATCTTGATAAAAGTAAGAGAGTAAGCTAGAGTAAGAAAAATAAGGGAAAAGAAATTGTTGAGAGTAAAAGAAACATGTGATGCCTCCATGAATAAGCCTAAGAACCCCTTTGATTATTATGGACCCCTATAACATTAACTTGAAAACCCTAATAGCCAATTCAGTTTCAACCCCTAAGAAAGGCTAGAAATCATATTGCTTAGAAAGATGATCAAAGATCTAGAATAAAAAAAACTCATTTCTGAATTCTAGATTTGAAACACTCCACAAGAAGATGATCAATCTACTTGAATGTTCCTTAAGCATGTATTCTACACAAGAACACAAAGACAAAAACAAAACAGCTTTTAGGTTTGTTTTTTTTATCATTTATCCAACTTTTTTTTTTTTCTAAAACACGTTTTTGGCACATATATAGCCTTTTCAAGACCTAAACAACATAAACTAAAATAAACAAACTCAAACTAATGGGCTTTTAAATTAACAAGTTTGGACAGCTTATTATGAAAAATATAAACACATATAATTGCCCCCAATCAACAAGGCTTATAACTAAAAACAAACTGAAGTAAGCCCATTATGAATTTGGACTTGAGTTAAGTTGTAGTGAACTTGAGCTGCAATTGTTTCAAAGCCTTGGTATCCTTGCAACCCATTACAAGCTGAATTCACCAAATCTTGTAGATGACAAATTAAAGCTTGTTGAATCTTCTTGGCCCATGATCTGGTTATAGGTCCTTGAGGCATGCTAATTGGATTAGAAGCCTCCTGAATTTGATCTTTGCCTCCCTAGTCATGCTCATCCTCTTGATGTTGAATCCTTGGACCTTAGTGTGTAGGTTGCTCTATAACACCAAATGGCATGACAAGCCACTCATACAACCCATATTTAGTCTTAAATGTTTTTTTCCATTCATCTCCAAAATTCATTCGAATTTGATAATAACTAGATTTCAAATCAATTTTGGTGAACAAACAAGAACCATATAACTCATCAAGCATGTCATCTAATCTAGGAATAGGATGACGATACTTTACAGTGATTTTATTGATGGCTCCACAGTCCATACACATCCTCCATGTTCCTTCCTTCTTTGGCATAAGAATAATAGGAACTGAGCAAGGACTAAGACTTTCCTTCACATACCTCTTAGCTAGCAACTCCTCCACTTGTTTTTGTATCTCTTTTGTCTCAGTTGGATTAGCTTTATATGCAGGTCTATTAGGTATGGAAGCTCCAGGAATGAAGTCAATTAGGTGTTCTATTGGGCATCTCATTTGGAAACACATCTTCAAATTATTGCAAAAGATCAACAATCACACTAGGCAAAGATGGGTTAACATCATTTATTGCCAAATAAGCCCCTTTGTACAAGAGTACAAATATAGGCCGATTGTAGTACAAAGCATGTCTAACCTCACTTGCCCTAACTATCAAACTCACATTCATTTCTTTTTTCTCTCTAGGCCGAATCTGCTCTTTTTTTTTTTTTCTTTTCACTCTTTTTATTTTCGCTCTCTAAAGCACTTTGTTTACTCTTCTTTTTCTTTCTTTTTAGCCTCAACTCTCATCCTTTCCATTTTACATTGGTCTTCATACACTTTTTTTTGAGGAAAGAGGTGTTAGGATTGTCTTTCTACCATCCTTGGTAAATGAATACCTATTGAGGTACCCATCATGTATAGCCCTTCTGTCAAATTGCCATGGTCTCCTAAGCAATATTTATCCAGCCTGCATAGGCACTACATCACACAACACCTCATCATGATATTTTCCAATTGAAAATGAAATCATGGCTTATCTATTCACCTTTACCTCGCCACAATCATTAAGCCCTTGAAGCTTGTATAGATGTGAGTGTGGAGTAGGTAGCCCCAACTTGCTAATTAAAAGTGTACTCACTACATTGGTGCAACTCCCACTATCAATTATCACACTACAAGCCTTGCCTTAAACATGACACCAATGAAACAAGTTGCCCTTTGCTCCTTATGACACTCCTCCTTCAATTGAGTACTAAGAGCATGCCTTGTGACCAGCAAATCACCTTTTATTGGCCCTCCTATGCTTCCCTCGCTACAATCCTCTAATTCAAGCATCTCTTCATCATCACTATCATTGCTGCCCCTTTCATCATCTGTCACTATTTCTCAATTCCTAATGACCATAGTTCATCTATTAGGACACTCCTTGCTTATATGACCTACTCATTGGCACTTCCAACATTTAATATCTCTATTTCTCCCCCTTAGGCTCTTCGAGTTTGGATTTTTCTTTGGAAACTGAATCTGCCCTTCCTTTGCAACATCATAAATAGCCTTGTTTCCAGCTTTAAATTCACGTTTTCCATCCTTTTTCCAAGTAGAATTAGAATTGGGAAAAGGCTTAGAAACATACCTTGTTGTACCTTATCTTTGGAGTTATTTTTCCACCATAATGGCAATGTGCACCATCTCCTCTAACTCCACATATGGTTGCAAATCAACTCGATAAGCTATGTCTTTGTTCAAACCAGCCAATAAACATGCCATGGTAGTCTCCCTATCCTCCTCTATATCAGTCCTAGTCATAAGCATTTCCATCTCCTTGCAATAATTATCCACACTTCTACTACCTTGTCTAAGAACTTGAAGTTTTTGCACAAGTTCCCTATGAAAGTGTCTAGGTACAAACCTCTTTCTCATTGTAGACTTGAGATCATACCAAGTCTCAATTGGGTACTCTAAGTTTCTCCTTCGACTAGTCACTAATTGTTCCCCACCAAGCTATGGCATAATCTACAAATTGTGAAATAGCAAGCTTGACCTTCTTTTCCTCACTAAAATGGTGACAATCAAATATAAGCTCCACCTTCTTTTCCCATTGTAAATAAGCCTCTGGATCTATTGTACCTTGAAAGGTAGGTATCTTAAGTTTAATACTCCCTAAATTCCTATCTACAAAATCTTCAATGCCTTGGTTTCTACCATAATATGGATTCTCTTGCCTTCTCCCTCTACCTCTACCTAAACCTCGGCCTCCACTACCCCTATTTCTGCCCATCCTAACAATAAGAACATCTTCATCATCATGGTAGCCAAGGTCTTCATCTTCCCAGTCATCTTAAGGTATTTGGTTTCTACCTCCCTTTTGCACCTCATTTTGGTTTGGAGTTGCTCTTTCAACCACTTGCAACCTTATGTCCATGCATTATAAGGTGTCCCTCATAGCCGCCATGGTCCTATTAAAACGTGCAAACTCTCCTTGTTGAGCCTCATATAGCCTAGCTTCATCAACATGACCACTAGTTTCTCCACTTTCATGTGACATTACTACAATAGAAAGGTTAGAAAACAAAGAAAAAAAAACAGAATATGTATTAGAAACCTCACAAGCACTCCCTCATGTGTTTATACTCAAAAGATGGGATGGTCACTTATGTATCACTCAAGAAATTAATTTCGCTCATAGCTTTCCTCACACCATTCTAGCTAATTCTTTTATGTTCTTAGGTGAATCACACTTTAGAACAAATCAAATAGCTAGAATTGTGTAGAATTCTAAATCTGAAATATTCAAAACAAGGTTGAAGCAATTTGGCTAAAATAAGAAAATAAACACAACAAAAGATAAGACTAGAATTTCAAGAGTCAAGCATAATTCAGATCTGATTAGGAAGATCTAAAGCCCAAACCTCCAAAAATTTTTTTTAATCAACCTTTTTTTTTTTAATATTTTTTTCACTTTTTTCTTTTTTTCATCTTCTTTTGAATAGCAAATATTTTTTTTGACGTATTTATTTTTTTTAAACTACAAACACCAAATTTGATTTCACTAGATTTGATCAAAAGAAATAAGATCAAACAAACTAACAAGAACAGAATTCAAAGAAACAATAATATCCCAAGTGAAAAGAACAAAGAAAACACAAGAAATCAGAATCAAAAACACAAAATTGTTAAGGATAAAACCTGATCTAGAGCCAAAGCTCTGATACCAAATGATATGGAACCTCCAAGAATAAGCCTGAGAACCCCTTTGTTTATTACGGACCCCCATAACATTAACTTGAAAACTCCAATAGCCAATTCAGTCTCAACCCCTAAGAAAGGCTAGAAATCATATTGCTTAGAAAAATGATCAAAGATCTAGAATAAAGAGAACTCATTTCTGAATTCCAAATTCGAAACACTCCACAAGAAGATGATCAATTTACTTGAATGTTCCTTAAGCATGTATTCTACACAAGAACACAAAGACAAAAGCAAAACAGCTTTTAGATTTTTTTTTTATCATTTATCCAAAGTTTTTTTTTTCTAAAACACGTTTTTGGCACATATATAGCCTTTTCGAAACATAAAAAACATAAACTAAAAAAAAAAAAACTCAAACTAATGGGCTTTTAAGTTAACAAGTTTGGACAGCCCATTATGAAAAATATTAACACATATAATTGCCCCCAGTTAACAAGGCTTATAACTAAAAACAAACTCAAGTAAGCCCATTATATATTTGGACTTGAGTTAAGTTGTAGTGAGCTTGAGCTGTAATTGTTTCAGAGCCTTGGTGTCCTTGCAACCCATTATAAGTCGAATTCACCAAATCTTGTAGATGACAAATTAAAGCTTGTTGAATCTTCTTGGCCCATGATCTGGATATAGGTACTTGAGGCATGCTAATTGGATTAGAAACCTCCTGAATTTGATCCTTGCCTCCTTGGTCATGCTCATCCTCTTGGTGTTGAATCCTTGGACCTTGGTGTGTAGGCTGCTCCATAACATGTGAGCGTTTATGCAAAGAGAAGTGATATTAGGGAAGCTTGGTTTTCAAAGAAAAGTATACTTGTACTCGTGTACAAGGAGCTTTATTTTAACATTAATGACCTTAATGTTTTCTTTGTCTAGTGCTTTTGTTTCCCTTTTATAGGAATTTAAAGATGTCATTCCCGAAGAGATACCCAATAGATTGCCACCCATTAGGGGTATTGGGCATCAAATCGATTTTATTCATGGTGCTTTGATTCCAAATAAACCAGCTTATAGAAGTAACCCCGAGGAAACAAAGGAGCTTCAAAGGCAAGTTAAGGAGTTGTTGGCTAAAGGACATGTTAGAGAAAGTATGGGTCCATGTGCTGTGCCTATTTTGTTAGTACCTAGGAAATATGGTTCTTGATACAAACCCCAAGTATATTAAACTTGAGACCCAATTATCTTTATGCTTGGAAACAACTCCTTAGAAAGCTAAATCAGGTTTTCCCCAAGTCCACGACCCAAATCCAACCCGTGATAGAGCACATTGGAATATGATCACCTTTAGATGATGATCTCTGCGACACAATATCGAACTCATGGAAGAGAACCTTGGAATAAATACGCACAAAGTAATTAGCTTTGATTGTATGAACTTGATTCAAGCAAGAATCAAAACCAGGAGATCACACTCTTATGAAAACTGAATTTTATTGATCATAATTTTAACTTCTTTTTACATGAATGGTTGAGTTTATATAGAGGCTTAACCCTAAATTAGAATCAACTATGGAATAGGAAATCTTCCTAAACAAGAATTGAAGATTCCTAATTAGAAACTAATTCCTAAATAATAACTAAGCTAGAACTGAATTCTAAAACAAGTTAGGAATCCTTCCTATAAAAGAGAAGCTATTTCCTAACTAGAAACTGAAATCTAATTAATTAAACTATAAAATTCGGATGGGCCTTTGACCTAACATAAAATAGGCCCAAAACATGAAAATAAAGTCGTTTAAACAACTCTTGGGCTGTATACATAACATAGGCAGCCCAAACACTAAATAAAATATGATAAATTGAATTTGAAAAGCCCAAATATGTGGGGTCCAATTTGAATGAAGAATGGCAGCCTTGTAAACACTTGAATAGATTAGGCCTAAGCAAATTGGAATGTAATTTGGCCTCTTCATCTTGACATTGGGCTTGAATAGATTGATTAAGCCCTTGAAGCTTCCATGAATACAATTGGATCCATATGCAAAGCTCATGATCCAAATATCCTTCATTAGTTTATAAGAAACTTCATACAACTTTATTTTCTTCTTGAATGATCCATCAATCATCCATAATGGTTGTATTATATGCCTTTGTAAGCTAACTTGATAAAATTGACAATCTTGAAGAACCTTCTTGAAATCTTTATCTTGTATGTATTTGTGAGCTTCTTGTAAGGTATATGGATTCTCATTAGTTCTTGGCGTATGTGTGTTGATTGCCATGCAATTAATAACACTACGGTAAAGTATTCCCATCCTATTCTTAGGTTAGATGATATGCTTGATGAGCTGTATGGTTCCACTATCTTTAGCAAAGTTGATTTGGAAAGTGGATATCACCAAATTGGAATGAAGGAAGGTGATGAATGGAAAACTACCTTTAAAACAAAATATGTTTTGTATGAATGGTTAGTTATGCCTTTTGGCTTGACTAATGCACTTAGTAGTTTCATAAGACTTATGAATCATGTTTTGAGAAATTTTATTAGTAAGTTTGTTGTTGTATATTTTGATAATATTCTTGTCTATTCTAAAAGCAAAGATAAACACTTAGGACATTTAAGGTGTGTGCTTGATGTGTTGAGAAATGAAAAATTATAGATCCATATGCAAAGCTTGTGATCCAAATTTCCTTGATTGGATTGTAGGAAACTTCATACAATCTCATATTCTTCTTGGATGATTCACCAATCATGTACAATGGTTGGATTGCATGTCTTTGTAGGCTATCTTGGTAGAAATGACAATTGATACGAACCCCAAGTATATTAAACTTGAGACCCAATATCTTTACGCTTGGAAGCAACTCCTTGGAAAGCTAAATCAGATTTTTCCCAAGTCCGTGACCCAATTCCAACCCATGATAGAGCACCTTGGAATATGATCACCTTTGGATGATGATCTCCGCAACACAATATTAACTTGTGAAAGAGAACCTTGGAATAAATATGCACAAAGTAATTAGCTTTGATTGTATGAACTTGATTCAAGCAAGAATAAAAAACAAGAGATAACACTCTTAAGAAAAATTGAATTTTTTATTTTTCAAAATCTAACTCCATTTTACATGAATGGTTGAGTTTATATAGAGGCTCAACCCTAAATGGGAATAAAACATAGACTAAGGAATCTTTCCCAAACAAGAATTAAAATTTTCTAGCTAGAAATTGATTCCTAGACAACTAATAATTATAGGTTCAACCCTAAATTGGAATAAAACATAGACTAGGGAATCTTTCTTAAATAAGAATTAAAGTTTCCTAGTTAGAAATTGATTCCTAGACAACTAATAATTATAAGTTCATCCTAAATTAGAATAAAACATAGACTAGGGAATCTTCCTAAATAAGGATTGAAGTTTCCTAGTTAGGAATTGATTCCTAAACAAGAAATAAATCTAAACTCGTTTTGGGCTTTATACCTAACATAAATAGGCCCAAAACTTACTAATTACATAAGCACACTTAATTTATTTGAACTTGGGCTTATATCATATTGATAAGGCCCAAAAACATCAAAAACAAACTAAAGGCCTAAGTACATGCCCATGTTTTGGCCTTCATCCACTTGAATCATTATCACCAAACTTTGATTTGAGTCTTGAATCCCCATTTTGATGAATGATTCATTCTTGCATTCTTGAATTGTGGCAAGATCATTCCACAAGCCTTGAATCATCCCATTTAGTGTTTTCTTGAATTTCTTCATTCTTGCTTTTGTAATGGGACCATTGGGAAGTTGAATTGGATCCTTGCCTTTGTATGCTTTGTTGTTTGCATCATTCCCTCCCTCATCAAGATGATTTGTCCACAAATCTCCAACACGTACATCAAAAGGAGAAAGATCACTAACATTAAAGGTAGCACTCACATTATACTCACCAGGTAAGTCCAGCTTGTATGCATTGTCATTGATCTTCTCAACTACTTGAAAAGGTCCATCTCCCATTGGATGAAGCTTTGTCTTCCTTTGAGTTGGAAATCTTTCTTTTCTCATATGCACCCAAACCCAATCACCTAGTTTGAATACAACACGCCTCCTTCCCTTATTCACTTGGCTTGCTATTTGTTGATTTTTCTTCTCAATATTCTTGTGCACCTCCTCATGTAGTTTCTTCACCAAATCTGCCTTTCTCTTCCCATCCAAACTACTCCTTTCATTACAAGGTAAAGGCATTAAATCCAAAGGGGTTAGAGGATTAAAACCATAAACAATTTCAAAAGGTGAGAAACCGGTAGTAGAATGCACAACTCTATTATAAGCAAACTCAACAAATGGAATGCATTCTTCCCAATTCTTTAAGTTCTTTTGGACAGGCATTAAATCCAAAGGTGATGGACTAAGGCTTGTTGAAGCTTCTTAGAATGAGTTCTTGTTATAGGTCCTTGAGGCATACTGATTGGGCTAGAAACCTCTTGAACTTTATCCTTGCCTTCTTGATCTCTCTCATCTTCATGATGTTGAATCCGCTCCACTTGGTGTATAGGCTGATCCATAACACACCTTAAATGTTCTAAGTGTTTATCTATGCTTTTAGAATAGACAAGAATATCATCAAAATATACAACAACAAACTTACCAATAAAATTTCTCAAAACATGGTTCATAAGTCTCATGAAAGTACTAGGTGCATTAGTCAAGCCAAAAGGCATAACTAACCATTCATACAAACCATATTTTGTTTTAAAGGCAGTTTTCCATTCATCACCTTCCTTCATTCTAATTTGGTGATTTCCACTTTTCAAATCAATTTTACTAAAGATAGCAGAACCATGCAACTCATCAAGCATATCATCTAACCTAGGAATAGGATGGCGATACTTTACCGTAATGTTATTGATTGCACAACAATCAACACACATATGCCAAGAACCATCTTTCTTAGGTACTAGCAAAACAGGCACAGCACATGGACTCATACTTTCTCTAACATGTCCTTTAGCTAATAACTCCATAACTTGCCTTTGAAGCTCCTTTGTTTCCTCGGGGTTACTTCTATAGGCTGGTCTATTTGGAATCGACGCACCAAGAATAAAATCGTTTTGATGCTCAATACCCTTAATGGGTGGCAATCCATTGGGTATCTCTTCAAGAAAGACATCATCAAATTCCTGTAAAAGAGAAACAAAAACACTAGGCAAAGAAACATTAAGGTCATTAGTGTTAAAATAAAGCTCCTTGTACATGAATACAAGTATACTTTTCTTTGAAAACCAAGCTTCCCTAACATCACTTCCCTTGCATAAAAGTTCACATGTTTCTTTTTACTTTCAACAATTTATTTTCCCTCATTTTTCTCACTCGAGCTCACTTTCTTTCCTTTCTCAAGATTTTTGCCACTTTTTTCTTTTGCACTCTCTCTTTCTTTTGGTACATCATTTACACTCTTTTTCTCACTCTTGTCTTCTCTCTCCTTTTGAATTCTTTTTAGCTCATTCTCATAGATTTCTCTAGGTAAAAGTGGTGCAAGTGTTATCTTTCTTCCATCTTTCTCAAAAGTGTAGTGATTGGTGTAGCCACTATGCATCACCCTTCTATCAAATTGCCAAGGGCGTCCTAACAATAGATGACCTGCTTGCATAGGCACAACATCAAATAAAATCTCATCATTATACCTGCCTATCTTGAAAGCTACTAGAACTTGCCTTGTCACCTTAATTTCCCCACAATCATTAAGCCATTTTAGTTTATAAGGGTGAGGATGTTTAGTAGTAGGTAACCCTAGTTTCTCAACTAAAGTGGTGCTTGATACATTGGTTACACTACCCCCATCTATAATTACATCACAAACTCTATCTTTTACAAGACATCTAGTTTGAAACAGATTTTCCCTTTGTTGCACATTATCATCATGTTGGATTTAGATGTTCAACGATCTCCTTATGACAAGAGACCTCCCACATTCGGCTATTTCTGGTTGGTTGTCGTCCTCTTCGTCACTTGCATCTTTAAGAGGTGGTGTTCTTTCTTCTTCAACTTCTTCTTCACTAGCCGAATAGTACTCCCCATCAACCATGATCATTGTTCTTTTATTTGGACAATCCTTCTTGTAGTGACCTACACCTTGACATTTAAAGCATATAATATTTCCAGAACTAGAAGGTGTAGCTTTACCTTTGTCCTTGCTTGGGATGGGTGTCTTTGGAGCTTCCTTGGAATCGACTCTAGGCTTGGATGAAAAAGCCTTGTCATCTTTTCTCCAATTTGATTTGAATGTTGCATTGTAAGAGGTAGATAGCCAATTAGTACTCCTCTTCTTCAACTGCTTCTCAACCTTCAAAGCAAGATGAAGCAAATCTTCAAGCTCCATGTATGGTTGCAGCTCAACCACATTTGCAATCTCTTTATTCAACCCATTGAGGAACCTTGCCATTGTAGCCTCATTATCTTCTTCCACATTTGCTCGAATCATGGCTACCTCCATCTCTTTATAGTATTCCTCAACATTTTTAGACCCTTGAGATAGGTTTTGAAGACGATTGTAGAGCTCCCTATAGTAGTGGCTTGGTACAAATCTCCTTCTCATGATTGCCTTTAAGTCCCTCCATTCTTCTATAGGTCTTTCTCTATTTCTTCTCCTCTTTTGCTTGGTATCATCCCACCAAGTAATGGCATATCCATCAAATACAGCCACAACAAGCTTCAACTTCTTGGATTCAGTGTAGTTATGACAATCGAACACCAACTCAATCTTCTTTTCCCAATCCAAGTATGCTTCGGGATCTATTCTTCCATGAAATGTTGGAATTTTTAGTTTTATTCCACCATTGCTGTTATCTTGTCTAGCTCTTGGCCTTACTTCTTCTTCCTCCTCATTATCACCAAGGGACTCGATTTCATCCTCATCTTCATTCCAAACTCTTCTTTGGATTCCCCTAGCTTGCCTAGGAGCATTGGGTGGCTGTCCCCTTGTAACTGAAACTTCTAATCATTCGATCCTTTCATTGCTTCTTTGCTCCATTTGATCCAATCTATCATTTGTCCTTCTCTCCATAGCTTGGAGTAAGTCATGCAAGGCCTGGAATTTATCTAGTTTCCCATGTGGATTCCCTTGGGTTCCACTCATCTTGAAGCTGCAAAACAAAGTTAGTAAAGTAGAGAATAGTTTCCTCACTTAGCTTGCTCACGTGTTTCACTCAAGTTTTTTTGACACTCCAGTTCACTCGTGTTTAGTTTTACACGCAATCAATGGCTTTTCTCTAAATGTGCTCACACTTAGCCTTCTTCTACTCAATCTCTTGCTAAGATTAGTTGCAAAAATCAAATTAATACGATTTTTACTAAATTACAATGTGAATAAAATCCAAAGTTTAAAGACTCAATGAAACAAGAACTAGAAATCCTAATAGAACTAGGAAAACAATATAGAAATCCTGATGGGATTAGGAAACTTAATGAGACATGAAAAAAGATTGAAAATAATTAAATACGAAAAGAAAAACCAAAACAAATAAGGAAATAAGAAATCAGAATGAAAAAAAGGATTAGAAAAGTCAAACCAAAATTTGGAAAGGAGTAGGAAAACAATCTTAGCTTGTTTTGGAAGGATGCTTAGACTTTAGTCAAACTCCTTGTAGAATGCTGAAATCTTTGATTCTCCTTGTATATTCTTGAAAAATCAGCTTCTTTCCTTGTCTTCTTCACCCTAGGAACTAAATAACTTCTATAAATACTCCAAAAAGTCAGATTTCAACACTTTTTGTTTCTTCTTTCTTTTTGGACGAATTTTCCTTCTTTTTTTTTTAATTTTTTTTGCTTTTTTTTTTAAATTCTGATTTTCTTTACTCTTCTTCTTCTTCTTCTTCTTTTTTTTTTTTTAAATTCAATTGCAGCAAGTAATTTTAAGGACAAATACTAAAGATTAACAAGATAAATTGAAGATCAAGTACAAAAATCCAAACCAAATTAAAGTTGACAATTTAGGAGCTGATTCCTTCCTTCTTAACTTTTGAATTTGAATGATTGCAATAGGTATGACCTTCCAACATTTTATTTTTGATGAAACACAAAGAATAGAAATGGGACAAAGATAATACGAAAAGGCAGGAAACAAAGAGACAAACTAAAGAAGATGATAACAAGACACAATTAAAGGTAGACGATTTTAGGATTTTTTTTTTTTGAATTTTTGACCTGAAACAATAGCAAATAAAATTAACAAAGTGAAAACAAAGTAATTTAATGAAAAGGAAAATAGACATAAAAAAAAGAAATTAAAAAAATGGAAAATACAAACGAAACAGAAAGATATAACCTGATTTAGAGCCTAAGCTCTGATACCAAACTGATACGAACCCCAAGTATATTAAACTTGAGACCCAATATCTTTACGCTTGGAAGTAACTCCTTGGAAAGCTAAATCAGATTTTTCCCAAGTCCGCGACTCAATTCCAACCCGTGATAGAGCACCTTGGAATATGATCACCTTTGGATGATGATCTCCGCAACACAATATCAACTTATGAAAGAGAACCTTGGAATAAATACGCACAAAGTAATTAGCTTTGATTGTATGAACTTGATTCAAGCAAGAATCAAAAACAAGAGATAACACTCTTAAGAAAAACTGAATTTTTTATTTTTCAAAATCTAACTCCATTTTACATGAATGGTTGAGTTTATATAGAGGCTCAACCCTAAATGGGAATAAAACATAGACTAAGGAATCTTTCCTAAACAAGAATTAAAATTTTCTAGCTAGAAATTGATTCCTAGACAACTAATAATTATAGGTTCAACCCTAAATTGGAATAAAACATAGACTAGGGAATCTTTCTTAAATAAGAATTAAAGTTTCCTAGTTAGAAATTGATTCCTAGACAACTAATAATTATAAGTTCATCCTAAATTGGAATAAAACATAGACTAGGGAATTTTCCTAAACAAGGATTGAAGTTTCCTAGTTAGGAATTGATTCCTAAATAAGAAATAAATCTAAACTCGTTTTGGGCTTTATACCTAACATAAATTGGCCCAAAACTTACTAATTACATAAGCACACTTAATTTATTTGAACTTGGACTTATATCATATTGATAAGGCCCAAAAACATCAAAAACAAACTAAAGGCCTAAGTACATGCCCATGTTTTGGCGTTCATCCACTTGAATCATTGTCACCAAACTTTGATTTGAGTCTTGAATCCCCATTTTGATGAATGATTCATTCTTGCATTCTTGAATTGTGGCAAGATCATTCCACAAGCCTTGAATCATCCCATTTAGTGTTTTCTTGAATTTCTTCATTCTTGCTCTTGTAATGGGACCATTGGGAAGTTGAATTAGATCCTTGCCTTTGTATGCTTTGTTGTTTGCATCAACAACCTTGAAGAATCTTCTTGAAATCTTTATCTTGCAAATATTTGTAGGATTCTTGCAAGGAATCTTGATTCTCATCAAGATCACTAACATTGAAGGTAGCACTCACATTATACTCACTAGGTAGGTCTAGCTTGTATGCATTGTCATTGATCTTCTCAACTACTTGAAAAGGTCCATCTCAGCTTGGATGAAGCTTTGTCTTCCTTTGAGTTGGAAACCTTTCTTTTCTCATATGCACCCAAACCCAATCATACGGTTCGAATAAAACATGCCTCCTTCCCTTATTCACTTGGCTTGCTATTTGTTGATTTTTCTTATCAATGTTCTTGCACACCTCCTCATGTAGTTTCTTCACCAAATATGCATTTCTCTTCCCATCCAAACTACTCCTTTCATTACAAGGTAAAGGCACTAAATCCAAAGGGGTTAGAGGATTAAAACCATAAACAATTTCAAAAGGTGAGAAACCAATAGTAGAATGCACAACTCTATTATAAGCAAACTCAACAAATGGAATGCATTCTCCTCAATTCTTTAAGTTCTTTTGGACAATAGCACGCAACAAGGTTCCTAAAGTTCTATTAACAACTTTAGTTTGACCATTAGTTTGTGGATAATAAGTAGTAGAAAACAATAATTTAGTTCCAATTTTACTCCACAAAACTTTCCAAAAATGGCTTAGAAACTTTACATGCCTATCACTAACAATAGTTTTAGGAATGCCATGCAAATGTACCACTTCCCTAAAGAATAAATTAGCAATGTTGGTGGCATCATCAGTTTTATTACAAGGAAAAAAATGTGACATTTTGGAAAACCTATCAACCACCACAAAGATAAAATCTTTCCCCTTTTTTGATCGAGGCAACCCTAAAATAAAATCCATGAAAATATCAGTCCAAGGGTTACTAGAAACAAGTAAAGAAGTATACAAACCTTGATTCAAAACTTTAGATTTAGCTTGCATGGACACAACACATCTATCACAAATTCTATGTGCATCACTTTTCATTTTAGGCTAATAGAAGTGTTCATATAAAGTATCTAAAGTTTTATTGATGCCAAAATGTCCCATTAACTCTCTCTTATGTGCCTCCTTAACAAACAATTCTCTCATAGAACAAACAGGTATGCAAAGTCTATTTTCTTTAAACAAAAACCCATCCATTTTGTAGAATTTACCAAATGCAACTTTCTCACATGCTTTGAAAATGCTAGAAAAATTAGAATCATCAACATACAAAGATTTAATGTTTTCAAACCTAAGCATTCTTGCATCCAAAGCATTAAGTAAAGCATACCTTCTTGACAGTGCATCAACCACAATGTTCTCCTTACCTTGTTTGTACTTGATCACATATGGAAAGGTCTCAATGAACTCAACCCATTTGGCATCCCTCTTGTTCAACTTACCTTGCCCCTTTAGGAATTTCAAGGATTGATGGTCGGTGTGAATTACAAACTCCTTGGGCCAAAGGTAGTGTTGCCAAATCTCTAAAGCTCTAACCAAAGCATAGAGCTCTTTTTCATTAGTGGGGTACTTCAATGAAGCACAATGGAGCTTTTCACTAAAATAGGCAATTGGCCTTTTTCCTTACATAAGGACAGCCCCAATACCTACACCTGATGCATCACACTCAATCTCAAAAATATCATTAAAGTTAGGCAAAGTAAGAATGGGTGCCTTAAATAGCTTATCTTTCAACGAATTAAATGCATCTTCTTGTTCTTTTCCTCACTTAAAAACACGATTCTTTTTAATTACCTCTATTAGAGGCACAACTATGGTGCTAAAATCTTTTTACAAAATGTCTATAAAAACTAGCCAAACCATGAAAACTTCTTACCTCACTTACCAACATAGGAATAGGCCATTTTTTAATAGCACTTACCTTTTCTTCATCGACTTCAACACCTTGAGCACAAACCACAAATCCTAAAAACACAATCCTATCTAAACAAAAAGAACACTTTTAAGGTTAGCAAATAATTTTTCATTTCTCAACACATCAAGCACACACCTTAAATGTTCTAAGTGTTTATCTTTGCTTTTAGAATAGACAAGAGTATCATCAAAATATACAACAAGAAACTTACTAATAAAATTTCTCAAAACATGGTTCATAAGTCTCATGAAAGTACTAGGTGCATTAGTCAAGCCAAAAGGCATAACTAACCATTCATACATCTCTTAATAGAGTAGAAAAAGATCCATTGAATGAAGACGAAATTAATAATCTTCAATTTTTAAATTTAGTGGATCAAGTTACAACTCACAAGTGGCACACTTATATTACAGTGGTCATCAACAAAGAGTTTATTTTAAAACTCTAGCCCTTATTGACTCAAGGGCTGATCTAAATTGCATCAATGAAGGTATTGTCCCTTCAAAATACTTCACCAAAACTACTAAAGTATTAAACACTACAAATGGTTCAAGATTAAAGATCTAGTATAAATTATCTGATGCTGCAGTATGCAACAAAGGTATATGTTTCCAAATACCATTTATAATGGTTAAGGGATTATCTCATCCTGTTATTTTAGGAAATCCTTTTCTGCATATGTTATACCCCATAAAAGAAATCTCTAAGAAAGGTATAACCTCAGAAAAAGGGGGGAGAGAGATACACTTTTCTTTTATATCTCAACCAAGATTAAAGGAAATAGACATTATTCAAAATAAAATAAAAAATAAAGAAAAATTTCTTACTTCCTTATCTCAGGAAGTCAGTCAAAAGAAAATTGAGCAGCAATTATTATTGCCAGCTGTTAAAGAAAAAATAGAAAAAATCCAAAATGATATGATAAAAGATATCTGTGCTAAGATTCCCAATGCCTTTTAGGAACAACAAAAGCATGTTATTTCTTTGCCTTATGAGCTAAGCTTTAGTGAAAGGTAGATTCCCACTAAAGCTCATCTAATTGCAATGGGACCTAGGCATTTAGAAATTTGTAAAAAGGAGATATTTGAGTTGGAAAGTAAAGGACTAATTCAAAAGAGTCATAGTCCTTGGAGCTGTCCAGCATTTTATGTGGAAAATGTTGCTGAATTGGAAAGAGGTGTCCCCAGGCTTGTTATTAATTACAACAAATTAAACAAAGCTTTAAGATGGATAAGGTACTCTCTTCCTAATAAAAAAGATCTACTAAACAGGCTTTATGAAGCTAGTATCTTTTCAAAGTTTGACATGAAGTCAGGCTATTGGCAGATTCAAATAAGTGAAAGTGACTATTATAAGACGGCATTTAACAGCATTTACTATTCCATTTAGGCATTATGAATGGAATGTTATGCCCTTTGGGTTAAAAAATGCCCCATCTAAATTTCAACGGATAATGAATGATATATTCAATGCTTATTCAGCATTCACTATAGTTTATATTGATGATGTGCTAGTATTCTCTAGCAATCTAGATCAACACTTTAAGCATCTAAATATCTTTATTAAGATTATTAAACATGCAGGTCTAATGGTGTCAGCTAAAAAAATTAAGTTGTGTCAAACCAGGATTAGATTCTTAGGCCACAACATTGAAAGAGGCACTATTATTCCTATTAATAGGGCCATTCAGTTTGCAGATAAATTCCCTGACGAAATTAGAGACAAAACCCAGTTGCAAAGATTTTTAGGGAGTTTAAACTATGTTGCAGACTTTTACAAAGACCTTGCCAAAGATGCAAAGAAAAAGAATCCGCCTGACTGGTCTACAGCTCATTCTCTAGCTGTACAAAAAATAAAGGCTAGAGTAAAAGAATTACCTGTTTAGCCATCCCTCACCCAGAAGCCTTTAAAATAGTAGAAACTGATGCCTTAGATAAAGGATATGGAGGAATATTAAAACAGAGATTAAACAATAAAGAATAGTTAGTTCGTTTTACATTTGGTGTTTGGACTGGTCTAAGAGTCAATTATTCCACAGTAAAAAAGGAACTATTATCTATAATTCTATGTGTCCAAAAATTTGAGCCAGACTTATTAAATAAAAAATTCCTTATAAGGGTTGACTGTAAATCTGTGAAGGGCATCTTATTAAAAGATGTTAAAAATATTGCTTCGAAACAAATATATGCTAGATGGCAAGCCATCTTATCTGTGTTTGATTTTGACATTGAGTTTATTAATGGTTCCTCTAACTCTTTACCTAATTTTTTAACTCATGAATTTTTAACAGGAAATGAGTTCAAAAGGGAAGGGACCAGCAACTCCCTCTAAAAGGACTTGTGAGTCCTCCATTGGTGGTTATGTTGAAGAAGACCACCTGAGAAGTGATGCTTATAAAATTAGCACCAAGGCAACATCTGAGAAACAAAATATTTTCCCTAATATTCCTATCTCTTATTATTTTTTGCTTATTATACATGCAAGGCTTACACCTTATGAGGTGGCTGAAATTTACACAAAAAAAATTTACAACAATCCCACAATATTATGATTATTATCAAAAATCTTGATTGAAACAAGTTCTGTTATATTCTCTTCCACAAAAGGTCAGAAGGCGAGTTTGCTTATAGTAAATTCATAATCAAGAAAATTATTACTTTAGAAGAATGGGGCAATGACCCTTTCCTTATCAAGGAAATTCATTGGCATTCTCACTATAAGGCCTTTAATTATTTTGATTATATGTAGGCCTGGATAGGAGCACTATTGTACGATAATCATCAGAGAAAACACAGCTGGTGGGCTCAATTCCAGCTGAAAGGCCATAATGCAATCCCTACTTGGTTTATTGACTGGTTTTTTAACTGGGGAATATTTCCAATCATGCTTCCTAACAAGGTAAGAACTGTTTATGAACAGTTTGTCAAAGAGAATCCAAAGCAGAAAAATCACCACTTATCATTTACCATATGGTGTAAAATTTTGTGGATTATTAAATGGGACTGGCAAATATTAAGCAAGAAACATCCAAAATTTGGTGAGACTTTAGAGAGCATCCCTTGGTTAACCAGAAGAGTCCTGATAAAATGGTGGAATAAATTTAACTTTTTTGATGATTCTTCGGTTTATGTTGATAAAGGAATTATAATTCATGATAAAAAAGATAAAAAAGAAAAAATTGATTAAGAAGAAGCTCACAAATACCTTATTCTAGGACAATTATCTTCTGCAAACTTATTTAGTTTATTTGGAGACCTTTTGGAAAATATTCCAAAAGAAGAAATTAGAACCCAATTTCTATCAGCACTAGCAGACAAAGAGGAAGTGGGATCCTCAAGTAAAGTCTGATTATATTATCAAGATTGTAGAATAGGCAGTACTAATCCACGAGGGATTCAACTCATTCAGCCTGTTATCACAAGACTTAATGGCTAAGCACCAGGAGAAATATTAATTCCTTCATGCCTAGGTATGGTGCAAGTGGCATTAAAACCAGCCACTAGACTAGGACTTAACACATTTGCAATTCTATGTGTACGTGATAAAAGACACAACAATTTCCATGACTCCTTAATAAGAGTAGTTGAATCAATCTTATGTGATGGTCTGGTATATTTTTCTTATTATCCAAATTATACGTTATCTTTATCTAATCCTCACTTATTAAGTGCTTTAAATTTGGATAACAAAATAGATGGTTATGATATGTTGCCAGGATCTGAAAACATGATTCTTATTTATAGAATCCACTACAAGGCTTTGAACTCAGTGGTCCCTAATTTAAGGGAATCATCTACCAAGCTAATAACTCCAAAAGGCACAACTACCTTATTTTTGACAAACTTGTCAAAAGGTAACTTAATGGCTCCTAAAAATATTTCTTGGGATCAGGTTAATTTACCTGAAAAATGGATGTTAGAAGAAGCAGTTCTTATAAAGAAAGAAGGTTCAAGATCCATCCAAGAAATAGTCGAACATAAAGATGAAAATGTGGAGATTGGCTTCTCTATAAGCAGGTCTATTATTTTACAACCTGACAGAAGATCTTTTTCTAATCTTTCTGAGTCTGGAAGGAATTATCCAGCAAAATAATTTTTCTAATCTATCTCTCAAGATAATGGGTAAGCAGTTAACTAGGATAGAAACTCAAATTTCTACCATTAATTAGGTAGACTATATGCCTAAAAATGATAGTTCAGTTGCTTCATCTTCTTATAAGAAGAGGGTTTTATTCAAACCCATGGAATCCACTAAATTAGATATCAAGTCAGCCAAAGAAGACAACTCCATAGAAATGTCGAATGAACTTGTAAAAAGACTCACTGCTTTAGGAATTAAAGTAAAAGTGACTAAAGTGAAAGAAGAAAGCTCAAAGAATTTAACTCCTCTTATTAAAGAGGAAAACAAAGTAAAAATTAATTCTAAATTTGATTCTAATTCTAAGTCAGAAGTAAGTTCTAAAAAATCTGAACAGGGGTTTATTAACAACCTTAAAGCTATGTTTATGGAAGCTAGAGAACCAAGTCAAATTAATAGGATAACTTATCCTAAGAAAAGTTACAGTATGCCAATTAAGCCTTATTATCCAAGGCCATCCCCAATTGATCTTCAATATGAAGATACCTCGTTCAACTATGTCTCTTATGACTGGACATCCATAGTTGAATGGAACATTGATGGGTTATTAGAATATCAAATAAAAAATGTCATACATTATATGACCATGTATGCCAATGCTATTGAAGCTCGAGGTAACACAGACAAAATGGTGGCTAAAGCAATAGTAGCAAGATTCACTGGCCAACTTAAAGGTTGGTGGGATTTTTACCTATCTCATGAAGGTAAAGTTCAAATTTTGATAGCAGTCAAAACTGAGACTACTGTTCAAAAGCCTCCAGGAGCCCAGCCCATTACTAATTCCAGAATGACGTTGAATGCTATTATACCTTATTATATACGATAGGTATACATTTTATTTGAATGACTACGTCTTATTTAGACAAGTCACGTGAACAATTGATGAACTTAAGATGTCTAGATTTGTTCCATTTTAAATGGTATAAAGATGTCTTTTTATCCACAGTCTACACTAGAGAAGACAACGGCAATGATTTCTGGAAAGAAAAGTTCATATCAAGTTTTACCACCCTTATTTGCTGAGAGGGTTTGAGCAAGAATAAAAAGCAAGTGGAATGGAGGAATTCCTTATAACTAATATTCTTATAGAGAATTGGCAGCAGAAGTTATTGCAAAAGGAATATCTCTGTGCAATGAAATGAAGCTGCATAATCAATTCAAAAAAGATAAAAGCAACAGGAAGAAGGTTGCTTGGTGATTTCTATGAACAAATAGGTTATCAGCCATTATTTTCTTCTTATAAGAAGAAAAAGCCCTATAAAAAGGAGAATTATTATTCTTCAAAAAAGAGAAGAAATTACAGAAATTATAAAAAATCTGGTGAAAAGAAAGGAAAGAAGCCTAATTCAAAGGCGAAAGGAAAATCAAAGTCAAGAAAGAAAGTAATCTACTATAAATGTGGTAAGCCAAGCCATTATGCTAACAGGTGTAAGGTTAAATAGCATATTCAGGCTATGACTATTGATGAAGGTCTTAAAAGATCTTTAATTAATTTGTTTATTACTAAAATAGATTCAGAAAATGAGGGCTATGAAATTAATGCTATGGATTATGAATCTAGTTCAAGTTCAAATTCAGAGTCATCTAGTCCTTCCTCTCCAAAAGCAGATTGTGAAGGTAACTGTGATTATTACAAAGCCTTATGCCAGATGAATGGCTTATGCGTCATGACTAAGGAAGAAAATATGATTTTGGATCTTATTGATCATATCCAAGATGGAGAAGAAAAGAAAAGACAAATCCAAAAGTATTTGCATATTTATCAAAAAAAAGATAGTGAGTCCTCATCAGGTCCACTAGAAAAGAAGCTTTCAGAAAAGGCAGATAAGCCTTATGATTTAAAAGAAATAATGGATAGAGTAAAAAATGCTAAAAAATTTAAAGCTCGTGAACCTATGGTCAATGAATTAAAAGCTGAAATTAATTCTATCAAGTCAGAGCTATAGGAGCTAAAAGATAGAGTTTCTTTTATTGAATTAATCAGAAAAGAAGAAATGACAGATCACGAGGATGAGAAAGAAATTGCTCTTATTAGAGCAGAAAGAGATCCATTGAATGAAGACGAAATTAAAAATCTTTAGTTTTTAAATTTAGTGGATCAAGTTACAACTCACAAGTGGCACACTTATATTACAGTGGTTGTCAACAAAGAGTTTATGTCAGTCAAGTCCTTCTCGTCAAGCTCCTCAAAGTCCTACTCCATCTGACATGGGATATGATAAAGAAAGTTTGGTCAATCTTGATAGCTTAAATTTAGCTATCATCTCAACAGAAGTAGATCCATTTGAAAAATGGTATCTTATTAATTTTTCTAAAAAAGATCAACAAAAATACAAAAAACAATTTCAACTTTATAAAGTTAAAAATGGAATAAAAAATTTCCCTAAATTTCTTTAGCATTATTTAAAATTGTTAGGAAAATCTTATCCAGATTTTTCTAATAAGAGGTTTCTTGTTACTTTAGAAACAGCTTATAAAAATTATTTTACAGCAAAAGGAAAGCTTATTAAAAAGCATTCATCCTCCTACTGTCGACATAGTATTCAAAAATGAAAAGGAGAAAGAGATTGTCTATTCTCCATTCAAGGAGGAGAGGAGTCTATAAGGAATTATCCAGCAAGATAATTTTTCTAATCTATCTCTCGAGACAATGGGTAAGCAGTTAACCAGTTCCTAGAGTGAAGAGGACAAGGAAAGAAGCTGATTTTCAAGATTATACAAGGAGAATCAAAGATTTCAGCATTCTATAAAGAGTTTAACCAAGTCTAAGCATCCTTCTAAAACAAAGCTAGGATTGGATTCCTACTCCTTTCCAAATTTGGTTTGACTTTTCTAATCCTATTTTCATTCTGATTTCTTTCTAATTTAATTATTTCCTTTCAGTTTTCATTTTGAATTTAATTAATTTCAATCCTTGTTAATATCTCATTAGGTTTCCTAATCCTATTAGGATTCCTATATTGTTTTCCTAGTTCCATTAGGATTTTAACTTTTGTTTTCCAACTTCAATTCAACCTTCTTTTCCCAATCCAAGTATGCTTCAGGATCTATTCTTCCATAGAATGTTGGAATTTTTAGTTTTATTCCACCATTGGAATCATCTTGTCTAGCTTTTGGCCTCACTTCTTCTTCTTCATCAATATCACCAAATGATTCACCATCATCTTCAATATCATCCCACACTCTCCTTGGTACACATCTAGCTTGTCTAGGCAAATTTAGTGTATGTCCCCTCATGATTGAAGCTTCTAACTAGAAATCTTAATTGAAATTGGAAAACAAAAGTTAAAATCCTAATAGAACTAGGAAAATAAGATAGGAATCCTAATGGGATTAGGAAACCTAATGAGAAATGAACAAGTATTGAAATAAAAAGAAAACTGAAATGAATAAGAAAATAGTTAAATTAGCAATCAGAATGAAAATAGGATTAGAAAAGTCAAACCAAAATTTGGATAGGAGTAGGAATCCAATCCTAGCTTGTGTTGGAAGGATGCTTAGACTTGGTCAAACTCCTTGTAGAATGCTGAAATCTTTGATTCTCCTTATATAATCTTGAAAATCAGCTTCTTTCCTTGTCCTCTTCACTCTAGGGACTAAATAACTTCTATAAATACACCAAAAAGTCAGGCTTTTTACTTCTTTTCTTTTTTGACAAATTTTCCTTCTTTTTTTTTTGTATATTAAACTTGAGACCCAATTATCTTTATGCTTGGAAGCAACTCCTTGGAAAGTTAAACCAGATTTTTCCCAAGTCTGCAACCCAAATCCAACCTGTGATAAAGCACCTTGGAATTTGATCACCTTTGGATGATGATCTCCATGACACAATACCAACTCGTGAAAGAGAACCTTGGAATAAATATGTACAAAGTCATTAGCTTTGATTGTATGAACTTGATTCAAGCAAGAATCAAAACTAAGAGATCACACTCTTAAGAAAACTAAATTTTATTGATCATAACTTCACTTATTTAACATGAATGATTGAGTTTATATAGAGGCTCAACCCTAAATTGGAATCAAATAAGGACTAGGAAATCTTCCTATACAAGGATTGAAGATTCCTAATTAGAAAACTATTCCTAATTAATAACTAAGTTAGAACTAAATTCTAAAATAAGTTAGGAATCCTCCTATACAAGAGAAGCTATTTCCTAACTAGAAACTAAAATCTAATTAATTAAACTATAAAATTCGGATGGGCCTTTGACCTAATATAAAATAGACCCAAAACTAATTAAAACATGAAAATAAAGTAGTTTAAACAACTCTTGGGCTGTACACATAACATAGGCAGCCCAAACACTAAATAAAACATGATAAATTGAATTTGAAAAGCACAAATATGGAGGGTCCAATTTGAATGAAGAATGACAGCCTTATAAACACTTGAATAGATTAGGCCCAAGCAAATTGGAATATAATTTGGCCTCTTCATCTTGACATTGGGCTTGAATAGATTCATTAAGCCCTTGAAGCTTCTTGAATATAATTGGATCCATATGCAAAGCTCATGATCCAAATATCCTTGATTGATTTACTGGAAACTTCATACAACCTTATTTTCTTCTTGAATGATCCATCAATCATCATCAACCTTATTTTGTAAGCTATCTTGATAGAAATGACAATCTTGAAGAACCTCTTGAAATCTTTATCACACATGTATTTGTGACCTTCTTGCAAGGTATATGGATTCTCATCATTTCCTCCCTCCTCAGGATGATTCATCCTCGAATCTTAACTTGAGCACTTGGTAGGAAATGCATTGCTTTTATCACCTCTTTTCTTCCATGAAAGTCCTTCTTTAAAATCCTGAAAAAGAGAAACAAAACTAAACAAAGAAATTTCAAGCTTGTTAGTGTTAGAAAACAAAACATCCTTGATACTTTCTTTTTCAACTATGCTCATTTGTTTTCTCTCTTCACTCTCAATCTTTTTATTTGAACTTTTAATTATTTCTTTTCTCTCATTTGAAAATTCATTTTTTTCCTCAATTACTAATTCTTTCTTTTCACACTCACTCTTTTTCTTTTCACTCTCTTTCTTTATGCATTCTTTTTCTTTTCTTTCATTATTTACAGCAAATTCAGCTTTATTTTCAACAACTACTTGAAGAGGATCATAGATTGAAATTTCTTCATGTTTAATAACTTCTTCAACCTTTAATAAGGACTCTTCACTTATAAGCTCTAAAGGTTTTAAGTTATCTTCATGAGTCACTTCCACAGTTTCATTTTGCACATTGCTTTCCTCCTTTTCGAAACTCTCATCACCTTCATTCTCCCTTTTTGGTACACTCAAATCTGTCACTAAAGCTCAAGAACCTATAATTATTAGTTGTCTAGGAATCAATTTCTAACTAGGAAATTTTAATTCTTGTTTAGCTAGCAAAGATTCCTTAGTCTATGTTTATTCGCATTTAGGGTTGAGCCTCTATATAAACTCAACCATTCATGTAAAATGGAGTTCGATTTTGATAAATAAAAATTCAGGTTTTCTTAAGAGTGTTATCTCTTATTTTTTATTTTTGCTTGAATCAAGTTTATATAATCAAAGCTAATTACTTTGTGTGTATTTATTCCAAGATTCTTTTTCATAAGTTGGTATTGTGTTGCGGAGATCATCATCCAAAGGTGATCATATTCCAAGGTGCTTTATCATGGGTTGGAATTGGGTCGCGGACTTGGGAAAAATCTGATTTAGCTTTCTAAGGAGTTACTTCCAAGTGTAAAGGTATTAGGTCTCAAGTTTAATATACTTGGAGTTTGTATCACTTTTTCTTTCTAAACTTTTCTCTCTCTAAAATGCTTCAAAATGAAAATGATGTTCACTTTCCTACTTAGAACATAAAACTTATAGCTTTTACATCCTTTAGAAGACTTAACTATTAAGTCTTTGCACCAAAAGACCATTCCACTATTTTATCTCATCATTGATGAAGGGGCAAAGGTGAACTTTGCTTCTTTAAATAGAAACTTGTACAATCAACACATGTAAGCAAGTCTTTCCAAACACAATTCCTATCTTAGCTCTTGGTTATTAGGATTGTAGAATTTACATCTCGTTTGTTCCATGACAATCCTTCCTTGAAATCCTGAAAGAAAGAAATAAGAAAACTAGACAAAGAAAAAGTAAGTTTGTTAGTAAACAAAGCCATCTTTTTCTTTTTCACTCATACAAACTTGTTTTTCTTTATTCAAATCATCACTCTTTCTTTTTCTTTCCTCTAATTTTTTTCTTTTTACTTTTGCACTCTCTTTTTCTTTTGGCACATCATCACTCATACTCTTTTCTTCACTCTTGTTTTCTCTCTCCTTTTGAATTCTTCTCAACTCAATCTCATAGATTTCTCCAAGTGCAAGTGGTGCAAGAGTTATCTTCTTTTCATCCTTTTCAAAAGAGTAGTGATTGGTGTAGCCATCATGCATCACCCTTCTATCAAATTGCCAAGGGCGTCCCAACAATAGATGACCTGCTTGCATAGGCACAACATCAAATAAAATCTCATCATTATATCGGCCTATCTTAAAAGCAAATAGAACTTCCCTTATCACCCTAATTTTCCCTCAATCTTAACTATTTGAGTTTATAAGGGTGAGGATGTTTAGTAGTAGGTGACCCTAATTTCTCAACTAAAGTAGTACTTGCAACATTGGTTACACTACCCCTATCTATGATGACATCCTTGATCATTTTATCTAAGCAATATGATTCTATCCTTCCTTAGGGAGTTGAATTCGAATTGGTCTTGGGGTATTCATGTTAATGTGTTGGGAGTTTGAATATACAATGGGATTCTCAAGCTTGTTCATAGAGGTTCTATATCAAATACATTGTATATCAATAACGACAATGAATATCTGAGATGTATGATATTGAAATCATTATACTTGTTAGTCCAATGGGTTTAACTTGACTAGTGTGAAAGGCCAATAAGGACAATGTGTATCTAATGTTGGAAACATTGAAAAGCAGATTGATTGAGCCTCATAAAGGGTTCTGATGAACAAGTGTTGTTCACTTATTATATATAAAAATTTCAATAACGACAATGTGTATCCGAGGAATTTCTGGTAATCTAATAAGAATTCAATCACATACCAGAAATTCACCCTAATAGGATTTCTGTTTCCTATTTGGAAGTATATGATTCGCTAAATTAGTGGGATTACTATTTTGATTAAAGATCAAATCATTATGGTAACTATATAATTACATAAGTTATTAATCTTATTATTTTCTATATTTTAATAATACAAAATTAACAAACCCACTTACAAATATATTTGATTCTTTTAGGCTTACAGGGCCTAAACTATTGACTGGTTTGATAATCTTAGAATGGTCCTTGCATTTGAGTACATAGTGTATGTAATCTATTTGATTTGTTCTTGATCTTTTAGAGAAAAGACTATTCCAAAGGAATATATCATTCTAATTGCAATGGAAAAATGAAAATATTTGATGAGGTTGATGCTATATGATTATTTTATAAGTCAAGGGTTGCCAAAATAACATATGATCATGACAAGACTCCAAGTAATTATGTTTCATCTACAAGAGTTGTTTGATGAACATAAATATACTGATCAATATAAGATATTAAGGCAGCTATTTTATTTGAATATGAAGAAAATTAAAAGGAAAAGGAAAGGAAAAGAAATTAAAAGGAAGAAAAAGAAGAAAATGTTTCTTCTTGATCTTCATAACTTTATTTTTCTTTGTCTTCTCTATATTTTTCATTCTTACTATTCAACTAGAGCAATAAATTAGAGAAAGGAAATCAAAGAAGAAAATGTGTCATCTTTAATTTTTAATTTTTCTATTTTTCTATCTAGTATTTTTTGTGAAAGAATTTAAATTGTGAGAAACCTATTTTATTTCTTACTTTTGAAAATCATTTTTCGTATGATGATTAAATTCATCAATTAATTAGAGATTCTAGATGTTTTGGTGAATAATAATTTTCAAATAGTTTAATTCTTCAAATTCATTCAAAATTTTTATGAGATGGAAAATACACTTTAAGGTAATAGAAAAAGTTTCTATTATAAATCCTAAAAGGAAAATTGCAAAGGATAAGTCTATCGATAATGCTGCAGTTGACAAAGAAAAATGTTTCTATTGTTAATGTTGCCAATATTGGAAATGTAATTGCTCTAAATATTGAGAATATTAAAAGATGAAGAGAAGGATAAACCTTGTGAAAATAAATCTATCTCTTGCTACTATATTCCAATAATTCGTATAATTCATCTATTGTTATGATTCATGATATAGATGCTTTCGTGCCTTATGCATGATCAGAGTAAGTAACAGAAGTATGGAGTCAGATGAAGTAATTTTAAAAGATCTAAGGGGCAAAGTGTTGTTTTTGAAGAGCTTTTAGGATACTTCATGATAATTTTAGAAATTATATTTTGTATATCTTGAATGTACTTCATAATGATTTTAGAAATCATGTTTTTTAAATCATGTGTTTCATATGTAAACTACATTATTTTGTAACTTCAAGGAATTATGAATTTTGTTGCGAGAAAAAATTTTGCGTGGTTTATTATGGTAATAAACTTAAGAGTGAATTATATGAATTATATGCCATAGACAATTGAGTTGGATAACATGTGATATGACCCATCAAGGTGTGAGCTTGTTTCAATTAGAAGTCTAGTATTTGATGCAAAACAACTAGGTCACCTTTTGTTGGACAAAAAGATTTATAATTTATGCATACAGTTGCATCAATACCATTTGTGAAATGGTTATGGGAGTTTTTCCTAATTTATTTTGTGTGTGTGTGTGTGTGTGTATGTATATATGTTGACCCATTTAGAAAGGGTAAATAAAATTAAGTTTCCATTTGAATTCTTTTTAACGTTTAAGAAATTTAAGATGAAAAAAAATAAATATTAAGGGTATTTCATATGAAAGGGAAAGAGTATCATAATCCTTTGATTTGATCGTAGTGGGGAAAAATTGATTACCAATTTTTGAGAAATTTCTTACATATAAAATTGGCATATAATCATAATTCTTTTTGGGAAAACTATACATGATGGTATACCCAAAAGAATAAATTACAATATATATGATATGATGTAATAGAAGATGAACTATAAATACTTTGTTTACTTCTTTTTGAGATTTACAATAAATAGCAAAATATTCTTAAATAAAATTCTCTACAAAGTCTATCTAATGCTAACTTCTATATGATATGGTATGAATAAATATCAAAATTCTTGAATTCTTGCTTGTGTTAAGATTTGAGATATCTAGTTTATTTGATAAGCTGAAGTTAGACAATTGGAAGGTAAATCTAATTAAGATAAGGTTTGTTGGATATTCTAAAAGTTGTTTAGGATAGTGCTTCTATCTTTTGCATAACAAAGAGTTGTTAGCAAAGATATTATTTCTTGATAAAATATTTATTCAAGAAAGTGACTTATTAAGGAAGATAGAATGATTGGATGAATGCTGTCCAATAATAGCTAACAAAAAGATCAAAGTAAATTTGATCAATTCTGTGAAAAGTCCAAAAACTAACTAAATATTTTATCCTTATAAGCTACTAAAAAGTTTAGTAGCGTATCTAATTTTTCTATAAGTTATTATTTTTTTATATGAATACACAACAGTTGTATATTCATTATGAAATAAATCATGAGATAGTAAAATATCTAATCTTAAGACAAATATAATTTCCTTTATATGAATATACAAAATTTGTACATTCATGATAAATCTAAAGGCTTAGAGTCTTAAGAAAATTCCAAAGTATATAAAAACTTAATGAGTTGTATCATTGCAAGATAAGTCCTTAATGTACAAAATAATAGTGAGAGTCTCCTCACTTTTTAATTTTGTACATGGATAACACATTAGTTGGTAAAAATATTAATATATTTACATTTATAGAATGGTTTAACCATTACTTTCTTCATTTAGAATTGAGATAAATATTTTACATTCTTGATAATTCATATCTATAGAGATAGATTGAATATAATATTAAATATGTCTAATTCATTATCTAGAAAATATATTGAAGAGTTCAACATGTTAATTAAAAAAGTAATATTTCCTATGATTTCCATATCCATTTTTTTAGGGTTGATTCCCTAGACAAGCACATGTATCTTGCTGGTTTAGTATAGGGCGTCTCGACTTTGCTGTCATTATTTTTCAGTGAATTCATTGCAAGGCAAATTTACAATTAATATATTATAACCATTTTTTTCGTTTATTTTATTAAATGGCAATTATGGATTTTAAAAAAAAATCATTAATTTTAACATACAATCATGGAGTTCGTTAAGAGTACCAATAAATGGAATTTTTCCTATTGTCCGGTTATAAATCCAATTCAGAATTGTTAATAGTTACCATGATATTTAAATTATTTATTATAATTATGTTCTTTATCGGACATTTTAATCCAATTTCCTACCAGTACATGCATAATAATATTTTTCATGATATATAATTATTATTTTAATAAAAATTTTATTATTATTTTTTTATGGATATATTATTATTTGATACTATACTACATTTAATTAATTAAATGTAGTTTCTGTGCAGAATTATATAAATTAATACAGATTTTGAAGAACTAGTACTATTTACAATTCTTAAAGAACTAATTAAATAAATAAATAAAATATAGATTCCTGAAAATTTTATATAAATTCATAAAAATTGATATTCTAAGTTCTTGAAAAATTAAGTATCCTAAATTCCTGAAAAACTAGTATTCTAATTTGTTAAAAAATTGATACTTAATTGTCACGACCCAAATTCCTAAACTGTAACTATTCTAGAGCTCAGGAAAACATAAGATTACTTAAACCCATAGAACACAATAGGTCTTACAATATATATATATATATATATATATATATACACATTTCATTCCTTAAGCCTTCCCAAAATCAGAACCACATTCATTCACTATCTTTTCCTATTATTTTATCAATCATTATACTCTAGGCCATTTCATATTCATGAATAGAACGTCATTCACAAGTAATAACTAATGTTGTCCATGCTTTCTTACTTAATCATATAAGTACATATACATAACAATTATCATTAATTATTTACATTATTTCTCAATGTACATATTCTAATACTATGCCTTAGTGCACCATGGAGCTCTAGTTTGTTTGTCTTCCAAAATAGCACAAGTAACACAAAATAACATCTTAGAGAGTCCCAACAGAGGGGCGAAGCTCAGAATTTACATTATTAATGGTTCACTTCAACTTGGAAAAATCCTAACAACTACAAGATGAGACTAACTCAGTGAGTACGGAATAATGTAACATAGTATACAAGAAATATAGAGTGGTATCACTTGGGTTGGCACAAGATAACAATAAAGTGATATTAATCAAAATTGGCTATACTGTATTTTAGAATGCATTTTAGCAGAAATAATAATGCTTTGGAAGTAGAAAGCTTTTCATAAAAAAACAATAGAGTGGCAGTCTAACATTTGCTCACTTATAGATATCACATTACGCAAAACTGATCAGGTCTTATGGTTAGGCATTCTCCCCTAACAGAGGTCGGGTACTCTCGTCCTACCCATGAGCTTATACCAAGTGCACATGGTTTGATGTCTTTCCTCACATCAGAGAGGATTTTTGCTTAGTTGTGGGTGTTCATAAAAGGCATATTCATGGTTCACAATAGGAATTCAATGGTAATAGTTTAGCATATTAATCATTCTTATCATTGAGCAAACATGGAACCTAAGCAAAGGTTCATCTCAATCAACTTACATAAGGAAAGTGTAGGTTTCCAAGGTTTAATAAACAATGGGCAATCATACATGTATATCGAACATCATTTCAAGTACATATCAAGGAATGATAACTCAACAATGATTGTAAAGAAAAGCATGATTACATTATATTACCACGTACTCACCTTAACTCCTTTGCTTCTATCTATCATATGTTTTCAATTTCTTTAAGGTTCTTCTTGGTTTTGAGCAATCTCCTTGCCTTTGCCTCGAGGTTCTACATCAATAGCATGCAAATACACATTAATTAGTAACTAATGATGTTACTAATTGTATCTTTATTACATTCCTTATTCAATTTAATGGTTCCAGTTCTACATTCCAAATTTCCCAAATTGCCCCATAAATCCTAGAATTTGGGAAAATCTATTAGTTTCATTTTGACACTTCAATTTGACTAGGAATTTATCAAATTAGCATCTAGGCAATCAATTTCCACCAATAACTTTGAGTTAATTTACTCTTATTCTCATAAACCCTAAGTTGTCCCATTCACATCAAATTTGGGGGAAGTTCTTAATTCCTCATCAAATCTTCAAATTAGTTGAAGAGATACAAATTTAACATATCATATAACACATATAATTATTTAACTACCACCATCTAATGTTAAAACACTAAGGAATAGGGGAAGCTAGCGCAAGAGAATGAGAAATCTAAGAAGAAAAGATAGCAGAGAAACTAACACAGGGAAATATATATTAAATGTCCAAATCAAATACAACACAACACAAACTTGTAATAAAATAGACATAAATTTTAGTACTTACAGAAGGTGATTGGAACAAAGATTGAATAACAAGATAGAGAAAGATCACTCTCAATCTTGTATTCTTTCACACACTCAAAACTAAATTGAAAATATATTTTACAGGGAACACACTGAAACACCTCAGAGAAACTAAGCAAATACAAACTTATAAAACTCGATGATTTCAACTGAAATGAAACACACCTTATATAGAAATAAAAAGCTAATCTAATAATTACACATATACTATAGGAGTGAGCTGGCATACATTATTGGCGCACTAAGATAAGTGGAGGCAACTTTAAAAGATGCGCACTCCTGAAAGCAGAATAATTGCCTAAAATAAGGCACGTGAATAAAGCGGATAGTTGGAACACACTTTTGATGATAAGATAGTGTACTGAGGCTAAAGATAAGCAAGACAGCTATAAGGTACTAAGGACCAAAATCAAATGGGTCCTGAGCATCTTCAAGTGGCAGACAATCTTCTGACGTAATGTCATCATCGTCCTCAAAAGAATCTTTATCAATAATTCTATCATGTTTGCTTCTTGATTTTGTTCTACTAGAGGAGCCCACTTCCTCTTTTTCTGCAAGAGCTAAGAGAAATTGAGTTTTCAGCTCTTCTTTTGGTATTGTTTCTAAAAGATCTCAAAACAAACAAAATAAGTTTGCGGAAGATAATTGACCTAGAATTAGGTATTTATGGGCTTCTTCTTTTTCTTTACTTCTCCCTTTTTTATCAAGAATAATAATTCCTTTAGTGGCATAAACTGAAGAGTCATTAAAGAAATTAAATTTGTTCCACCATTTAATTAATACTCTCCTAGTTAGCCAAGGGATTTGTTCAATGGTTTCACCAAATTTAGGATGTTTTTTACTTAGAATTTGCCAATCCCATTTAATTATCCATGGAACTTTGTACCAGATGGCAAATGATAATCGGTGATTTCTCTGCTTATGATTTTCTTTAACAAACTATTCATAAATAGTTCCAACATTATCTAGGAGCATGACAAGAAAGATTCCCCAATTAAAGAACCAGTCGATGAACCATGTGGGGATTTGAACATCTCCTTCTAGCTAGAATTGAGCCCACCAGCTATGTTTATTTTGCCTATTTTCATATAATAAGACTCCATTCCATGCCTGCATATACTCAAAATAATTAAGAGATTTATAAAATGAAGACAGGTGAAATTCTTTATAGGCAAAGGGATCATTGCCCCATTCTTCAAGAGTGATTATTTTCTTGATAATAAATTTGCTATAAGCAAATTCGCCTTCAGATCGTTCTGTAGCAGAGAAAATAATAGAACCTGTAACCATGAAAATATTTTGATATAAGGCATAATCTTTGTGAAAAGTAGTAAAATTTTTTGTATAGATTTTGCCACCTCATAAGGAGCTAACCCTGCATGTTTTGCATCAATAATAAGCAAAAAATAATATGATATTGGAATATAAGGGTAAAGATTCTCTTTTTCAGATGTACCTTTGATGTAATTTGATAAGCATCATCTCTCAGGCGGTCTTCTTGGACATTATCACCCATGGAGGTCTCATAAGTCCTTTTAGAGGGAGTCGCTGGTCCCTTTCCCTTTGAACTCATTTCTTGTTAAGAATTCATGAGTTAAAAAATCAGGTAAAGAGTTAGAGGAACCATTAATAAATTCAATGTCAAAATCAAAAATAGATAAGATGGCTTGCCATCTAGCAAAAATCTGTTTTGAAGCAATATTTTTAACATCTTTCAATAAGATGTCTTTTGTAGATTTGCAATCCACCCTAATAAGTAATTTTTGATTCAATAAATCTGATTCATATTTTTGGACACACAAAACTATAGATAATAGTTCTTTTTTTACTGTAGAATAATTTAATCTAGGACCAGTCCAAATACCAGAAGTAAAACAGACCAACTGTTCTTTATTATTTAGTCTCTATTTTAATATTCCTCCATAGCCTTTATTAGCAGCATCAGTTTCTACTATCTTAAAGGCTTGTGGGTGAGGAATGGCTAAACAAGGTAACTCTTTTACTCTGGATTTGATTCTTTGTACAGCTAAAGAAAGAGTTGTAGACCAGTTAAGAGGATTTTTCTTTAACCTTTCAAATAAAGATTTTGCATCTTTGGCAAGGTCTTTATAAAAGTCTGCTACATAATTTAAAATCCCTAAAAATCTCTGTAACTGAGTTTTATCCTTGATCTCATCAGGGAATTTATTAGCAAACTGTATGGCTCTATCTATGGGAATAATAGTGCCCTTTTCAATGTTGTGGCCTAAGAATCTAATTTTGGTTTGACATAGCTTAATTTTCTTAGCCGACACAACTAGACCTGCATGTCTAATAATCTTAATAAAGATATTCAGATGCTTGAAGTGTTGATCCAAATTGCTGGAGAATACTAGCACATGATCAATATAAACTATTGTAAATGTTGAATAAGCATTGAAGATGTCATTCATAATCCGTTGAAATTCGGATGGGGCATTTTTTAACCCAAAGGGCATCACGTTCCATTCAAAATGCCCAAACGGAATAGTGAATGTTGTCTTATAACGGTCATTTTCGTCTATTTGGATCTGCCAATAGCCTGACTTCATGTCAAACTTTGAAAAAATACTTGCTTCATAAAGCCTATTTAGCATATCTTTTTTATTGGGAATAGGGTATCTGATCCATCTTAAAGCCTTGTTTAGTGGCTTGTAATTAATAACAAGCATAGGGACACCCCTTTCTAATTCAGTAGCATTTTCAACATAAGATGCTAGACAATTCCATGGATTATGGCTTTTACGAATAAGTCCTTTGCTTTCTAACTTAGCTATTTCCTTTTTACAGATTTTAAGATGCTTAGGCCCCACAGCTATAGGCCTTGCCTTAGTTGGAATCTATCTTTGATCAAAGCCTAGTTCATAAGGCAATTGTACTATGTGCTTTTGTCTATTCCAAAAAGCATTCGAAATTTCAGCATAGATATTTTCTATCATCTCACTTTGGATTTTTTCTATTTTTTCTTTGACAGCTAGCAATAATAATTGCTGCTTAATTTTCTTTTGAAAAATTTCTTGAGATAAGGAAGAAAGGAATTTTTCTTTATTTTTTATTTTATTTTGAATAATATCAATTTCCTTTAATCTTAGTTGAGAATTAAAAGAAAAGTGTATCTCTCTCCCCCCTTTTTCTGCCGTTATACCTTTTTCAGAGATTTCTTTGATGGGGTATAACATATACAAAAACGGATTTCCAAGAATCACAGGATGAGATAATCCCTTTACTATAATAAATGGTATTTGAAAACATATTCCTTTATTGCAGATTGCAACATCAGATAACTTATATCTGATTTTTAATTTTGAACCATCTGCAGTGTTTAATACTTTAGTAGTTTTATTGAAGTATTTTGAAGGAACAATATCTTCATTTATGCAATTGAGATCAGCACCTGAGTCAATAAGGGCTAGAGTTTTAAAAATAAACTCTTTGTTGACAACTACTATGATATAAGTGTGCCATTTATGAGTTATAACTTGATCCCCAAATTTAAAAATTGAAGATTATTGATTTCGTCTTCATTTTATGGATCTCTTTCAGCTCTGGTAAGAGCAATTTCTCCTTCTTCCTCATAATCTGAAATTTCTTTTTTTTTTATTAATTCAAGAAAAGAGACTTTGTCTTTGAGCTCTTGTAGCTCTATTTTGATAGAATTAATTTTAGCTTTCAACTCATTGACTGTTTCACAAGCTTTAGACTTTTTGGAGTTTTTAACTCTTTCCATAATTTCTTTCAAATCATAAGGCTTATCTGCCTTTTCTAAAAGCTTCTTTTCTAGTGGGCCTAATGAGCACGCACCATCGTTTGTCTGATAAAGCTGCAAATACTTTTGTATCTGCTTTTTCTTTTCTTCTTTATCTTGGATCTGATCAATAAGATCTAGAATTAAATTTTCTTCTTTAGTCAGGACACATAAGCCATTCATTTGACATAAGGCTTTATAATAGTCACAATTTCCATCACAATCTTCTTTTGGAGAGGATAGGCTAGATGATTCTGAACTAGAACTTGAACTGGATTCATAATCCATAGCATTAATTTCATAATCCTCCTTTTCAGAATCTATTTTAGTTATAAACAGATTAATAAGGATTTTTTAAGACCTTCATCTATGGATAAGGCCTGAATCTACTGTTTAACCTTACATCGATTGGCATAATGACCCGGTTTTCCACATTTGAGGCAGATAATATTCCTTTTAGATTTTGATTTTCTTTTAACCTTAGAATTAGGCTTTCTCTTCTTCTATTTATCTTCTCTTTTATAATTTCTTTTCTTTTTCCTTCTAGGATAATATTTTTCCTTTTTATAAGGCTTTTTCTTCTTATAAGAAGAAAATAATGGTTGATAACCAAACTGCTCGTAGAAATCTCCTAGCAATTTTTTCTTTATTGCTTTATTTTCTTTGAGTTGATTGTGCAACTTTATTTCATTACATAATGAAATTCCTTTAGCCACAACTTCAGCAGCTAACTCGCCATAAGTGTATAGATTATAGGGAATTCCTCCATCCCACTTAGCTTTTATTATGTTTCTGACCCTTTCAGCAAATAAGGGCGCTAATCCATATATAAATTTTTCTTTGCAGATATCATTTCCATTGTCCTCTTTTCTTTTTAAGTCTCAACTGAGATTAAAGGAAATTGATATTATTCAAAATAAAATAAAAAATAAAGAAAAATTCCTTACTTCGTTATCTCAGGAAATCAATTAAAAGAAAATTAAGCAGCAATTATTATTGCTAGCTGTCAAAGAAAAAATAGAAAAAATCCAAAGTGAGATGATAGAAAATATCTGTGCTAAAATTCCAAATGCTTTTTGGAATAGACAAAAGCACGTAGTACAATTGCCTTATGAACCAAGCTTTGATCAAAGATAGATTCCAACTAAGGCAAGGCTTATAGCTATGGGGCCTAGGCATCTTAAAATCTGTAAAAAGGAAATAGCTGAGTTAGAAAGCAAAAGACTTATTCGTAAAAGCCATAGTCCATGGAGTTGTCCAGCATTTTACGTTGAAAATGCTGCTGAATTAGAAAGGGGTGTCCCTAGGCTTATTATTAATTACAAGCCACTAAACAAGGCTTTAAGATGGATCAGATACCCTGTTCCCAATAAAAAAGATCTGCTAAATAGGCTTTATGAAGCAAGTATTTTTTCAAAGTTTGACATGAACTCAGGCTATTGACAGATCCAAATAGATGAAAATGACCATTATAAGATGACATTCACTATTCTGTTTGGGCATTATGAATGGAATGTCATGCCTTTTGGGTTAAAAAATGCCCCATTCGAATTTCAACAGATTATGAATGACATCTTCAATGCTTATTCAGCATTTACAATAGTTTATATTGATGATGTGCTAGTATTCTCTAGCAATTTGGGTCAACACTTCAAGCATATGAATATCTTTATTAAGATTATTAGGCATGTAGGTCTAGTTATGTCGGCTAAGAAGATTAAGCTGTGTCAAACCAAAATTAGATTCTTAGGCCACAACATTGAAAAGGGCACTATTATTCCCATAGATAGAGCCATACGGCTTGCTAATAAATTCCCTGATGAGATCAAGGATAAAACTCAGTTATAGAGATTTTTAGGGACTTTAAATTATGTAGCAGACTTTTATAAAGACCTTGCCAAAGATGCAAAACCTTTATTTGAAAGGTTAAAGAAAAATCCTCCTGACTGGTCTACAGCTCATTCTTTAGCTGTATAAAGAATCAAATCCAGAGTAAAAGAGTTACCTTGTTTAGCCATTCCTCACCCACAAGCCTTTAAGATAGTAGAAATTGATGCTTCTAATAAAGGCTATGGAGGAATATTAAAATAGAGACTAAATAATAAAGAACAGTTGGTCTGTTTTACTTCTGGTATTTGGACTGGTCCTAGATTAAATTATTCTATAGTAAAAAAAGAACTATTATCTATAGTTCTGCGTGTCCAAAAATTTGAATCAGATTTATTGGATCAAAAATTCCTTATTAGGGTGGATTGCAAATCTACAAAAGACATCTTATTGAAAGATGTTAAAAATATTGCTTCAAAACAAATTTTTGCCAGATGGCAAGCCATCTTATCTATTTTTGATTTTGACATTGAATTTATTAATGGTTCCTCTAACTCTTTACCTGATTTTTTAACTCATGAATTCTTAATAGGAAATAAGTTCAAAGGGAAAAGGACCAGCAACTCCCTCTAAAAAGGACTTATGAGTCCTCTATGGGTGACAATATCCAAGAAGACCACCTGAGAGATGATGCTTATCAAATTAGCACTAAAGCTACATCTGAAAAAGAGAATCTTTACCCTTATATTCTAATATCATATTATTTTTTGCTTATTATTGATGCAGAACATGCAAGGTTAGCTCCTTATCAGGCGGCAAAGATCTATACAAAAAATTTTACTACTTTTCATAGAGATTATGCCGTCTATCAAAATATTTTAATGGTTACAGGTTCTGTTATTTTCTCTGCTACAGAACGATTTGAAGGCGAATTTGCTTATAGCAAATTTATTATCAAGAAAATAATCACTCTTGAAGAATGGGGCAATGATCCCTTTGCCTATAAAGAATTTCACCTGTCTTCATTTTATAAATCTCTTAATTATTTTGAGTATATGCAGGCATGGACTGGAGCCTTATTATATGAAAATAGGCAAAAGAAGCATAGCTGGTGGGGTTAATTCTAGCTAGAAGGAGATGTTCAAATCCCCACATGGTTCATCGACTGGTTCTTTAATTGGGGAATCTTTCCTGTCATGCTCCTAAATAAAGTTTGAACTATTTATGAATAGTTTGTTAAAGAAAATCCTAAGCAGAGAAATCACCGATTATCATTTGCCATTTGGTACAAAGTTCCATGGATAATTAAATGGGATTGGCAAATTCTAAGTTAAAAATAATCCTAAATTCGGTGAAACCATTGAACGAATCCCTTGGCTAACTAGGAGAGTATTAATTAAATGGTGGAACAAATTTAATTTCTTTAATGACTCTTCAGTTTATGCCACTAAAGGAATTATTATTCTTGATAAAAAACGGAGAAGTAAAGAAAAAGAAGAAGCCCATATATACCTAATTCTAGGTCAATTATCTTCTGCAAACTTATTTAGTTTGTTTCGAGATCTTTTAGAAGCAATACCAAAAGAAGAGCTGAAAACTCAATTTCTCTCAGCTCTAGCAGAAAAAGAGGAAGTGGGCTCCTCTAGTAGAACAAAATCAAGAAACAGACATGATAGAATTAGTGATAAAGATTCTTTTGAGGACGATGATGACATTATGCCCGAAGACTGTCTGCCACTTTAAGATGCTCAGGACCCATTTGATTTTGGTCCTTAATGCTTTACAGTTGTCTTAGCTTATCTTTAGCCTCAGTACGCTATCTTATCATCAGAAGTGTGTTCCAGCTGTCTGCTTTATTCACGTGCCTTATTTTAAGCAATTATTCTACTTTCAAGAGTGCACATCTTTTCAAGCTATCTCCACTTATCTTAGTGCTCCAATAATGCATACCAGCTCACTCGTACAGTATTTGTGTAATTATTAGATTAGCTTTTTATTTTCTATATAAGGTGTGTTTCATTTCAGTTGAGTTTTATAAGTTTGTATTTGCTTAGTTTCTTTGAGGTGTTTCAGTGTGTTCCCTGTAAAATATATTTTCAATTTAGTTTTGGGTGTGTGAAAGAATACAAGATTGAGAGTGAGCTTTCTCTATCTTGTTATTCAATCTTTGTTCCAATCACCTTCTATAAGTAATAAAATTTATGTCTATTTTATTACAAGTTTGTGTTGTGTTGTATTTGATTTGGACATTTAATATATATTTCCCTGTGTTAGTTTCTCTGCTATCTTTTCTTCTTAGATTTCTCATTCTCTTGCACTAGCTTCCCCTATTGGTATCAGAGCCTAAGCTCTATTTGATCTGTCTCTAAGTTTTGTGAAACCCAAGTCACATTTCCACAGTGTTCTGTTTAGCAGAGGTTAGGTGTCTTTGGACTTGGAATAAATTGTTGACAATGATTGAAACCATGGACAGACTCTTTGAAAGTTTAGGTAATCTTACTAGTATATCATCTAGCTTAGGAAGTAAGAATGACAAGAAGTCAAAGAATAAGCAAATACTTTTGTTAGAAAATGTTGAACAAAATTTACATGACTGGAAATTACCAGCTATTAATTCATCTGCCATTTATAAGTCTAATACTAATTTTTCTTTTAAGTCTGATTATATTATCAAGACAGTTGAACAGGTCGTTCCAATCCATGAGGGATTTAGCTCTTTTAGCCTATTGTCACCAGACTTAATGGCAAAGCACCAAGAAAAATATCAATTCCTTCATGTTGCCATGGTGCAAGTAGCGTTAAAGCCAGCCACTAGACTGGGACTTAACACATCAGCTATCTTGTGTGTTTGTGACAAAAGACACAAGTTCCATGACTACTTATTAGGAGTAGTTGAATCAACCTTATGTGACGGTCCAGTTTATTTTTCATGCTATCCTAACTTTACTCTGTCTCTTTCAGATCCACATTTATTAAATGCTCTTAATTTAGACATTAAGACAGATGGTTATGATATGTTGCCCGGATTAGAAAATGTGATTCTTATTTATAGAATCCACTATAAGGCTATGAACTCAATAGTCCCTAATTTAAGGGAATCATCTACTAAGCTCCTCACTCTAAAAGGTACCACTACCTTATTTTTGATGAATCTGTCAAAAGGAAATCTTATGGTTCCAAAAATATTTCATGGGATCAGGCTATTTTACCTAAAAAAATGGATGTTAGAAGAAGCAGTTCCCATAAAATAAAAAAAAAAAAAAAAGAAGACTCTAGATCCATCTAAGAAATTGTTGAACACAAGGATGGAAATGTGGAGATTGCTTTTTCTAGAAGTAGGTCTGTTATTTTACAGCTTGATAGAAGATCTTTTTCTAATCTTTCAAGAAATCCTTCATTTAGATCTTTTCAACCTCCTAGAAGCTCTTATTTAGAGCCAACCATAAAATCACCTTCCTTATTAGGAATAAAAAAGAGTTCAGAAAATGTGGGGCTTCCTCAATACAAATCTAAAGAAGGACAATCAAGTCCTACAAATCACACCCCTCAAAGTCCTACTCCTTTTGATATAGGATACGATAAAGAAAGTATTCTTAATCTTGATAGCTTAAATCTAGCTATCATCTCCTCTGAAGAAGATCCTTTTGATAAATGGTTCCTTATTAATATCTCTAAAAAGGAACAACAAAAATATAGAAATAAATATCAACTTTATAAAGCCAAGATGGTCTTAATAGTTTTCCTAAATTCCTACAACATTATTTTATGTTGTTAGGAAAACCTTATCCGGATTTCTCTAATTCCCAGTTTCTTATGACCTTAGAAATTGCCTATAAAATTTTCTTTACCCCCAAAGGTAAGATTATTAAAAGCATTCATCCTCTAGCTACGGATGTTTGTTTTAAAAATGAAAAGGAGATAGAAATTATTTGCTCTCCTTTCAAGGGGGGAGAAGGAGGAAAAAAACTTGAAGATACTTTAATCTCAGTTTGGACTTAAAAGAAAAGTGTATCTCTCTCCCCCTTTTTTCTATCATTATACCTTTTTCAGAGATTTCTTTGATGGGGTATAACATATGTAGAAATAGATTTCCAAGAATCACAGGATGAGATAATCACTTTACCATTATAAATGGTATTTGAAAACATATTCCTTTGCTGCAGACTGTAGCGTCAGATAACTTGTATTTGATTTTTAATTTCAAACCATTTGCAATGTTTAATACTTCAGTAGTTTTATTGAAGTATTTTGAAGGAACAATACCTTCATTTATGCAATTGAGATCAGCACCTGAGTCAATAAGGGCTAGAGTTTTAAAAATAAACTCTTTGTTGACAACTACTGTGATATAAGTGTGCCATTTGTGAGTTATAACTTGATCCACCAAATTTAAAAATTGAAGATTATTGATTTTGTCTTCATTTAATGGATCTCTTTCAGCTCTATTAAGAGCAATTTCTCCTTCTTCCTCGTGATTTGAAATTTCTTCTTTTCTAATTAATTCAAGAAAAGAGACTTTGTCCTTTAGCTTTTGTAGCTCTATTTTGACAGAATCAATTTTAGCTTTCAACTCATTGACTATAGGTTCATGAGCTTTAGATTTTTTGGAGTTTTTAACTCTTTCCATAAGTTCTTTCAAATCATAAGGCTTATGTACCTTTTCTGAAAGCTTCTTTTCTAGTGGGCCAGATGTGGACTCACCATCATATGTCTAATAAAGCTGCAAATACTTTTATATATGCTTTTTCTTTTCTTATTTATCTTGGATCTGATCAATAAGATCCAGAATTAAATTTTCTTCTTTAACCAGGACACATAAGCCATTCATTTGACATAAGGCTTTGTAATAGTCACAATTTTTGTCACAATCTTCTTTTGGAGAGGACGGGCCAGATGATTCTGAACTAGAACTTGAACTGGATTCATAATCCCTAGCATTAATTTCATAATCCTCCTTTTCAGAATCTGTTTTAGTTATAAACATATTAATAAGGATTTTTTAAGACCTTCGTCTACGGATAAGGCCTGAATCTGCTATTTAACCTTACATCGATTGGCATAATGACCCAGTTTTCCACATTTGTAGCAGATAATATTCCTTTTAGATTTTGATTTTCTTTTAGCCTTAGAATTAGGCTTTCTCTTCTTCTGTTCGTCTTCTCTTTTATAATTTCTTTGTTTTTGCCTTCTAGGATAATATTTTTCTTTTTTATAAGGCTTTTTCTTCTTATAAGAAGAAAATAATGGTTGATAACCAAACTGCTCGCAAAAATCTCCTGGCAGTTTTTTCTTTGTTGCTTTATTTTCTTTGAGTTGATTTTGCAACTTCATTTCATTACATAATGAAATTCCTTCAGCCACAATTTCAGTAGCTAACTCACCATAAGTGTACAGATTATAAGGAATTCCTCCATCCCACTTAGCTTTTATTCTATTTCTGACCCTTTCAGTAAATAAGGGTGGTAATCCAAATAGAAATTTTTCTTTCCAGATATCATTTCCATTGTCTTCTCTGATATAAACCATAGATAAGAAGACATCTTTATACCATTTAAAATGAGATAGATCTGGACATATGAGATTCATCAATTGCTCATAAGATTTGTCTAAATAAGACGTAGTGTTGCCAATAAAGTGTATCCCTATAGTATATAATAGGGTATTAACAGCATCTGCAGAGGTTCTTGAACTGGTGGTAGGTTGACCTCCTGGGGTTGTAGCCGGTTGGACAGTTGTTTCTATTTTGGTGGCTGTTAGTATTTGAACTCTTCCTTCTTGGGTCAAATAAAAATCCCATCAACCTTTAAGTTGGCCTATAAACCCTGCTACTATTGCCTTGGCAACCATATCATCGGCATTTCCTTTAGTTTTAGCAGCATTTGCATACATAGTCATATAATATATGACATTTTTAATTTTATATTCAGATAGACCATCAATATTCCATTCAACTATGGATGTCCCATCATAAGAGACATAATTGAATGAAGTATCTTCATATTGGAGGTCTATCGAAATGGCCTTGGATAATAAGGCTTTAATGGCATGCTGGAACTCTTTTTAGGATAAGTTATCTTATTAACTTGACTTGGTTCTCTAGCTTCCATAAACATGGTTCCAAGGTTATTAATAAACCCTTGCTTGGACTTTTGAGAACTGGTTTCTGAATTAGTATTAGAATTTGATTCATAATTTACTTCTTCTTTCTTTTCCTCTTTAATAAGAGGGGTTAAACTTTTCTCCATTTCTTCTTTTGACTTTTTTGCTTTTAATCCTAAAGCAATAAGTCTTTTGATCAACTCATCTACCATTTTTGTAGACTTGTCTTCTTTAGCCAATTTTATATCCAGCTTGGTAGATTCCATAGGTTTGAATAAAATCCTCTTCTCATAAGAAGTGGAAGCTCTAGAGGTTTCTTTCCGAGGAATATAATCAACCTGTTTTAAGGTGGATATTTGAGTTTCTATCCTCATCAATTGTTTGCCCATTGAATCAAGAGATAAATTTGAAAAATTATTTTGCTAGACTATATCTTCAAGTTTTGAACTGGCCCTTAAGTTGCATTCTCAAAGTGAGTATTGTGATATCTCTTCAAATTTTAATTCTAATTCCTGTTTCCTTTATGTAGGTATAGATTCAAGGTCAAATCATTTTAAGGAGGGAGGGAATGATAAGAATCAAGATTCCTTGTGAGAATCCTACAAATATTTGCAAGATAAAGATTTCAAGAAGGTTCTTCAAGGTTGTCATTTCTACCAAGATAGCCTACAAAGACATGCAATTCAACCATTGTACATGATTGGTGAATCATCCAAGAAGAATATGAGATTGTATGAAGTTTCCTACAATCCAATCAAGGAAATTTGGATCACAAGCTTTGCATATGGATCCAATCATATTCAAGGAAAATTAAAGGATTTTATCAACATATTCAAACCCAACGTCGAAATGAAGAGATTAAAACACATTCCAAGTGATTGGGGTCAAATACATGAAGAATCGTCAAGCTTAAAACATGGCCATGAGATGAAAGTGCATAAAAGTTGAAAATTGGCAGCATCACACCCGCGACGAGTGTCACATCCATGATGAAAGTGGGTTGAAAACTCTCTATTGTGAGTGCGACAGTGTTGTAAGCACAATGAAAACTGAAGCTGTGTAATTCATTTTATTTTCTGATTTTTGTTATTTTACTTTAATTCTAGATGTTTTGGGCCTTAAAACTTATCATATTTAGTAGCCCAACTCAGTTATAGCTTATTATTTGTTTACTAATCAATTTCTAATTAGGAAACTTCAATCCTTATTTAGAAAGATTTCCTATTCCATAGTTGATTCTAATTTAGTAGATTTCCTATTCCTTAGCTGATTCTAATTTAGGGTTGAACCTTATATAAACTCAATCATTCATGTAAAATTAAGTTAAGTTATGATCAATAAAATTTAGTTTTCTTAAGAGTGTGATCTCTTAGTTTTGATTCTTGCTTGAATCAAGTTCATACAATCAAAGCTAATTACTTTGTGCGTATTTATTCTAAGGTTCTCTTTCACGAGTTGGTATCATGTCGCGGAGATCATCATCCAAAGGCGATTATATTCCAAGGTGCTCTATCACGGGTTGGATTTGGGTCGCGGACTTAGGAAAAATCTGATTTAGCTTTCCAAGGAGTTGCTTCTAAGCATAAAGATAACTAGGTCTTAAGTTTAATATACTTGGGGTTCGTATAAGATCTTTCTCCTTTTGATGTAGATGTTGGAGATTCGTGGATGAATCATCCTAAGGAGGGAGGGAATAATGCAAACAACAAAGCATACAAAGGCAAGGATCCAATTGAACTTCCCAATGGTCCCATTACAAGAGTAAGAATGAAGAAATTCAAGGAAACACTAAATGGGATGATTGAAGGCTTGTGGGATGACCTTGCCACAATTCAAGAATGCAAGAATGAATCATTCATCAAAATGGGGATTCAAGACTTGAATCAAAGTTTGGTGACAATGATTCAAGTGGATGAAGGCCAAAACATGGGCATGTACCTAGGTCTTTAGTTTGTTTTTGATGTTTTTGGGCCTTATAATTATTTGTTGTTTAGGAATCAATTTCTAACTAGAAATTTTAATTCTTGTTTAGGAAAGATTCCCTAGTCTATTTTTTATTCCAATTTAGGGTTGAGTCTCTATATAAACTCAACCATTCATGTAAAATGGAGTTAGATTTTGAAAATAAAAATTCAGTTTTTCTTAAGAGTATTATCTCTTGTTTTTTATTATTGCTTGAATCAAGTTCATACAATCAAAGCTAAATTACTTTGTGCATACTTATTCCAAGGTTCTCTTCATGAGTTAGTATTGTGTTACGGAGATCATCATCCAAAGGTGATCATATTCCAAGGTGCTTTATCAAGGGTTGGAATTGGGTCATGGACTTGGGAAAATTTTGATTTAGCTTTCCAAGGAGTTACTTCCAAGCATAAAGGTATTGGGTCTCAAGTTTAATATACTAGGGGTTCGTATCAGGAATGGGTAAATGTACAAAGAAAAGCCAATGACAAAAATAAGAGAGCCATAGCAATTCTCCTTAATTCACTCTCAAGAGAAGAATGTGGTAATGTTCAACATTGCCCTAGTGTTTTTAGCATTTGCAAAGCTCAAGAGAACTACCATGAAGGAACCAAGCAAGTCAAAGCTAAAAAGATTTGATTGCTTACAACCGAGTATGAGCTTTTCAAGATGAAGCCCAATTAAAGCATCACCAATATGACGAACAGGCTCCTAACCATTGTCACCAACATGAAGAAATTAGGCAAAATATATAGCTTGGTGGAAATTAATCACAAAATTCTTAAAGCTCTTCCAAAGAAAGACTATAGAGCTAAAATGGCTAGTATTAAAGAAGCCAATGAGGATCTTAGACAGGTTCCTACCAATATTCTAATTGATGAACTTCTTACCGAGGAGATGTCTCTAGTGATAGTGAAAGAAGAGCATCAAGAAAAGGAGAAAAGGAAGTCACTAGCTCTCAAGTCCTCAAAAGATCAAATTGATAGGGAGAGTATTTCAAGTGACTTTTTAATTGATGATGAAGATGAGGAGCTAACAAGAATCACTAGAACAATGAAAGAGACCATAAACTACAAGAAGAAAAAGAAAAATGAAGTAACTCGCTTTGGATGTGGGAAGCAAGGCCATCTAAAGCCCGTTTGCCCTAAGAACAAGAAAAAGAAGAAATGGGATAAGGAGAAGAAGAAAGGATTCAAGGCTACTTAGGATGATAGCTCTTCAAGTGAAGAGGAGAATGAAGATGTAGCCAACATTTGCTTCATGGCTTTGGAGGAACCTAAAAATGAGGTATGTTCCACTTTTCATTCTAATGATGATGATATTGTTTGCTCCACATCTCACTCTTATGATGATGATTGTGATAATTTGCATGATGAGGATGATGATGAGGATGAACTCAAGAAAGCTATGGCCTTGCAGTGCCAAAAATATCTTTCAAAAATGAAATTTTATAAACAAAAATGTTCACAACTTAAAAGAAATTTCAAAGAATTGGAGAAACTTGTTTTAAGTTTGAAAACATCCAATGTTAGTCTTAAATAAAAACTTGTTTTAAGTTTGAAAACATCCACTGTTAGTCTTAAAGACTCATTAGAAGAAATTTCCACAAAAACCTCCTCATTTGAAGCTTTAAATAAAGAAAATGATTCCTTAAAATTAGAGGTTGAAGAATTGAGAATCTCAATTTCTAAATCTCATAAAGGGAAGGAATGTTATGGAATAGCCTACACACCAAGGTCCAAGGATTCAACATCAAGAGGATGAGCATGACCAGGGAGGTAACGATCAAATTCAGGAAGTTTCTAATCCAATTAGCGTGCCTCAAGGACCTATAACCAGATCACGAGCCAAGAAGATTCAACAAGCTTTAGTTTGTCATCTACAAGATTTGGTGAATTTGGCTTGCAAGGACACCATGGCTTTGAAACAATTGTAGCTTAAGTTCACTACAACTTAATTCAAGTCCAAATTCATAATGGGCTTACTTAAGTTTGTTTTTTTAGGTATAAGCCTTTTTAATCGGGGGCAATTATATGTGTTAATATTTTTCATAATGGGCTGTCCAAACTTGTTAATTTAAAAGCCCATTAGTTTGAGTTTGTTTATTTTAGTTTATGTTTTTTTAGGTCTTGTAAAGGTTATATATGTGCCAAAAACGTGTTTTAGAGGAGGATTTTGGATAAATGATAAAAATAAAACAAACCTAAAAGTTGTTTTGCTTTTGTCTTTGTGTTCTTGTGTAGAATACATGCTTAAGGAACATTCAAATAGACTGATCATCTTCTTGTGGAGTCTTTCAAATCTAGAATTCGAAAATGAGTTTTCTTTATTCTAGATCTTTGATCATCTTTCTAAGCAACCTAATTTCTAGCCTTTCTTAGGGGTTGAGACTGAATTGGCTATTAGGGTTTTCAAGTTAATGTTGTGGGTGTCTATAATAATTAAAGGGGTTCTCAGGCTTATTCTTAGAGGTTCCATATCAAGGAAGCTTTGGATACGCTAATTGTATCTCAAAGACTACCCTTAGTGATACGAACCCCAAGTATATTAAACTTGAGACTCAATACCTTTACACTCAGAAGCAACTCCTTAGAAAGATAAATCAAGTTTCCCCCAAGTCTGTGACCCAAATCCAACCCGTGATAGAGCACCTTGGAATATGATCACCTTTGGACGATGCCGCGACACAATACCAACTCGTGAAAGAGAACCTTGGAATAATACGCACAAAGTGATTGTATGAACTTGATTCAAGCAAGAATCAAAACCAAGAGATAACTCTCTTAAGAAAACTAAATTTTTATTGATCAAAACTTAACTTATTTTACATGAATGGTTGAGGCTCAACCCTAAATTGGAATCAACTAAGGACTAGGAAATCTTCCTAAACAAGGATTGAAGTCTCCTAGTTAGAAATAAATTCCTAAACTGATTTCTAAACAAGAAATAAATCTAAACTCGTTTTGGACTTTAAACCTAACATAAATAGGCCCAAAACTTATTAATTACATAAGCACACTTAATTTAATTGACTATGGGCTTATATCATATTGATAGGGGACCAAAACATCTAAAATTAAAGTAAAATAACAAAAATCAGAAAATAAAATGAATTACACAGCCCAGGTTCTCGTTGTAGACGCAATGCTGTCACGCTCGCAACAGACAGCTTTCAATTTGCAATCGTTACGGGTTTCATATCTTAGTTGTGATTAAAGGAGATTGATATTATTCAAAATAAAATAAAAAATAAAGAAAAATTCCTTACTTCTTTATCACAAGAAGTCAGTCAAAAGAAAAAAGAAGAGCAATTATTATTGCCAGCTATTAAAGAAAAGATAGAAAAAATTCAACAAGACATGATTAAAGACATATGTGCTGAGATCTCTAATGCTTTTTGGGACAGACAAAAAAATGTGGTACAACTACCATATAAACCTAATTTCAATGAAAAGTAGATTCCCACTAAGGCTAGACCTATTGTAATGGGACCCAAGCACTTAGAAATCTATAAAAAAGAAATTGCTGAATTGGAATCCAAATGACTTATTAGAAAAAGTCAAAGTCCTTGGAGTTGTCCAACATTTTATGTAGAAAATGCTGTTAAGCTAGAAAGAGGAGTTCCTAGACTTGTTATTAATTACAAGACTTTGAATAAAGTTTTAAGATGGATTAGGTATCCATTACCTAATAAAAAGGATTTACTAAACAGGCTTTATGATGCTAGTATATTCTCTAAGTTTGATATGAAATCTAGATACTAGCAGATCCAGATCGATGAAGGAGATCAGTATAAAATAGCGTTCACTGTTCTTTTTGGGCATTATGAATGGAATGTTATGCCTTTTGGATTAAAAAATGCTCATTCTGAGTTTCAAAGAATTATGAATGACATATTCAATGCTTATTCAGCGTTTACCATCATCTATATTGATGATGAGTTAGTATTTTCTAATAATCTAGATCAATACTTTAAACATTTAAATATCTTTATTAAGATTATTAAAAAAGCAGGATTAGTTGTGTCAGCAAAGAAAATAAAATTGTGTCAAACAAAAGTTAGATTTTTAGGACACAATATAGAAAAGGGCACTATTATCCCTATAGATAAAGCCATCCAATTTGCTAACAAATTTCCTGACGAAATAAAAGATAAAACTCAATTACAAAGATTTTTTTAGGGAGTCTAAATTATGTGGCAAACTTTTATAAAAATCTTGCCAAAGATGCTAAACCTTTATTTGAAAGTTTAAGAAAAAATCCTCCTAACTGGTCTAAGGCTTATACTTTAGCCATACAAAAAATAAAAACTAGAGTAAAAGAACTTCCTTGCTTAGCCATTCCTCATCCAAAAGCCTTTAAAATTGTTGAAACACATGTTTTTGACAAAGGATATGGTGGAATCCTTAAACAAAGGATAAATAATAAAGAACAATTATTTAGATACACCTCTGGTAGTTGGACTAGGCCTAGAATTAATTACTCTATATAAAAAAGGAACTATTATCAATAGTTCTATGTATCCAAAAATTTGAATCTGATTTATTAAATTAAAAATTCCTTATTAGGATAGATTGCAAGTCTGCTAAAGATATCTTATTAAAAGGTGTAAAAAATATTGCATCAAAACAAATATTTTCTAGATGGTAGGCTATATTATCTATTTTTGATTTTGATATGAAATTTATTAATGGAACAACTAATTCTTTGCCTGATTTTCTAACCAGAGAATTTTTGATAGGCAATGAGTTCAAAGGGAAAGGGACCAATAACTCCCTCTAAGAGGACTTATGAGTCCTCCATGAGCGACTTTATTCCTGAAGATCACTTAAGAGAAGATGCTTATAAAATTAGCATTCAAACTACCTCAAAAAAGGAAATTTTATAACCCTATATTCTAATATCTTATTATTTTTTGCTTATTATTGATGCTAAATATGCAGGATTAACACCTTATGAGGTTGCAGAGATTTACACCAGACATTTCTCAACAATTCCTAAATCTTATGATTATTATCAAAGGATTTTAGGAGAAACAGGTTCTATAGTCTTTTCAGCTATAGAAAGGTCTGAAGGTGAGCTTGCTTATAGCAAATTCATTATTAAAAAAGATAATTACTTTAGAAGAATGGGGTAATGATCCTTTTCTTAATTAAGAGATAACGTATTATTCCCATTATAAAACTTTCAATTATTTTGATTACATGCAAGCATAGACAGGTACCGTATTGTATGATAACTGGTAAAGGAAACATAGTTGGTGGGCTCAATTTTAGCTCGAAGGTCACAATCCTATGCCCACATGGTCCATTGATTAGTTCTTTAATTGGGGAATCTTTCCAATAATGCTTCCTAATAAAGTAAGAACGGTTTATGAACAGTTTGTAAATGAAAACAAAAGCACCACAGGCTTTCATTTGCCATCTGGAACGTATTCCTTAGATTATTAAATGGGACCGGCAAATAATGAGTAAAAGACACCCAAAATTTGGTGAAACTTCAGATAATATTCCTTGTATAACTAGGAGAGTTTTAACTAAAAGGTGGAATAAATTTAATTTCTTTGATGACTCTTCAGTTTATTCAACTAAAGGAATTATAATCTTAGATAAAAAGGATAAAAAATCAGACCAAGAATTAGCTCATAAGTACCTTATTCCAGAACAACTATCATCTGCTAATTTATTTAGCTTATTTAAAGATCTTTTGGACAGTATTCCAAAAGAAGAGATCAAATCTCAATTCTTAGTAGCTTTAGTAGAAAAAGAAGAATCTAGATCCACCAGTAAAGGCAAACCGAAAGAAAGACATGACCACGTAAAAGACAAAATAGTTTAGATGATGATGACTATATGTTTGAAGACGATCTGCCAATAATTGATTCTCAGGACCCATATGAATATGACCCTTGAAGCATTATCAAGCTCATGACTTATTTTTAGTCCATTATTGTCGCTTTAAAAGATTCTTTGCTTATGTAAGCAATGATGTAATATTCCATTACCTATTAGCTTTTCTTTTCTATTTAAGGGAAGTGTGTGTTCAGTTGTTTAGACATCAGAAATTTCGAGTGTGTTTTTTAGTGTTCTAAGAGAGTACCTACTAAATATTTTTTGCCTTCTGTAATCACTACTATTTTTCAATAAGTAATATATGCTTTTGAAGTTTCTTATTATCATATATTTATTTTTTACATTTTGTTTATATTGTTTAGATTATTATTTGATAATCTATATTTCAGTTATTACTTGAAAGCTTTTATTTATCTTGTGCTAGCTTCCCCTACTGGTATTAGAGCCTAGTTACTATCTTTGATCTATCTATTAGTTTTGTGAAACCCAAGTCGCGTTTCCATTTTGTCTTGTTTAGCCAAGGATAGGCATTGTTGGACTCAGAGTAAATCGTTGACAGTGATCAAACTATGGATAGACTCTTTGAAAGTTTGGGAAATTTTACTAGTAGCTCATCTAGCTCAAATAATAACAATAATAAAAAAATAAACAAATATTATTATTAGAAAATGTTGAACAAAATCTTCATAACTAGAAACTTCCAGCTATTAGTCCCTCTACCTTTTATAAATCTAATACTTATTTCTCTTTTAAGTTTGATTATATTATGAAGACTATTGAACAGGCAGTTCCAATCCATGAAGAAAATGTAGGACATCCTCAATACAAGTATGAGGAAAGTCAGTCCAATCCTATTCCATAGAGTCCCACTCCTTCTAATTTGGGGTATGACAAAGAAAGTATAGCAAATCTTGATAGCTTAAATTTAGCTATCATATCAATTGAGGAAGATCCATTTAATAAATGATATCTTACTATTTTTTTTGAAAACGATAAAAAAATGATGGAAGAAAAAACATCAACTTTATAAAGCTAAAGATGGAATTAAAAAGTTCCCTGAATTTCTTAAACATTATTTTAAATTGTTAGGAAAATCTTATCGAGACTTTTTTGATAAACAGTTTCTCAATACTATAGAAACTACATACAAAAATTATTTTACTACAAAAGGAAGGCTTATTAAAAGCATTCATCCTCCTGCAACAGATTTATCTTATAAAATAGAAAAGGAGAAAGAAATTACTTGTTCTCCTTTTAAGGAGAAGGGTAGTTTAGAAGGAATTATCCAACAAAATAATTTTTCAAATTTAACATTAGATTCAATTGGAAAGTAGTTAAAAAGGATAGAAAACCAAGTTTCTACCTTAAAAAAGGTTGACTATATTCCAAAAAAGTATGGTTCTTCTGCATCAACTTCTTATCAGAAAAGGGTTTTTATTTAAGCCCATGGAATCATCTAAGCTAGATATTAAACTAGCAAAAGATGAAAAATCTGAAATGGTCAAAGAGCTTGTTAAAAGACTTTCCTCATTAGGAATAAAAGATAAAAAAGAAGAAAAATCTAACAAAAATTTAGCTTCTTTGACAAAAGAAGTTGACGATAATTCTGATTCGGAGTCAGATAAAGATTCTCAAAGGTCAAAAGAAGGGTTTATTAATAACCTTCAATCCAAGTTTATGGAAGCCGAAGAAATGAGTCAAATTAATAACATATCCTAGAAAAAGTGCTAGCATGCCTATTAAGGCTTATTATCCAAGGCCATCTCCAGTAGATCTTCAATATGAAGATGCTTCATTCAATTATGCCGCTTATGATGGGACATCTATAGTTCAATGGAATATTGATGGTTTATCTGAATATCAAATTAAAAATGTCATACATTATATGACTATGTATGCCAATGCCTCTAAATCAAGAGGAAATACATATGACATAGTTGCCAAGGCAATTATAGCAGGATGTTAGGTTTAAAGCCCAAAAAGAGTTTAGGTTTATTTCTTGTTTAGAAATCAGTTTAGGAATCTATTTCTAACTATGAAACTTCAATCCTTGTTTAGGAAGATTTCCTAGTCCTTAGTTGATTCCAATTTAGGGTTGAGCCTCAACCATTCATGTAAAATAAGTTAAGTTTTGATCAATAAAAATTCAGTTTTCTTACGAGTGTTATCTCTTGGTTTTTATTCTTACTTGAATCAAGTTCATACAATCAAAACTAATTACTTTGTGCATATTATTTAAAGGTTCTCTTTCATGAGTTGGTATTGTGTCATAGCATCATCCAAAGATGATCATATTCCAAGGTGCTCTATCACGGGTTAGATTTGGGTCACAAACTTGGGGAAAACCTGATTTAGCTTTCTAAGGAGTTGCTTCTAAGCGAAAAGGTATTGGATCTTAAGTTTAATATACTTGGGGTTCGTATCACTGGTCTTTGAGATACAATTAGCATATCCAAAGCTTCCTTGATATGGAACCTCTAAGAATAAGCCTGAGAACTCCTTTAATTATTATGGACCCTGATGCAAACAACAAAGCATACAAAGGCAAGGATCCAATCCAATTCAACAACCCATTACAAGAGCAAGAATGAAGAAATTCAAGGAAACACTAAATGGGATGATTCAAAGCTTGTGGGATGATCTTGCCACAATTCAAGAATGCAAGAATGAATCATTCATCAAAATGGAGATTCAAGACTCAAATCAAAGTTTGGTGACAATGATTCAAGTGGATGAAGGCCAAAACATGGGCATGTACCTAGACCTTTAGTTGGTTTTTAATGTTTTTGGGCCCCTATCAATATGATATAAGCCCAAGTTCAAATAAATTAAGTGTGCTTATGTAATTAGTGAGCTTTGGGCCTAATTATGTTAGGTATAAAGCTCAAAATGAGTTTAGATTTATTTCTTTTTTAGGAATCAATTTCTAACTAGGAAACTTCAATCCTTGTTTAGGAAGATTCCCTAGTCTATGTTTTATTCCAATTTAGGTTGAACTTATAATTATTAGTTGTCTAGGAATCAATTTCTAACTAGGTAACTTTAATTCTTATTTAAGAAAGATTCCCTAGTCTATGTTTTATTCCAATTTAGGGTTGAACCTATAATTATTAGTTGTCTAGGAATCAATTTCTAACTAGAAAATTTTAATTCTTGTTTAGGAAAGATTCCTTAGTCTATGTTTTATTCCCATTTAGGGTTGAGCCTCTATATAAACTCAACCATTCATGTAAAATGGAGTTAGATTTTCATAAATAAAAATTCAGTGTTTTTTAAGAGTGTTTTCTCTTGTTTTTTATTCTTGCTTGAATCAAGTTCATATAGTCAAAGCTAATTACTTTGTGCGTATTTATTCCAAGGTTCTCTTTCATAAGTTGGTATTGTGTTTCGGAGATCATCTTCCAAAGGTGATCATATTCCAAGGTGCTCTATCACAGGTTGGAATTGGGTCATGGACTTGGGGAAAATCTGATTTAGTTTTCAAAGGAGTTGCTTCCAAGCGTAAAGATAATGGGTCCCAAGTTTAATATACTCGGGGTTTTTATCAGTTTGGTATCAGATCTTACACTCTAAATCAGGTTATATCTTTCCATTTTGTTTGTATTTTCCATTTTTCATTTCTTTTTTTTTGTCTATTTTCCTTTTCATTAAATTCCTTTGTTTTCAATTTATTAATTTTGTTTGCTATTGTTTTAGGTCTAAAATTTAAAAAAAAAAATCCTAAAATTGTCTACCTTTATTAGTGTCTTGTTATCATCTTCTTTAGTTTGTCTCTTTGTTTCCTACCTTTTCGTATTATTTTTGTTCCTTTTCTATTCTTTGTGTTTATCAAAAATCAAGTGTTGGAAGGTCATACCTATTGCAATCATTCAAATTCAAGAAGTTAAGAAGGAAGGAATCAGCTCCTAAATTATCAACTTTAATTCGGTTTGGATTTTTGTACTTGATCTTCAATTAATCTTGTTAATCTTCAGTATTTGTCCTTAAAATACTTGCTGCAATTGAACTTTAAAAAAAAAAAAAAAAAAGGAAGAAGAAGAGTAAAGAAAATCAGAATTAAAAAAAAAAAAACAAAAAAAAAGAAGGAAAATTCGTCTGAAAAGAAAAAGAAGAAGCAAACAGTGTTCAAATCTGACTTTTTGGAGTATTTATAGAAGTTTTTTAGTTCCTAGAGTGAAGAGGACAAGGAAAGAAGTTGATTTTCAAGATTATACAAGTTCCAAGGAGAATCAAAGATTTCAGCATTCTACAAGGAGTTTGACCAAAGTCTAAGCATCCTTCCAAAACAAGCTAGGATTGTTTTCTTACTCCTTTCCAAAATTTGGTTTGACTTTTCTAATCCTAATTATCATTCTGATTTCTTATTTTCTTATTCGTTTTGGTTTTCTTTTTGTATTTAATTATTTTCAATCTTTATTCGTGTCTCATTAGGTTTCTTAATCCCATTAGGATTCCTATATTGTTTTCCTAGTTCTATTAGGATTTCTAGTTCTTGTTTCATTGAGTCTTTAAACTTTTGATTTTATTCACATTATAATTTAGTAAAAATTGCATTAATTTGATTTTTGCAACTAATCTTGGCAAGAAATTTAGTGGAAAAAGGCTAAGTGTGAGCACATCAAGAGAAAAGCCATTGATTGCATGTAAAACTAAACACAAGTAAAATTGAGTGTCAAAACTACTTGAGTGAAACACGTGAGGGAGTGAAGTGAGGAAACTATTCTCTACTTTACTAACTTTGTTTTGTAGCTTCAAGATGAGTGGAATCCAAGGGAATCCTGATACGAACCCCAAATATATTAAACTTAAGACCTAATTATCTTTACGCTTGGAAGCAACTCCTTGGAAAGCTAAATTAGATTTTTCCTAAGTCCGCGACCCAAATCCAACCCATGATAAAGCACCTTGGAATATGATCACCTTTAGAAGATGATCTCTGCAACACAATACCAACTCATGAAAGAGAACCTCGAAATAAATACGCACAAAGTAATTAGCTTCGATTGTATGAACTTGATTCAAGCAAGAATTAAAAACCAAGAGATCACACTCTTAAGAAAACTGAATTTTATTGATCATAACTTAACTTCTTTTTACATGAATGGTTGAGTTTATATAGAGACTCAACCCTAAATTAGAATCAACTATGGACTAGGAAATCTTCCAATACAAGGATTGAAGATTCCTAATTAGAAAACTATTCCTAATTATTAACTAAGTTAAAACTGAATTCTAAAACAAGTTAGGAATCCTTCCTATAGAAGAGAAGCTATTTCCTAACTAGAAACTAAAATCTAATTAATTACACTATAAAATTCGGATGGGCCTTTGACCTAACATAAAATAGGCCCAAAACTAATTAAAACATGAAAATAAAGTAGTTTAAACAACTCTTGGGCTATATACATAACATAGGCGGCCCAAACACTATATAAAACATGATAAATTGAATTTGAAAAGACCAAATATGGAGAGTCCAATTTGAATGAAGAATGGCAGCCTTGTAAACACTTGAATAGATTAGGCCTAAGTAAATAGGAATGTAATTTGGCCTCTTCATCTTGACATTGGGCTTGAATATATTGATTAAGCCCTTGAAGCTTCGTTGAATACAATTGGATCCATATGTAAAGCTCATGATCCAAATATTGATTGATTTATAGGAAGCTTCATACAATCTCATATTCTTCTTGAATGATCCATCAATCATGCACAATGGTTGTATTTCATTCCTTTATAAGCTATCTTAATAGAAATGACAACCTTGAAGAACCTTCTTGAAATCTTTCTCATGCATGTATTTGTGAGCTTCTTGCAAGGTATATGGATTCTCATCATTCCCTCCCTCCTCAAGATGATTTGTCCTCGAATCTTGACTTAAGTACTTGGTAGGAAATGCATTGCTTTTATCACCTCTTGTCTTCCTTGAAAATCCTTCTTTAAAATCCTGAAAAAGAGAAACAAAACTAAAAGAAAATTCAAGTTTGTTAGTGTTAGAAAACAAAACATCCCTGATACTTTCTTTTCCAACAATGCTCACTTGTTTCCTCTCTTCACTCTCAATATTTTTATTTGAACTTTCTATTATTTCTTTTCTCTCATTTGAAAGTTCATTTTCTTCCTCACTTACTAATTCTTTCTTTTCACACTCACTCTTTTTCTTTTCACTCTCTTTATTTATGCACTCTTTTTCTTTTATTTCACTATTTTCAACAAAGTTAGTTTTGTTTACAACAACTTCTTAAGGAGGTTCATATGTTGGAATTCCTTTATGAATAACTTCTTCACCCTTTAATAAGGACTCTTCATTTGTAAGCTCTGAAGGTTTTAAGTCATTTTCATAAGTAACTTCCACAGCTTCATTTTGCACATTGCTTTCCTCCTTTTTGAAACTCTCATCACCTTCATTCTCCCTTTTTGACACACTCAATTTTGGCACTACAAGTTCAACATCACCATTTTGTCTTTGAAGTTCTTCCTCTCTTTTTCTTTGTATCTTCACTCGATCTTCATACAATTCTTCTTGAGAAAGAGGAGCAAGGGTAGTATGCTTACCATCTTTTAGTGGGACCTTATAGTGGTTTGTAGATTTGATGTGTTTTGCTTGACTAAAACATATCCATGGCTTTCCAAAGAAAACATGTGTCACATTCATTGGTACAACATCACACCAATCTTCACTTTTATACCTTCCTAGAGAGAATGAAACTAAAGCTTGCTCTTTAATCTTGACATATTTATTCAACAAATATAATGAGTGTGGCCTTGGATGCTTTCTAGTGGGCAAATTTAATTTCTCAACTAGCTCAAGGCTCGTAAAATTGACAACACTCATCTATCAATGATCATATGACATACTCTATCTTGGATGCAACATCTTGTATGAAAAACATCGTTACATTCTTCATCCTTCAATATCCACATACCTACTTCTTGCCTAATAGCCATTAATTCTTTTCAAAATTCTTGATCAACTTCCATTGTACAAAACCTAAAAAGAATGTTAGTAAAGTAAAATAATACCTCACTTCACTCCCTCATGTGTTTCACTCAAGTATTGTCAATCACTCGTGTTTCACTCAATTTGTTATGGCTTTTCTCTTTATGAGCTCACACTTAGCCTTTTTCCACTCAAATCTCTTGTCAAGATTAGTTGCAAAAATCAAATTAATACAATCTTACTAAATTACAATGTGAATAAAAATTCAAAGACTCAAAATGAAACAAGAAATAAGAAATAAGAAATTCTAATGACACTAGGAAAATGAGAATCCTAATTGAACTAGGAAAACAAAATTAGAATTTTGACTCAAAAAATAAAATTTAGAAATCCTAATTGAAGTTAGAGAACAAAAGTTGAAATCCTAATAGAACTAGGAAAACAATATAGGAATCCTAATGGGATTAGGAAACCTAATTAGACATGAACAAGGATTGAAATAAAAAAGAAAACCAAAATGAATGAGGAAATAGTTAAATTAGAAAGAAATCAGAATGAAAATAGGATTAAAAAAGTCAAACCAAATTTAGAAAGGAATAGGAAACCAATCCTAGTTTGTTTTGGAAGGATGCTTAGACTTAGTCAAACTCCTTGTAGGATGCTAAAATCTTTGATTCTCCTTGTATAATCTTGAAAATCATCTTCTTTTCTTGTCCTCTTCACTTCATGAACTAAATAACTTCTATAAATAGACCAAAAAGTCAAATTTCAACACTTTTTGATTCTTCTTTTCTTTTTGGACGAATTTTCCTTCTTTTTTTTTAATTCTTTTTTCTCTCTTTTTTTTTTAATTACAGCAGCAAATTGCAAGGAAAATTAACAAACAAATTGAAGAGTAAATACAAGAAGCCAAATCAAATTTGAAGTCTTCAAGCTTGGGTGAGTCTTGAATTTGAATTGGTTTCCAAGTATACGGATTTGGCCTTCCAATGAAACAAGGAATAGAAATACGAGTAGGATGGAATGAACGAAGGAACAAATGAACAAAGAAAAACAAAAAGGTAAAATGATTTGGATTTTTTTTTTAATTTTCAGACCTGAAACAATAACAAACAGAATTAACAAGATGAAAATGAAGGAATTCAACAAAAATGAAAAAGAAAGGAAAATAAGAAAAATAAATGAAAATAGAAAACACAAACAAAATAGAAAGATATAAACTGATTTAGAGCCTAAGCTCTGATACGAACCCCAAGTATATTAAACTTGAGACCCAATTATCTTTACACTTGGAAGCAACTCCTTGGAAAGCTAAATCGAATTTTTCCCAAGTCCGCGACCCAAATCCAACCCGTGATAAAGCACCTTGGAATATGATCACCTTTGGAAGATGATCTCCGCAACACAATACCAACTCGTGAAAGAGAACCTTGGAATAAATACGCACAAAGTAATTAGCTTCAATTGTATGAACTTGATTCAAGCAAGAATCAAAAACCAGGAGATCACACTCTTAAGAAAACTGAATTTTATTGATCATAACTTAACTTCTTTTTATATGAATGGTTGAGTTTATACAGAGGCTTAACCCTAAATTAGAATCAACTATCGACTAGGAAATCTTCCTATACAAGGATTGAAGATTCCTAATTAGAAAACTATTCCTAATTATTAACTAAGTTAGAACTAAATTCTAAAACAAGTTAGGAATCCTTCCTATAGAAGAGAAGCTAATTCCCAACTAGAAACTAAAATCTAATTAATTACACTATAAAATTCGGATGGGCCTTTGACCTAACATAAAATAGGCCCAAAACTAATTAAAACATGAAAATAAAGTAGTTTAAACAACTCTTGGGCTATATACATAACATAGGCAGCCCAAACACTAAATAAAACATAATAAATTGAATTTGAAAAGCCCAAATATGGAGGGTTCAATTTGAATGAAGAATGGCAGCCTTGTAAACACTTGAATAGATTAGGCCCAAGTAAATAGGAATGTAATTTGGCCTCTTCATCTTGACATTGGGCTTGAATATATTGATTAAGCCCTTGAAGCTTCGTTGAATACAATTGGATCCATATGCAAAGCTCATGATCCAAATATCCTTGATTGATTTATAGGAAACTTCATACAATCTCATATTCTTCTTGAATGAACCATCAATCATGCACAATGGTTGTATTGCATGCCTTTGTAAGCTATCTTGATAGAAATGACAACCTTGAAGAACCTTCTTAAAATCTTTCTCATGCATGTATTTGTGAGCTTCTTGCAAGGTATATGGATTCTCATCAAATCCACATGGGGAACTAGATAAATTCCAAGCCTTGCATGACTTACTCCAAGTTATGGAGAGAAGGACAAATGATAGATTGGATCAAATGGAGCGAAGAAGCAATGAAAGGATCGAAAGATTGGAAGTTTCAATTATAAGGGAACAGCCACCCAGTGCTCCTAGGCAAGCTAGGCGAATCCAAATAAGAGTTTGGAATGAAGATGAGAATGAAATCGAGTCCCTTGGTGATAATGAAGAGGAAGAAGAAGTAAGGCCACGAGCTAGACAAGATAACAGCAATAGTGGAATAAAACTGAAAATCCCAACATTCTATGGAAGAATAGATCCCGAAGCATACTTGGATTGGGAAAAGAAAATTGAGTTGGTGTTCGATTATCATAACTACACTGAATCTAAGAAGTTGAAGCTTGCTGTGGCTATATTTGATGGATATGCCATTACTTAGTGGGATGATACCAAGCAAAAGAGGAGAAGAAATAGAGAAAGGCCTGTAGGAGAATGGAGGGACTTAAAGGCAATCATGAGAAGGAGATTTGTACCAAGCCACTACTATAAGGAGCTGTACAATCATCTTCAAAGCCTATCTCAAGGGTCCAAAAGTGTTGAGGAATACTACAAAGAGATGGAGGTAGCCATGATTCGAGCAAATGTGGAAGAAGATAATGAGGCTACAATGGCAAGGTTCCTCAATGGGTTGAATAAAGAGATTGCAAATGTGGTTGAGCTACAACCATATATGGAGCTTGAAGATTTGCTTCATCTTGCTTTGAAGGTTGAGAAGCAGTTGAAGAAGAGGAGTACCAATCTGCTATCTACCCTCTACAATGCAACATTAAAATCCAATTGGAGAAAAGACGACAAGGCTTTTTCATCCAAGCCTAGAGCCAATTCTAAGGAAGCTCCAAAGATGCCCATCCCAAGCAAGGAAAGGTAAAGCTACACCTTCTAATTCTGGAAATATTATATGTTTTAAATGTCAAGGTGTAGGTCACTACAAGAAGGATTGTCCAAATAAAAGAACAATGATCATGCTTGATGGGGTGTTCTATTCGGCTAGTGAAGAAGAAGTTGAAGAAGAAAGAATACCACCTCTTAAAGATGGAAGTGATGAAGAGGATGACAACCAACTAGAAATAGCTGAATGTGGGTGGTCTCTTATCACAAGGAGATCGTTGAACATGCAAATCCAATATGATGATAATGTGCAACAAAGGGAAAATCTGTTTCAAACTAGATGTCTTGTAAAAGATAGAGTTTGTGATGTAATCATAGATGGGGGTAGTGTAACCAATGTAGCAAGCACCACTTTAGGTGAGAAACTAGGGTTACCTACTACTAAGCATCCTCACCCTTATAAAATAAAATGGCTTAATGATTGTGGGGAAAGTAAGGTGACAAGGCAAGTTCTAGTAGCTTTCAAGATAGGCAGGTATAACGATGAGATATTATTTGATGTTGTGCCTATGCAAGCAGGTCATCTATTGTTAGGATGCTCTTAGCAATTTGATAGAAGGGTGATGCATAATGGCTACACCAATCACTACACTTTTGAGAAAGATGGAAGAAATATAACTCTTGCACCACTTTCACCTAGAGAAATCTATGAGAATGAGCTGAAAAGAATTGAAAAGGAGAGGGAAGACAAGAGTGAGAAAAAGATTGTAAATGATGTACCAAAAGAAAGAGAGAGTGCAAAAGAAAAAAGTGGCAAAAATCTTAAGAAAGGAAGTTGAATTGGATCCTTGCCTTTGTATGCTTTGTTGTTTGCATTATTCCCTCCCTCCTCAAGATGATTCATCCATGAATCTCCGACATCTACATCAAAAGGAGAAAGATTTGACACGAACCCCAAGTATATTAAACTTGAGAGCCAGTTATCTTTATACTTAAAAGCAACTCATTAGAAAGCTAAATCAGGTTTTTCCTAAGTCCACGATCCAAATCCAACTTGTGATAGAGCACCTTGGAATATGATCACCTTTGGATGACGATCTCTGCGACACAATACCAACTCGTGAAAGAGAACCTTCGAATAAATACGCACAAAGTAATTAGCTTTGATTGTATGAACTTGATTCAAGCAAGAATCAAAACCAAGAGATCACACTCTTAAGAAAACTGAATTTATTGATCATAACTTAACTTAATTTTACATGAATGATTGAGTTTATATAGAGGCTCAACCCTAAATTAGAATCAGCTAAGGATTAGGAAATCTACTAAATTAGAATCAACTATGGAATAGGAAATTTTTCTAAATAAGTATTGAAGTTTCCTAGTTAGAAATTGATTACTAAACAAATAATAAGCTATAACTAAGTTGGCTACTAAATATGATAAGTTTTAAGGCCCAAAACATCTGGAATTAAAGTAAAATAACAAAAATCAGAAAATAAAATGAATTACACAGCTTCTGTTTTCATTGTGCTTGCAATGCTATCACACTCACAATAGAGCATTTCAACCCAATGTCATCATGGGTACGACACTCGTCGCAGGTGAGATGCTGCCAATTTTCAACTTTTATGCACTTTCATCTCATGGCCATGTTTTAAGCTTGACTCTTCATGTATTTGACCCCAATCACTTGGAATGCATTTTAATCTCTTCATTTCGACATTGGGTTTGAATATGTTGATAAAATCCTTGAAGCTTCCTTGAATATGATTGGATCTATATGCAAAGCTTGTGATCCAAATTTCCTTGATTGGATTGTAGGAAACTTCATACAATCTCATATTCTTATTGGATGATTCACCAATCATGTACAATGGTTAGATTGCATGTCTTTGTAGGCTATCTTAGTAGAAATGACAACCTTGAAGAACCTTCTTGAAATCTTTATCTTGGAAATATTTGTAGAATTCTCGCAAGGAATCTTGATTCTCATCATTCCCTCCCTCCTCAAAATGATTTGACCTCGAATCTATACCTACATAAAGGAAACAGGAATTATAATTAAAATTTGAAGAGATATCACAATACTCACCTTGAGAATGCAACTTGAGGGCCAATTCATCAAAGCTCAAAGCTCTATGCTTATAGATAGGAACTTGTACAACCAACACATATAAGCAAGTCTTTCCAAACACAATTCCTTTCTTAGCTCTTGGTTATTAGGATTGTAGAATTTACATCTCGTTGGTTCCATGACAATCCTTCCTTGAAATCCTGAAAGAAAGAAAAAAGAAAACTAGACAAAGAAAAAGTAAGTTTGTTAGTAAACAAAGCCATTTTTTCTTTTTCACTCATACAAACTTGTTTTTCTTTATTCAAATCATCACTCTCTCTTTTTCTTTCCTCCAATTTTTTTCTTTTTTACTTTTGCACTCTCTTTTTCTTTTGGCACATCATCACTCACACTCTTTTCTTCACTCTTGTTTTCTCTCTCCTTTTGAATTCTTCTCAACTCAATCTCATAGATTTTTCCAATTGCAAGTGGTGTAAGAGTTATCTTCTTTCCATCCTTTTCAAAAGAGTAGTGATTGATGTAGCCATCATGCATCACCCTTCTATCAAATTGCCAAGGGCGTCCCAATAATAGATGACCTGCTTGCATAGGCACAACATCAAATAAAATCTCATCATTATATTGGCCTATCTTAAAAGCAACTATAACTTGCCTTATCACCCTAATTTTCCCACAATCATTAAGCTATTTGAGTTTATAAGGGTGAGGATGTTTAGTAGTAAGTAACCCTAATTTCTCAACTAAAGTAGTACTTGCAACATTGGTTACACTACTCCCATCTATGATAACATCACAAACTCTATCTTATATAAGGCATCTAGTTTGAAACAGATTTTCCCTTTGTTGCACATTATCATCATGCTAGACTTGCATGTTCAACGATCTCCTTAAAATAAAAGACCTCCCACCTTCGGCTATTTCAAGTAGATTGTCCTCCTCTTTGTCCCTTGCATCTTCTAGAGGTGGCATTCTTTCTTCTTCAGCTTCTTTGTCACTAGCCAAATAACACTTCCCATCTTGCATATACATTATCTTCTTGTTTGGACAATCCTTCTTGTAATGACCTACACCTTGACATTTATAGCATATAATATTTCTAGAACTAGAAGCCATAGCTTTGCCTTGGTCCTTGCTTGGGAAGGGTGTCTTAGAAGTTTTTTGAAATTAACCTTAGGCTTGGATGGAAAAGCCTTGTCATCTTTTCTCTAATTCAATTTGAATGGTGCATTGGAGGAGGTAGATAGCCAATTGGTACTCTCTTCTTCAATTGCTTGTTAACCTTCAAAGCAAGATGAAGCAAATCTTCAAGCTCCATATATGGTTGTAGCTCAACCACATTTGCAATCTCCTTATTCAAACCATTGAGGAACCTTTCCATTGTAGCCTCATTATCTTCTTCCACATTTGCTCAAAGTATGGCTACCTCCATCTCTTTGTAGTATTCCTTAACACTCTTGGACCCTTGAGTTAGGTTTTAAAGATGATTATATAGCTCCCTATTGACGAGAATCCATATACCTTGCAAGAAGCTCACAAATACATGGATCATAAAGATTTCAAGAAGGTTCTTCAAGGTTGTCATTTCTATCAAGATAGTTTATAAAAGCATGTAATACGATGTGTTGGTATTTTCTAATAATCTAGATCAGCACTTTAAACATTTAAATATCTTTATTAAGATTATTAAAAAAGCAGGATTAGTTGTGTCAGCAAAGAAAATAAAATTGTGTAAAAAAAAGTTAGATTTTTAGCACACAATATAAAAAAGGGCACTATTATCCCTATAGATAAAGCCATCTAATTTGCTAACAAATTTCCTGATGAAATAAAAGATAAAACTCAATTACAAAGATTTTTAGGTAGTCTAAATTATGTGGCAAATTTTTATAAAAATCTTGCCAAAGATGCTAAACCTTTATTTGAAAGCTTAAGAAAAAATCCTCCTAACTGGTCTAAGGCTTATACTTTAGCCGTACAAAAAATAAAAACTAGAGTAAAATAACTTCCTTGCTTAGCCATTCCTCATCCAAAAGCCTTTAAAATTGTTAAAACAGATATTTCCGACAAAGGATATGGTGGAATCCTTAAACAAAGGATAAATAATAAAGAATAATTAGTTAGATACACCTCTAGTATTTGGACTGGGCCTAAAATTAATTACTCTATAGTAAAAAAGGAAATAATATCTATAGTTCTATGTATCCAAAAATTTGAATCTAATTTATTAAATTAAAAATTCCTTATTAGGGTAGGTTGTAAGTCTGTTAAAGATATCTTATTAAAAGATGTAAAAAATATAACATCAAAACAAATATTTTCTAGATGGCAGGCTATATTATCTATTTTTGATTTTGATATCGTATTTATTAATGGAACAACTAATTCTTTGCCTAATTTTCTAACTAGAGAATTTTTGATAGGCAATGAGTTCAAAGGAAAAGGGACTAGTAACTCCCTCGAAGAGGACTTATGAGTCCTCTATGAGCGACTTTATTCCTGAAGATCACTTAAGAGAAGATGCTTATAAAATTAGCATTCAAGCTACCTCAAAAAAGGAAATTTTATATCCCTATATTCTAATATCTTATTATTTTCTGCATATTATTGATGCTAAACATGTAGGATTAACATCTTATGAGGTTGTAGAGATTTACACCAGACATTTCTCAATAATTCCTAAATCTTATGATTATTATCAAAGGATTTTAGGAGAAATAGGTTCTGTAGTCTTTTAAGCTATAGAAAGGTCTGAAGGTGAGCTTGCTTATAGCAAATTCATTATTAAAAAGATAATTACTTTAGAAGAATGGGGTAATGATCCTTTTCTTAATAAAGAGATAAGGTATTATTCCCATTTTAAAACTTTCAATTATTTTGATTACATGCAAGTATGGACAGGTGCCTTATTGTATGATAACTGGCAAAGGAAACATAGCTGGTGGGCTCAATTTCAGCTCGAAGGTCATAATCCTATCCCCACATGGTCCATTGATTAGTTCTTTAATTAGGGAATCTTTCCAGTAATGCTTCCTAATAAAGTAAGAACTATTAATGAACAGTTTGTAAATGAAAACAAAAAACAAAGCACCACAGGCTTTCATTTGCCATCTGGTAATGTATTCCTTGGATTATTAAATAGGACTAGCAAATTATGAGTAAAAGACACCCAAAATTTGGTGAAACTTTAGATAATATTCCTTGCATAACTAGGAAAGTTTTAACTAAATGGTGGAATAAATTTAATTTCTTTGATGACTCTTTAGCTTATTCAACTAAAGGAATTATAATCTTAGATAAAAAGGACAAAAAATCTAATCAAGAATTAGCTCATAAGTACCTTATTCCAGGATAGCTATCATCTGCTAATTTATTCAACTTATTTAAAGATTTTTTGGACAGTATTCCAAAAGAAGAGATCAAATCTCAATTCTTATCAGCTTTAGTAGAAAAAGAAGAATCTAGATCCACCAATAAAGGCAAATTGAAAGAAAGACATGATCGCATAAAAGACAAAGATAGTTCAGATGATGATGACTATATGTCTGAAGATGATCTGCCAATAATTGATTCTCAGGACCCATACGAATATGACCCCTGAAGCATTATCAAGCCTGTGACTTATTTTTCAGTCCATTATTGTTGCTTTAAAAGATTCTTTGCTTATGTAAGCAATGATGTAATATTCTGTTAGTTATTAGCTTTTCTTTTCTATTTAAGGGAAGTGTGTGTTCAGTTGTTTAGACATCAGAAATTTCAAGGGTGTTTTTTAGTGTTCTAAGAGAATACCTACTAAATATTTTCTGCCTTCTATAATCATTACTATTTTTTAGTAAGTAATATATGCTTTTGAAGTTTTTTATTATCATATATTTACTTTTTACATTTTGTTTATATTGTTTAGATTATTATTTGATAATCTATATTTTAGTTATTACTTTAAAGCTTTTATTTATCTTGTGCTAGCTTCCCCTACTGGTATCAGAGCCTAGTTACTATCTTTGATCTATCTAATAGTTTTGTGAAACCCAAGTCTAATACAGAACCTCCAAGAATAAGCTTGAGAACCCCTTTATGTATTTGAACCCCCAAAGCATTAACTTGAAAACCCCAATACTTAACTCGGCAACAACCCTAAGAAAGGTTAGAATTCATATTGCTTAGATAAGATGATCAAAGAATTGGAATAAGGAAAACTTGTTTCTGAATTCCAATTTCGAAACACTCCACAAGAAGATGATCAATCTACTTGAATGTTCCTTAAAGCATGTATTCTACACAAGAACACAAAGATAAAAGCAAACAGCCTTTAGGTTTAATAATTCAATCATAATCTGTCCAAAAACAGGCAGCCAAGGCTTATTAATAGCCTTTACAAAGAAACCCTAATGAGCAAGTTCTCATTAATGACAAGAGTTGACAAATCAAACTCTTGGAGAGAAAGATTAAGAAACTAATCTGATTTTATTAAAACTAATTAAAACCAGCCCATAACTAATATGGCCCATTACAAACTTAATAAAACCCATTAGTAACTTGGACTTGAATTAAGTTGTAAGGAACTTGGGCTGTACATGGTCCAAAGCTTTGGCGTCCTTGCAAACCCTAACTAGCCAAATTCACTAAGCCTTGTAGATAATGGATTAAGGCTTGTTGAAGCTTCTTAGAATGAGATCTTATTATAGGTTCTTGAAGCATACTGATTGGACTAGAAACCTCTTGAACTTTATCCTTGCCTTCTTGATCTCTCTCATCTTCATGATGTTGAATATGCTCCACTTGGTGTGTAGGCTGATCCATAACAAAGTCGCATTTCCATTTTATCTTGTTTAGCCAAGAATAGGCATTGTTGGACTCAGAATAAGTCATTGACAATGATCAAACTATGGATAGATCTTTGAAGTTTGGGAAATTTTACTGGTAGCTCATATTGCTCAAATAATAACAATAATAAAAAAAATATTATTATTAGAAAATGTTGAACAAAATCTTCATAACTGGAAACTTCTAGCTATTAGTCCCTTTGCCTTTTATAAATCTAATACTCATTTCTCTTTTAAGTTTGATTATATTATCAAGACTATTGAATAGGCAATTCCAATCCATGAAGAAAGTGTAGGACATCCTCAATACAAGTCTGAGGAAAGTTAGTCCAATCCTACTCGATAGAGCCCACTCCTTCTGATTTGGGGTATGACAAAGAAAGTATAGCAAATCTTGATAGCTTAAATTTAGCTGTCATATCAATTGAGGAAGATCCATTTAATAAATGGTATCTTACTAATTTTTCTAAAAACGATAAAAAATGATGGAAGAAAAAATATCAACGTTATAAAGCTAAAGATGGAATTAAAAAGTTCCCTAAATTTCTTAAACATTTTTTTAAATTGTTAGGAAAATCTTATCAAGACTTTTCTGATAAACAATTTCTCAATACTGTAGAAACTACATACAAAAATTATTTTACTACAAAAGGAAGGCTTATTAAAAGCATTCATCCTCCTGTAACAGATTTATCTTATAAAAAAAAAAAAGGAGAAAGAAATTACTTGTTCTCCTTTTAAGGAGGAGGGGAGTTTAGAAGGAATTATCCAACAAAATAATTTTTCAAATTTAACATTAGATTCAATTGGAAATCAGTTAAAAAGGATAGAAAACCAAGTTTCCACCTTAAAAAAGGTTGACTATATTCCAAAAAAGGATGGTTCTTCTGCATCAACTTCTTATGAGAAAAGGGTTTTATTTAAGCCCATGGAATCATCTAAGCTAGATATTAAAGTGGCAAAAGATGAAAAATCTGAAATGGTCGAAGAGCTTGTTAAAAGACTTTCCTCATTAGGAATAAAAGATAAAAAAGAAGAAAAATCTAACAAAAATTTAGCTCCTTTGACAAAAGAAGTTGATGATAATTTTGATTCAGAGTCAGATAAAGATTCTCAAAGGTCAGAAGAAGGGTTTATTAATAACCTTGAATCCAGGTTTATGGAAGCCAAAGAAATGAGTCAAATTAATAGAATAACATATCCTAGAAAAAGTGCTAGCATGCCTATTAAGGCTTATTATCCAAGGCCATCTCTAGTAGATATTCAATATGAAGAAACTTCATTCAATTATGTCGCTTATGATGGGACATCTATAGTTGAATGGAATATTGATGGTTTATCTGAATATCAAATTAAAAATGTCATACATTATATGACTATATATGCCAATGCCTCTAAATCAAGAGGAAATACAGATGACACAGTTGCCAAGGCAATTGTAGCAGGATTCACAGGCCAACTTAAAGGTTGATGGGATTTTTATTTGTCTCATGAGGCAAAAGCACAAATTTTAACTGCAATTAAAATTGAGACTACTATTTCTCAGCAGCTAGGTCAACAGGCTGTTACTAGTTTAAGAACTATGTCAGATGCTATTAATACCCTATTATATACTATAGGGATACACTTTATTGGCTCTGCCACATCTTATTTAGATAAATCACATGAGCAGTTAATGAATTTAAAATGTCCTTATTTATCTCATTTTAAGTGGTATAAAGATGTCTTCTTATCTACTGTTTATACTAAAGAAGACAATAATAATGACTTTTGGAAGGAAAAGTTTTTATCTGGATTACCACCCTTATTTGCTAAAAGGGTAAGAACAAGAATCAAAAATAGATATGATGGAGCAGTTCCTTATGGTCAATACACTTATGGAGAATTAGCAATAGAAGTAATTGCAGAAGGAATAACATTATGTAATGAGATGAAATTACATAATCAACTTAATAAAGATAAAGCAACAGGAAGAAGGTTGCTTGGAGATTTTTGTGAACAAATAGGTTATCAACCTTTATTTTCTTCTTGTAAGAAGAAAAGAGCCTATAAAAAGGATAATTACTATCCTTTAAAGTAAAAGAGGAGAAATTATAAAAGATATGATGAAAAGAAGGGAAAAAAGCCTTCTTCAAAGGCATCTAAAGGAAAATCAAAGTCTAAAAAGACTATAATTTGCTATAAATGTGGAAAACTAGGACATTATGCTAATAGGTATAAAGTTAAACAATAGCTCCAAGCCTTATCAATAGATAAAGGTCTTAAAAGATCTTTAATAAATCTGTTTATTACCAAAACTGATTCTGAAAAGGAAGACTATGAGATAAATGCTATAGATTATATATCTAAGTCTGATTCAATTTTTGATTCATCAAATTCTTCTCCACCAAAAGAAGAATGTGAATGAAATTGTGACTATTATAAAGCCTTATGTCAAATGAATGGCTTATGTGTTTTAACTAAAGAAGAAGATATGATTTTGGATCTTATTGATCAAATCCAAGATGGAGAAGACAAAAAGAGGCAAATACAAAAATATTTGCAAATTTATCAATCAAAATGATATGAACCCCAAGTATATTAAACTTGAGACCCAATTATCTTTACACTTGGAAGCAACTCCTTGGAAAGCTAAATTAGGTTTTTCCCAAGTCTGCGACCTAAATCCAACCCATGATAGAGCACCTTGGAATATGATCACCTTTGGATGATGATCTCCGCGACACAATATCAACTCGTGAAAGAGAACCCTGGAATAAATATGCAAAAGTAATTAGCTTTGATTGTATGAACTTGATTCATGCAAGAATCAAAACCAAGAGATCACACTCTTAAGAAAACTAAATTTTATTGATCATAACTTAACTTGATTTTACATGAATGGTTGAGTTTATATAGAGGCTCAATCCTAAATTGAAATCTTCCTATACAAGGATTGAAGATTCCTAATTAGAAAACTATTCCTAATTAATAACTAAGTTAGAACTGAATACTAAAACAAGTTAGGAATCCTTCCTATAGAAGAGAAGTTATTTCCTAACTAGAAACTGAAATCTAATTAATTACACTATAAAATTCGGATGGGCCTTTGACCTAACATAAAATAGGCCCAAAACTAATTGAAACATGAAAATAAAGTAGTTTAAACAACTCTTGGGCTATATACATAACATAGGCAGCCCAAAAACTAAATAAAACATGATAAATTGAATTTGAAAAGCCCAAATATAAAGGGTCCAATATGAATGAAGAATGGCAACCTTGTAAACACTTGAATAGATTAGGCCCAAGCAAATTGGAATGTAATTTGGCCTCTTCATCTCAACATTGGGCTTGAATAGAATGATTAAGCCCTTGAAGCTTCCTTGAATACAATTGGATCCATATGTAAATCTCATGATACAAATATCATTGATTGATTTATAGGAAACTTCATACAATCTTATATTCTTCTTGGAATTCACCAATCATGTATAATGGTTGGATTGCATATCTTTGTAGGCTTTCTTGGTAGAAATGACAACCTTGAAGAACCTTTTTGAAATCTTTATCTTGCAAATATTTGTAGGATACTTGCAAGGAATCTTGATTCTCATCATTCCCTCGCTCCTCAAAATGATTCGACCACGAATCTGTACCTACATGAAGGAAACATGAATTAGAATTAAAATTTGAAGAGATATCACAATACTCACCTTGAGATTGCAACTTGAGGGCCAATTCATCAAAGCTCAAAGCTCTATGCCTATAGATAGGAACTTGTACAATCAACACATGTAAGCAAGTCTTTCCAAACACAATTCCTATCTTAGCTCCATTCTCCTTGGTTATTAGGATTGTAGAATTTACATCTCGTTTGCTCCATGACAATGCTTCCTTGAAATCCTGAAAAAAAGAAACAAGAAAACTAGACAAAGAAAAAGTAAGTTTGTTAGTAAACAAAGCCATCTTTTCTTTTTCACTCATACAAACTTTTTTTTTTGTTTATTCAAATCATCACTCTTTCTTTTTCTTTCATGCAAACTTTTTTTTTGTTTATTCAAATCGTCACTCTTTCTTTTTCTTTCCTGCAATTTTTTTATTTTTTACTTTTGCACTCTCTTTTTCTTTTGGCACATCTTCACTCACACTCTTTTCTTCACTCTGGTTTTCTCTCTCCTTTTGAATTCTTCTCATCTCAATCTCATAGATTTCTCTAGGTGAAAGTGGTGCAAGAGTTATCTTCCTTCCATCCTTTTCAAAAGAGTAGTGATTGGTGTAGCCATCATGCATCACCCTTCTATCAAATTGCCAAGGTTGTCCCAACAATAGATGACCTGCTTGCATAGGCACAACATCAAATAAAATTTCATCATTATATCGACCTATCTTGAATGTTACTAGAACTTGCCTTGTCACCCTAATTTCCCCACAATCATTAAGCCATTTCAGTTTTTAAGGGTGAGGATGCTTAGTAGTAGGTAACCCTAGTTTCTCAACTAAAGTAGTACTTGCAACATTGGTTACACTACCCCCATCTATGATGACATCACAAACTCTATCTTTTATAAGGCATCTAGTTTGAAACAAATTTTCCCTTTGTTGCACATTATCATCATGTTGGATTTGCATGTTCAATGATCTCCTTGTAACAAGAGACCTCCCACCTTTAGCTATGTCTAGTATATCGTCCTCCTCTTTATCACTTGCATCTTCAAGAGGTGGCATTATTTCTTCTTTAGCTTCTTTATCACCAGCCGAATAACACTCCCCATCTTGCATGTACATTATCTTCTTGTTTGGACAATCCTTCTTGTAATGACCTACACCTTGACATTTAAAGCATATAATATTTCCAAAACTAGATGGCATAGCTTTACCTTTGTCCTTGCTTGGGAAGGGTGTCTTTAGAGGTTCTTTGAAATCGGCCTTAGGCTTGGATGGAAAAACCTTGTCATCTTTTCTCCAATTCGATTTGAATGGTGCATTGTAGGAGGTAGATAGCCAATTGGTGCTTCTCTTCTTTAATTGCTTCTCAACCTTCAAAGCAAGATGAAACAAATCTTCAAGCTCCATATATGGTTGCAGCTCAACCACATTTGCAATCTCCTTATTCAACCCAGTGAGGAACCTTGCCATTGTAGCCTTATTATCTTCTTCCACATTTGCTCAAATGATGGCTACCTCCATCTCCTTGTAGTATTCCTCCACACTCTTGGACCCTTGAGTTAGGTTTTAAAGACGATTGTACAGCTCCCTATAGCAGTGACTTGGTACAAATCTTCTTCTCATGATTGCTTTTAAGTCCCTCCATTTTTCGATGGGTCTTTCTCTATTTCTTCTCCTCTTTTGCTTGGTATCATCCCACCAAGTAATGGCATATCTATCAAATACAGCAACAGCAAGCTTTAATTTCTTAGATTCAGTGTAGTTATGATAATCGAATGCCAATTCAATCTTCTTCTCCTAATCTAAGTATGCTTCGGGATCTATTCTTCCATGGAATGTTGGAATTTTCAATTTTATCCCACCATTGTTGTCATCTTGTCTAGCTCTTGGCCTCACTTCTTCTTCATCAACATCACCAAATGATTCACCATCATCTTCAATTTCATCCCGCACTCTCCTTGGTACATGTCTAGCTTGTCTAGGAACATTTAATGGTCGTTCCCTCGTGATTGAAGCTTCTAATTGGCCCATTATCTCCATGATTCTTTGCTCATGTTGGTCCATTCTTTCATTGGTCCTTCTCTCCATCGCTTGGAACAATTCATGTAAGGCTTGGAATCTGTCTATTTCCCCTTGTTGATTTCCTTGGATTGCACTCATCTTTGAATTGCAAAACAAAGTTAGCAAAGTAGAGAATAGTTTCCTCACTTCACTCCCTCACATGTTTCACTCAAGTAATTTTATCACTCAAGTTCACTCGTGTTTAATTTTACTCTCAATCAATGGCTTTTCTCTAGATGTCCTCACACTTAGCCTTTTTCCACTCAAATCTCTTGCCAAGATTAGTTGCAAAAATCAAATTAATACAATCTTACTAAATTACAATGTGAAATAAAAATCCAAAGACTCAAAATGAAATAAGAAACAAGAAATAAGGAATCCTAAAGACACTAGGAAAATAACAATCCTAATTGAACTAGGAAAACAAAATTAGAATTTTGACTCAGAAAAAATAGAAATAGAAATCCTAATTCAAATTGGAAAACAGAAGTTAAAATCCTAATGGAACTAGGAAACAATATAGGAATCCTAATTGATACGAACCCCAAGTATATTAAACTTGAGACCTAATATCTTTATGCTTGGAAGCAACTCCTTGGAAAGCTAAATCAGATTTTCCCCAAGTCCGTGACCCAATTCTAACTCGTGATAAAGCACCTTAGAATATTATCACCTTTGGATGATGATCTCCGCAACACAATACCAACTTGTGAAAGAGACATTGGAATAAATACGCACAAAGTAATTAGCTTTGATTGTATGAACTTGATTCAAGCAAGAATAAAAAACATGAGATAACACTCTTAAGAAAAACTGAATTTTTTATTTATCAAAATTTAACTCCATTTTACATGAATGGTTGAGTTTATATAGAGGCTCAACCCTAAATGGGAATAAAACATAGACTAAGAAATCTTTCCTAAACAAGAATTAAAATTTTCTAGTTAGAAATTGATTCCTAGACAACTAATTATTATAAGTTCAACCCTAAATTGGAAAAAAACATAGACTAGGGAATCTTTCTTAAATAAGAATTAAAGTTTCCTAGTTAGAAATTGATTCCTAAACAACCAATAATTATAAGTTCATCCTAAATTGGAATAAAACATAGACTAGGAAATCTTCCCAAACAAGGATTGAAGTTTCCTAATTAGAAATTGATTCCTAAACAAGAAATAAACTTAAACTCGTTTTGGGCTTTATACCTAAATAAATAGGCCCAAAACTCACTAATTACATAAGCACACTTAATTTATTTGAACTTGGGCTTATATCATATTGATAGGGGCCCAAAAACATCAAAAACAAACTAAAGGCCTAGGTACATGCCCATGTTTTGGCCTTCATCCACTTGAATCATTGTCACCAAACTTTGATTTGAGTCTTGAATCCCCATTTTGATGAATGATTCATTCTTGCATTCTTGAATTGTGGCAAGATCATTCCACAAGCCTTGAATCATCCCATTTAGTGTTTCCTTGAATTTCTTCATTCTTGCTCTTGTAATGGGACCATTGGGAAGTTGAATTGGATCCTTGCCTTTGTATGCTTTGTTGTTTGCATCATTCCCTCCCTCCTCAAGATGATTCATCCATGAATCTCTAACACCTACATCAAAAGGAGAAAGATCACTAACATTAAAGGTAGCACTCACATTATACTCACCAGGTAGGTCCAGCTTGTATGCATTGTCATTGATCTTCTCAACTACTTGAAAAGGTCCATCTCCCTTTGGATAAAGTTTTGTCTTCCTTTGTGTTGGAAATCTTTCTTTTCTCATATGCATCCAAACCCAATCACCTGGTTCGAATACAACACGCCTCCTTCCCTTATTCACTTGGCTTGCTATTTGTTGATTTTTCTTCTCAATATTCTTGCACACCTCCTCATGTAGTTTCTTCACCAAATCTGCCTTTCTCTTCCCATCCAAACTACTCCTTTCATTACAAGGTAAAGGCATTAAATCCAAAGGGGTTAGAGGATTAAAACCATAAACAATTTCAAAAGGTGAGAAACCAGTAGTAGAATGCACAACTCTATTATAAGCAAACTCAACAAATGGAATGTATTCTTCCCAATTCTTTAAGTTCTTTTGGACAATAGCACACAACAAAGTTCCTAAAGTCCTATTACCAACTTTAGTTTGACCATCAGTTTGTGGATGACAAGTAGTAGAAAACAACAATTTGGTTCCAATTTTACTCTACAAAACTTTCCAAAAATGACTTAGAAATGTAACATCCCTATCACTAACAATAGTTTTAGGAATGCCATGCAAATGTACCACTTCCCTAAAGAATAAATTAGCAATGTTGGTGGCATCATTAGTTTTATTACAAGGAATGAAATGTGACATTTTGGAAAACCTATCAACCACCACAAAGATAGAATCTTTCCTTTTTTTGATTTAGGCAACCCTAAAATAAAATCCATGGAAATATCAGTCCAAGGGTTACTAGAAACAGGTAAAGGAGTATACAAACCTTGATTCAAAACTTTAGATTTAGCTTGCTTGCACACAACACATCTATCACAAATTCTATGTACATCCCTTTTCATTTTAGGCCAATAGAAGTGTTCATGTAAAGTATCTAAAGTTTTAGTGATGCCAAAATGTCCCATTAACCCTCCCCCATGTACCTCCTTAACAAGCAGTTCTCTCATAAAACAAATAGGCTTGCAAAGTCTATTTTCTTTAAACAAAAACCCATCCATTCTATAGAATTTACCAAATGCAACTTTCTCCCTTGCTTTTAAAATGCTAGAAAAATCAGAATCATCAACATACAGAGATTTAATATTTTCAAACCCAAGCATTCTTGCATCCAAAGCATTAAGTAAAGCATACCTTCTTGACAGTGCATTAGCCACAATGTTCTCCTTACCTTGCTTGTATTTGATCACTTATGGAAAGGTCTCAATGAACTCAACCCATTTGGCATGCCTCTTATTCAACCTTGCCCCTTTAGGAATTTCAAGGATTGATGGTCGGTGTGAATTACAATCTCCTTAGGCCAAAGATAGTGTTGCCAAGTCTCCAAAGCTCTAACCAAAGCATAGAGCTCCTTGTCATAAGTGGGGTATTTCAATGAGGCACCATGGAGCTTTTCACTAAAATAGGCAATTGGCCTTTTTCCTTGCATAAGGATAGCCCCAATACCTACACCTGATGCATCACACTCAATCTCAAAAATATCATTAAAGTTAGGCAAAGCAAGAATGGGTGCCTTACATAGCTTATCTTTCAATGAATTAAATGCATCTTTTTATTCTTTTCCCCATTTAAAAACACAATTCTTTTTAATCACCTTTGTTAGAGGTGCAGTTATGGTGCTAAAATCTTTTACAAAATGTCTATAAAAACTAGCCAAACCATGAAAACTTCTTACCTCACTTACCGATGTAGGAATAGGCCAATTTTTTATAGCACTTACCTTTTCTTCATCGACTTCAACACCTTGAGCACTAACCACAAATCCTAAAAACACAATCCTATCTAAACAAAAAGAACACTTTTAAGGATGGCAAACAATTTTTCATTTCTTAACACATCAAGCACCCACCTTAAATGTTCTAAGTGTTTATCTATGCTTTTAGAATAGACAAGAATATCATCAAAATATACAACAACAAACTTACCAATAAAATTTCTCAAAACATGGTTCATAAGTCTCATGAAAGTACTAGGTCCATTAATCAAGCCAAAAGGCATAACTAACCATTCATACAAACCATATTTTGTTTTAAAGGTAGTTTTCCATTCATCACCTTCCTTCATTCTAATTTGTTGATATCCACTTTTCAAATCAATTTTGCTAAAGATAGCAGAACCATGCAACTCATCAAGCATATCATCTAACCTAGGAATAGGATGGCAATACTTTACCATAATGTTATTAATTGCATGACAATCAATGCACATAAGCCAAGAACCATCTTTCTTAGGTACTAGCATAACGGGCACAACACATGGACTCATACTTTCTCTAACATGTCCTTTAGCTAACAACTCCATAACTTGCCTTTGAAGCTCCTTTGTTTCCTCGGGGTTACTTCTATAGGCTTGTCTATTTGGAAGTGATGCACCAGGAATAAAATCGATTTGATGCTCAATACCCCTAATGGGTGGCAATCCATTGGGTATCTCTTTAGGAAAGACATCCTCAAATTCCTGTAAAAAAGAAACAAAAACACTAGGCAAAGAAACATTAAGGTCATTAGTGTTAAAATAAAGCTCCTTGTAAATGAGTACAAGTATACTTTTCTTTGAAAACCAAGCTTCCCTAACATCACTTCCCTTTGCATGTTTCTTTTTACTTTCAACAATTTCTTTTCCTTCATTTTTCTCACTCGAGCTCACTTTCTTTCCTTTCTCAAGATTTTTGCCACTTTTTCCTTTTGCACTCTCTCTTTCTTTTGGTACATCATTTACACTCTTTTTCTCACTCTTGTCTTCTCTCTCCTTTTGAATTCTTTTCAGCTCATTCTCATAGAATTCTCTAGGTGAAAGTGGTGTAAGAGTTATCTTTCTTCCATCTTTCTCAAAAGTGCAGTGATTGGTGTAGCCATTATGCATCACCCTTCTATCAAATTGCCAAGGGCGTCCTAACAATAGATGACCTGCTTGCATAGGCACAACATCAAATAAAATCTCATCATTATACCTATACCTGCCTATCTTGAAAGCTACTAGAACTTGCCTTGTCACCTTAATTTCCCCACAATCATTAAGCCATTTTAGTTTATAAGGGTGAGGATGCTTAGTAGTAGGTAACCCTAGTTTCTCAACTAAAATGGTGCTTGCTACATTGGTTACACTACCCCCATCTATGATTACATCACAAACTCTATCTTTTACAAGACATCTAGTTTGAAACAGATTTTCCCTTTGTTGCACATTATCATCATGTTGGTTTTGCATGTTCAATGATCTCCTTGTGACAAGAGACCTCCCACATTTGGCTATTTCTGGTTGGTTGTCGTCCTCTTCGTCACTTGCATCTTTAAGAGGTGGTATTCTTTCTTCTTCAACTTCTTCTTCACTAGCCGAATAGTACTCCCCGTCAAGTATTATCATTTTTCTTTTATTTGGACAATCCTTCTTGTAGTGACCTACACAAATACATTTAAAGCATATAATATTTCTAGAACTAAAAGGTGTAGCTTTACCTTTGTCCTTGCTTGGGATGGGTGTCTTTAGAGCTTCCTTGGAATCGGCTCTGGGCTTGGATGAAAAAGCCTTGTCATCTTTTCTCCAATTTAATTTGAATGTTGCATTGTAAGAGGTAGATAGCCGATTGGTACTCCTCTTCTTCAACTACTTCTCAACCTTCAAAGCAAGATGAAGCAACTCTTCAAGCTCCATATATGGTTGCAGCTCAACCACATTTGCAATCTCCTTATTCAACCCATTGAGGAACCTTGCCATTGTAGCCTCATTATCTTCTTCCACATTTGCTCGAATCATGGCTACCTCCATCTCTTTGTAGTATTCCTTAACATTTTTGGACCCTTGAGATAGGTTTTGAAGACGATTGTATAGCTCCCAATAGTAGTGACTTGGTACAAATCTCCTTTTCATGATTACCTTTAAGTCCCTCCATTCTTCTATAGGTCTTTCTCTATTTCTTCTCCTCTTTTGCTTAGTATCATCCCACGAAGTAATGGCATATCCATCAAATACAGCCACAGCAAGCTTCAACTTCTTGGATTCGGTGTAGTTATGACAATTGAACACCAACTCAATCTTCTTTTCCCAATCCAAGTATGCTTCGGGATCTATTCTTCTATGAAATGCTGGAATTTTTAGTTTTATTCTGCCATTGTTGTTATCTTGTCTAGCTCTTGGCCTTACTTCTTCTTCCTCCTCATTATCACCAAGGGACTCAATTTCATCCTTATCTTCATACCAAACTCTTCTTTGGATTCGCCTAGCTTGCCTAGGAGCATTAGGTGGCTGTCCCCTTATAACTGAAACTTCTAATCTTTCAATCCTTTTATTGCTTCTTCGCTCCATTTGATCCAATCTATCATTTGTCCTTCTCTCCATAGCTTGGAGTAAGTCATGCAAGGCTTGGAATTTATCTAGTTCCCCATGTGGATTCCCTTAGGTTCCACTTATCTTGAAGCTGCAAAACAAAGTTAGTAAAGTAGAGAATAGTTTCCTCACTTCACTTGCTCATGTGTTTCACTCAAGTAGTTTTGACACTCAAGTTCACTCGTGTTTAGTTTTACACGCAATCAATGGCTTTTCTCTATATGTGCTCACACTTAGCCTTTTTCAACTCAATCTCTTGCTAAGATTAGTTGCAAAAATCAAATTAATACGATTTTTACTAAATTACAATGTGAATAAAATTCAAAGTTTAAAGACTCAATGAAACAAGAATTAGAAATCCTAATAGAACTAGGAAAACAATATACGAATCCTGATGGGATTAGGAAACCTAATGAGACATTAATAAAGATTGAAAATAATTAAATACGAAAAGAAAAACCAAAACAAATAAGGAAATAAGAAATCAGAATGAAAATAGGATTAGAAAAGTCAAACCAAAATTTGGAAAGGAGTAGGAAAACAATCTTAGCTTGTTTTGGAAGGATGCTTAGACTTTGGTCAAACTCCTTGTAGAATGCTGAAATCTTTGATTCTCCTTGTATATTCTTGAAAAATCAGCTTCTTTCCTTGTCTTCTTCATGCTAGAAACTAAACAACTTCTATAAATACTCCAAAAATTCAGATTTCAACACTTTGCCTTCTTCTTTCTTTTTGGACGAATTTTCCTTCTTCTTTTTTATTTTTTTATTTTTTTTGCCCTTTTTTTTTAAATTCTGATTTTCTTTACTCTTCTTCTTCTTTTTTTTTTTTTTTTAAAATTCAATTGCAGCAAGTAATTTTAATGACAAATAATGAAGATCAACATGATAAATTGAAGATCAAGTACAAAAATCCAAACCAAATTAAAGTTGACAATTTAGGAGCTGATTCCTTCCTTCTTAACTTCTTGAATTTGAATGATTGCAATAGGTATGACCTTCCAACACTTGATTTTTGATGAAACACAAAGAATAAAAATGGGACAAAAATTATTACAAAAAGGTAGGAACCAAAGAGACAAACTAAAGAAGATGATAACAAGACACTAATAAAGGTAGATGATTTTAGGATTTTTTTTTTTTTGAATTTTTGACCTAAAACAATAGCAAACAAAATTAACAAAGTGAAAACAAAGGAATTTAATGAAAAGGAAAATAGACAGAAAAAAAAACAAAAAAAATGGAAATTACAAATGAAACGGAAAGATATAACCTGATTTAGAGCCTAAGCTCTGACACCAAATTGATACGAACCCCAAATATATTAAACTTGAGACCCAGTATCTTTACACTTGGAAGGAACTCCTTGGAAAGCTAAATCAGATTTGTCCCAAGTCTGTGACCTAATTCCAATCCGTGATAGAGCACCTTAGAATATGATCACCTTTGGATGATGATCTCCGCAACACAATACCAACTTGTGAAAGAGAACTTTGGAATAAATACGCACAAAGTAATTAGTTTTGATTGTATGAACTTGATTCAAGAAAAAATCAAAAACAAGAGATAACACTCTTAAGAAAAACTAAATTTTTATTTATAAAAAATCTAACTCCATTTTACATGAATGGTTGAGTTTATATAGAGGCTCAACCCTAAATGAGAATAAAACATAGACTAAGGAATCTTTCCTAAACAAGAATTAAAATTTTCTAGTTAGAAATTGATTCCTAGACAACTAATAATTATAGGTTCAACCCTAATTGGAATAAAACATAGACTAGGGAATCTTTCTTAAATAAGAATTAAAGTTTCCTAGTTAGAAATTGGTTCCTAGACAACTAATAATTATAAGTTCATCCTAAATTGGAATAAAACATAGACTAGGGAATTATCCTAAACAAGGATTGAAGTTTCCTAGTTAGAAATTGATTCCTAAACAAGAAATAAATCTAAACTCGTTTTGGGCTTTATACCTAACATAAATAGGCCCAAAACTCACTAATTACATAAGCACACTTAATTTATTTGAACTTGGGTTTATATCATATTGATAGAGGCCCAAAAACATCAAAAACAAACTAAAGGCCTAGGTATATGCCTATGTTTTGGCTTGCATCCACTTGAATTATTGTCACCAAACTTTGATTTGAGTCTTGAATCCCCATTTTGATGAATGATTCATTCTTGCATTCTTGAATTGTAGCAAGATCATTCCACAAGCCTTGAATCATCCCATTTAGTGTTTCCTTGAATTTCTTCATTCTTGCTCTTGTAATGAGACCATTGGGAAGTTGAATTGGATCCTTGCCTTTGTATGCTTTGTTGTTTGCATCAGCTTAGTGTCACGACCCGCAAGGACGTGACCAAGTGGCTTGTGCGAGATGCCCGCTGGTATGCTTAATACGGGGTTGTGGGACATCTCGAAGGGCTGAGTACGTGTCGTAGATGCCCGCTTATCAGGCATGCCGACCCAATTTAGTTTGGGGAGCTTATCGCCAGTCAAGGACTTGAATATGACGGATGGGCGTGCCATCTAGGCACCAAACTGGTCGGGAGCTGTTCCCGCTTCCCTAATGAGCCCAAGGGAGGGCAAAACCAGTTGGCATTGGAAATTTCATAAGGCTTAACCTCGGATTTGCGGGAGACCGGGGTGCCCCACGGGTAGTGCCGCTCTGCGTCAACTCTGACCCCGTGACAAATGGTATCAGAGCCGGTCGTGTGCAACATTGCATTGCTTGCCAAGCGCTCTTTACCACGCTGGCGGTCCAATGCAAATGGATGATCGCAGGTTAATACTCGCACCCTATGGCTTGGGGGTGTCGCAAGTGGATCCTCCAATGGATAATGAGGATGATTAGGCAGGAAGCAGCAGTGATGTTCGCTAAGCGCTACTTATAAATGAATTGGTAGTAGGCAGGGAGCACACACACGGATCCAGCCCAAAATTGAGGAAGGGGTTCCAAAACTAAGACGCGGTTCTCCACATGCATGAGGACGTGCATGAATTCGGTGGGGGAGAATGTCACGACCCGCAAGGACGTGACCAAGTGGCTTGTGCGAGATGCCCACTGGTATGCTTAATGTGGGGTTGTGGGACAGCTCGAAGAGCTGAGTACGTGTCGTAGATGCCCGCTTATCAGGCATGCCGACCCAATTTAGTTTGGGGAGCTTGTCGCCAGTCAAGGACTTAACTATGATGGATGGGCGTGCCATCTAGGCACCAAACTGGTCGGGAGCTATTCCCACTTCCCTGATGAGCCCAAGGGAGGGCGAAACCAGTTAGCATTGGAAATTTCATAAGGCTTAACCTCAGATTTGCGGGAGACTGGGGTGCCGCACGGGTAGTGCCGCTACGCGTCAACTCTGACCCCGTGACAAATGGTATCAGAGCCGGTCGTGTTCAACATTGCATTGCTTTCCAAGCGCTCTTTACCATACTGGCAGTCCAATGTAAATGGATGAGCGCAGGTTAATGCTCGCACCCTATGGCTTGGGAGTGTCGCAAGTGGATCCTCCAATGGATAATGAGGATGAGTAGGCAGGAAGCAACAGTGATGTTCGCCAAGCGCTACTTATAAATGAATTGGTAGTAGGCAGGGAGCACGCACACGAATCCAGCCCAAAATTGAGGAAGGGGTTCCAAAACTAAGACGTGGTTCTCCACATGCACGAGGACGTACATGAATTCGATGGGGGAGAATGTCACGACCCGCAAGGACGTGACCAAGTGGCTTGTGCGAGATGCCCGCTGGTATGCTTAATGTGGGGTTGTGGGACAGCTCGAAGGGCTGAGTACGTGTCATAGATGCCTGCTTATCTTGAGTTAGGCATGCCGACCCAATTTAGTTTGGGGAGCTTGTCGCCAGTCAAGGACTTGACTATGACGGATGGGCGTGCCATCTAGGCACCAAACTGGTCGGGAGCTATTCCCACTTCCCTGATGAGCCCAAGGGAGGGCGAAACCAATTGGCATTGGAAATTTCATAAGACTTAACCTCGGATTTGCGGGAGACCGGGGTGCCGCACGGGTAGTGCCGCTGCGCGTCAACTCTGACCCCATGACATTAGGCTCTAAATCAGGTTATATCTTTCCATTTCATTTGTAATCTCCATTTCTTCATTTGTTTTTTTTTTCTTGTTTCCATCTATTTTCCTTTTCATTAAATTCCTTTGTTTTCACTTTGTTAATTTTGTTTGCTATTGTTTCAGGTTTGAAATTCAAAAAAAAAAAAACCCAAAAATCGTCTACCTTTGTTAGTGTCTTGTTATCATCTTCTTTAGTTTGTCTCTTTGTTTCCTACCTTTTAATATTATTTTTGTTCCTTTTTTTTTTTTTTTTGTTCTCTATGTTTCATAAAAAATCAAGTGTTGGAAGGTCATACCTGCTGCAATCATTCAAATTCAAGAAGTTAAAAAGGAAGGAATCAGCTCTTAATTGTCAACTTCAATTCAGTTTGGATTTTTGTACTTGATCTTCAATCTATCTTGTTAATTGTTAGTATTTGTCCTCAAAATTACTTGCTGTAACTAAAATTAAAAAAAAAAAAAAAAAAAAAAAAAAGCAAAGAAGATTAGAATTAAAAAAAAATAGAATAAAAAAAAAGGAAAATTCGTCCAAAAAGAAAAGAAGAAGCAAAAAGTGATGAAATCTAACTTTTTGGAGTATTTATAGAAGTTATTTATTTCATAGAGTGAAGAGGACAAGGAAAGAAGCTAATTTTCAAGCTTATACAAGGAGAATCTAAGATTTCAGCATTCTACAAGGAGTTTGACCAAAGTCTAAGTATCCTTCCAAAACAAGCTAGGATTGGTTTCCTACTCCTTTCCAAATTTTGGTTTGACTTTTCTAATCCTATTTTCATTCTGATTTCTTATTTCCTAACTCATTTTGGTTTTCTTTTTGTATTTAATTAATTTCAATACTTATTCATGTCTCATTAGGTTTCCTCATCCCATCAGGATTCCTATATTGTTTTCCTAGTTCTATTAGGATTTCAACTTTTGTTTTCCAACTTCAATTAGAATTTTTCATTTTCGTAGTGTCACTAGGATTTCTTATTTCTATTCTTATTTCATTGAGTCTTTAAACTTTGGAATTTTATTCACATTGTAATTTAGTAAAAAAAATTGTATTAATTTGATTTTTGCAACTAATCTTGGCAAGAAATTGAGTGGCAAAAGGCTAAGTGTGAGCACATCTAGAGAAAAGCCATTGATTGTGTGTAAAACTAAACATAAGTGAACTTGAGTTTCAAAACTACTTGAGTGAAACATGTGAGGGAGTGAAGTGAGGAAACTATTCCTACTTTACTAACTTTGTTTTGCAACTTAAAGATGAGTGAAACCCAAGGGAATCCACATGGAGAACTGGATAAATTCCAAACCTTACATGACTTACTCCAAGCTATGGAGAGAAGAACCAATGATAGATTGGATCAAATGGAGCAAAGAAGCAATGAAAGGATTGAAAGACTAAACGTTTTAGTTACAAGGGGACAGCCACCCAATGCTCTTAGGCAAGTTAGGCGAATCCAAAGAAGAGTTTGGAATGAAGATGAGGATTAAACCAAGTCCCTTGGTGATAATGAAGAGGAAGAAGAAGTAAGGCCAAGAGCTAGACAAGATAATAGCAATGGTGGAATAAAACTGAAAATTCCAATGTTCCATAGAAGAATAGATCCCGAAGCATACTTTGATTGGGAAAAGAAGATTGAGTTAGTGTTTGATTGTCATAACTATACCAAATCCAAGAAGTTGAAGTTTGCTGTGGCTATATTCGATGGATATGCCAACACTTGGTGGGATGATACCAAGCAAAAGAGGAGAAGAAATAGAGAAAGACCTGTAGAAGAATGGAGGGATTTAAAGGCAATCATGAGAAGGAGATTTGTACCAAGCCACTACTATAGAGAGCTGTACAATCATCTTCAAAACCTATCTCAAGAGTCCAAAAGTGTTGAGGAATATACAAAGAGATGGAGGTAGCCATGATTCAAGTAAATGTGGAAGAAGATAATGAGGCTACAATGGCAAGGTTCCTCAATTGAATAAGGAAATTGCAAATGTGGTTGTGCTACAACCATATATGAAGCTTGAAGATTTACTTCATCTTGCTTTGAAGGTTGAGTAGCAATTGAAGAAGAGGAGTACCAATCAGCTATCTACCTCCTACAATGCAACATTCAAATCAAATTGGTGAAAAGATGACAAGGCTTTTTCATCCAAGCCTAGAACTTATTCCAAGGAAGCTCCACAGATGCCCATCCCAAGTAAGGACAAAGGTAAAGCTACGCCTTCTAGTTTTGAAAATGTTATATGCTTTAAATGTCAAGGTGTAGGTCACTATAAGAAGGATTGTCCAAATAAAAGAACAATGATCATGCTTGATGGGGAGTACTATTTGGCTAGGGAAGAAGAAGTTGAAGAAGAAAGAATGCCACCTCTTGAAGATGTAAGTGACGAAAAGGAAGGCAACCAACCTGAAATAGTGGAATGTGGAAGGTCTTTTTTCACAAGGAGATCGTTGAACATGCAAATCCAACATGATGATAATATGCAACAAAGGGAAAATCTGTTTCAAACTAGATGCCTTGTAAAAGATAGAGTTTGTGATGTAATCATAGATGGGGGTAGTGTAACCAATGTAGCAAGCACCACTTTAGTTGAGAAACTAGGGTTACCTACTACTAAGCATCCTCACCCTTATAAACTAAAATGGCTTAATGATTGTAGGTAAATTAGGATGACAAGGCAAGTTCTAGTAGCTTTTAAGATAGGCAGGTATAATGATGAGATTTTATTTGATGTTGTGCCTATGCAGGTAGGTCAACTGATACAGAAACTCTAAGAATAAGCTTGAGAACCCCTTTATGTATTTGAACCCCCAAAGCATTAACTTGAAAACCCTAATACTCAATTCGGCAACAACCCCTAAGAATGGTTAGAATTCAGATTGCTTAGATAAGATGATCAAAGAATTGGAATAAGGAAAACTTATTTCTGAATTCCAATTTCGAAACACTCCACAAGAAGATGATCAATCTACTTGAATGTTCCTAAAGCGTGTATTCTACACAAGAACACAAAGATAAAAAGCAAACAGCCTTTTGGTTTAATAATTCAAACATATTCTATCCAAAAACATGCAGCCAAGGCTTATTAATAGCCTTTACAAAGAAAACCCTAATGAGCAAGTTCCCATTAAATGACCAGAGTTGACAAATCAAACTCTAAGATTAAGAACTAATATGATTTTATTAAAACTAATTAAATCTAGCCCATAACTAATATGGCCCATTACAAACTTAATTAAACCCATTAGTAACTTGGACTTGAATTAAGTTGTAAGGAACTTGGGCTGTACATGCTCCAAAGCTTTGGTGTCCTTGCAAACCCTCACTAGCCAAATTCACTAAGCCTTGTAGATGATGGATTAAGGCTTGTTGAAGCTTCTTAGAATGAGTTATTGTTATAGGTCCTTGAGGCATACTGATTGGGCTAGAAACCTCTTGAACTTTATCCTTGCCTTCTTGATCTCTCTCATCTTCATGATGTTGAATCCGCTCCACTTGGTGTATAGGCTGATCCATAACATCATCTATTATTGGGATGCCCTTGGCAATTTGATAGAAAGGTGATGTATAATGGCTACACCAATCAATACACTTTTGAGAAAGATGGAAGAAAGATAACTCTTGCACCACTTTCACCTAGAGAAATCTTTGAGATTGAGCTGAAAAGAATTTAAAAGGAGAGAGAAAACAAGAGTGACGAAAAGAGTGTGAGTGATGTTCCAAAAGAAAAAGAGAGTGCAAAAGAAAGAAGTGGCAAAAATCTTGAGAAAAGCAAGAGAGTAAGTTGGAGTAAGAAAAATAAGGGAAAAGAAATTGTTGAGAGTAAAAAGAAACATGTGATGATATGGAACCTCCAAGAATAAGCCTAAGAACCCCCTTGATTATTATGGACCCCCATAACATTAATTTGAAAACCCCAATAGCCAATTCAGTCTCAACCCCTAAGAAAGGCTAGAAATCATATTGCTTAGAAAGATGATCAAAGATCTAGAATAAAGAAAACTCATTTCTGAATTCTAGATCAAAACACTCCACAAGAACATGATCAGTCTACTTGAATGTTCCTTAAGCATGTATTCTACATAAGAACACAAAGACAAAAGCAAAACAGATTTCAGGTTTGTTTTTTTTATCATTTATCCAAAGTTTTTTTTTTTTTTTTTTTTTTTGCTAAAACACGTTTTTGGCACATATATAGCCTTTTCAAGACCTAAAAAACATAAACTAAAATAAACAAACTCAAACTAATGGGCTTTTAAATTAACAAGTTTGGACAGCCTATTATGAAAAATATTAACACATATAATTGCCCCTAATTAACAAGGCTTATAACTAAAAACAAACTTAAGTAAGCCCATTATGAATTTGGACTTGAGTTAAGTGAACTTCGGCTGCAATTGTTTAAAAGCCTTGGTGTCCTTGCAACCCATTACAAGCTGAGTTCACTAAATCTTGTAGAGGACAAATTAAAGCCTATTGAATCTTCTTGCCCCGTGATATGGTTATAGGTCCTTGAAGCATGCTAATTGGATTAGAAACCTCTTGAATTTGATCTTTGCCTCCTTGGTCATGCTCATCCTCTTGATGTTGAATCCTTGGACCTTGGTGTGTAGGTTGCTCCATAACACCAAATGGCATGACAAGCCACTCATACAACCCATATTTCGTCTTAAATGCTGTTTTCCATTCATCTCCAACATTCATTTGAATTTGGTAATAACCAGATTTCAAATCAATTTTGGTGAATAAACAAGAACCATATAACTCATCAAGCATGTCATCTAATCTAGGAATTGGATGACGATACTTTACAGTAATTTTATTGATGGCTCTGCAGTCCATACACATCCTCCATGTTCTATCCTTCTTTGGCATAAGAATAACAAGAACCGAGCAAGGACTAAGACTTTCCCTCACATACCCTTTAGCTAGCAACTCCTCCACTTGTTTTTATATCTCCTTTGTCTCAGTTGGATTAGCTCTATATGCGGGTCTATTGGGTATGGAAGCTCCAGGAATGAAGTCAATTTGGTGTTCTATGCCTCTAATTGGTGGTAAACCATTGGGCATCTCCTCTGGAAACACATCTTCAAATTCTTACAAAAGATCAACAAACACACTAGGCAAAGATGGGTTAAGATCATTTGTTGCCAAATAAGCCCCTTTGTATAAGAGTACAAATATAGGCCGATTGTAGTACAAAGCATGTCTAACCTCACTTGTCCTAGCTATCAAACTCACGTTCTTTTCTTTTTTCTCTCTAGGCCGAATTTGTTCTTTTTTTTTTTTTTTTTTTTTATCTTTTCACTCTTTTTATTTTCACTCTCTAAAGCACTTTGTTTACTATCTTTTTCTTTCTTTTCAGCCTCAACTCTCATCCTTTCCATTTTACATTGGTCTTCATACACTTCTTTTGAGGAAAGTGGTGTTAGGATTGTCTTTCTACCATCCTTGGTAAATGAATACCTATTGAGGTACCCATCATGTATAGCACTTTTATCAAATTGCCATGGTCTCGTAAGCAATATTTCTCCAGCATGCATAGGCACTACATCATACAACACCTCATCATGATATTTTCCAATTGAAAATGAAATCGTGGCTTGTCTATTCACCTTTACCTCGTCACAATCATTAAGCCCTTGAAGCTTGTATGGACATGAGTGTGGAGTAGGCAGCCCTAACTTGCTAATTAATAGTGTACTCACTACATTGGTGCAACTCCCACTAGCAATATCACACTACAAGCCTTGCCTTAAACATGACACCTTGTATGAAACAAGTTGCCCTTTGCTCCTCATGACACTCCTCCTTCAATTGAGTACTAAGAGCATGCCTTGTAACCAGAAAATCACCTTTTATTGGCTCTTCTATGCTCCCCTTGCTACAATCCTCTAATTCGGGCATCTCTTCCTCATCACTATCATTGCTGCCCCTTTCATCATCTGTCACTATTTATCCATTCCTAATGACCATAGTTCATCTATTAGGACACTCCTTGCTTCCATGACCTACTCCTTGGCACTTCCAACACTTAATATCTCTATTTCTCCCCTTAGGCTCTTCGGGTTTGGATTTTTCTTTGGAAACCGAATCTTCCCTTCCTCTTGCAACATCATAGGTGGCCTTGTTTCCACCTTTAAATTCACCTTTTCCAATCTTTTTTCCAAGTAGACATAGAATTGGGAAAAGGCTTAGAAACATACCTTGCTGTACCTCATCTTTGGAGTTGTTTTTCCACCTTGATGGCAATGTGCACCATCTCCTCTAACTTCATATATGGTTGGAAATCAACTCGATCAGCCATGTCTTACTTCAAACCAGCCAATAAACATGCCATGGTAGTCTCCCTATCCTCCTCTATATCAATCCTAGTCATAAGCATTTCCATCTCCTGTAGTAATCATCCACACTTCTACTACCTTGTCTAAGACCTTGAAATTTTTGCACAAGTTCCCTATGAAAGTTTCTAGGTACAAACCTCTTTCTCATTGTAGACTTAAGGTCATACCAAGTCTCAATTGGGTACTCTAAGTCTCTCCTTCGACTAGTCACTAATTGTTCCCACCAAGCTATGGCATAATCTACAAATTGTCAAACAACAAGCTTGACCTTCTTTTCCTCACTAAAATGGTGACAATCAAATATAAGCTCCACCTTCTTTTCCCATTGTAAATAACCCTCTGGATCTATTGTACCTTGAAAGGTAGGTATCTTAAGTTTAGTACTCCCTAAATTCCTATCTACAAAATCTTTAATGCCTTGGTTTCTACCATAATATGGATTCTCTTGCCTTTTCCCTCTACCTCTACCTCTACCTAAACCTTGGCCTCCTTTACCTCTATTTTTGCCCATCCCAACAATAGGAACATCTTCATCATCATGGTAGCCAAGGTCTTCATCTTCCTAGTCATCTTGAGGTATTTGGTTTCTACCTCCCCTTTGCACCTCATTTCGGTTTGGAGTTGCTCTTTCAACCACTTGCAACCTTATGTCCATGCATTCTAAGGTATCCCTCATAGCCTCCATGATCCTATTAAAACGTGCAAACTCTCCTTGTTGAGCCTCACATAGCCTAGCTTTATTAACATGACCACTAGTTTCTCCACTTTCGTGGGACATTGCTGCAATAGAAAAGTTAGATAACAAAGAAAAAAAAACAGAATATGTATTAGAAACCTCACAAGCACTCCCTCACATGTTTATACTCAAAAGATGGGATGGTCACTCGTGTATCACTCAAGAAATTACTTTCGCTCACTGCTTTCCTCACACCACTCTAGCTAATTCTTTTATGTTCTTAGGTGAATCACACTTTAGAACAAGTCAAATAGCTAGAATTGTGTAGAATTCCAAATCTGAAATTTTCAAAACAAGGTTGAAGCAATTTGGCTGAAATAAGAAAATTTAATAAATGGTAAACACAACAAAAGTGTTATGGATCAGCCAACACACCAAGTGGAGCGGATTCAACATCATGAAGATGAGAGAGATCAATAAGGCAAGGATAAAGTTCAAGAGGTTTCTAGTCCAATCAGTATGCCTCAAGGACCTATAAGAAGATCTCATTCTAAGAAGCTTCAACAAGCCTTAATCCATCATCTACAAGGCTTAGTGAATTTGGCTAGTGAGGGTTTGCAAGGACACCAAAGCTTTGGAGCATGTACAGCCCAAGTTCCTTACAACTTAATTCAAGTCCAAGTTACTAATGGGTTTAATTAAGTTTGTAATGGGCCATATTAGTTATGGGCTAGATTTAATTAGTTTTAATAAAATCAGATTAGTTCTTAATCTTAGAGTTTGATTTGTCAACTCTTGTCATTTAATGGGAACTTGCTCATTAGGGTTTTCTTTGTAAAGGCTATTAATAAGCCTTGGCCGCGTGTTTTTGGACAGGATATGTTTGAATTATTAAACCAAAAGGCTGTTTGCTTTTATCTTTGTGTTCTTGTGTAGAATACATGCTTTAGGAACACATTCAAGTAGATTGATCATCTTCTTGTGGAGTGTTTCGAAATTGGAATTCAGAAACAAGTTTTCCTTATTCCAATTCTTTGATCATCTTGCCTAAGCAATCTGAATTCTAACCATTCTTAGGGGGTTGTTGCCGAATTGAGTATTGGGGTTTTCAAGTTAATGCTTTGGGGGTTCAAATACATAAAGGGGTTCTCAAGCTTATTCTTGGAGGTTCTGTATCATTTGGTATCAGAGCTTGGCTCTAGATCAGGTTTTATCTTTCTATAATTCACATTCTTCAATTCTGAATTTCTTGTGTTTGTTTTGTTCTTGTTCCTCTTTGAATTAAATCAATTGTTTGCAATCTGAAATTCTGATTTTGTGATCAGGTTTTATCATTCTATAATTCATGTTCTTCAATTCTGATTTCCTGTGTTGGTCTTGTTCTTGTTCTTCTTTGAATTAATTCAATTGTTTGCAATCTGAAATTCAGATTTTGTGTTTATAGTTGAAGGTTAAAAAAAAATTAAAAAAAAAAATTCGTTTTACAAAAAAAAAAAAAAAAAAAAAAAGAGAAAAGAAGAAAGTATTCAAAAAGGAAGAATCCAGAATTTGTGGGTGACTGATATACTAATCAGATTTGATTCTGATTTAGATTTGCTATTCTTACCTAGTTTATAATTGTCATATCTAAATAGATTTTATTCTATCTTGTATTGGATTTTGCATATCATTACATTCCTTGCTCATTTAAGTGATATCAATTATCAATCTAGATTTGATATTTTTTTTTCTTTCCTCTTTCAAAATACCTTCTAAAATCGTTTCTTTCCTATTCTGGTCAGATCCTTCTATTTATTTTTTTTTAACATGTCCTTTGCTTCTAATTGAGTTTTCCTAATTTTATTGCTTCTTATTTGTTTTTTTTTTTTTTGGCAGAATTGCTTCAAATTTGTTTTTGCAATTTCAGTTTCGAAATTCTACACATGACAAGCTATTTGAATAGTTCTAAAAGTGTGATTCACCTAAGAACATAAAAGAATTAGCTAGAGTGGTGTGAGAAAACTGTGAGTGAAATATTTGCTTGAGTTAAACACAAGTGACCACCCCCATCATTTGAGTGCAAAACACGTGAGGGAGTGCTTGTGAGGTCCTTTGAATTATTTTTCTTTGTTTTACTAACGTTCTTTTGCAGCAATGTCAAACGAAACTGGAAATAATAAGGCTGTCCATGTTGATGAGGCTAGACTACGTGAGGCTCAACAAGGAGAGTTTGCACGTTTTAACAGAAATATGGAGGCTATGAGGGATGCATTAGAGCGCATGGATGCAAGGTTGCAAGCAGTTGAAAGAGCAACTCCAAACTGCAATGAAGTGCGAGGGGGAAGTAGAAACCAAATACCTCAACATGACTGGGAAGATGAAGACCTTGGCTACCATGATGATGAAGATGTTCCTATTATTGGGATGGGCAGAAATAGAGGTAGAGGAGGCCGAGGCTTAGGTAGAGGTAGAGGAGGAAGGCAAGAGAATCCATACTATGGTAGAAACCAAGGCAATGAAGATTTTGTAGATAGGAATTTGGGGAGTATTAAACTTAAGATACCTACCTTTCAAGGTACAACAGATCTAGAGGCTTATTTACAATGGGAAAAGAAGGTGGAGCTTATATTTGATTGTCACCATTTTAGTGAGGAAAAGAAGGTCAAGCTTGCTGTTTCACAATTTGTAGATTATGCCATGGCTTGGTGGAACATTTGGTGACTAGTCGAAGGAGAAACTTGGAGTACCCAATAGAGACTTGGTATGACCTTAAGTCTATAATGAGAAAGAGGTTTGTGCCTAGACATTTTCATAGGGAACTTGTGCAAAAACTTCAAGTTCTTAAACAAGGAAGTAGAAGTGTGGATGATTACTATAAGGAGATGGAAATGCTTATGACTAGGGCTGACATAGAGGAGGATAGGGAGACTACCATGGCATGTTTCTTGGCTGGTTTGAACAAAGACATAGCTGACCGAGTTGATTTGCAACCATATGTGGTGTTAGAGGAGATGGTGCACATTGCGGTCAAGGTAGAAAAACAACTCCAAAGAAGAGGACCAGCAAGGTATGTTTCTAAGCCTTATTTCAACTCTAATTGTACTTCAAAAAAGGATGGAAAGGGTGAGTTTAAAGGTGAGAACAAGGCTGCCTATGATGTTGCAAAAGGAAGAGCATTTTCAAATTCCAAAGAAAAATCCAAACCCGAAGAGCCTAAGGGGAGAAATAGAGATATTAAGTGCTGGAAGTGCCAAGGAGTAGGTCATGTAAGCAAGGAGTGTTCTAATAGATGAACTATGGTCATTAGGAATGGAGAAGTAGTGACAGATGATGAAAGGGGCAGCAATGATAGTGAAGAGGAAGAGATGCCCGAATTAGAGGATTGTAGTGAGGGGAGCATAGAGGAGCCAATAAGAGGTGATTTGCTGGTCACAAGGCGTGCTCTTAGTACTCAATTGAAGGAGGAGTGTCATGAGGAGCAAAGGGACAACTTGTTTCATACAAGGTGTCATGTTCAAGGCAAGGCTTGTAGTGTGATAATTGATGGCGGGAGTTGTACCAATGCAGTGAGTACTCTTTTAATTAACAGGTGGGGGCTACCTACTATACCACACTCACGTCCATACAAGCTCCAATGGCTTAATGATTGTGGTGAGGTAAAGGTGAATAGACAAGCCATGATTTCATTTTCAATTGGAAAGTATCATGATGAGGTGTTATGTGATGTAGTGCCTATGCATGCTGGAGAAATATTGCTTGGGCGACCATGGCAATTTGATGGAAGGGCTATACATGATGGGTACCTCAATAGGTATTCATTTGCCAAGGATGGTAGGAAGACAATCTTAACACCACTTTCCTCAAGAGAAGTGTATGAAGAGCAATGTAAAATGGAAAGGATGAGAGTTGAGGCCGAAAAGAAAGAGAAAGAGAGTAAACAAAGAACTTTAGAGAGTGAAAATAAAAAGAGTGAAAAGAAAGTGGGAAAAGAAAAAAAGGAGCAGATTCGGCCTAGAGAGAAAAATGCCAAGAATGTGAGTTTGATAGCTAGGACAAGTGAGGTTAGGCAAGCTTTGTATTCCAATCGGCCTATATTTGTCTTTTTGTGCAAAGGGGCTTGTTTAGCAACTAATGAACTTAACCCATCTTTGCCTAGTGTGTTTGATGATCTTTTGCAGGAATTTGAAGATGTGTTTCCCGAGGAGATGCCAAGTGGTTTACCACCAATTAGAGGCATAGAACACCAATTGACTTCATTTGTAAAGCGGCTATACCCAATAGGCCAGCATATAGAATGAATCCAAGTGAGGCAAAGGAGATCCAAAAACAAGTGGAGTTGCTAGCTAAGGGGTATGTGAGGGAGAGTCTTAGTCCTTACTCGGTTCCTGTTATTCTTGTACCAAAGAAGGATGGAACATGGAGGATGTGTGTGGACTGCAGAGCCATCAATAAAATCACTGTAAAGTATCGTCATCCTATTCCTATATTAGATGACATGCTTGATGAGTTATATGGTTCTTGTTTATTTACCAAAATTGATTTGAAATCTGGATATTATCAAATTCGAATGAATGTTGGTGATGAGTGGAAAACAGCCTTTAAGACCAAGTATGGGTTGTATGAATGGCTTGTCGTGCCATTTGGTCTTACTAATGTACCTAGCACATTTATGCGATTAATGAACCATGTGTTGCGTGAGTACTTGGGTAAGTTTGTTCAAGAGGTTTCTAGTCCAATCAGTATGCCTCAAGGACCTATAACAAGATCTCATTCTAAGAAGCTTCAACAAGCCTTAATCCATCATCTACAAGGCTTAGTGAATTTGGCTAGTGAGGGTTTGCAAGGACACCAAAGCTTTGGAGCATGTACAACCCAAGTTCCTTACAACTTAATTCAAGTTCAAGTTACTAATGGGTTTAATTAAGTTTGTAATGGGCCATATTAGTTATGGGCTAGATTTAATTAGTTTTAATAAAATCAGATTAGTTCTTAATCTTAGAGTTTGATTTGTCAACTCTTGTCATTTAATGGGAACTTGCTCATTAGGGTTTTCTTTGTAAAGGCTATTAATAAGCCTTGGCTGCGTGTTTTTGGAGAGGATATGTTTGAATTATTAAACCAAAAGGCTGTTTGCTTTTATCTTTGTGTTCTTGTGTAGAATACATGCTTTAGGAACATTCAAGTAGATTGATCATCTTCTTGTGGAGTGTTTCAAAATTGGAATTCAGAAACAAGTTTTCCTTATTCCAATTCTTTGATCATCTTGCCTAAGCAATCTGAATTCTAACCATTCTTAGGGGGTTGTTGCCGAATTGAGTATTGGGGTTTTCAAGTTAATGCTTTGGGGGTTCAAATGCATAAAGGGGTTCTCAAGCTTATTCTTGGAGGTTCTGTATCAAAAAGATAAGACTAGAATTTCAAGAGTCAAGCTGATGAGAATCAAGATTCCTTGCAAGTATCCTATAGATATTTGCAAGTTAAAGATTTCAAGAAGGTTCTTCAAGGTTGCCATTTCTACCAAGATAGCCTACAAAGATATGCAATCTAACCATTATACATGATTGGTGAATCATCCAAGAAGAATATAAGATTGTATGAAGTTTCCTATAAATCAATCAAGGATATTTGGATCATGAGCTTTGCATATGGATCCAATTGTGTTCAAGGAAGCTTCAAGGGCTTGATCATTCTATTCAAGCCCAATGTTGAGATGAAGAGGCCAAATTACATTCCAATTTGCTTGGGCCTAATCTATTCAAGTGTTTACAAGGTTGCCATTCTTCAGTCAAATTGGACCCTCTATATTTGGGCTTTTCAAATTCAATTTATCATGTATTTAGTGTTTGGGATGCCTATGTTATGTATATAGCCCAAGAGTTGTTTAAACTAATTTATTTTCATGTTTTAATTAGTTTTGGGCCTATTTTATGTTAGGTCAAAGACCCATCCGAATTTTATAGTGTAATTAATTAGATTTCAGTTTCTAGTTAGAAAATAGCTTCTCTTCTATAGGAAGGATTCCTAACTTGTTTTAGAATTCAGTTCTAACTTAGTATTAATTAGGAATAGTTTTCTAATTAGGAATCTTCAATCCTTGTATAGGAAGATTTCCTAGTCCTTAGTTGATTCCAATTTAGGGTTGAGCCTCTATATAAACTCAACCATTCATGTAAAAAGAAGCTAAGTGATGATCAATAAAATTCAGTTGTCTTAAGAGTGTGATCTCTTGGTTTTGATTTTTGCTTGAATCAAGTTCATACAATCGAAGCTAATTACTTTGTGCGTATTTATTCTAAGGTTCTCTTTCACGAGTTCGGTATTCTGTCGTGGAGATCATCATCTAAAGGTGATCATATTCCAAGGTGCTCAATCACAGGTTGGATTTAGGTCACGGACTTGGGGAAAACCTGATTTAGCTTTCCAAGGAGTTGCTTCCAAGTGTAAAGATAATTGGGTCTTAAGTTTAATATACTTGGGGTTTGCATCAGTTTGGTATTAGAGCTTAGGCTCTAAATCAGGTTATATCTTTCTGTTTCATTTGTGTTTTCTATTTTCATTTATTTTCTTATTTTCATTTCTTTTCGTTTTTGTTGAATTCCTTTGTTTTCATCTTGTTAATTCTGTTTGTTATTGTTTCAGGTCTGTAATTAAAAAAAAAAATCCAAATCATTTTACCTTTTGTTTTTCTTTGTTCGTTTGTTCCTTCGTTCATTCCATCCTATTTGTATTTCTATTCCTTGTTTCATTGGAAGGTCAAATCCATACTTGGAAGCCAATTCAAATTCAAGAAGAAAGAAGGGAGGACTCATGCAGGCTTGAAGACTTCAAATTTGGTTTGACTTCTTGTATTTAATCTTCAATTTGTTTGTTAATTTTCCTTGCAATTTGCTGCTGTAATTAAAAAAAAAGAGAAAAAAAAAAAGAAAGAAATCGGTCAAAAAAAAGAAAAAAAAAGAAAGCAAAAAAAAAGAAGGAAAATTCGTCCAAAAAGAAAAGAAGAATCAAAAAGTGTTGAAATCTAACTTTTTGGTGTATTTATAGAAGTTATTTAGTTCCTAAAGTGAAGAGGACAAGAAAAGAAGCTGATTTTCAAGATTATGCAAAGAGAATCAAAGATTTCAGCATCCTACAAGGAGTTTGACCAAGTCTAAGCATCCTTCCAAAACAAGCTAGGATTGGTTTCCTATTCCTTTCTAAATTTGGTTTGACTTTTCTAATCCTATTTTCATTCTGATTTCTTTCTAATTTAACTATTTCCTTATTTGTTTCAGTTTTCTTTTTTTCCTTATTTGTGTCTCATTAGGTTTCCTAATCCCATTAGGATTCCTATATTGTTTTCCTAGTTCCATTAGGATTTTAACTTCTGTTTTCCAATTTCAATTAGGATTTCTATTTCTATTTTTTTGAGTCAAAATTCTAATTTTGTTTTCCTAGTTCAATTAGGATTCTTGTTTTCCTAGTGTCTTTAGGATTCCTTATTTCTTGTTTCTTGTTTCATTTTGAGTCTTTGGAATTTTTATTTCACATTGTAATTTAGTAAGATTGTATTAATATGATTTTTTAAAACTAATCTTGACAAGAGATTTGAGTGGAAAAAAGCTAAGTGTGAGCACATATAGAGAAAAGCCATTGATTGAGAGTAAAATTAAACACGAGTGAACTTGAGTGACAAAATTACTTGAGTGAAACACATGAGGGAGTGAAGTGAGGGAACTATTCTCTACTTTGCTAACTTTGTTTTGCAGCTTAAAGATGAGTGGAATCCAAGGAAATCAACAAGGGGAAATAGATAGATTCCAAGCCTTACATGAATTGCTCTAAGCGATGGAGAGAAGGACCAATGAAAGAATGGACCAACTTGAGCAAAGAAGCATGGAGATAATGTGCTAATTAGAAGCCTAAATCACGAGGGGACAACCATTAAATATTCCTAGATAAGCTTATACAGAACCTCCAAGAATAAGCTTGAGAACCCCTTTATGCATTTGAACCCCCAAAGCATTAACTTGAAAACCCCAATACACAATTCGGCAACAACCCCTAAGAATGGTTAGAATTCAGATTGCTTAGATAAGATGATCAAAGAATTGGAAAAAGGAAAACTTGTTTCTGAATTCCGATTTTGAAACACTCCACAAGAAGATGATCAATCTACTTGAATGTTCCTAAAGCATGTATTCTACACAAGAACACAAAGATAAAAAGCAAACAGCCTTTAGGTTTAATAATTCAATCATATTCTGTCCAAAAACACGCAGCCAAGGCTTATTAATAGCCTTTACAAAGAAACCCTAATGAGCAAGTTCCCATTTAATGACACGAGTTGACAAATCAAACTCTAAGATTAAGAACTAATCTGATTTTATTAAAACTAATTAAATCCAGCCCATAACTAATATGGCCCATTACAAACTTAATTAAACCCATTAGTAACTTGGACTTGAATTAAGTTGTAAGGAACTTGGACTGTACATGCTCCAAAGCTTTGGTGTCCTTGCAAACCCTCACTAGCCAAATTCACTAAGCCTTGTAGGTGATGGATTAAGGCTTGTTGAAGCTTCTTAGAATGAGATCTTGTTATAGGTCCTTGAGGTATACTGATTGGACTAGAAACCTCTTGAACTTTATCCTTTCCTTCTTGATCTCTCTCATCTTCATGATGTTGAATCCGCTCCACTTGGTGTGTAGGCTGATCCATAACTTTTTCCCTCTCCTCAAAAGGATTCGTCCTCGAATCAAAACCATCACCTATATCAAAAGGACTCAAATCAGCCACATTAAATGAAGTACTAACATTATACTCACCTGGCAAGTCCACTTTCTATGCATTGTCATTAATTCTTTCAAGGATTTGAAAAGGACCATCTCCTCTTGGGTTTAGCTTAGATTTCCTTTGAAGTGGAAACCTCTCTTTGTGAAAATGTACCCACACCCAATCCCCAAGCTGAAAAATCATTGGCTTCCTTCTTTTGTTCACACGTGAAGTTACTTTAGCATTTTGCTTTTCAATCCTCTCCTTAACTTGCTTATGTAACTTCTTCACCAAATCTGCTTTAGAATTAGCATCAACACTCACAAAATTGTTAGCTGGCAATGGCAATAGATCGATAGGAGTAAGTGGATTAAATTCATAAACAATCTGAAATGGAGAACAATGAGTAGTGCTATGAACAGCCCTATTGTAAGCAAACTCCACCAATGGTAAACAATCCTCCCATGTCCTAATGTTCTTTTCTATAATTGCTCTAAGCAAGGTAATCAAAGTCCTATTTACTACTTCAGTTTGCCCATCGGTTTGAGGGTGACAAGTAGTTGAAAATATCAGCTTAGTTTCTAACTTTCCCCACAACACACGCCAAAAATGACTTAAAAACTTAACATCTCTATCATTAACAATGCTCTTAGGTATGCCATGTAAATGCACAACTTCTTTGAAAAATAAATCAGTAATCAATTGAGCATCATTAGTTTTATGACATGGTATAAAATGAGCCACAACAAAGATACTATCATGACCTTTCCTAGTTCTAGGCAATCCAAGCACAAAATCCATAGACAAATCAGTCCAAGGTTCATTAGGAATAGGTAATGGTGTGTATAACCCATGCGGTTTCAACCTAGACTTAGCTTCTCTACATGTAATGCAATGCTCACAAACTTTATGCACATCATGTTTCATACTAGGCCAAAAGAAATGTTCTAATAGTATATCATAGGTCTTATTGACCCCAAAATGTCCCATTAGGCCCCCTCCATGTGCCTCCTTAATCAACAATTCCCGCATAGAACATTTAGGAATGCACAATCTATTTCTTTTGAACAAAAAACCATTAAATAAGTAAAAATCATTAGAAACAGCTCCATTATCACAAGAAATGTATATATCACCGAAATCAGCATCATGATGATACAACTCTTTTATAAACTCAAAACCTAGCAATTGAGCACTAAGTGAGTTAAGTAAAGTGTACCTTCTAGATAATGCATCAGCAACCACATTCTCCTTACCTTGCTTGTATTTAATCACATATGGGAATGTTTCCATGAACTCCACCCATTTAGCATGCCTACGGTTCAGCTTATCTTGACCCTTCAAATGCTTTAAGCTTTCATGGTCAGTGTGTATCACAAACTCCCTAGGCCATAAATAATGCTGCCATGTTTTTAAAGCTCGAACCAAAGCATATAATTCCTTATCATATGTTGGATACTTCAAGGCTGCCCCACTTAACTTTTCACTAAAATACATTAGTGGCCTTTGATCCTGCATCAAAACAGCTCCAATGCCTATGTCACTAGCATCACATTCAATCTCAAAAGTCTGATCAAAGTTAGGTAAAGCAAGCAAAGGTGCATTACACAATTTAACCTTAAGCTCATTAAATGCATGTTCTTGTGCATCACCCCAAACAAATCCAACATTTTTCTTAACTAACTCATTCAAGGGTGCGGCTATAGTGTTGAAATCGCTAATGAATCTCCTATAGAAACCAGCAAGCCCATGAAAACTCCTCACCTCACTAGCACTTTTAGGTCTCGGCCACTCCTTAATGGCTCTAACCTTGTCTTCATCAACCTCAATACCTTGACTAGATACAATAAAACCAAGAAAATTAACCTTATCCATGCAAAAGCTACACTTCTTAAGGTTAGCATACAACTTTTCCTGCTTAAGTTTTTCTAGTACAAGTCGCACATGCATGACATGATCATCTAAGCACATAGAGTAAATCAGAATATCATTAAAATAAACAACAACAAACTTACCCAAGCACTCACGCAACACATGGTTCATTAATCGCATAAATGTGCTAGGTGCATTAGTAAGACCAAATGGCATGACAAGCCATTCATACAACCCATACTTGGTCTTAAAGGCTATTTTCCATTCATCACCAACATTCATTCAAATTTGATAATAACCAAATTTCAAATCAATTTTGGTAAATAAACAAGAACCATATAACTCATCAATTATGTCATCTAATCTAGGAATAGAATGACGATACTTTATAGTGATTTTATTGATGGCTCTGCAATCCACACACATCCTCCATGTTCCATCTTTCTTTGCTACAAGAATAATAGGAACCGAGCAAGGACTAAGACTCTCCCTCACATACCCCTTAGCTAGCAACTCCTCCACTTGTTTTTGGATCTCCTTTGTCTCACTTGGATTTGTTCTATATGCTGGCCTATTGGGTATAGCAGCTCTAGGAATGAAGTCAATTTGATGTTCTATGCCTCTAATTGGTGGTAAACCACTTGGCATCCAAACACATCTTCAAATTCCTGCAAAAGATCATCAAACACACTAGGCAAAGATCGGTTAAGTTCATTAGTTGCTAAACAAGCCCCTTTACACAAAAAGACAAATATAGGCCAATTGGAATACAAAGCTTGCCTAACCTCACTTGTCCTAGCTATCAAACTCACATTCTTGGCATTTTTCTCTCTAGGCTGAATCTGCTCTTTTTTTTCTCTTCCCTCTTTCTTTTCACTCTTTTTATTTTCACTCTCTAAAGTACTTTGTTTACTCTCTTTCCCTTTCTTTTCAGCCTCAACTCTCATCCTTTCCATTTTACATTGCTCTTCATACACTTCTCTTGAGGAAAGTAATGTTAAGATTGTCTTCCTACCATCCTTGGCAAATGAATACCTATTGAGGTACCCATCATGTATAGCCCTTCTGTCAAAATGCCATGGCTGCCCAAGCAATATTTCTCCAGCATGCATAGGCACTATATCACATAACACCTCATCATGATATTTTCCAATTGAAAATGAAATCATGGCTTGTCTATTCACCTTTACCTCACCACAATCATTAAGCCATTGGAGCTTGTATGGACGTGAGTGTGGTATAGTAGGCAGCCCCAACCTGTTAATTAAAAGAGTACTCACTCCATTGGTGCAACTCCCACTATCAATTATCACACTACAAGCCTTGCCTTGAACATGACACCTTGTATGAAACAAGTTGTCCCTTTGCTCCTCATGACACTCCTCCTTCAATTGAGTACTAAGAGCACGCCTTGTGACCAGCAAATCACCTCTTATTGGCTCCTCTATGCTCCCCTCGCTACAATCCTCTAATTCGGGCATCTCTTCCTCTTCACTATCATTGCTGCCCCTTTCATCATCTGTCACTACTTCTCCATTTCTAATGACCATAGTTCATCTATTAGGACACTCCCTGCTTACATGACCTACTCCTTGGCACTTCCAGCACTTAATATCTCTATTTCTCCCCTTAGGCTCTTTGGGTTTGGATTTTTCTTTGGAATTTAAATCTGCCCTTCCTTTTGTAACATCATAGGCAGTGTTGTTCCCACCTTTAAATTCACCCTTTCCATCCTTTTTCCAAATAGAATTAGAGTTGAAATAAGGCTTAGAAACATACCTTGCTGGTCCTCTTCTTTGGAGTTGTTTTTCTACCTTGACCGCAATGTGCACCATCTCCTCTAACTCCACATATGGTTGCAAATCAACTCGGTCAGCTATGTCTTTGTTCAAACCAGCCAAGAAACGTGCCATGGTAGTCTCCCTATCCTCCTCTATATCAGCCCTAGTCATAAGCATTTCCATCTCCTTGTAGTAATCATCCACACTTTTACTACCTTGTTTTAAGAACTTAAAGTTTTTGCACAAGTTCCTTATGAAAATGTCTAGGCACAAACCTCTTTCTCATTGTAGACTTAAGGTCATACCACGTCTCAATTGGGTACTCCAAGTTTCTCCTTCGACTAGTCACTAATTGTTCCCACCAAGCTATGGCATAATCTGCAAATTGTGAAACAGCAAGCTTGACCTTCTTTTCCTCACTAAAATGGTGACAATCAAATATAAGCTCTACCTTCTTTTCCCATTGTAAATAAGCCTCTGGATCGGTTGTACCTTGAAAGGTAGGTATCTTAAGTTTAATACTCCCCAAATTCCTATCTACAAATTCTTCATTGCCTTGGTTTCTACCATAGTATGGATTCTCTTGCCTTCCTCCTCTACCTCTACCTAAGCCTCGGCCTTCTCTACCTCTATTTCTGCCCATCCCAAAAATAGGAACATCTTTGTCATCATGGTAGCCAAGGTCTTCATCTTCCCAATCATTTTGAGGTATTTGGTTTCTACCTCCCCCTTGCACCTCATTGCGGTTTGGAGTTGCTCTTTCAACTGCTTGCAACCTTGCATCCATGCGCTCTAATGCATCCCTCATAGCCTCCATATTTCTGTTAAAATGTGCAAACTCTCCTTGTTGAGCCTCATGTAGTCTAGCCTCATCAACATGGACAGCCTCATTATTTCCACTTTAGTTTGACATTGCTGCAAAAGAACGTTAGTAAAACAAAGAAGGGAAAAAAAATAATAATTCAAAGGACCTCACAAGCACTCCCTCACGTGTTTTGCACTCAAATGATGGGGGTGGTCACTCATGTTTAACTCAAGCAAATATTTCACTCACAGTTTTTCCTCACACCACTCTAACTAATTCTTTTATGTTCTTAGGTGAATCACACTTTTAGAACTGTTCAAATAGCTTGTAATGTGTAGAATTTCAAAACTGAAATTGCAGAAACAAATTTGAAACAATTCGGCCAAACAAGAAAAAGTAATAAATAAGAAGCAATAAAATTAGGAGAACTCAAATAGAAGCAAAGGACATGTAAAAAAAAATAGAAGGATCTGACCAGAATAGGAAAGAAATGATTTTTAGAAGGTATTTTGAAAGAGAAAAGAAAAAAATATCAAATCTGCCCTGATAATTGATATCACTTAAATGAGCAAGGAATGTAATGATATGCAAAATCCAATACAAGATATAATAAAATCTATTCAGATATGACAATTTTAAACTAGGTAAGAATAGCAAATCTAAATCAGAATCAAATCTGATTAGTATATCAGTCACCCACAAATTCTGGATTCTTCCTTTTTTTTTTTTAATACTTCCTTCTTTTCTTTTTTTTTTTTTTCGTAAAACGAATTTCTTTTTTTTTATTTTTTTATTTTAACCTTCAACTATAAACACAAAATCTGAATTTCAGATTGCAAACAATTGATTTAATTTAAAGAAGAACAAGAACAAAACAAACACAAGAAAGCAGAGTTGAAGAATGTGAAAGATAAAACCTGATCACAAAATCAGAATTTCAGATTGCAAACAATTGATTTAATTCAAAGAAGAACAAGAACAAGACAAACACAAGAAATCAGAATTGAAGAACGTGAATTATAAAGATAAAACCTGATCTAGAGCGAAGCTCTGATACCAAATGATACAGAACCTCCAAGAATAAGCTTGAGAACCCCTTTATGCATTTGATCCCCCAAAGCATTAACTTGAAAACCCCAATACTCAATTCAGCAACAACCCCTAAGAATGGTTAGAATTTAGATTGCTTAGATAAGATGATCAAAGAATTGGAATAAGGAAAACTTGTTTCTGAATTCCAATTTTGAAACACTCCACAAGAAGATGATCAATCTACTTGAATGTTCCTAAAGCATTTATTCTACACAAGAACAAAGATAAAAGCAAACAGCCTTTAGGTTTAATAATTCAGTCATATTCTGTCCAAAAACACGCAGCCAAGGCTTATTAATAGCCTTTACAAAGAAACCCTAATGAGCAAGTTCCCATTTAATGACACGAGTTGACAAATCAAACTCTAAGATTAAGAACTAATATGATTTTATTAAAACTAATTAAATCAAGCCCATAACTAATATGGCCCATTACAAACTTAATTAAACCCATTAGTAACTTGGACTTGAATTAAGTTGTAAGGAACTTGGGCTGTACATACTCCAAAACTTTGGTGTCCTTGCAAACCCTCACTAGCCAAATTCACTAAGCCTTGTAGGTGATGGATTAAGGCTTGTTGAAGCTTCTTAGAACGAGATCTTGTTATAGGTCCTTGAGGCATACTGATTGGACTAGAAACCTCTTGAACTTTATCCTTGCCTTCTTGATCTCTCTCATCTTCATAATGTTGAATTCACTCCACTTGGTGTGTAGGCTAATCCATAACACAAGCTAGACGTGTACCAAGGAGAGCGTGGGATGAAATTGAAGATGATGGCGAATCATTTGGTGATGTTGATGAAGAAGAAGTGAGGCCAAGAGCTAGACAACATGACAGCAATGGTGGAATAAAATTGAAAATTCCAACACTCCATGGAAGAATAGATCTCGAAGCATACTTGGATTAGGAAAAGAAGATTGACTTTGTCTTTGATTGTCATAACTACACTAAATCTAAGAAATTAAAGCTTGCTATTGCTGTATTTGATGGATATGCCATTACTTGGTGGGATGATACCAAGCAAAAGCGGAGAAGAAATAGAGAAAGACCCATCGAAGAATGGAGGGACTTAAAAGCAATCATGAGAAGAAGATTTGTACCAAGTCACTACTATAGGGAGCTGTACAATCGTCTTCAAAACCTAACTCAAGGGTCCAAGAGTGTGGAGGAATACTACAAGGAGATGGAGGTAGCCATGATTCGAGCAAATGTGGAAGAAGATAATGAGGCAACAATGGCAAGGTTCCTCAATGGGTTGAATAAGGAGATTGCAAATGTGGTTGAGCTACAACCATACATGGAGCTTGAAGATTTGCTTCATCTTGCTTTGAAGGTTGAGAAGCAATTAAAGAAGAGAAGTACCAATCGGCTATCTACCTCCTATAATGCACCATTCAAATTGAATTGGAGAAAAGATGACAAGGCTTTTCCATCTAAGTCTAAGGCCGATTTTAAAGAACCTCTAAAGACACCCTTCCCAAGCAAGGACAAAGGTAAAGCTACGACTTCTAGTTCTGGAAATATTATATGCTTTAAATGTCAAGGTGTAGGTCATTACAAGAAGGATTGTCCAAATAAGAAGATAATGTACATGTAAGATGTGGAGTGTTATTCGACTAGTGACAAAGAAGCTGAAGAAGAAAGAATGCTACCTCTTGAAGATGTAAGTGATAAAGAGGAGGACGATATACCGGAAATAGCCGAAGGTGGGAGGTCTCTTGTTACAAGGAGATCATTAAACATGCAAGTCCAACATGATGATAATGTGCAACAAAGGGAAAATTTGTTTCAAAATCGATGCCTTGTAAAAATAGAGTTTGTGATGTCATCATAGATGAGGGTAGTGTAACCAATGTTGCAAGTACTACTTTAGTTGAGAAACTAGTGTTACCTACTACTAAGCATCCACACCCTTATAAACTGAAATGGCTTAATGATTGTAGGGAAATTAGGGTGATAAGGCAAGTTCTAGTAGCTTTCAAGATAGGTCGATATAATGATGAAATTTTGTTTGATGTTGTGCCTATGCAAGCAGGTCATTTGTTGTTAGGACGCCCTTGGGAATTTGATAGAAGGGTGATGCATAATGGCTACACCAATCACTACTCTTTTGAAAAGGATGAAAAGAAGATAACTTTTGCACCACTTTCACCTAGAGAAATCTATGAGATTGAGTTGAGAAGAATTCAAAAGGAGAGAGAAAACAAGAGTGAAGAAAAGAGTGTGAGTGATGATGTGCCAAAAGAAAAAGAGAGTGCAAAAGTAAAAAGAAAAAAATTAGAGGAAAGAAAAAGAAAGAGTGATGATTTGAATAAAGAAAAACAAGTTTGTGTGAGTCAAAAAGAAAAGATGGCTTTGTTTACTAACAAACTTACTTTTTCTTTGTCTAGTTTTCTTGTTTCTTTCTTTGAGGATTTCAATGAAGGATTGTCATGGAGCAAACGAGATGTAAATTCTACAATCCTAATAACCAAAGAGAATGGAGCTAAGATAGGAATTGAGTTTGGAAAGACTTGCTTATACATTGATTGAACAAGTTCCTATCTATAGGCATAGAGCTTTGAGCTTTAATGAATTGGCCCTCAAGTTGCAATCTCAAGGTGAGTATTGTGATATCTCATCAAATTTTAATTGTAATTCCTGTTTCCTTCATATAGGTACAGATTCGAGGTCGAATCATTTTGAGGAGGGAAGGAATGATGAGAATCAAGATTCCTTGCAAGTATCCTACAAATATTTGCAAGATAAAGATTTCAAGAAGGTTCTTCAAGGTTGCCATTTCTACCAAGATAGCCTACAAAGAAATGCAATCCAACCATTATACATGATTGGTGAATCATCCAAGAAGAATATAAGATTGTATGAAGTTTCCTATAAATCAATCAAGGATATTTGGATCATGAGCTTTGCATATGGATCCAATTGTATTCAAGGAAGCTTCAAGGGCTTAATCATTCTATTCAAGCTTAATGTTGAGATGAAGAGGCCAAATTACATTCCAATTTGCTTGGGCCTAATCTATTCAAGTGTTTACAAGGCTGCCATTCTTCATTCAAATTGGACCATTTATATTTGGGCTTTTCAAATTCAATTTATCATGTTTTATTTAGTGTTTGGGCTGCCTATGTTATGTATATAGCCCAAGAGTTGTTTATACAACTTTATTTTCATGTTTTAATTAGTTTTGGGCCTATTTTATGTTAGGTCAAAGACCCATCCGAATTTTATAGTGTAATTAATTAGATTTCAGTTTCTAGTTAGGAAATAGCTTCTCTTCTATAGGAAGGATTCCTAACTTGTTTTAGAATTCAGTTCTAACTTAGTTATTAATTAGGAATAGTTTTCTAATTAGGAATCTTCAATCCTTGTATAGGAAGATTTCCTAGTCCTTAGTTGATTCCAATTTAGGGTTGAGCCTCTATATAAACTCAACCATTCATGTAAAAAGAAGCTAAGTGATGATCAATAAAATTCACTTTTCTTAAGAATGTGATCTCTTGGTTTTGATTCTTGATTGAATCAAGTTCATACAATCGAAGCTAATTACTTTGTGCGTATTTATTCCAAGGTTCTCTTTCACGAGTTTGACATTGTGTCGCGGAGATCATCATCCAAAGGTGATCATATTCCAAGGTGCTCTATCATGGGTTGGATTTGGGTCGCAGACTTGGGGAAAACCTAATTTAACTTTCCAAAGAGTTGCTTCTAAGCATAAAGATAATTGGGTCTCAAGTTTAATATACTTGGGGTTCGTATCACAAGCATAGATCTGATTAGACTTGAGATCCAATTATCTTTATGCTTGGAAACAACTCCTTGGAAAGCTAAATAAGGTTTTCCCCAAGTTCGCGACCCAAATCCAACTCGTGATAGAGCACCTTGGAATATGATCACCTTTAGATGATGATCTCTACGACACAATATCGAAATCATGGAAGAGAACCTTGGAATAAATACGCACAAAGTAATTAGCTTTGATTGTATGAACTTGATTCAAGCAAGAATCAAAACCAAGAGACCACACTCTTAAGAAAACTAAATTTTATTGATCATAATTTTAACTTCTTTTTACATGAATGGTTGAGTTTATATAAAGGCTCAACCCTAAATTAGAATCAACTATGGAATAGAAAATCTTCCTAAACAAGGATTGAAGATTCCTAATTAGAAACTAATTCCTAAATAATAACTAAGCTAGAACTAAATTCTAAAACAAGTTAGGAATCCTTCCTATAAAAGAGAAGCTATTTCCTAACTAGAAACTGAAATCTAATTAATTAAACTATAAAATTCGGATGGGCCTTTGACCTAACATAAAATAGGCCCAAAACTAATTAAAACATGAAAATAAAGTAGTTCAAACAACTCTTGGGCTGTATACATAACATAGGCAGCCCAAACACTAAATAAAATATGATAAATTGGATTTGAAAAGCCCAAATATGGAGGGTCCAATTTGAATGAAGATTGACAGCCTTGTAAACTCTTGAATAGATTAGGCCTAAGCAAATTATGTAATTTGGCCTCTTCATCTTGACATTGGGCTTGAATAGATTGATTAAGCCTTTGAAGCTTCCTTGAATACAATTGGATCCATATGCAAAGCTCATGATCCAAATATCCTTGATTGGTTTATAAGAAACATCATACAACCTTATTTTCTTCTTAAATGATCCATCAATCATACACAATGGTTGTATTGTATGCCTTTGTAAGCTAACTTGATAAAAATGACAACCTTGAATAACCTTTTTGAAATCTTTGTCTTGTATGTATTTGTGAGCTTTTTGTAAGGTATATGGATTCTCATCAGTTCTTGGTATATGTGTGTTGATTGCCATGCAATTAATAACAACATGGTAAAGTGTTCCCATCCTATTCCTAGGTTAGATGATATACTTGATGAGTTGCATGGTTCCACTATCTTTAGCAAAATTGATTTGAAAAGTAGATATCACCAAATTAGAATGAAGGAAGGTGATGAATGGAAAACTACCTTTAAAACAAAATATGGTTTGTATGAATGGTTAGTTATGCCTTTTGGCTTTACTAATGCACCTAGTACTTTCATGAGACTTATGAACCATGTTTTGAGAAATTTTATTGGTAAGTTTGTTGTTGTATATTTTGATGATATTCTTGTCTATTCTAAAAGCAAAGATAAACAACATTTAAGGTGTGTGCTTGATGTGTTGAGAAATGAAAAATTATTTGCTAATCTTAAAAAGTGTTCTTTTTGTTTAGATAGGATTGTATTTTTAGGATTTGTATTTAGTGCTCAAGGTGTTGAAGTTGATGAAGAAAATGTAAGTGCTATTAAAAAATGGCCTATTCCTACATCAATAAGTGAGGTAAGAAGTTTTCATGGTTTGGCTAGTTTTTAAAGACATTTTGTAAAAGATTTTAGCACCATAGTTGTGCCTCTAACAGAGGTAATTAAAAAGAATTGTTTTTTTAAGTGAGGAAAAGAACAAGAAGATGCATTTAATTCATTGAAAGATAAGCTATTTAAGGTACCCATTCTTGCTTTGCCTAACTTTAATGATATTTTTGAGATTGAGTGTGATGCATCAGGTGTAGGTATTGGGGCTATCCTAATGCAAGGAGAAAGGCCAATTGCCTATTTTAGCTCCATGGTGCTTCATTGAAGTACCCCACTTATGACAAAGAGGTCTATGCTTTGGTTAGAGCTTTGGAGACTTAGCAACATTACCTTTGGCCCAAGGAGTTTGTAATTCACACCGACCATCAATCCTTGAAATTCCTAAAGGGGCAAGGTAAGTTGAACAAGTGGGATGCCAAATGGGTTGAGTTCATTGAGACCTTTCCATATGTGATCAAGTAAAAGCAAGGTAAGGAGAACATTGTGGCATCACTAAAACTTTAGATACTTTATATGAACACTTATATTGGCCTAAAATGAAAAGGGATGTACATAGAATTTGTGATAGATGTGTTGTGTGCAAGCAAACTAAATCTAAGTTTTGAATCAAGGTTTGTATACTCCTTTACCTGTTTCTAGTAACCCTTAGACTAATATTTACATGGATTTTATTTTAGGGTTGCCTAGATCAAAAAAGGGGAAAGATTTTATCTTTGTGGTGGTTGATAGGTTCTCCAAAATGTCACATTTCATTCCTTGTAATAAAACTGATGATGCCACCAACATTGCTAATTTATTCTTTAGGGAAGTGGTACATTTGCATGGCATTCCTAAAACTATTGTTAGTGATAGGGATGTAAAGTTTCTAAGTCATTTTTGGAAAGTTTTGTGTAGTAAAATTGGAACCAAATTATTGTTTTCTACTACTTGTCATCCACAAATTGATAGTCAAACTCAAGTTGTTAATAGGACTTTAGGAACTTTGTTGCATGCTATTGTCCAAAAGAACTTAAAGAATTGAGAAGAGTGTATTCCATTTGTTGAGTTTGCTTATAATAGAGTTGTCTATTCTACTATTGGTTTCTCACCTTTTGCAGTTATTTATGGTTTTAATCCTCTAACCCCTTTGGATTTAGTGCCTTTACCCTGTAATGACAGGAGTAGTTTGGATGGGAAGAGAAATGCAGATTTGGTGAAGAAACTATATGAGGAGGTGCGCAAGAACATTGAGAAGAAAAATCAACAAATAGCAAGCCAAGTGAATAAGGGAAGGAGGCATGTTGTAGTCAAACCAAATGATTGGGTTTAGGTGCATATGAGAAAAGAAAGGTTTCTAACTCAAAGGAAGACAAAGCTTCATCCAAGATGAGATGGACCTTTTCAAGTAGTTGAGAAGATCAATGACAATGCATATAAGCTAGACCTACCTGGTAAGTATAATGTGAGTGCTACCTTCAATGTTAGTGATCTTGATGAGAATCAAGATTCCTTGCAAGAATCCTACAAACATTTGCAAGATAAAGATTTCAAGAAGGTTCTTCAAGGTTATCATTTCTACCAAGATAGCCTACAAAGACATGCAATCCAGCCATTGTACATGATTAGTGAATCATCCAAGAAGAATATGAGATTGTATGAAGTTTCCTACAATCCAATCAAGGAAATTTGGATCACAAGCTTTGCATATGGATCCAATCATATTGAAGGAAGCTTCAAGGATTTTATCAACATATTCAAACCTAATGTCGAAATGAAGACATTAAAACACATTCCAGGTAATTGGGGTCAAATACATGAAGAGTCAAGCTAAAACATGGCCATGAGATGAAAGTGCATAAAAGTTGAAAATTGGCAGCATCGCACCTGCGACGAGTGTCGCACCCACGATGACAGTGGGCTGAAAACTCTCTGTTGTGAGCACGACAGTGTTACAAGCACAATGAAAACTGAAGCTATGTAATTCATTTTATTTTTTGATTTTTGTTATTTTACTTTAATTCTAGATGTTTTGGGCCTTAAAACTTATCATATTTAGTAGCCCAACTCAGTTATAGCTTATTATTTGTTTAGTAATAAATTTCTAACTAGGAAACTTCAATTTTTATTTAGAAAGATTTCCTATTCCATAGTTGATTTAATTTAGCAGATTTCCTAATCCTTAGCTGATTCTAATTTAGGGTTGAGCCTCTATATAAACTCAATCATTCATATAAAATTAAGTTAAGTTATGATTAATAAAATTCAGTTTTCTTAAGAGTGTGACCTTTTGGTTTTGATTCTTGCTTGAATCAAGTTCATACAATCAAAGCTAATTACTTTGTGCACATTTATTCCAAGGTTCTCTTTCATGAGTTAGTATTGTGTTATGGAGATCATCATCCAAAGTTGATCATATTCCAAGGTGCTCTATCATATGTTGGAATTAGGTCACAGACTTGGGGAAAATTTGATTTAGCTTTCCAAGGAGTTGCTTCCAAGCATAAAGGTATTGGGTCTCAAGTTTAATATACTTGGGAATAAGGAATGGGTGAATGTACAAAGAAAAGCCAATGACAAAAATAAGAGAGCCGTAACAATTCTCCTTAGTTCACTCTCAAGAGAAGAATGTGGTAGTGTTCAATATTGCTCTAGTCTTTTTAGCATTTGGAAAGCTCTAGAGAACTACCATGAAGGAACCAAGCAAGTTAAAGCTAAAAAGATTCGATTGCTTACAACCGAATATGGGCTTTTCAAGATGAAGCCCAATTAGAGCATCACCAATATGACAAATAGGCTCTAGCTATTGTCACCAACATGAAGAAATTAGGCAAAATATATAGCTTGGTGGATATTAATCACAAGATTCTCAAAGCTCTTTCAAAGAAAAACTATAGAGCTAAAATGGCTAGTATTAAAGAAGCCAATGAGGATCTTGGAAAGGTTCCTACCAATGTTCTAATTGGTGAACTTCTTACCGAGGAGATGTCTCTAGTGATAGAGAAAGAAGAACATCAAGAAAAGGAGAAAAGGAAGTCACTAACTCTCAAGTCCTCAAAAGATCAAATTGATAGGGAGAGAAATTCAAGTGACTCTTTAATTGATGATGAAGATAAGGAGCTAACAAGAATCACTAGAAGAATGAAAGAGATCATCAACTACAAGAAGAAAAAGAAAAATGAAGTAACTTGCTTTGGATGTGGGAAGCAAGGCCATCTAAAGCCCATTTGCCCTAAAAACAAGAAAAAGAAGAAATGGGATAAGGACAAGAAGAAAGGATTCAAGGCTACTTAGGACGATAGCTCTTTAAGTGAAGAGGAGAATGAAGATGTAGCCAACGTTTGCTTCATGGCTTTGGAGGAACCTACAAATGAGGTATGTTCCACTTTTCATTCTAACGATGATGATACTGTTTGCTCCACATCTCACTCTTATGATGATGATTGTGATAATTTGCATTATGAGGATGAACTCAAGAAAGCTATGGACTAGAAGTGCCAAAAATATCTTTCAAAAATGAAATTTTATAAAGAAATATGTTCACAACTCAAAAGAAATTTCAAAGAATTAGAGAAACTTGTTTTAAGTTTGAAAACATCCAATGTTAGTCTTAAATAAAAACTTGTTTTAAGTTTGCAAACATCCAATGTTAATCTTAAAGACTCATTAAAAGAAATTTCCACAAAAACCTCCTCATTTGAAGCTTTAAATAAAAAAAAATGATTCTTTAAAATTAGAGGTTGAAGAATTGAGAATCTCAATTTCTAAATCTCATAAAGGGAAGGAATGTTATGGAGCAGCCTACACACCAAGGTCCAAGGATTCAACATCAAGAGGATGAGCATGACTAGGGAGGCAAGGATCAAATTTAGGAGGTTTCTAATCCAATTAGCGTGCCTCAAGGACCTATAACCAGATCATGGGCCAAGAAGATTCAACAAGCTTTAATTTGTCATCTACAAGATTTGGTGAATTTGGCTTGTAATGAGATGCAAGGAACCAAGGCTTTGAAACAATTGCAACTCAAGTTCACTACAACTTAATTCAAGTCCAAATTCATAATGGGCTTCCTTAAGTTTGTTTTTTAGTTATAAGCCTTGTTAATTGGGGGCAATTATATGTGTTAATATTTTTCATAATGGGCTGTCCGAACTTGTTAATTTAAAAGCCCATTAGTTTGGGTTTGTTTATTTTAGTTTATATTTTTTTAGGTCTTGTAAAGGCTATATATGTGCCAAAAACGTGTTTTAGAGGAGGATTTTGGATAAATGATAGAAAAAACAAGCCTAAAAGTTGTTTTGCTTTTTGTCTTTGTGTTCTTGTGTAGAATACATGCTTAAGGAACATTCAAATAGACTGATCATCTTCTTGTGGAGTGTTTCAAATCTAGAATTCAGAAATGAGTTTTCTTTATTCTAGATCTTTGATCATCTTTCTAAACGACTTGATTTCTAGCCTTTCTTAGGGGTTGAGACTGAATTGGCTATTGGGGTTTTCAAGTTAATGTTGTGGGGGTCATAATAATTAAACGGGTTCTGGCTTATTCTTAGAGGTTCCATATCAAGGAAGCTTTGGATACGCTAATTGTATCTCAAAGACCACCCTTAGTGATACAACTCCAAGTATATTAAACTTGAGACCCAATCCTTTACGCTCGGGAGCAACTTATTATAAATCTAAATAGGTTTTCCCCAATTCTGTGACCCAAATCCAACCCGTGATAGAGCAGCTTGGAATATGATCACCTTTGGATGATGCCGAGACTCAATACCAACTTGTGAAAGAGAATCTTGGAATAATATGCACAAAGTAATTAGCTTTGATTGTATGAAGCTAATTCAAGCAAGAATCAAAACCAAGAGATAACACTCTTAAGAAAACTAAATTTTTATTGATCAAAACTTAACTTATTTTACATAAATGGTTGAGACTCAACCCTAAATTGGAATCAACTAAGGATTAGGAAATCTTCCTAAACAAGGATTGAAGTTTCCTAGTTAGAAATAGATTCCTAAATTGATTTCTAAACAAGAAATAAACCTACACTCATTTTGGGCTTTAAACCTAACATAAATAGGGCCAAAACTTATTAATTGCATAAGCATACTTAATTTAATTGACTATGGGCTTATATCATATTGATAGGGGCCTAAAACATCTAAAATTAAAGGTAAATAACAAAAATCAGAAAATAAAATGAATTACATAGCCTAGGTTCTCATTGCAGTCATAATGCTGTCATACTTACAACAGAGAGCTTTCAATTTGCAATCATCACGGGTTTCATATCTCAGCCGAGATTAAAGGAGATTGATATTATTGAAAATAAAATAAAAAATAAAGAAAAATTCCTTACTTCTTTATCACAAGAAGTCAGTCAAAAGAAAAAAGAAGAGCAATTATTATTGCCAGCTATTAAAGAAAAGATAGAAAAAATTCAGCAAGACATGATTAAAGAAATCTGTGCTGAGATCCCTAATGCTTTTTGGGACAGAGAAACATGTGGTACAACTACAATATGAGCCTAATTTTGATGAAAAGTAGATCCCACTAAGGCTAGACCTATTGCAATGGGACCCAGGCACTTAGAAATCTATAAAAAAGAAATTGCTGAATTGGAATCCAAAGGACTTATTAGAAAAAGTCGTAGTCCTTGGAGCTATCCGGTATTTTATGTAGAAAATGCTACTGAGCTGGAAAGAGGAGTTCCTAGACTTGTTATTAATTACAAGCCTTTAAATAAAGCCTTAAGATGGATTAGGTATCCATTACCTAATAAAAAGGATTTACTAAACAGGCTTTATGATGCTAGTATATTCTCTAAGTTTGATATGAAATCTGGATACTGGTAGATCCAGATCAATGAAGGAGATCACTATAAAATAGCATTTACTATTCCTTTTGGGCATTAAGAATAGAATGTTATGCCCTTTGGGTTAAAAAATGCTCCTTCTAAGTTTTAGAGAATTATGAATGACTTATTCAATGCTTATTCAGCATTTACCATCGCCTATATTGATGATGTGTTAGTATTTTCTAATAATCTAGATCAGCACTTTAAACATTTAAATATCTTTATTAAGATTATTAAAAAAGCAAGATTAGTTGTGTCGGCAAAGAAAATAAAATTGTGTCAAATAAAAGTTAGATTTTTAGGACACAATATAGAAAAGGGCACTATTATCCCTATAGAAAAAGCCATCCAATTTGCTAACAAATTTCCTGAAGAAATAAAAGATAAAACTCAATTACAAAAATTTTTGGAGAGTCTAAATTATGTGGCAAATTTTTATAAAAATCTTGTCAAAGATGCTAAACCTTTATTTGAAAGGTTAAGAAAAAATCCTCCTAATTGGTATGAGGCTCATACTTTAGCCATACAAAAAATAAAAACTAGAGTAAAAGAACTTCCTTGCTTAGCCATTCCTTATCTAAAAGCCTTTAAAATTGTTGAAACAGATGTTTCTGACAAAGGATATGGTGGAATCCTTAAACAAAGGATAAATAATAAAGAACAATTAGTTAGATACACCTCTGGTATTTGGACTAGGCCTAGAATTAATTACTCTATAGTAAAAAAGGAACTATTATCTATAGTTCTATGTATCAAAAAATTTGAATCTAATTTATTAAATTAAAAATTCCTTATTAGGGTAGATTGTAAGTCTGCCAAAGATATCTTATTAAAAGGTGTAAAAAATATAGCATCAAAACAAATATTTTCTAGATGGCAGGCTATATTATCTATTTTTTATTTTGATATCGAATTTATTAATGGAACAACTAATTTTTTGCCTAATTTTTTTACCAGAGAATTTTTTACAGGTAATGAGTTCAAAGGGAAAGGGACCAGTAACTCCCTCTAAGAGGATTTATGAGTCCTCCATGAGCATTATTCCTGAAGATCACTTAAGAGAAGATACTCATAAAATTAGCATTCAAGCTACCTTAGAACAGGAAAATTTGTATCCCTATATTCCAATATCTTATTATTTTCTGCTCATTATTGATGCTAAACATGTACGATTAACACATTATGAGGTTGCAAAGATTTACACCAGACATTTCTTAGCAATTCCTAAATCTTATGATTATTATCAAAGGATTATAGGAGAAATAGGTTTTGTAGTCTTTTCAACTATAGAAAGTTCTCAAGGTGAGCTTGCTTATAGCAAATTCATTATTAAAAAGATAATTACTTTAGAAGAATGGGGTAATGATCCTTTTCTTAATAAAGAGATAAGGTATTATTCCCATTATAAACTTTTCTTAATAAAGAGATAAGGTATTATTCCCATTATAAAATTTTCTTAATAAAGAGATAAGGTATTATTCCCATTATAAAACTTTCAATTATTTTGATTACATGCAAGCATGGACAGGTGCCTTATTGTATGATAACTGGCAAAGGAAACATAGTTGGTGGGCTCAATTTCAGCTCGAAGGTCATAATCCTATCCCCACATGGTCCATTGATTGGTTCTTTAATTGGGGAATCTTTCCAGTAATGCTTCCTAATAAAGTAAGAACTATTAATGAACAGTTTGTAAATGAAAACAAAAAACAAAAGCACCACAGGCTTTCATTTGCCATTTGGTAACGTATTCCTTGGATTATTAAATGGGACTGGCAAATTATGAGTAAAAGACACCCAAAATTTGGTGAAACTTTAGATAATATTCCATGCATAACTAGGAGAGTTTTAACTAAATGGTGGAATAAATTTAATTTCTTTGATGACTCTTCAGTTTATTCAACTAAAAGAATCATAATCTTAGATAAAAAGGATAAAAAATGTAATCAAGAATTAGCTCATAAGTACCTTATTCTAGAACAACTGTCATCTGCTAGTTTATTCAACTTATTTAAAGATCTTTTTGACAGTATTCCAAAAGAAGAGATCAAATCTCAATTCTTATCAGCTTTAGTAGAAAAAGAAGAATCTGGATCCACGAATAAAGGCAAACCAAAAGAAAGACATGACTGCATAAAAGACAAAGATAGTTCAGATGATGATGACTATATGTTTGAAGACGATCTGCCAATAATTGATTCTTATGACCCATACGAATATGACCCCTGAAGCATTATTAAGCCCATGACTTATTTTCAGTCCATTATTGTTGCTTTAAAAGATTCTTTGCTTATGTAAGCAATGATGTAACATTCTGTTACCTATTAGCTTTTCTTTTCTATTTAAGGGAAGTGTGTGTTTAGTTGTTTAGACATTAGAAATTTCAAGTGTGTTTTTTAGTGTTCTAAGAGAGTACCTACTAAATATTTTCTGCCTTCTGTAATCACTACTATTTTTTTAGTAAGTAATATATACTTTTGAAGTTTCTTATTATCATATATTTACTTTTTACATTTTGTTTATACTATTTAGATTATTATTTGATAATCTATATTTTAGTTATTACTTTAAAGCTTTTATTTATCTTGTGCTAGCTTCCCCTACTAGTATCAGAGCCTAGTTACTATCTTTGATCTACATAATAGTTTTGTGAAACCCAAGTTGCATTTCCATTTTGTCCTGTTTAGCTAAGGATAGGCGTTGTTGGACTCAGAGTAAATCATTGACAATGATCAATCTATGGATAGACTCTTTGAAAGTTTGGAAAATTTTACTGGTAGCTCATCTAGCTCAAATAATAACAATAATAAAAAAAACAAATATTACTATTAGAAAATGTTAAACAAAATCTTCATAACTAGAAACTTCCAACTATTAGTCCCTCTGCCTTTCATAAATCTAATACTCATTTCTCTTTTAAGTTTGATTATATTATCAAGACTATTGAACAGGCAGTTCCAATTCATGAAGAAAGTGTAGGACATGCTCAATACAAATCCGAGGAAAGTTAGTCCAATCCTACTCCATAGAGTCCCACTCCTTCTGATTTGGGGTATGACAAAGAAAGTATAGCAAATCTTGATAGGTTAAATTTAGCTATCATATCAATTGAGGAAGATCCATTTAATAAATGGAATCTTACTAATTTTTCTGAAAATGATAAAAAATGATGGAAGAAAAAATATAGCTTTATAAAGCTAAAGATGGAATTAAAAAGTTCCCTGAATTTCTTAAACATTATTTTAAATTGTTAGGAAAATCTTATCAAGATTTTTCTGATAAACAATTTCTCAATACTATAGAAACTACATACAAAAATTATTTTACTACAAAAGGAAGGCTTATTAAAAGCATTCATCCTCTTGCAATAGATTTATCTTATAAAATAGAAAAGGAGAAAGAAATTACTTATTCTCCTTTTAAGGAGGAGGGGAGTTTAGAAGGAATAATCCAACAAAATAATTTTTCAAATTTAACATTAGATTCAATTGGAAAGCAATTAAAAAGGATAGAAAATCAAGTTTCTACCTTAAAAAAGGTTGACTATATTCAAAAAAAGGATGGTTCTTCTGCATTAACTTCTTATGAGAAAAGGGTTTTATTTAAGCCCATGGAATCATTTAAGCTAGATATTAAACTAGCAAAAGATGAAAAATCTGAAATGGTTAAGAGCTTGTTAAAAGACTTTCCTCATTAGGAATAAAAGATAAAAAAAGAAGAAAAATCTAACAAAAATTTAGCTCCTTTGACAAAAGAAGTTGAGGATAATTTTGATTCTAAGTCAGATGAAGATTCTCAAAGGTCAGAAGAAGGGCTTATTAATAATCTTGAATCCAAGTTATGGAAGCTGGAGAAATGAGTCAAATTAATAGAATAACATATCCTAGAAAAAGTGCTAGCATGCCTATTAAGGCTTATTATCCAAGGCCATCTCCAGTAGATCTTCAATATGAAGATACTTCATTCAATTATGTCGCTTATGATGGGACATCTATAGTTGAATGGAATATTGATAGTTTATCTAAATATCAAATTAAAAATGTCATACATTATATGACTGTGTATGCCAATGCCTCTAAATCAAGAGGAAATATAGATGACATAGTTGCCAAGGCAATTATAGCAGGATTCACAGGCCAACTTAAAGCTTAGTGGGATTTTTATTTGTCTCATGAGGCAAAAGTACAAATTTTAACAGCAATTAAAACTGAGACTATTGTTTCTCAGCAGCTAGGTCAACAGGTTGTTACTAGTTTAAGAACTAAGTCAGATGCTGTTAATACCCTATTATATACTATAGGGATACACTTTATTGGCTCTACCACATCTTATTTAGATAAATCACATGAGCAGTTAATGAATTTAAAATGTCCTAATTTATCTCATTTTAAGTGGTATAAAGATGTCTTCTTATCTACTGTTTATACTAAAGAAGACAATAATAGTGACTTTTGGAAGGAAAAGTTTTTATCTAGATTACCACCCTTATTTGCTAAAAGGGTAAGAACAAGAATCAAAAATAGATATGATGGAGCAATTCCTTATGGTCAATACACTTATGGAGAATTAGCAGTAGAAGTAATTGCAGAAGGAATAGCATTATGTAATGAGATGAAATTACATAATCAACTTAATAAAGATAAAGCTACAGGAAGAAGGTTGCTTGGAGATTTTTATGAACAAATAGGTTATTAACCTTTATTTTCTTCATATAAGAAGAAAAGAGCCTATAAAAAGGCTAATTACTATCCTTCAAAGCAAAAGAGGAGAAATTATAAAAGATCTGATGAAAAGAAGGGAAAAAAGCCTTCTTCAAAGGCATCTAAAGGAAAATCAAAGTCTAAAAAGACTACAATTTGCTATAAATGCAGAAAACCAGGACATATGCTAATAGGTATAAAGTTAAACAATAGATCCAAGCCTTATCAATAGATAAAGGTGTTAAAAAATCTTTAATAAATCTGTTTATTACTAAAACTGATTCTGAAAAGGAAGACTATGAGATAAATGCTATAGATTATATATCCAAGTCTGATTTGATTTCTGATTCATCAAATTCTTCTCCACCAAAAGAAGAATGTGAATGAAATTGTGACTATTATAAAGCCTTATGTCAAATGAATGGCTTATGTGTTTTAACTAAAGAAGAAGATAAGATTTTGGATCTTATTGATCAGATCCAAGATGGAGAAGAGAAAAAGAAGCAAATACAAAAATATTTGCAAATTTATTAATCAAAAGAAACTGCTTCTTCATCAAGTCCTTTAGAGAAGAAGCTTTTTCAAAAGATAGAAAAACCCTATGATCTCAAAGAGATTATGGACAGGGTTAAAAATGCTAAAAAAAATTAAGCCTCGATAGCCTATGATCAACGAATTAAAAATGAAATTAATTCTGTTAAGATAGAATTTAAAGAATTAAAAGGCAAAGTTTCTTTTTTAGAATTAATTAAGAAAGAAGAATTAAAAGGCAAGGAAGAAGAAGAATTTTCTCTTAATAGAGCAAAAAGAGATCCATTAAATGAAGATGAGATTAATAATCTTCAATTTTTAAATTTGGTGGATCAAGTTATAGCACATAAATGGCACACTTATATTACAGTGGTTGTCAACAAAGAATTCATATTGATTCAGGTGCATATTTAAATTGCATTAATAAAGATATTATTCCTTCCAAGTATTTTACTAAAACTATTGAAGTACTAAACATAGCAGACAGTTCAAGATTAAGGATTAAATATAAATTATCTGATGCTGCTGTATGTAATAAAGGGATATGTTTTCAAATACCATTTATAATAGAGTTAAAGGATTATCTCATCCTATCATCTTAGGAAATCCTTTTCTGCATATGTTATACCCTATAAAAGAAATTTCTAAATAGGGAATAACATCAGAAAAGGGGGGGAAGTAATAAAGTTCTCTTTCATACCTCAGTTAAGATTAAAAGAGATTGATATTATTCAAAATAAAATAAAATAAAAAATAAAGAGAAATTCCTTACTTCTGTATCACAAGAAGTCATATTTAGGGTTTGTATCAATTTGATATCAGAGCTTAGACTCTAAATTAGGTTATATATTTCTATTTTGTTTCTGTCTTCCTCTCTTGCTTGTTTTTCTTGTTTTTGTTTTCATTAAATTCCTTCATTTTTTTTTTATTTCAGGTCTGAAAAAAAATCCAAAATCTTTTTTACCCTCTTTGTTTGTGTCTTATTTTTGTTGTCTCTTTGTTTCCTATCCTATCCGTATTTCTGTTCTTTGTTTCATTAGAAGGTCAAATTCATCTAAACTTACTCGAGAACCAATTCGAATTCAAGAAGAAAGAATGGAGGATTCGTCCAATCTTAAAGGCTTCAAAATTTGGTTTGGCTTCTTATGTTTGATCTTCAATTTTTTTGTTAATTTTCCCTTTGAATTTTTGCTGTAATTATATAAATAAAAGAAAAAAAAAAGAATCAGCCAAGAAAAAGAAAAGAAAAAAAAAGTCTTGGCAAATCAAAATTATATAGGAATATATATAGTGTTTCTATCTAATTTTAGAGTAGAAAGGAAAAGGAAGATTGCTGGAATATCATCCAAATCAAGGAGAATCAAAAAGGATTTCAAATTTCAGCAAGGAGTTGACTAAGTCAAGCATCCCCTCCACAACAAGCTAGGAGTTGGTTTCCTATTCCTTATCAATTTTTGGTTTGACTTTCCTGCTTCCATTCTAAGTTATCTTCTTTTAATTGTGTCCAATTAGGTTTCCTAACATAATTAGGATACCTATATTGTTGTCCTAATTCTATTAGGATTTCAACTTTTATTTTCCAACTTTAATTATGATTTCTAATTTTACTTTTCTGAGTCAAATTCTAATTCTTGTTTTCCTGGTTCAATTAAGATTTTCATTTTTCCTAGTGTTATTGGGATTTCTTATTTCTTGTTTCTTGTTTCATTTTGTGAGTCTTTGGATTTTTATTCACATAATTTAGTAAGATTATGTTAATTTGATTTTTGCAACTAAGCTTGGCAAGAGATTGAGTGGAAAAAGGCTAAGTGTGAGCTCATAAAGAGGAAAAGCCATAATAAATTGAGTGAAACATAATTGATTGAGTGGCAATACTTGAGTGAAACACGTAAGGGAGTGAAATGAGGTATTATTTTTTTTTACTAACATTCTTTTCAGGTTTTTTTTTACAATGGAAGTTGATCAAGAATTTTGAAAAGAATTAATGGCTATTATGCAAGAAGTAGGTGTATGGATATTGAAGGATGAAGAATGTAATGATGTTTTTCATACAAGATATCACATCCAAGATAGAGTATGCTGTATGATCATTGATAGATTGAGTGTTGTCAATTTTGCAAGCCTTGAGCTAGTTGAGAAACTAAATTTGCCCACTAGAAAGCACTGAGGCCACACTTATTATATTTTTTGAATAAATATATTAAGATTAAAGAGCAAGTTTTAGTTTCATTCTCTTTACGAAGGTATAAAAGTGAAGATTGGTGTGATGTTATACCTATGAATGTGACACATGTTTTGTTTGGAAAGCCATGGATACGTTTTAGTCAAGCAAAACAATGAAAGCATGCCCTCTTTGGAAGATGTAAATGATCAAGAAAATAATGGAGAAGTCATCATAGCTAGGCCGGTTCAAGCTACATGTGAAGCTGCTTGAATTTATGCCAGTGACTTATTGCCTAAGAAGCATGATTCTTTAATTGGTGATGAAGAAGAAGACATTGTTATTATTCATGAAGAGGTTCCAATGATCAATACTCATCTAGAAATCTTGAAGGAAGCATAAGATGTGGCTGAATTAGATGTACAAGAAGATGAACAAGAATAAAAAGATGGTAGGAGCGACACATTCACTAGTTCCAATTGTTCAAGCCAAGATTCGAGGAAGAATCCTTTTGAGGAGGGAGGGAATGATGAGAATCCACATGCCTTGCAAGAAGCTTATAAATACATACATGATAAAGACTTCAAGAAGATTCTTCAAGATTGTCATTTCTATAAAGATAGCTTACAAAGGCATGCAATGCAACCATTGTGCATGATTGATGGATCATTCAAGAAGAAAATAAGATTGTGTAAAGTTTCCTATAAACCAGTCAAGGATATTTGGATCATGAGCTTTGCATATGTATCCAATTGTATTCAAGAAAGTTTTAAGGGCTTAATCAATTTAGTCAAGCCTAATGTCAAGATGAAGAGGCGAAATTGCACTCCTAATCTATTCAAGTGTTTACAAGGCTACCATTCTTCATTCAAATTGAGCTGAGGTGTCGGGCGAGCTGGGATGAGGCGTCGGGCGAGTTGGGCTGAGGTGTTAGGCGAGCTAGGCTGAGGCATCAGGCGAGCTGCACATAATGGACTGGGCTGCTTATGCTTTCTATTTTCAAATTTAATTATTTTACTTTATTCTCATATTGTCATTGGGCTTATTTTATTAATTAAGCCCATATCTATCCTTTTTCTACTTTAAATATTTTAATTAGTTATTTGGGCTTTTAGTTTGTTTAATTTAAGCCCAATTCTAAATTTTAGTTAGTAAGAATTTTAGGGTTTGTAACTTAGCTAAGATGATATAAATACTTAGCTAATCTAGGAATAGGGGGACTATTGATAATTCGAAAATACAGCCTTGTGCTTTGTGAGAAACTTCTTGATTTCGGTTCTTTTTTGAACAAACTATCCAAACTTCCAAAGTTAATCACTTTGTTTTGTTCACAACATACGAAGGTTCCTTAACACAGGTTTGTCATTGAGTTGAGGTTTTTTCTTGTAAACTTGATTTGGCTTTCCAAAGGAGTCGCTTCCAAGTGTAAAGATATTGGGTCTCAAAGTAGGTCGTTTGGGGTTCATATAAGGTTTCAATCATATTTCCATTTAAATAAGGAAATATTCTTAATTGGGGATATTACATTCTTACCAACATTGCCAATCCCAATTGGCTTACTCTTGGCATTGTTTGCAAGTATGGTACTATTAAATCTTTCCTTGAACTTTTATTCCCAATTATGTGTCTTGAGCATCCACTATCTTCATATCATTGACTCATCATTCTTAATGGATTAACACACCTATAAGAAAAACAATTCATTTTTACTTTGGTACCCAAGTATATTTGTGTCCTTAGGGGTTAACTTTTTGAACGATCCTCTAATTTGAGGTGTGCCTTCCTTGTATAACAAAAAATTTTCATATGTCCACTTTTCATACAATAATGAAACTCAAGTTTAGACATGAAAGTCTTTTTAGGCTTAGCCATTTTGTTATGAAATTTTAGTCTCTTCATAAAATTATTACAAGAATGCATACAAGGACAAGAACATGAATTATGTTGTGAATATGGGTGTTTAGGAGCATGCCTCTTGTATATGAATGCATGATTTGTTTTTGGAGGCTTGGCTCTAAAGCTTTGTGAACCCTTATGAATCCTCTTAGGATTGGAGGGTTTAGTGTGTGATTTTATTCCATTTTTAACAACCTCAATGCTAGAATTTTAATGAGTTGTGGCTTTGACAAAAGATAAAGGAGAGGATTTAGAAGTTTATGAGCCATCAAAGCCAAGATCATGCCTCACTAAGTGATGAGAATCAAGATGCCTTGAAAGAATCCTACAAATATTTGCTAGTTAAAGATTTCAAGAAGGTTCTTCAAGGTTGTCTACCAACATGCAATCCAACCATTGTACATGATTGGTGAATCATCCAAGAAGAATATGAAATTGCATGAAGTTTCCTACAATCCAATCAGGGAAATTTGGATGACAAGCTTTGCAAGAGAAAGTTGAGTGGCAGTCTTGAAAATTTTGAAAGGCAGTGGACCTATTGGAGGATAGGCCACTTGGTTTTGTCTTTTGAAAAGATTGAATTGTAGTCTCACATGAGTTGGAGCTATAGATGCCTTTATTCATTTCTTGACAAAAGTGGAGTCACTATTTGAATAAGTGGAGTAACTGTTGTTTTCCACTATCAGCAGAAAAAGTAAAATACTCTTTTTTTTTTTACAGCTGCCTTTATTAGAGGCAGAATACCCTTTACAAATTTTGAAAATTTAAATTTGAATTCTACCTTTTTATTGGCTGTAGAATAGCAAAACAGTCATCTTCATTATCATCCCCAAAATCAATAATGGGTTCAGAGGAATTTGAGCTCGAGCTTAAGCTTGCTTCTAATCTTGAAGATGGTGCTTTTGAAGATCCTGATTTTGAAGAGGTAGAGGCTAATCTATTCTCCATGATTTGTTGGACCATTTGAAAGAATTCATCCTCTAATTTTGCTGTAGCTAATTTTGGAATAACAAATGATTTTTGTGCCAAGAAAGTTGTAGTTTCTTTTGGGCACTGGATGAAATTATTCTTGATTAGCCAGTTTTGAACTTTGGTTGTGGTAACCTTATTTTGAAAAAAAATCCCACCATTTGACTTTGAATCTTCTGATGAGATTGTATTGACAATCCTGAGTTTTGTGATAAGCAAAGTACTAGATACATACCCACAACAGAAAAATTTTTGAACAGAATAGAAGAAAAGGGTTGAATCTTTTTTCTGCTTTTGTATGTTTGAAATGTTGTTTGAATAGTTCATAAAAAGGTTTGATTTCAGGAATTAGTGTTTTAGGTAAGTTACCAAAGTGGTTCCACCATTGAATGAACCAGTAAGGTATCTTAGTTTTTTAAAAATTCCTATCAAAATAAAATAGCCAAGAATGACTATGTTTTTGGTTTTGAAGGAAAAAGGAGTTAAACCAAAAGGGTTAGAAACTTTTATTTATGTTTGAGTGTGAGCCTTAGTAAAATACTTGGTTGGGTTTTAGAGTTAGCCTTCTCAAAACTCTTATTTAGGTTTTAAGAGTGAGCCTTGGGAAAACTCTTATAAGGTCTAGTATTAGCCTAAACACTAAGTTGGGAGTGAACTTGATAAAACTCCATAGATAGTGGAAATACCCAATAGTGTGATATGAACCACTATATTAATTTTCCACCTATTCAACACCCTTCTTTGTGTACAAGGGCAAACAAGTGGTATTAGAGCTTTGATCTTATTCATCAAGCCTAATTGTGTGAGAAAAGATTAAAATGGCTAATGAAGGGATGCATCACCTTAAGCCATGCTTCAATGGTATCGATTATGCATATTGGAAGTTTAGAATGGAGGTATATCTTGATAGTGATCTCATAGATTTACAGGATTGCATAATTAAAGTGATACGAATGCCAAGTATATTAAACTTGAGATCCAATTATCTTTACTCTTGGAAGAAACTTCTTGGAAAGCTAAACTAGGTTTTTCCTAAGCACATGACCCAAATCCAATCTATGATAGAGCACCTTGGAATATGATCACCTTTGGATGATGATCTTCATGACACAATACCAACTCATGAAAGAGAACCTTGGAATAAATACACACAAATTGATTATATGAACTTGATTCAAGTAAGAATAAAAAATAAGAGATCACACTCTTAAGAAAATCGAATTTTTGTTGATCAAAAACTTAACTGGATTTCATTACATGAATGGTTGAGTTTATATAGAGGCTCAACCCTAAATTAGAAGTAAACATGGACTAGGAAATCTTCCTAAACAAGGATTGAAGTTTCTTAGTTAGAAACAGATTCCTAAACTGATTTCTAAATAAGAAATAAACTTCAACTCTTTTTAGGCCTTAAACCTAACATAAATAGGCCCAAAACTTATTAATTACATAAGAAAACTTAATTTAATTGACTATGGGCTTATGTTATATTGATAGGGGCCTAAAAATATCAAAATTAAAGTAAAATAATAAAATTCAAAAAATAAAAACAATTTATATAGTAGCCTACATGCCCAGGGACATGCCCATGTAGCTGGGTGTGTTGAGCATCATAAAATATGTTCCCAGGGATAGAAGCCAACATGCCTAGGTACATGGGCATGTACCTAACCCTGTTAGCAAGTTTTCATACCACTAATGCGATTTCTTCCTTTGGCCATGTTTGAAGCTTGACTCTCCATGTTTTAGCCTTCATCCACTTGAATCATTATCACCAAACTTTGATTTGAGCCTTAAATACCCATTGATGAATGATTCATTCTTGTATTCTTGAATTGTGGCAAGCTAATCCTACAAGCCTTGAATCACCCCATTTAGTGCTTCCTTGAATTTCTTCATTCTTACTCTTGTAATGGGACCATTGGGAAGTTGAATTGGATCCTTACCTTTGTATGCTTTCTTGTTTGCATCATAAAGAATGGAAGCCTCCATCAAAAATGGTTGATGGTGTTGAAAAACTAATTCTTGGAGAGAAATTGATGCAAACAACAAGGCATACAAAGGCAAGGATCCAATTCAACTTCCCAATAGTCCTATTATAAGAGCAAGAATGAAGAAATTCAAGGAAACACTAAATGGGATGATTCAAGGCATATGGGATGCCATAATTCAAGAATGCAAGAATGAATCATTCATCAAAATGGGGATTCAAGACTCAAATCAAAGTTTGTTGACAATGATTCAAGGCTAAAACATGGGCATGTACCTAGGCCTTTAGTTTGTTTTTGATGTTTTTAGGCCTTTATCAATATGATATAAGCCTAAGCTCAATTAAATTAAGTTTGCTTATGTAATTAGTGAGTTTTGAGTCTATTTATATTAGGTTTAAAGCCCAAAACGAGTTTGATTTATTTCTTATTTAGGAATCAATTTGTAACTAGGAACTTCGATCCTTATTTAGGAAGATTCCCTAGTCTATGTATTATTCCAATTTAGGTTTGAACCTATAATTATTAGTTGTCTAGGAATTAATTTCTAATTAGGAAATCTTAATCCTTGTTTAGGAAAGATTCCCTAGTCTATGTTTTATTCCAATTTAAGGTCAAGCCTCTATATAAACTCAACCATTCATGTAAAATGGAGTTAGATTTTGAAAAATAAAAATTCAATTTTTCTTAGGAGTGTTATCTCTTGTTTTTGATTCTTGCTTGAATCAAGTTCATACAATCAAAGCTAATTACTTTGTGTGTATTTATTCCAAGGTTCTCTTTCATGAGTTGGTATTGTATTGCAGAGATCATCATCTAAAGGTGATCATATTCCAAGGTGCTCTATCATAGGTTGGAATTGGATCACGAACTTGGGAAAAATCTGATTTAGCTTTCCAAGGAGTTGCTTCTAAGCATAAAGGTATTGGGTCTCAAGTTTAATATACTTGGGGTTTGTATTAGTTTGGTATCATAGCTTAGGCTCTAAATCAGGTTATATCTTTTCGTTTCATTTGTAATCTCCATTTTTTCATTTGTTTTTTTTTCTTGTTTCCGTCTATTTTCCTTTTCATTAAATTCCTTTGTTTTCACTTTGTTAATTTTATTTGCTATTGTTTCAGGTTTGAAATTCAAAAAAAAAAAAATCCAAAAATCATCTACCTTTGTTAGTGTCTTGTTATCATCTTCTTTAGTTTGTCTCTTTGTTTCCTACCTTTTCATATTATTTTTGTTCCTTTTTTTTTTTTTTGTTCTCTGTGTTTCATAAAAAATCAAGTATTTGAAGGTCATACCTGTTGCAATCATTCAAATTAAAGAAGTTAAGAAGGAAGGAATCGGCTCTTAATTGTCAACTTCAATTCAGTTTGGATTTTTGCACTTGATCTTCAATCTATCTTGTTAATTGTCAGTATTTGTCCTCAAAATTACTTGCTGTAACTGAAATTTAAAAAAAAAAAAAAAGCAAAGAAGATCATAATTAAAAAAGAATAAAAAAAAAGGAAAATTCGTCCAAAAAGAAAACAAGAAGCAAAAAGTGATGAAATCTGACTTTTTGGAGTATTTATAGAAGTTATTTAGTTCATAGAGCGAAGAGGACAAGGAAAGAAGCTAATTTTCCAGCTTATACAAGGAGAATCAAAGATTTTAGCATTCTACAAGGAGTTTGACCAAAATCTAAGTATCCTTCGAAAACAAGCTAGGATTGGTTTCCTACTCCTTTCCAAATTTTGGTTTGACTTTTCTAATCCTATTTTCATTCTGATTTCTTTTTTCCTTACTCCTTTTGGTTTTCTTTTTATATTTAATTAATTTCAATCCTTATTCGTGTCTCATTAGGTTTCCTCATCCCATCAGGATTCCTATTTTTTTTCCTAGTTCTATTAGGATTTCAATTTTTGTTTTCCAACTTCAATTAGGATTTTTCATTTTCATAGTGTCATTAGGATTTCTTATTTCTAGTTCTTATTTCATCGAGTCTTTAAACTTTGGAATTTTATTCACATTGTAATTTAGTAAAAAAAATTATATTAATTTGATTTTTGCAACTAATCTTGGCAAGAAATTGAGTGGCAAAAGGCTAAGTGTGAGCACATCTAGAGAAAAGCCATGGATTGAGTGTAAAACTAAACATAAGTGAACTTGAGTTTCAAAACTACTTGAGTGAAACACGTGAGGGAGAGAAGTGAGGAAACTATTCCTACTTTGCTAACTTTGTTTTGCAGCTTAAAGATGAGTGAAACCCAAGGGAATCCACATTGAGAACTGGATAAATTCCAAGCCTTACATGACTTACTCCAAGCTATGGAGAGAAGAACCAATGATAGATTGGATCAAATGGAGCGAAGAAGCAATGAAAGGATTGAAAGACTATAAGTTTTAGTTACAAGGGGATAGCCATTCAATGCTCTTAGGCAAGTAAGGCGAATCCAAAGAAGAGTTTGGAATGAAGATGAGGATGAAACCAAGTCCCTTGGTGATAATGAAGAGGAAGAAGAAGTAAGGCCAAGAGCTAGACCAGATAACAGCAATGGTGGAATAAAACTGAAAATTCCAATGTTCCATGGAAGAATAGATCCCGAAGCATACTTGGATTAGGAAAAGAAGATTGAGTTGGTGTTTGATTGTCATAACTATATCGAATCCAAGAAGTTGAAGCTTGTTGTGGCTATATTCTATGGATATGCCATTACTTAGTGGGATGATACCAAGCAAAAGAGGAGAAGAAATAGAGAAAGACCTGTAAAAGAATGGAGGGATTTAAAGGCAATCATGAGAAGGAGATTTGTACCAAGCCACTACAATAGAGAGCTGTACAATCATCTTCAAAACCTATCTCAAGGGTCCAAAAGTGTTGAGGAATACTACAAAGAGATGGAGGTAGCCATAATTCAAGTAAATGTGGAAGAAGATAATGAGGCTACAATGGCAAGGTTCCTCAATTGAATAAGGAAATTGCCCATTGTGGTTGTGCTACAACCATATATGAAGCTTGAAGATTTGCTTCCTCTTGCTTTGAAGGTTGAGTAGCAATTGAAGAAGAGGAGTACCAATCAGCTATCTAGCTCCTACAATGCAACATTCAAATCAAATTGGAGAAAAGATGAAAAGGCTTTTTCATCCAAGCCTAGAACCAATTCCAAGGAAGCTCCACAGATGCCCATCCTAAGCAAGGACAAATGTAAAGCTACGCCTTCTAGTTTTGAAAATGTTATATGCTTTAAATGTCAAGGTGTGGGTCACTATAAGAAGGATTGTCCAAATAAAAGAACAATGATCATGCTTGATGGGGAGTACTATTCGACTAGGGAAGAAGAAGTTGAAGAAGAAAGAATGCCACCTTTTGAAGATGCAAGTGACAAAAAGGAGGGCAACCAACCTAAAATAGTGGAATGTGAGAGGTCTTTTATCACAAGGAGATTGTTGAACATGCAAATCCAACATGATGATAATATGTAACAAAGGGGAAATCTATTTCAAACTAAATGCCTTGTAAAAGATAGAGTCTGTGATGTAATCATAGATGGGGGTAATGTAACCAATGTAGCATGCACCACTTTAGTTGAGAAACTAGGGTTACCTACTACTAAGCATCCTCACCCTTATAAACTAAAATGGCTTAATGATTGTAGGGAAATTAGGATGACAAGGCAAGTTCTAGTAGCTTTCAAGATAGGCAGGTATAATGATGAGATTTTATTTGATGTTGTGCCTATGCAGGTAGGTCATTTATTATTGGGACGCCCTTCGCAATTTGATAGAAGGGTGATGTATAATGGCTACACCAATTACTACACTTTTGAGAAAGATGGAAGAAAGATAACTCTTGTACCACTTTCACCTAGAGAAATCTTTGACATTGAGCTAAAAAGAATTCAAAAGGAGAGAGAAAACAAGAGTGAAGAAAAAAGTGTGAGTGATGTTCCTAAAGAAAAAGAGAGTGCAAATGAAAGAAGTGGCAAAAATCTTGAGAAAAGCAAGAGAGTAAACTAGAGTAAGAAAAATAAGGGAAAAGATATTGTTGAGAGTAAAAAGAAACATATGATGATATAGAACCTCCAAGAATAAGCCTAAGAACATTAACTTGAAAACCCTAATAGCCAATTCAGTCTCAACCCCTAAGAAAGGGTAGAAATCATATTGCTTAGAAAGATTATCAAAGATCTAGAATAAAGAAAACTCATTTCTGAATTCCAGATTTGAAACACTCCACAAGAAGATGATCAGTCTACTTGAATGTTCCTTAAGCATGTATTCTACACAAGAACACAAAGACAAAAGCAAAAAAGCTTTTAGGTTTGTTTTTTTTATCATTTATTCAAAGTTTTTTTTTTTCTAAAACACGTTTTTGGCACATATATAGCCTTTTCAAGACCTAAAAAACATAAACTAAAATAAACAAACTCAAACTAATGGGCTTTTAAATTAACAAGTTTGGACAGACTATTATGAAAAATATTAACACATATAATTTCCCCCAATTAACAAGGCTTATAACTAAAAACAAACTTAAGTAAGCCCATTATAAATTTGGACTTGAGTTAAGTTGTAGTGAACTTCAGCTGCAATTGTTTCAAAGCCTTGGTGTCCTTGCAACCCATTACAAGTCGAATTCACTAAATCTTGTAGATGACAAATTGAAGCTTATTGAATCTTCTTGCCATGTGATATGGTTATAGGTCCTTGAGGCATGCTAATTGGATTAGAAACCTCCTGAATTTGATCTCTGCCTCCCTGGTCATGCTCATCCTCTTGATGTTGAATCCTTGGACCTTGGTGTGTAGGTTGCTCCATAACACCAAATGGCTTGACAAGCCACTCATACAACCCATATTTAGTCTTAAATGCTGTTTTTCATTCATCTCCAACATTCATTCGAATTTGATAACAACCAGATTTCAAATCAATTTTGGTGAACAAACAAGAACCATGTAACTCATCAAGCATGTCATCTAATCTAGGAATAGGATGACGATACTTTACAGTGATTTTATTAATGGCTCTGCAGTCCATACATGTCTTCCATGTTTTGTCCTTCTCTGGCATAGAATAACGGGAACGGAGCAAGGACGAAGAGTTTCCCTCACATACCCTTTAGCTAGCAACTCCTCCACTTGTTTTTGTATCTCCTTTGTCTCAGTTGGATTAGCTCTATATGCGGGTCTATTGGGTATGGAAGCTCCAAGAATGAAGTCAATTTGGTGTTCTATGCCTCTAATTGGTGGTAAACCATTGGGAATCTCCTCTGGAAACACATGTTCAAATTCTTGCAAAAGATCAACAAACACACTAGACAAAGATGGGTTAAGATCATTTGTTGCCAAATAAGCCCCTTTGTACAAGAGTACAAATATAGGCCGATTGTAGTATAAAGCATGTCTAACCTCACTTGCCCTAGCTATCAAACTCACATTCTTTTCTTTTTTCTCTCTAGGCTGAATCTGCTCTTTTTTTTTTTTTTCTTTTCACTCTTTTTATTTTCACTCTCTAAAGCACTTTGTTTACTCTCTTTTTCTTTCTTTTCAGCCTCAACTCTCATCCTTTCCATTTTACATTGGTCTTCATACACTTCTTTTGAGGAAAGTGGTGTTGGGATTGTCTTTCTACCATCCTTGGTAAATGAATACCTATTAAGGTACCCATCATGTATAGCCCTTTTGTCAAATTGCCATGGTCTCCTAAGCAATATTTCTCCAGCATGCATAGGCATTACATCACACAACACCTCATCATGATATTTTCCAATTGAAAATGAAATCATGGCTTATCTATTCACATTTACCTCATCACAATCATTAAGCCCTTGAAGCTTGTATGGACATAAGTGTGGAGTAGGCAGCCCTAACTTGCTAATTAAAAGTGTACTCACTATATTAGTGCAACTCCCACTATCATCACACTATAAGCCTTGCCTTAAACATGACACCTTGTATGAAACAAGTTGCCCTTTTCTCCTCATGACACTCCTCCTTCAATTGAGTACTAAGAGCATGCCTTGTGACTAGCAAATCACCTTTTATTAGCTCTTCTATGCTCCCCTCGCTACAATCCTCTAATTCAGGCATCTCTTCCTCATCATTATCATTGCTGCCCCTTTCATCATCTGTCACTATTTCTCCATTCCTAATGACCATAGTTCATCTATTAGGACACTCCTTGCTTACATGACCTACTCCTTGGCACTTCCAACACTTAATATCTCTATTTCTCCCCTTAGGCTCTTCGGGTTTGGATTTTTCTTTGGAAACCGAATCTGCCCTTCCTTTTGCAACATCATAGGTGGCCTTGTTTCCACCTTTAAATTCACCTTTTCCATTCTTTTTCCAAGTAGACTTAGAATTGGGAAAAGGCTTAGAAACATACATTATTGTACCTCATCTTTGGAGTTGTTTTTCCACCTTGATGGCAATGTGCACCATCTCCTCTAACTCCACATATGGTGGAAATCAACTCGATTAGCCATATCTTACTTCAAACCAACCAATAAACATGCCATGGTAGTCTCCCTATCCTCCTCTATATTAGTCCTAGTCATAAGCATTTCTATCTCCTTGTAGTAATCATCCACACTTCTACTACCTTGTCTGAGAACTTGAAGTTTTTGCACAAGTTTCCTATGAAAGTGTCTAGGTACAAACCTCTTTCTCATTGTAGACTTAAGGTCATACCAAGTCTCAATTGGGTACTCTAAGTTTCTCCTTCGACTAGTCACTAATTGTTCCCACCAAGCTATGGCATAATCTACAAATTGTGAAACAGCAAGCTTGACCTTCTTTTCCTCACTAAAATGGTGACAATCAAATATAAGCTCCACCTTCTTTTCCCATTGTAAATAAGCCTCCGGATCTGTTGTACCTTGAAAGGTAGGTATCTTAAGTTTATTACTCCCTAAATTCTTATCTACAAAATCTTCAATGCTTTGGTTTCTACCATAATGTGGATTCTCTTAACTTCTCCCTCTACCGCTACCTCTACCTAAACCTTGGCCTCCTTTACCTCTATTTCTGCCCATCCCAACAATAGGAACATCTTCATCATCATGGTATCCAAGGTCTCCATCTTCCCAATCATCTTGAGGCATTTGGTTTCTACCTCCCCTTTGCACCTCATTTCGGTTTGGAGTTGCTCTTTCAACCACTTGCAACCTTATGTCCATGCATTCTAAGGAGTCCCTCATAGCCTCCATGATCCTATTAAAACGTGCAAACTCTCCTTGTTGAGCCTCACATAGCCTAGCTTCATTAACATAACCACTAGTTTCTCCACTTTCGTGTGACATTGCTGCAATAGAAAAGTTAGACAACAAAGAAAAAAAACAGAATATGTATTAGAAAACTCACAAGCACTCCCTCACATGTTTATACTCAAAAGATGGGATGGTCACTCGTGTATCACTCAAGAAATTAATTTCACTCATGGCTTTCCTCACACCACTCTAGCTAATTCTTTTATGTTCTTAGGTGAATCACACTTTAAAACAAATCAAATAGCTGGAATTGTGTAGAATTCCAAATCTGAAATTTTCAAAACAAGGTTGAAGCAATTTGGCTAAAATAAGAAAATTTAATAAATGTAAACACAACAAAAGATAAGACTAGAATTTCAAGAGTCAAGCATAATTCAAATATGATTAGGAAGATCTAAAGCCCAAACCTCCAAATTTCTTTTTTTTTTTTAATCAACCTTTTTTTTTAATTTTTTTTCACTTTTCTTCTTTTTCTTCATCTTCTTTTGAACAGCAAATATTTTTTTTGATGTATTTATTTATTTTTTTTAAACTACAAACACCAAATTTGATTTCACTAGATTAAAAGAAATAAGATCAAACAAACTAACAAGAATATAATTCAAAGAGACAATAATATCCCAAGTGAAAAGAACAAAGAAAACACAAGAAATCATAATAAAAAACACAAAATTGTTAAGGATAAAACCTGATCTAGAGCCAAAGCTCTGATACTAAATGATATGGAACCTCCAAGAATAAGCCTAAGAACCCCTTTGATTATTATGGACCTCCACAACATTAACTTGAAAACCCCAATAGCCAATTCAGTCTCAACCCCTAAGAAAGGCTAGAAATCATATTGCTTAGAAAGATGATCAAAGATTTAGAATAAAGAAAACTCATTTCTAAATTCCAAATTCAAAAAACACTCCACAAGAAGATGATTAGTCTACTTGAATGTTCCTTAAGCATGTATTCTACACAAGAACACACAGACAAAAGCAAAACAGCTTTTAGGTTTTTTTTTTTATCATTTATCCAATATTTTTTTTCTAAAACACATTTTTGGCACATATAGTCTTTTCAAGACCTAAAAAACATAAAATAAAATAAACAAACTCAAACTAATGGGCTTTTAAATTAACAAGTTTGGACAGCCCATTATGAAAAATATTAACACATATAATTGCTCCCAATTAACAAGGCTTATAACTAAAAACAAACTCAAGTAAGCCCATTATGAATTTGGACTTGAGTTATGTTGTAGTGAACTTGAGCTGCAATTGTTTCAAAGCCTTGGTGTCCTTGCAACCCATTATAAGCCGAATTCACTAAATCTTGTAGATGACAAATTAAAGCTTGTTGAATCTTCTTGGCCAATGATATGGTTATAGGTCCTTGAGGCATGCTAATTGGATTAGAAACCTCTTGAATTTGATCCTTGCCTCCCTGGTCATGCTCATCCTCTTGATGTTGAATCCTTGGACCTTGGTGTGTAGGCTACTCCATGACATGTGAGCTTTTATGCAAAGAGAAGTGATATTAGGGAAGCTTGGCTTTCAAAGAGAAGTATACTTATACTCATGTACAAGGAGCTTTATTTTAACACTAATGACCTTAATGCTTCTTTGCCTAGTGTTTTTGTTTCTCTTTTATAGGAATTTAAGTATGTCTTTCCCAAAGAGATACCCAATGGATTGCCACCCATTAGGGGTATTGAGCATCAAATCGATTTTATTCATGGTGCTTTGATTCTAAATAGACCAGCTTATAGAAGTAACCCCAAGGAAAAAAAGGAGCTTCAAAGGCAAGTTAAGGAGTTGTTGGCTAAAGGACATGTTAGAGAAAGTATGAGTCCATGTGCTGTGCCTGTTTTGTTAGTACCTAAGAATGATGGTTCTTGATATGAACCCCAAGCATATTAAACTTGAGACCCAATTATCTTTATGCTTAGAAACAACTCCTTGGAAAGCTAAATCAGGTTTTCCCCAAGTCCGCGACCCAAATTCAACCCGTGATAGAGCACCTTGGAATATGATCACCTTTAGATGATGATCTCTAAGACATAATATCAAACTCGTGGAAGAGAACCTTGGAATAAATATGCACAAAGTAATTAGCTTTAATTGTATGAACTTGATTCAAGCAAGAATCAAAACCAAAAGATCATACTCTTAAGAAAACTGAATTTTATTGATCATAATTTTAACTTATTTTTACATGAATGGTTGAGTTTATATAGAGACTCAATCCTAAATTAGAATCAACTATGGAATAGGAAATCTTCCTAAACAAGGATTGAATATTCCTAAATAAAAACTAATTCCTAAATAATAACTAAGCTAGAACTGAATTCTAAAACAAGTTAGGAATCCTTCCTATAAAAGAGAAGCTATTTCCTAACTAGAAACTGAAATCTAATTAATTAAACTATAAAATTCTGATGGGCCTTTGACCTAACATAAAATAGGCCCAAAAATAATTAAAACATGAAAATAAAGTAGTTTAAACAACTCTTGGGCTGTATACATAACATAGGCAGCCCAAACACTAAATAAAATATAATAAATTGAATTTGAAAAGCCCAAATATGGAGGGTCCAATTTGAATGAAGAATGGCAGCCTTGTAAACACTTGAATAGATTAGGCCTAAGTAAATTGGAATGTAATTTGGCCTCTTCATCTTGACATTGAGCTTGAATAGATTGATTAAGCCCTTAAAGCTTCCTTGAATACAATTGGATCCATATGCGAAGCTCATGATCTAAATATCCTTGATTGGTTTATAAGAAACTTCATACAACCTTATTTTCTTCTTGAATGATCCATCAATCATACACAATGGTTGTATTGCATGCCTTTGTAAGCTAACTTGATAAAAATGACAACCTTGAAGAACCTTCTTGAAATCTTTATCATGTATGTATTTGTGAGCTTCTTGTAAGGTATATGGATTCTCATCAGTTCTTGGCATATGTGTGTTGATTGCCATGCAATTAATAACATTATAGTAAAGTATTCCCATCCTATTCCTAGGTTAGATGATATGCTTGATGAGTTGCATGGTTCCACTATCTTTAGCAAAATTGATTTGAAAAGTGGATATCACCAAATTAGAATGAAGGAAGGTGATGAATGGAAAACTACCTTTAAAACATAATAAGGTTTGTATGAATGGTTAGTTATGCCGTTTGGCTTGACTAATGCACCTAGTACTTTTATGAGACTTATGAACCATGTTTTGAGAAATTTTATTGGTAAGTTTGTTGTTGTATATTTTGATGATATTCTTGTCTATTCCAAAAGCAAAGATAAACACTTAGAATATTTAAGGTGTGTGCTTGATGTGCTGAGAAATGAAAAATTATTTGCTAACCTTAAAAAGTGTTCTTTTTTGTTTAGATAGGATTGTATTTTTCGGATTTGTAGTTAGTGCTCAAGGTGTTGAAGTCGATGAAGAAAATATAAGTGCTATTAGAAAATGGCCTATTCCTACATCAGTAAGTGAGGTAAGAAGTTTTCATGGTTTGGCTAGTTTTTATAGACATTTTGTAAAAGATTTTAGCACCATAACTGTGCCTCTAACAGAGGTAATTAAAAAGAATTGTGTTTTTAAGTGAGGAAAAGAACAAGAAGATGCATTTAATTCATTGAAAGATAAGCTATTTAAGGCACCCATTCTTGTTTTGCGTAACTTTAATGATATTTTTTAGATTGAGTGTGATGCATCAGGTGTAGGTATTAGGGCTATCCTAATGCAAGGAAAAAGGCCAATTGCCTATTTTAGTGAAAAGCTCCATGGTGCTTCATTGAAGTACCCCACTTATGACAAAGAGCTCTATGCTTTGGTTAGAGCTTTGCAGACTTGGCAACACTACCTTTGGCCTAAGGAGTTTGTAATTCACACCGACCATCAATCCTTGAAATTCCTAAAGGGGCAAGGTAAGTTGAACAAGTGGGATGCCAAATGGGTTGAGTTCATTGAGACCTTTCCATATATGATCAAGTACAAGCAAGGTAAGGAGAACATTGTGGCTGATGCACTGTCAAGAAGTTATGCTTTACTTAAATGCTTTGGATGCAAGAATGCTTAGATTTGAAAACATTAAATCTTTGTATGTTGATGATTCTAATTTTTCTAGCATTTTCAAAGCATGTGAGAAAGTTGCATTTGGTAAATTTTATAGAATGGATGGGTTTTTGTTTAAAGAAAATACACTTTGCATACCTATTTGCTCTATAAGAGAATTGCTTGTTAAGGAGGCACATAGGGGAGAGTTAATGGGACATTTTGGCATAACTAAAACTTTAGATACTTTACATGAACACTTCTATTGGCCTAAAATGAAAAGGGATGTACATAGAATTTGTGATAGATGTGTTGTGTGCAAGCAAGCTAAATCTAAAGTTTTGAGTCAAGGTTTGTATACTCCTTTACCTGTTTCTAGTAACCCTTGGACTGATATTTCCATGGATTTTATTTTAGGGTTGCCTAGATCAAAAAAGGGGAAGGATTTTATTTCTGTGGTGGTTGATAGTTTCCCCAAAATGTCACATTTCATTTCTTGTAATGAAACTGATGATGCCGCCAACATTGCTAATTTATTCTTTAGGAAAGTGGTACGTTTACATAGCATTCCTAAAACTATTGTTAGTGATAGGGATGTAAAGTTTCTAAGTCATTTTTGGAAAGTTTTGTGGAGTAAAATTGGAACCAAATTATTATTTTCTACTACTACTTGTCATCCACAACTGATGGTCAAACTCAAGTTATTAATAGGACTTTAGGAACTTTATTGCATGCTATTGTCCAAAAGAACTTAAAGAATTGAGAAGAATGCATTCCATTTGTTAAGTTTGCTTATAATAGAGTTGTGTATTCTACTATTAGTTTCTCACCTTTTGAAGTTGTTTATGGTTTTAATCCTCTAACCCCTTTGGATTTAGTGCCTTTACCTTGTAATGAAAGGAGTAGTTTGGATGGGAAGAGAAATGCAGATTTGGTGAAGAAACTACATGAGGAGGTGCGCAAGAACATTGAGAAGAAAAATCAACAAATAGTAAGCCAAGTGAATAAGGGAAGGAGGCATGTTGTATTCAAACCAGATGATTGGGTTTGGGTGCATATGAGAAAAGAAAGGTTTCCAACTCAAAGGAAGACAAAGCTTCATCCAAGGTGAGATGGACCTTTTTAAGTAGTTGAGAAGATCAATGACAATACATATAAGCTAGACCTACCTAGTGAGTATAATGTGAGTGCTACCTTCAATGTTAGTGATCTTGATGAGAATCAAGATTCCTTGCAAGAATCCTATAAACATTTGCAAGATAAAGATTTCAAGAAGGTTCTTCAAGGTTGTCATTTCTACCAAGATAGCCTACAAAGACATGCAATCCAACCATTGTACATGATTGTTGAATCATCCAAGAAGAATATGAGATTGTATGAAATTTCCTACAATCCAATCAAGGAAATTTGGATCACAAGCTTTGCATATGGATCCAATCATATTCAAGGAAGCTTTAAGGATTTTATCAACATATTCTAACCCAATGTCAAAATGAAGAGATTAAAACACATTCCAAGTAATTGGGGTCAAATACTTGAAGAGTTAAGCTTAAAACATGGCCATGAGATGAAAGTCCACAAAAGCTAAAAATTGGCAGCGTCGTGCCTGCGACGCCTTCAGGTTAAAAACTCTCTGTTGCGAGTGCAACAATGTTGTGAGCAAAACGAAAACTAAAGCTATGTAATTCATTTTATGTTCTAATTTTAGTTATTTTACTTTAATTCTAGATGTTTTGGGCCTTAAAACTTATCATATTTAGTAGCCCAACTCAGTTATAGTTTATTATTTGTTTAGGAATCAATTTCTAACTAGAAAACTTCAATTCTTGTTTAGAAAGATTTCCTATTTCATAGTTGATTATAATTTAGGAGATTTCCTAATTCTTAGCTGATTTTAATTTAGGGTTGAGCTTCTATATAAACTCAACCATTCATGTAAAGTTAAGTTAAGTTATGATTAATAAAATTTAGTTTTCTTAAGAGTGTGATCTCTTGGTTTTGATTCTTGCTTGAATCAAGTTCATACAATCAAAGCTAATTACTTTGTGCATATTTATTCCAAGGTTCTCTTTTGCAAGTTGATATTGTGTCACAGAGACCATCATCCAAAGGTGATCATATTCCAAGGTGCTCTATCACAGGTTGGATTTGGGTCGCGGACTTGGGAAAAACCTGATTTAGCTTTCCAAGGAGTTGCTTCCAAGCGTAAAGATAATTGGGTCTCAAGTTTAATATACTGGGAGTTCATATTAGTTTGGTATCAGAGCGTAGGCTCTAAATTATATTATATCTTTCAGTTTAGTTTGTGTTTTCTATTTTTGTTTATTTTCTTATTTTTGTTTCTTTTCATTTTTATTAAATTACTTCATTTTCATCTCGTTAATTCTGTTTGTTATTGTTTCAGGTCTGAAAATTCAAAAAAAAAAATCCAAATCATTTTACCTTTTCTTTTTTCCTTTATTCATTTGTTCCTCCATTCATCCCATCCTATTCATATTTCTATTCCTTGTTTCATTGGAAGGTCAAATCTATACTTACTTGGGAGCCAATTTGAATTCAAGAAGAAAAGAAGGGAGGATTTGCCCAAGCTTGAAGACTTCAAATTCGGTTTGGCTTCTTGTATTTGATCTTCAATTTGTTGGTTAATTTTCCTTTCAATTTGTTGCTGTAATTATTAAAAAAAAAAAAAGAAGAAGAAGAAAAAAAAAGAGAAAATCAGAATTTAAAAGAAAAGCAAAAAAAAGAATAAAAAAAAAGAAGGAAAATTTGCCCAAAAAGAAAAAAAGAAGCAACAAGTGTTGAAATCTGAATTTTTGGTGTATTTATAGAAGTTATTTAGTTTCTAGAGTGAAGAGGACATGGAAAGAAGCTGATTTTCAAGATTATACAAGGAGAATCAAAGATTTCAGCATTCTATAAGGAGTTTAACCAAGTCTAAGCATCCTTCCAAAACAAGCTAGGATTAGATTCCTACTCCTTTCCAAATTTGGTGATACGAAACCCAAGTATATTAAACTTGAGACCCAATATCTTTACGCTTGGAAGCAACTCCTTGGAAAGCTAAATCAGATTTTTCCCAAGTCCGTAACCTAATTCCAACCCGTGATAGAGCACCTTGGAATATGATCACCTTTGGATGATGATCTCCGCAACACAATACCAACTTGTGAAAGAGAACCTTGAAATAAATACGTACAAAGTGATTGTATGAACTTGATTCAAGCAATAATAAAAAACAAGAGATAACACTCTTAAGAAAAACTGAATTTTTTATTTAACAAAATCTAACTCCATTTTACATGAATGGTTGAGTTTATATAGAGGCTCAACCCTAAATGGGAATAAAACATAGACTAAGAAATCTTTCCTAAATAAGAATTAAAATTTTCTAGTTAGAAATTGATTCCTAGACAACTAATAATTATAGGTTCAACCTTAAATTGGAATAAAACATAGACTAGGTAATCTTTCTTAAATAAGAATTAAAGTTTCCTAGTTAGAAATTGATTCCTAGACAACTAATAATTATAAATTCATCCTAAATTAGAATAAAACATAGACTAGGGAATCTTCCTAAACAAGGATTGAAGTTTCCTAGTTAGAAATTGATTGCTAAACAAGAAATAAATCTAAACTCGTTTTAGGCTTTATACCTAACATAAATAGGCCCAAAACTCACTAATTACATAAGCACACTTAATTTATTTGAACTTGGGCTTATATCATATTGATAGGGGCCCAAAAACATCAAAAACAAACTAAAGGCCTAGGTACATGTCCATGTTTTGAGTCTTGAATCCCCATTTTGATGAATGATTCATTCTTGCATTCTTGAATTGTGGCAAGATCATTCCACAACCCTTGAATCATCCCATTTAGTGTTTCCTTGAATTTCTTCATTCTTGCTTTTGTAATGGGACCATTAGGAAGTTGATTTGGATCCTTGCCTTTGTATGCTTTGTTGTTTGCATCATTTCCTCCCTCCTCAAGATGATTCATCCACGAATCTCCAACACCTACATCAAAAGGAGAAAGAACACTAACATTAAAGGTAGCACTCACATTATACTCACCAGGTAGGTCTAGCTTGTATGCATTGTCATTGATCTTCTCAACTACTTGAAAAGGTCCATCTCCCCTTGGATGAAGCTTTGTCTTCCTTTGAGTTGGAAATCTTTCTTTTCTCATATGCACCCAAACCCAATCACCTGGTTCGAATACAACACGCCTCCTTCCCTTATTCACTTGGCTTACTAATTGTTGATTTTTCTTATCAATATTCTTGTGCACCTCCTCATGTAGTTTCTTCACCAAATCTGCCTTTCTCTTCCCATCCAAACTACTCCTCTCATTATAAGGTAAAGGCATTAAATCCAAAGGGGTTAGAGGATTAAAACCATAAAATGAAAAAGGGAAAGATTCTATCTTTGTGGTGGTTGATAGGTTTTCCAAAATGTCACATTTCATTCCTTGTAATAAAACTGATGATGCCACCAACATTGCTAATTTATTCTTTAGGGAAGTGGTACGTTTGCATGGCATTCCTCAAACTATTGTTAGTGATAGGGATGGTAAGTTTCTAAGTCATTTTTGGAAAGTTTTGTGGAGTAAAATTGGAACCAAATTGTTGTTTTCTACTACTTGTCATCCACAAACTGATGGTCAAATTGAAGTTGTTAATAGGACTTTAGGAACTTTGTTGTGTGCTATTGTCCAAAAGAACTTAAAGAATTGGGAAGAATGCATTCCATTTGTTGAGTTTGCTTATAATAGAGTTGTGCATTCTACTACCGGTTTCTCACCTTTTGAAATTGTTTATGGTTTTAATCCTCTAACCCTTTTGGATTTAATGCCTTTACCTTGTAATGAAAGGAGTAGTTTGGATGGGAAGAGAAAGGCAGATTTGGTGAAGAAACTACATGAGGAGGTGCACAAGAATATTGAGAAGAAAACTCAACAAATAGCAAGCCAAGTGAATAAGGGAAGGAGGTGTGTTGTATTCGAACCAGGTGATTGGGTTTGGGTGCATATGAGAAAAGAAAGATTTCCAACTCAAAGGAAGACAAAGCTTCATCCAAGGGGAGATGGACCTTTTCAAGTAGTTGAAAAGATCAATGACAATGCATACAAGCTGGACCTACCTGGTGAGTATAATGTGAGTGCTACCTTTAATGTTAGTGATCTTTCTCCTTTTGATGTAGGTGTTGGAGATTCGTGGATGAATCATCTTGACGAGGGAGGGAATGATGCAAACAACAAAGCATACAAAGGTAAGGATCCAATTCAACTTCCCAGTGGTCCCATTACAAGAGCAAGAATGAAGAAATTCAAGAAAACACTAAATGGGATTATTCAAGGCTTCTGGAATGATCTTGCCACAATTCAAGAATGCAAGAATGAATCATTCATCAAAATGCGGATTCAAGACTCAAATCAAAGTTTGGTGACAATGATTCAAGTCGATGAAGGCCAAAACATGGGCATGTACTTAGGCCTTTAGTTTGTTTTTGATGTTTTTGGGCCTTATCAATATGATATAAGCCCAAGTTCAAATAAATTAAGTGTGCTTATGTAATTAGTGAGTTTTGGGCATATTTATGTTAGGTATAAAGCCCAAAACGAGTTTAGATTTATTTCTTGTTTAGGAATCAATTCCTAACTAGGAAACTTCAATCCTTGTTTAGGAAGATTCCCTAGTCTATGTTTTATTCCAATTTAGGATGAACTTATAATTATTAGTTGTCTAGGAATCAATTTCTAAGTAGGAAACTTTAATTCTTATTTAAGAAAGATTCCCTAGTCTATGTTTTATTCCAGTTTAGGGTTGAACCTATAATTATTAGTTGTCTAGGAATCAATTTCTAGCTAGAAAATTTTAATTCTTGTTTAGGAAAAATTCCTTAGTCTATGTTTTATTCCCATTTAGGGTTGAGCCTCTATATAAACTCAACCATTCATGTAAAATGGAGTGAGATTTTGAAAAATAAAAAATTCAATTTTTATTAAGAGTGTTATCTCTTGTTTTTTATTCTTGCTTGAATCAAGTTCATACAATCAAAGCTAATTACTTTGTGCGTATTTATTCCAAGGTTCTCTTTCACAAGTTGATATTGTGTTGCGGAGATCATCATCCAAAGGTGATCATATTCCAAGGTGCTCTTTCACGGGTTGGAATTAGGTCATGGACTTGGGAAAATTCTGATTTAGCTTTCCAAGGAGTTGCTTCCAAGCGTAAAGATATTGGGTCTCAAGTTTAATATACTTGGGGTTCGTATCACCAAAATTTCATAACAAAATGGCTAAGTGTAAAAAGACTTTCATGTTTAAACTTGAGTTCCATTACTGTATGAAAAGTGGACATATGAAAATTTTTTATTATATAAGGAAGGCACACCTCAAATTAGAGGATCCTTCAAAAGCTAACCCCTAAGGACCTGAATATACTTGGGTACTTTCAAAGTAAAGATGAATTGTTTTTCTTATAGGTGTGTCAATCCACTAAGAATGATGAGTCAGTGATATGAAGATAGTGGATACTCAAGACACATAATTAGGAATGAAAGTTCAAGGAAAGATTTGATACTACCATACTTGCAAACAATGCCAAGGGTAAGCCAATTGGGATTGGCAATGTTGATAAGAATGTAATATCCCTAATTGAGAATATTTCCTTATTTAAATGGCAATATGATTGAAACCTAATGCGAACCCCAAATGAGCTTTGAGACCCAATACCTTTATGCTTGGAAGCGATTCCCTTAAAAAGCCAAATCAAGTTTACAAGGAAGAACCTCAACTCAATGATGAAAATATGTCAAGGAACCTTGGTATGTTGTGAACAAAACAAAGTAATTAACTTTGTAAGTTTGGATTATTGGTTCAAGCAAGAACCAAAATTGAGAAGTTTCTCACAAAGCACAAGGCTGTATTTTCGAATTATCAAAAGTCCCCCTATTCCTAGATTAGCTAAGTAGTTATATCATCTTAGCTAAGTTGCAAACCCTAAAATTCTTAATAACTAAAATTCAAACTTAGGCTTAAATTAAACAAACTAAAAGCCTAAATAACTAATTAAAATACCTAAAGTAGAAAAAGGATAGATATGGGCTTAATTAATAAAATCAGCTCAATGACAATATGAGAATAAAGTAAAATAATTAAATTTGAAAATAGAAAGCATAGGCAGCCTAGCCTATTGTGTGCAGCTTGCTTGGCACCTCAGCCCAGCTCGCCCGATGCTTCAGCCCAATTTGAATGAATAATGGCAGCCTTCTAAACACTTGAATAGATTAGGAGTGTAATTTGGCCTTTTCATCTTGACATTGTGTTATGGAGCAACCTACACATCAAGTTTCATGGATTCAATTTCAAAAGGCTTTTAGTCCAATTAGCATGCCTTAAGGACCCATAATAAGGTCTGGATCCAAGAAGCTTCAACAAGCCTTAATCCATCATCTACAAGGCTTGGTGAATTCAGATAGTGTAGGTTTACAAGGCCACCAAAGTTTTAGGCTTAGTTCTAATCAAGCCCAATATAATTTAAGCCAAGTCAATGTTACTAATGGGCTTAGTTAAGAATGTTAATGGGTTTCAAAAGGGTTAGCCAGTCATCATTTAGAATCCACTAATTTTATTTAGTTTATTATTATTTGGGCTATCCATGTTAAGTATTAAGCCAAAATTCAATTTATTAAAGTTTTTAGCTAAAGTTAAGCTCAAATTATAATTCACACCATTAAAGGTAATGATAACCTTTAATTGTTAGGTATTGATGATTCTAAGCTCAAAGGTCAGATGTTAAGTTTTATTTATCTTTAATTGTAAGGTATTGATTACCTTTTATTATTAGGAATTGACGATAAGTATTAATAGTCTTAAATTTTTGTCTTTTGGCTTGTCCTATTCTTGGAGGGATGTTCCAAGATTAAAATGGGCAGATTTTTGTAATGAAAAGCGAGATTTGAATTGTTTATGGTAAAAACAAACCTAAAAGTTGTTTTGCTTTTGTCTTGATGTTCTTGTGTAGAATACATGCTTAAGGAACATTCAAGTAGACTAATCATCTTTTTATGGAGTGTTTCGAATCTGGAATTCAGATATGAGTTTTCTTTGTTCTAGATCTTTGATCATCTTTCTAAGCAATATGATTTTCTAGCCTTTCTTAGGGGTTAAGACTAAATTGGCTATTGGGGTTTTCAAGTTAATATTGTGGGGGTCCATAATAATCAAAGGGATTCTCAAGCTTATTCTTGGAGGTTTCGTATCTCATTGGGCTTGACTAGATTGATTAAGTGCTTGAAATCTCATCATTCCCTCCCTCCTCAAAAGGATTCATCCTCAAATCTTGACTTGAACAATTGGAACTAGGGAATGTATCACTTCTACCATCTTCTTGCTCTTATTCATCTTCTTTTACATCTAACTCAGCCACATCTTTTGCTTCCTTTAAGATTTCTAGATGAGTATTGATCGTTGAAACCTTTTCATGAATAATAACAACTTCTTCTTCTTCATCACCAATTAAAGAATCATGCTTCCTAGGCAACAAGTCACTAGCATAAATCCAAGCAGCTTCACATGTAGCTTGAACCAGCCTAGCTATGATGACTTCTCCACTATTTTCTTGATCACTTACATCTTCCAAAGAGTGCATGCTTTCATTGTCATCATCCTTGTCACTTTCAAAAAAGAGCTCTCCATTGAATGCAATCATCATCCTCTTGTTGGGGCATTGGGAAGCTATATGATTTGGACCCAAACACTTAAAGCATTTAATATCACGAGAATGGTTTGGAGTTTCATATTTACCTTTCTCCTTCTCCTTTGACATTGGTATAGCTTGTCCCTGTCTTGAGTCGAATTTGGACTTGGAATCAGTCCCCTCATCTTCCTTCCAACTTGATTTCCTTGGCTTGAATGAAGATGAACTTCGATTGTTGCCCTTACACCTAGGTTGCTTCTCAACTTAATTGCCATAACCCTAAGGTGACATCTTCTTAGAAATTCATTCCACCTTTTGTCCATTTTTTTGTTAAGTTGTTCTAGGAACTCTAAGAAATTTCGCTCATCATCTTTACCTTTGGTACTCCTGGTGAAAACCTGAAAAAAAGTGTTAATAAAGCAAAAACATCACTTCACTCCCTCACGTGTTTCACTCAAGTAATAAATTACTCAAGTTCTCTTGTGTTTATTTTCACACAAGTCAGTAGGCTTTTCTTTAGATAATCTCACACTTTTGCCTTTTTACCTCTCAATTCTCTATTATAGTTCTTACAAGAGCCAATTTCCAAACTGCACAAAATTAATTTTTTTTTTCTACAATTAACCAAGATTTAAAAGTGAAATTTGACACAAGTTTAAGGTAAAACAGAAACAAGAATACCTAGAAATAATAACCCTAGACATTTTTGACAATGACAGAATGAAGACATCAAACAAGAATTTTACCAATAAATTGGAAAAATTATAAAATTAAATAGAAATAAAATAGATAATAAGATGAGAAGAACATAACTAACAGCACTCAAAATGGAGTTTTCTACAGAAAATTATAACAAAATGAAATTTATTGAGAAACCAAGAAATGCAAATTTTGAGGCCTAAATGATGGAATTTGGCTGAAAAACAATGGAATCATGAGCAAAGCTAGTGTCTTTTGATCGTTGGCCCATTTCTCTTGGAACTGTGTACTCAAAAGGATCAAAAAACGCAATTCTCTCAATACTAGATTTTTTTTTCAAATTTCCAAGAAGGAACAGATAGCTGCTATAGAAATAGGGTTGGAAACGGAAAAGGAAACAAAGATATCAATGAAAACAAAAAGGAAACAATAAAAGAAAGGAAAAAAATAATAAAAAAACAAATCAGAATGGGATAAGGAAACTCAAACGAAAATTGGAAGCAAATCCTAGCTTGTTTTTTGGAAGGTAAGCTTGATTTGGTCAACTCCTTGATTCTCCTTAATTTGATTTGATTCTGATAATCTTTTTTTTTTCTTTCACTCTAGAATTGGAAACAAACACCATATATTCCTATATATTCTGATTTGGCCAAGATTCTTTCCTTTTTTTTTTTTATTTCCTTGACTGATTTCAAGATTCTTTCCTCTCTTTTTTTCCTTTTTTTCTAGCCAAATGCTCTTCTTTTTTTTTTTTTTTTTAATTTAGCAACAATTCGAAAGAAAAGAAAAAAAATAAGCAAATAAAAGATCAAACACAAAAAGCCAACGAAAACACAAAGAATGAAAGGAATAGAAATACGAACGGATAGAAGATAGAGAACCAAAACAAAATGAATCAACGAATTTGGATTTTTTTTCATTGTTGAATTCAGGCCTGAAACACAAGGAACAAAATTAACAAAAATGAAACACAAACGAATTTTAACAAAAACAAAAATGAAATGGAAAGATATAACCTGATTTAGAGCCTAAGCTTTGATACCAAACTGATACGAACCCCAAACAACCTACTTTGAAACCCAATACCTTTATGCTTGGAAGCGACTCCCTTAGAAAGCCAAATCAAGTTTACAAGGAAAAATCTCAACTCAATGACAAACCTATGTCAAGGTCCTGTGTTAAGGAACCTTCATATGTTGTGAACAAAACAAAGTGATTAACTTTAGAAGTTTGGATTGTTGGTTCAAGCAAGCATCAAAATTGAGAAGTTTCTCACAAAGCACAAGGCTGTATTTTTGAATTATCAAAAGTCCATCGATTCCTAGATTAGCTAAGTATTTATATCATCTTAGCTAAATTACAAACCCTAAAATTCTTACTAACCAAAATTCGGACTTGGGCTTAAATTAAACAAACTAAAAGCCCAAATAACTAATTAAAATACTTGAATAGATTAGGAGTGTAATTTGGCCTCTTCATCTTGACATTGGGCTTGACTAGATTAATTAAGCCCTTGAAAATTCCTTGAATACAATTGGATCTGTATGCAAAGCTCATGATCCAAATACCATTGACTGATTTATAGGAAACTTTATACAACCTTATTTTCTTCTTGAATGATCCATCAATCATGCACAGTGATTGTATTGTATGCATACCTTTGTAAGCTATCTTAATAGAAATGACAACCTTGAAGAATCTCCTTGAAGTCTTTATCATGTATGTATTTGTAAGCTTCTTGCAAGGCATATGGATTCTCATCAAAACCATTGATGGATTGACTTGAATGCTTGATGGAACTTTCTTTCCATAGAATTTCAAAATTTTATAAAAGTCTTTCACTTGCATCAAAATTTCATGAATTTTATCTTTTTTATAACACTTATATGTAACATTTTCTTCTTTATTTAATCTTAAAATGAGGTGACTCTTAATTCAATTCAACTTAATTACTTGACTTTATGCAATTTTGTTGCACTATGGTTGCATTTTGGTTGCTTTATAGTTGATTTTTAGTATCTTTGATATAATTGTTTGAATTTTTTTTAATTGGATGATATCTTAGTCCATAAAATGTACAACTCAATATATTTTGATCTTTAGTTAAACTGGTAATTGTATTTGATATGAATCCCAAGTATATTAAACTTGAGACCTAATTATCTTTATGCTTAGAAGCAACACTTTGGAAAGCTAAACCAGGTTTCCCCAAGTCCGCGACCCAAATCCAACCAGTAATAAAGCACCTTGGAATATGATCACCTTTGGATGATAATCTCCGTGACACTATACTAACTCGTGAAAGAGAACTTTGGAATAAATATGCACAAAGTAATTAGCTTTAATTTTATGAACTTGATTCAAGTAATAATAAAAAACAAGAGATCACACTCTTAAGAAAACTAAATTTTTTTATTGTTCATAACTTAACTTAATTTTATTACATGAATGGTTGAGTTTATAGGAGATCTTCCTAAATTAGAAGAAAACATGAACTAGGAAATCTTCCTAAACAAGGATTGAAGTTTCCTAGTTAGAAATTGATTCCTAAACAAATAATAAGTTATAAGTGAGTTAGGCTACTAAATATGATAAGTTTAAGGCCTAAAAACATCTAAAATTGAAGTAAAACAACAAAAATCAGAAAATAAAATGAATTACATAGCCTAAGCTCTCGTTACGCTCACAACGCTGTCACGCTTATGATACGAACCCCAAGTCTATTAAACTTGAGACCTAATTATCTTCACGCTTGGAAGCAACTCCTTGGAAAGCTAAATCAGGTTTTTCCCAAGTCTGTGACCCAAATCCAACCCGTGATAGAGCACCTTGGAATATGATGACCTTTAGATGATGATCTCCGCGACACAATACTAAACTCGTGGAAGGGAACCTTGGAATAAATACGTACAAAGTAATTAGCTTTGATTGTATGAACTTGATTCAAGTAAGAATCAAAATCAAGAGATTACACTCTTAAGAAAACTGAATTTTTATTGATCATAACATAACTTCTTTTTATATGAATGGTTGAGTTTATATAGAGGCTTAATCCTAAATTAAAATCAACTATAGAATAGGAATTCTTCCTAAACAAGGATTGAAGATTCCTAATTAGAAACTAATTCCTAAATAATAACTAAGCTAGAACAAAATTCTAGAACAAGTTAGGAATCCTTCTTATACAAGAGAAGCTATTTCCTAACTAGAAACTGAAATCTAATTAATTAAACTATAAAATTCGGATGGGCCTTTGACCTAACATAAAATAGGCCCAAAACTAATTAAAACATGAAAATAAAGTAGTTTAAACAACTCTTGGGCTGTATGCATAACATAGGCAGCCCAAACACTAAATAAAACATGATAAATTGACTTTGGAAAGCCCAAATATAGAGGGTCCAATTTGAATGAAGAATGGCAGCCTTGTAAACACTTGAATAGATTAGGCCCAAGTAAATAGGAATGTAATTTGGCCTCTTCATCTTGACATTGGGCTTGAATAGATTGATTAAGCCCTTGAAGCTTCCTTGAATACAATTGGATCCATATGCAAAGCTCATGACCCAAATATCCTTGATTGATTTATAGGAAACTTCATACAATCTCATATTCTTGTTGGATGATTCACCAATCATGTACAATGGTTGGATTGCATGTCTTTGTAGGCTATCTTGGTAGAAATGACAACCTTGAAGAACCTTCTTGAAATCTTTATCTTGAAAATATTTGTACGATTCTTGCAAGGAATGTTGATTCTCATTAGCTTATAATAGAGAGCTTTCAATATGCAATCGTCACGAACAACATTCAAGAAGCAATAAATTAAGAAACTCAAATATTTGCAAAAGATATATAGAAGAAAAACAAGAATTACTAAGAGCACAAGAAGGTTTTTTTTTTTAATTTGAAAGATGTTTTGGATAAGGAATTAAAATTTGCAATGAAAATCTTGAATTGAACAATAATTGTAAAGATTCCAATAAGAGTAGGATTCTTAATTATACAAGAAATCAAATTAGAAACATGAACCCTTTATCACTAAAGAATTTCGAATTCTGTATATATATATATATATATATATATATATATATATATATATATATATATATATATATATATATATATATATATATATATCTTTTTTTTTCCACTTTTCTTCTTTTTCGTCTTCTTTTGAACAGAAATTTTTTTTTTTATGTATTTTTTTTAAACTACAAACACCAAATCTGATTTCACTAGATTTGATCAAAAGAAATTAGATCAAACAAACTAACAAGAGTAAAATTCAAAGAGACAATAATATCCCAAATAAAAAGAATAAAGAAAACACAAGAATACCAAGAGACAAACTTAGAAGAACAAAAGAAAAAACAAGAAACCAAAATCAAAAACACAAAATTGTTAAGGATAAAACCTAATCTAGAGCTAAAGCTTTGATACCAAATGATATGGAACCTCCATGAATAAGCTTGAGAATCCCTTTGTATATGCGAAGCCCCAACACATTAACATGAAAACCCCAAGATCAATTTGGATTCAACCCCTAAGGAAGGTTATAAATAAGATTACTTAGATAAATTGATCAAGAATTAGAATAAAGAAAACTCAGTTTCTAGATTCTAATTTTGAAGCACTCCACAAGTAGGTGATCAATCTACTTGAATGTTTCTTCAAGCATGTATTCTATGCAAGAACACAAAGATAAAAAGCTAATAGCTTTTTTTGGTTTATCAATAACAAATCTAATCTATCCTTTCATTACAAAAATCTTCCCATTTTAATCTTGGAACATCCCTCTAAGAATAGGAAAAGCCAAAAGGCAACAATTTAATACCATTAATACCTATTGATACGAACCCCAAATATATTAAACTTGAGACCCATTTATCTTACACTTGGAAGCAACTCCTTAGAAAGCTAAATCAGGTTTTCCCCAAGTCCACGACCTAAATCCAACCTGTGATAAAGCACCTTGGAATATGATCACCTTTAGATGTGATCTCCACGACACAATCCCAACTCATGAAAAAGAACCTTGGAATAAATACGCACAAAGTAATTAGCTTTGATTGTATGAACTTGATTCAAGCAAAAATCAAAACCAAGAGATCACACTCTTAAGAAAACTGAATTCTATTGATCATAACTTAACTTAACTTTACATGAATGGTTAAATTAGAATCAGCTAAGGATTAGGAAATCTCCTAAATTAGAATCAACTATGGAATGGGAAATCTTTCTAAATAAGGATTGAAGTTTCCTAGTTAGAAATTGATTCCTAAATAAATAATAAGCTATAACTGAGTTGGGCTACTAAATATGATAAGTTTTAAGGCCCAAAACATTTAGAATTAAAGTAAAATAATAAAAATCAGAAAATAAAATGAATTACACAGCTTCACTTTTTGTTGTGCTCGCAACACTGTCGTGCTTGCAACAAAGAGTTTTTAACCTGCTGTCGTCACAGTCGTGACGCTGCCAATTTTCAGCTTTTGTGCACTTTCATCTTATGCCATGTTTTAAGCTTGACTCTTCATGTATTGACCCCAATAACTTAGAATATGTTTTAATCTCTTCATTTTGATATGATTGATATGTTGATAAAATCCTTGAAGCTTCCTTGAATATGATTGGATCCATATGCAAAGCTTGTGATCCAAATTTCCTTGATTGGATTGTAGGAAACTTCATACAATCTCATATTCTTTTTGATGATTCACCAATTATGTACAATGGTTGGATTGCATGTTTTTGTAGGCTATCTTGGTAAAAATGATAACCTTGAAGAACCTTCTTGAAATCTTTATCTTGCAAATATTTGTAGGATTCTTGCAAGGAATCTTGATTCTCATCACCTATCATCAATTCCTAATAATAAAAGGTAATTAATACCTAACAATTAAAGACAATTAAAACTTAACTTAACATCTGACCTTTTAGAGTCATCAATACCTAACAATTAAAGGTCATCATTACCTTTAATGTTGTGCATTAAAGATAATTTAAACTTAACTTTAGCTAAAAATTTTAAGAAACTGAATTTTGGCTTAATAATTAATATGGACGGCCCAAATAATAATAAACTAAATAAAAACCAAAATAAAATTAGTGGATTCTAAATGATGAATGGCCAACCCTTTTGAAACCCATTAACATTCTTAACTAAGCCCATTAGTAACATTGACTTTGCTTAAATTGTATAGGGCTTGATCTGAACTAAGCCTAAAATTTTGGTGGCCTTGTAAACCTCCACTAACTAAATTCATCAAGCCTTGTAAATGATGGATTAAGGCTTGTTGAAGCTTCTTGGACCTAGACCTTGTTATGGGTCCTTGAGGCATGCTAATTGGACTAGAAGCCTTTTGAACTTGAACCCTTGGAACTTGATGTGTAGGCTGCTCCATAACAACACTTTTAAGAAAACTAAATTTTTTTTATTGATCATAACTTAATTTTATTACATGAATGGTTGAGTTTATATAAAGGCTCAACCCTAAATTAGAAGTAAACATAAACTAGGAAATCTTCCTAAACAAATAATGAGTTATAACTGAGTTGGGCGACTAAATATGTTAAGTTTAAGGTCCAAAAACATCTAAAATTAAAGTAAAATAACAAAAATTAGAAAATAAAATGAATTACACAGCCCAAGCTCTCATTGCACTCACAATGTTGTCATGCTCGGAACAGAGAGCTTTCAATCTGCAATCATCATGGGCATGACACTTGTCGTGAGCGTGATGTTTTTTAGTTTTTAGCACTTGTGCAATTTCTTCTCATGGCCATGTTTGAAGCTCTCTTCATGTTTTTGACCCCAATTACTTGGAATGTGTTTTAATCTTTTCATTTTGACATTGGGTTTGAACATATTGATAAAATCCTTGAAGCTTCCTTGAATATGATTAGATCCATATGCAAAGCTTATGATCCAAATTTCCTTGGTTGGATTGTAGGAAACTTCATGCAATCTCATATTCTTCTTGGATGATTCACCAATCATGTACAATAGTTGGATTGTATGTCTTTGTAGGCTATATTGGTAGAAATGACAACCTTGAAGAACCTTCTTGAAATCTTTAACTTGCAAATATTTATAGGATTCTTCCAAGGCATCTTGATTTTCATTAGCATTGCATAAGATTTCCTTCAAAATTTTTCAAAAATTTCTGATTTTCCCAAAATCGCGGTCATTACCTTGTTATTGTAGTTGGACCAAGGAGTCATGGTCGCAACTTAGGATGCTAACAACTTTAAAAATAGTTGTATGCAATGGGAAAATCTGCATTTAATTCAAAAACTAGCCATTTTGTAGTTATTTTCACCAATTTTTAGCCTATAAATACCCTATTCTATCAATTCTAATTGTTTTCTAACACTCACTTCACCTCTTACTTGAATTCCTATCAATTTCTAACTCTCGCTCTTTCATTCTCCTTGCAAATCTCTTTAATCTTTCTTTTCTCTTCAATTTCATGTTCACTACTGGCCTCAAGAAAGAGTTCAAGGAAAGGAAAGGAGATTCAAACCTCTCAACAACTCTCTCCTCTAAAACTTATGAGGGGAATTACCCAAGAGGAAAAACAAAACTACCCAAGAATCCAAGACAAACCCATACTTTCATCCAAAATTCCTAGCTTAGTTTGTTTCAAAAATTTAGGAATTGAAGATAGTATTATTGTTTTTCTTAATAATCTTCAATAGGGGAAGTTTGTATTCACTAATGAAGATGGGTATGAAGAGCTTACAAGGGAATTTCTTACCACCCTTGTTGTCCACAAAAAGCTTCACCCAACTCATGGACATTATGCAATCAATTTTTGATTTTTTGGTAAGCTCTATGAACTTTCTCTCAAAGACCTTGCCAACATTTTTAGCCTTCAAACCAAAAGAGCCTACAACTCAAGTGACTTTTCCATTGAACTTAACCCTTTTTGGATTGAAATTTCCACTGAACCCAAATTCGATCCAAAATCTTCCTTAGCCAAGTACATCAAAACCCTTTCCATTTAGGTCCTTCATAGAATTGGCACCCTTTCTATCAATGCTAGAAGGGATAGGAGAGAAAAAGTCTCCCAAAGAAAGCTCTTTTTTCTTTATGGCCTAGTGAAAGGAAAGAGCATTCAAACCACTCGTTTCCTTATAGATCAATTTTTTCACCTCTCATCTACTAAAAAAAAGGTGCAATTCTTCTATCTTCTCATATCATTATCATTGCCAAATATGTTGGGGCTCTTACTCCACCTAACAAGGCCCTTCTCTAACATCACATCAAAAAATCCCTTATTGATTTTTAATATATGATCAATGCCAAGGCATTGAGAGAGAAAGAAGAGAAATATAAATATATTTTTGGAGAAATGGGGGTTTAAGAAAAGATAACAAAGTGGCCAAGAGTGGTGATTAGGGAAGGTAGTCAAGCGAGAGAAAAGGAAACCCAAGAAGAGCCATTGAAACCCAACCTCCTAGTGGCCCAACCTCTTCCAATATGGAAATGATGTTTTCCATTAGCCTCTTTGATAATCTCTATTAAGATATATATTATATATAAGGCAAGATGGGGTTACCTCAATGTCACTCAGAGGATTGGGAATCAAGTGAAGAAAGTGATTAAGATATTGAATCTTAGATTTAGGATTCCTCTTTTCTCTTTTTATTTCAACTTTTTCCTTTTGTCCTTTATTGTTTTAGCATTCCTTTATTTTTGGCATTTTATCTCATGATGTACTTTGCTTTCAAGTGAATGCAAATTATATATTTTATTTACTTTGATCTTGTGTCTCTTTATTTTTATTTCTCTTTATGTTTACTTGCTTTTTGATATTGCCAAAGTGGGAGAAATAACTTAAATATAAAATTGTCATTGGATAATCGACAAAGGGGAAGATTTGTTTTAATTGATTAAGGGGGAGAACTTAATGTTTTGTTTTGATAACATAACTTAATGCATTATTTTGACATAAAGAATATTTTGTGTTATATCTTTTGAATCTTGAACACTAAATTTTTTTACTTATTAGTTGTTATGAATTTCATAAATTGAGGGGGAGCAATCCTAATTTTAATGAATTGAAAGTAATTTTATATTTAAGTTCAATTTGATTGTCAAAATCAAAAGGGGGAGATTGTTGACCTAAGTTATTTCAAAACTTAGTCAATCTCTATTTTGATCTTGTCAATCAAATTAAAGCTATCTAATATGTGTATTAAGTATTTGTTTTATAGATTAAATATATTTGATAGCTTGAAAATTTCAAAAATTAATAAATTGTCTCAAGTCTTAAGCATAGCCTCTAAGTCGCGACCAAGATACAAGAATCACGACCACGACCCATAAATTGCAACCGCAACTACTCCATCGCAACCAAGATTAATCAAAGGCCAAGTTTTCAAAGTTTCTACCTCGAGCCACAGTGGGAAACATAACCTCAGTCTCAATAGTGACCAAGGGTATGATCCAAGATTTGCAACTGCTATATGGTAGTTATGGCCATAACTTGCTTACAGAAGCCCTCCAATGGATAGTTGAGCCACTAATGAGAAGATGCCATATGTCAACTAGCTATTGAGATATTCAAAGATAATGACTACGAAAATATTATCTCGAGTGTGAAAATGATGTCATGATCTCAAAAAAGCCTCGACGACAGCGACACTTCTCTTACATAGCATTTAATGCAAAATTTTATAGTTGTTATGAAGATTTCTTTTTCATACACTTTGTAACAGGAATTTGGAGGGAGAAAACTATAAATACTCCCTTCAAAGGCCCCCATAATAAGCTAACAACCTTCATTTAGGCAAAACTCTTGCAAATTTATTTCTCAAAGGCTTAACCTTTTAATTGTATCTATTTGGTTGTTTAAGAGCATTTATTACTCAAAAGGGTTAAGTATTGCCATTGAAATACTTGTATAGGTTTGGGAGTGAGTCTTAGGAACTCTTGTTTAGGTTTGAGTATAAACTTTTGTAAAACACTTTGTTGAGTTTTAAAGTTAGCCTTTTCAAAACTCTTGTTTAGATTTTCAGAGTGAGCCTTGAGAAAACTCTTATAAGGTTTGGTGTGAGCCTAAATACCAAGTTGGGAGTGACTTGGTAAAACTCCATAGATAGTGGAAATACCCAATAATGTGATTGGGAAGTGGACGTGGAATTGTTGGATCTAAACCACTTTAAATCTTGTGTCTTTATCTTTCTTTCCTTATCTCTTTCCATCTAAATTTTAATTTCCCACGAATTCAACCCCCTTTTCTTAATGCACAAGGGCAAACAAATATTCATTGAATTTCTTGTGAAACATATTTTAATTTGACATATTAAGACTTGTAAAAAAAGAAATAATAAATATATTTAAAAATAAAATTTTAAAAATTAATAAAAACTTAGGATTATTAATTGTTTCTGTTTATAAATAATGAACCCATTCTAGCTGTATTCTCTAAACCTAATTAGAAAGTTTGTAACTAGTGTTTTATGATCTACTAATTACTAACTTAACCCTATAAGTACTTTATAAATAGTCTTGTAAAACTCAGTGTACAGTTTATCACTCACTTTAATAAAAATTACTTTTGCTTTATATTTGTATGATCACTCCTATTTAAATTGATATTTTCTTGCAACCTAAATATTCACCATAAAATTGATGGTAGAACTTATATATCCACCCTTAGTTGATGGTTCTTACAGTCCATATATTAGATTGCTGAACGGAAGTTAATAGTGGCAACCACCTATATAATAGAAAGTCGAATTAAATTATTTGCATATATCCCTAGTTGAAGGTTGACAATGTTCTGACGTCTATATACTTTAGATTATATTGTTTTATTGCACAAATCCTTTGAATTCAGTATTAACATAACTGAAATAAATGACTCTTAATTAGATTATTTAAAAGTTTTAATTTTAATTAATTTGGTTAGAACAATTTAAGGTTAACAAAATGAAATTAATCTTAAATCTAAAAATTTTATTCTAAATAAAATCCAAAACTTAATTTTAAGATTGGTTGAATATAATGAAAATTTTGACAAACAATTCAATATATATTCTATTTTAAGCAATCAACTTTAAGAAGTAAATAATTTGCCCTTTGAGGTGCTCTATATTCATGGAGCCTTTTCTCTCTTTATGAGTCCCTTTTTGTAATCCTTGAGCATGGCATTTTCTATCCCTAACTTCTATCATCTAGTTCAGTCCCTACCTATTTTTCTACCTAGTTTCTTGGCAGTGTCTTTCTTTATTTGTATTTATTGCATGTTTTTTTGTCCTAAGTCTTAGGTTATTGCATCGGCATTTATGGATACGAAGGTGGGGAATTCAAATGAAACGTGAGCTCTTATAGATAAAACCAAGAAGCTATAATATTAGGAGTGTACTTTATCTCTATCCTCAGACTCCTCTATCTTAGGTGGAAAGAAGAAATTTGTTGTAGCTGGGAAACCAATTTCAATCAAGAATCCAGGTTTTATGGTCATCAAAGCCTCTCTCCTTAGATATTGGACATTGAAGAATGACTTTGAAATGAAAAAGGAAACTGGTAAGTATTTTATTTTTGAAATTTAGATGTGAAGAGGATAAAATCTAAGTCCTCCAAGGGGTGCGTTGGTCGGTTGATAATAATTTACTGGTGTTTAAGGATTGGCCACCTAAAATGTTTATAAATCAGTTGGATTTCTCTTGTTCTCCATTGTGGATTCAAATTAGAGGAATCCCACCATACCAAATTAACAAAAATAATGCTGAGAGGATTAGGGGATTGTTTAAGGGCTTATTAGAGATGGATGATGAGCCCTAACATTTTTATTGGATCGAAAACATTCATTAGGCTAAAAGTAATGGTGGGGTGGAGAAACCATTTCCTATTGGTTTTTGGAGCAAGAAGGAGGAGTCAGAACTATTGGATCAAAATTTGCTATGAAAGGTTACCAAATATGTGTTAATAAAGAAGATGAGATATACCAAGCTGCTCTAAAAATAGGGGCTCTTCCATATAGGCTTACTATGAGAGCTCTGGCTGGGGGTGATGGTGTTAAGATTCAAAGGTTACTTTTGAGGTGCCATAGAGGTCAAGGCAGAGGGATTAAAAGAAGATTTGCTAGGGGCACTCACTCTAGATTGGCTTCTCTGGGCTCTAAAACTAACTAGCCATAAAAGTCTTAATGGAATGGATCAGTCTAATAGGATAATTCTAGCTCAATAGGTAGGAGGTCTGGATAATAGCTCTTCCACATTTGGAGCTACTTCATCCAACAATCGGCAGGTTGGAGAAGGATGTTCCTCTCATGCGCAAGACATGCGAGTAAGCTTAGTGATAAAGAGGAAGGAAGGGGAGGGTGATTCCAATACTCTGACCGAGGGTGTTGAAGTACATGGTATGATTATGGAAGGTCAATCACAACTTTTTTCTAGAGACTTTCAAGAGTACATAAGTATTTAATGAACGGATGTGGTATGCAGAAGAAGAAAAGCAACTTGCTATAGTAGGCAATCTAGAATCTTTGAGCTTGAGCCAAATGACTCAGGCCCAAGAAAATGGAAGAATAGAGAAGATAATAGGAGTAGATTGGGTAGCAAGAAAGCAGTGCAAAAAGGGGTTGTGCCTAATCTTTTGGGCTCTTGTCTCTTCAAAAAGCACATTAATAAGGCCCATAATTTTAATTCTTCTTAGGCCAGCCATAAACTGATCTAATGGACTTTGGAAATACAATAAGGCATTGGAGTGGGAAAATCTGCAGTTAACAATATAAGTAGTTTGGTGAGGATATCTAAGACAAATATTGTAGATGTTGGAACAACTGAATCACATCATAGGATTAGAATTAAGCAACTTGCAAGACATAGGGTCATTAATTGTAGTGAAAATTCTAACAACTTTTCCATTACTAGTAATACTAGCAGTGGGGTTAAGATTGAGGAATTGGGAAAAGAGGATGATCAAGGTTTTTCTTCTTCAAGTGATGGCATTGGTAGCTCATTTAAAGCCACCATGGCACCATGAAGATCCTTTTATGGAACTGTCAAGGTTTGGAGCAACCTCAGATAATTAGGGCTCTTAGAGAGCTCATTAGCTTTCATCGTCCATCCTTGGTGTTCTTGTCAGGGACCAAAAATACCAAGGACTATTTGGAGAAATGGAGATGCAAATTAGGGTTTGATTTTTTTTTTTTTTTTTTTTTTTTGTATATGTTAATCCAAACAAGATGGTTGGTGGGTTGCTTTTATGGTGGAAGGGGTCAATTGAGGTCTCAATTCTAAATTCTTCTAATAGTTTCATCCATACAAAATGTTATAGACCTGATAAAGACAAATTGTGGTACTATTCCTTTTGTTTATGGGTGCCATATTGAAGTAATAAGGAAGAAATTTTGGCTGAATTTTCTAATCTAAAACCTAAAGGAGATGAGGCTTGGCTTTGTGGAGGTGATTTCAACTTAATTTGATTTTAATGGGAGAAGGTAAGGGGTCACTCAACTAATGACTATCAATTGGGTATCTTTAATGATTGCATCAACAACATTGAATTAATGGATTTGGAGGGGAAAGGACTATTATACATATGGTATAATAAAAGATAGGGGGAAAAAGGAATAGCCCAACTGCTAGATCGATGCCCATATAATGTTGAATGGCGATTATCTTTTAGTGAGGCTCAAGTGTTTCATGAGTTTATGATAGGTTCAAACCATCTTTCATAAATTTTAGATATGGATAGTCTAAGAATGCGAACAGCTTACAGGTTCAAATTTGAATTTAAGTGGATAGAACTTCCAAAATGGCTCTTTGAGGTTAAAAAAACCTAGGGCAATCATAGTGGGGATGATGGGATTCAGGAAATTAATAAGAAATTATTTTTTTGTGCTTCACATTTGTAAGAATGGAGAAGGAGAGTGGTGGGCAACTCTCGCTTATATATTGATGAAATCAAAAAAGAATTGGAAGAGTTGGGAAGGAATCTTAATGATATTTGCTATAAAGTAGCAGAAACCCATCTTGTTTAAAAACTTGACTCATAATGGGCTATGGAGGAAAAACACTAGATTCAAAGATCAAGAATTAAATGGCTTCGTAAGGGAGACCACAATAAGAAGTTTTTTAATGCTTCAGTGATTCAATGAAATCAAATCCTTTGAATTAAAGATGATAATGAAAGGTGGATTGAAGGAGACTAGAAGATCAAATCATCTTTCAAAGATTTTTCTCTTGAATTTATTTTGTATGCCCCAATTTACTAACATGGAACCAGTATTATCAACCATTCAGTGTTTTGTATATGATGAGATAAATGTGAAATTGCTAGCATCGATGGAGGATGAGGAAGTTAAAAGAGTAGTTTTCAGTTTGGGAGCATTAAAAGATCCAAGACCATATGGGTTTCCTAGGATCTTATATCAGAAAGCATGGCATGAGATCGAGTTTAGTGTCTGTTCAGCTGTGAAGTCTTTTTTTTCATACTAGAGTGATGCCTATAGATTTAAAGAAGACCAATTTAGTTCTCATCCCCAAAGTGCCTATGCCCACTCAGGTAACTCAATTTTGCAATATAAGTTTGTACAATTTTATTTATAAAGTTATTTCTAAGATTATTGTTCTTTGACTTAAACCTTGGCTCAATTCCTTAATTCATCCTTGCAAAGCTGTATTTATTCCTAATAGGGCTATTCAAAACAACATCCTTATAGTTCATGAGGTGGTGAATGCATTTAAATGGGCAAAGTCTAAAAGAAAATTTCAATTGCATCATTACATAGATATATATAAAGCATATGACTCTATGAGCTGGTAGTTTTTATGTAAAGCTCTTTTAAGAATGGAGTTCTCGGATGCTTTTGTTAATATTATCTAGCAATGTATCTCAACAATGACTTATTAAATAATAGTGAATAGGGAGACTTCATGCTCTTTTACTCCACTTAGAGGCTTAAGGCAAGGGGATCCTCTATCCCTTTACCTTTTCCTTTTAGTCTCAAGTTGCCTCTCAACTCTAATTGATCAAACAGTCCAACAAAGATAGATTCAAGGCTTCAAGATGTTTGCAAGGAGTCCTTTGTTATCTCATATGCTTTTTGTTGATGACACGGTGCTAATTGGAAAAGCTATAGTGGAGGAAGCTTAGAATTTCAAATTTATTCTCCTCCAATATGAGCAAGCTACAGGTCAAAAGGTAAATTTTTCAAAGTCCTCAATTCTCTTCAATCATAATACACCATCAACTAAGAGAAGACAAATTGAAGAGGTCATTGTCATGGTGCAAATGAATTCTTCTAAAAAATATCTTGGTCTTCCCACCCAATGGGGGAGATCCAAATCACAGACGCTATCTTTTCTTATAGAAAGGGTGTCCCAAATAGCACAATCATGGAAGCAAAAACTTTTATCAACAGGTGCAAAAGAGGTGATGATAAAGGTTGTTCTCACAGCTATTCCCACATATATTTTACATACTTCCAAGCCCCTTTTAGTGTTCATAAAAAATTGGATAGTTTGCTATCCAATTTCTGATGGGGAAAAGCAAATCAAAGAAAAGGGGTGGTGTTTGAAAAATGTCAAAACTTAGCCTTGTCAAAATTGAATGGAGGTCTTGGTTTCCGAAGCTTCAATAATTTTAACTTGGCTGTGGTGGCTTACCAGGCGTGGAAGATTGTTACCAATCCAGGTTGTCTTTGGGCAAAACTGGTAAAGAGCATCTATTTTCCAAATCGTGATTTTTGGCAAGCAGTGAAAGGAAGTTAGGCCTCTTGGAGCTAGGCTAGTTTATTGGAAGCAAGAGACTTATTGAAGATAGGGGTAAGGAAAAACACAAGTAATGGTAGAGACACATTATTCTAGGTAGATCCTTGGATTCTGGATCTTCAAAATTTAAAGATTACCTCACCACAACCTGCTGGGAATACTATTTTTAGAATGGCAGATGTGATAGGAGATAATGGTAGATGGAATTAAGATAAGCTTCAACAACTTCTTTGCAATCAAGAAATCAAAGCAATTTTAAGAATTCCCATTAGTGAAGCATCAAAAAAAGATAAGTGGATTTAGCACTTGGATAATAGAGCGAATTACTCAATTAAAAAAGCATACCAGCTTTTAGCTCAAAGAGATGAATCTAATATGCTATCAAATAGACCCTTTACATCTTCATCAATTCCAAGATTTTTTGGAACGATCTATGGAGTATTGACTTACCAACCAAGCTATCCATTTTTTTTGTGGAAAGCATCTCGTAACAACCTCCCATCTAGAGTTTAATTAGCTAAATGAAAAATCATCTCCAGCCCATTATGTCAAATTTGTCACTCTGATTTTGAAACTGTTGAGCATATTTTATTGTGATGTGAGCATGCCAAAGTGGCATGGCTTGGATGCCAACTAGGATCAACTATGTCTCTCACCAAATATTTCTTTTGCAGAATGGTGGTATTCTTGTATTACAAAATTGAAGATGGTGGGGCACTTGGAAACATTATAGCAAGCTGCCTTTCTATGATGTAATATTTGGGAGCAAAGAGATATATGTATGTTCCAAGGAAGGTGTCTTGATCCCTCCAAAACTACTATCTTAGCCACTACCCAATTCCAAGAATTTTTGTTTAATACGCACTCAAGAAATAATGTAGAGAGTGATACAACCAGATCTTCAATGCCTTCTCTGCCAATTCAATTAAAATAGAGACCACAAGAAAATGGAGTGAGTGATTAAAACAAATTTTAATGCTGGATTAGATTATGTGCAAAAAGTGGTGGCTTCGGCAATGATAGCCAGAGATTCTCAAGGTAGAATGCTGGATGGTTTAGCTGTTTCAAGATGCTTATCATCCTCGTTAGCTGCACAAGCTGAGGCGCTATTACAAAGCATCGGGTTTGTAATTAGAATGGGATGGACTAGATGTATTTTTGAGACAGATTGCAAATCACTTGCCTCTTTTTGTAATAATGAAGCTTCTGCACCTCCATGGTCTATTACAGCTCATCTTTCCTTTGTAAATAGGTTAAAGCAACATTTTGAATTGTTTCGTGTTAACTAGGTAGGCAGAGAATGTAACGTGGTAGCATATTGGGTTGCTCCTCAATTGCTTGCAAGCAATTTACCTGCTTCTTGGTTGTATTTACGCCCACTAGGCTTGTTCAGATTTTGTATGAAGATCAGCATATGCTGAATTCTTAGTAATGAAAGTTAACATTCTTGGAAAAAAAAAAAAAATTCAAGAATAAGTCCTGCATTTGTTCCTTTACTTTTTGCTAGTGTTCTCCACAATCAAACAGTAATGCAGGACAAAAAAGTAATGCAAGACAAACATAAAAAACAAATCATGAGTTTCCACAGTATGTGCACGTATACATAAAGCCAAATTAATTTTTTTTATCTTATAGAAAATTATTTCACTTGCAACAGTTTCTTCTTCTTTACTTATTATTATTATTATTATTATTTACAATCCAACAAGAGCTTCCAATAGTGAGATAGCCAATTTGCAAATAATCATATGAATAATTATAAAATTTAGCTGCTCAAAATTTGAAAGAAGCAATAAAAAGAAAAATCTCCCTTCAATAGTTGTATTTAGACACCAGGTAAAAGGTAAATAGGCATTAAATTAACCTCAAACACCAAACAAAAAGGCCATTACCAAGGAAAAATACCATACTCGAATTTAAAATTTGTCTAAAATTCAGATATACATCCTTTTGCGAGTTTCAACTTCAATAGAGTGCATTATTTTAAAAATATAAAATTAAGTCTTAAATAGATTTAACTTCTCTCATCTATCATTTCAATAAAACTTTTTTTTGTTTGGTAATATAATAAGAATTATATTTAGAAGGTAATAACTACAATATATAAGCTTGATTTTTCAACCTTTTTATTCAAGCAATATATATTTTCTTCTATTTTAAGTTTAAGCTAGCAAGCCAATTTAATTACTCAATTCTTTACTAAAAAAAAAAAAATTTAGACCATAACTTTGAATAGGTCACAAGGGACGGCTTCTAGAGAAACTAATCACTTACCTAATCCCTCTACTACAAGTCTAAAACAAAATTTAATAAAATTTACTTATACTTAAAATTTAATAAAATCAATGACTATTACCAAAAAAAAAAAAAAAAGTCTAAAACAAAATAATCATATACTAATTAATTAAGCATACATAATCATCAGCAAAATATGTAGACCCACATAGGATAAAACGCCATATGCTATGGATATATACAAAATCCAAAATAATGTATTAAATAATTGTCAACATTCACTTCAGAATAATATCTAGATATTTTTCTATATATTCTTATAAAAAGCCTTGACAATCACTGAATTTGAGCACATATGCCCCCAACTAAAAAAATGACTAGCTTTAAATGTGTGCACTTCCTTTCAATTATTCTGTACTTGATCACTATCGTCATCGGCGGCAGCATGGCGTCGCCTCCAGTAATCAAAGGCGCTTATTGGCCTTCATGGTCTGAAAATTTTCCACCATCTTCCATAGATACAACTTTGTTCACTCACATTTACTATGCTTTTCTCTTGCCAAATAATGTAACATTTAAATTCGAAATACCTGATTCAACCGCTAAACTCCTCCTAAATTTCACAATCACCCTCCATCACAAAAATCCCCCAGTGAAAACCCTAATCTCAATCGCTGAAGGAGGTGCTGATCCTCAACTCTTTGCTAGGATGGCATCAGAGGCAGGGTCACGAAATGTTTTCATAAATTCAGCAATACAAGTAGCAAGAAAATTTGGGTTTGATGGGCTCGATCTTGATTGGGAATTTCCTAAAGACCCAAAAGAAATGCAAGATTTGGGCCATTTGTTTAAAGATTGGAGAGATGCTATACAGAAAGAGGCCAAGTCAACAAACCAGCCTCCTCTATTGCTCACTGCAGCTGTGTACTTTTCCGTCGAGTTCTTATGGGCAGACACGTATAGAAAGTTTCCAGTTGCATTGATGAAGAAAAACTTGGACTGGATCAATGCAATGTGTTATGATTATCATGGTTCCTGGGATACTTCAGCTACGGGGGCTCAAGCTGCATTGTATGATCCAAAGAGTAACAAGTTATGGGCTTAAGTCATGGATCAGGGTCGGAATGCCTCGACACATGGTTGTTATGGGCTTGCCACTTTATGGTCGGACTTGGAAGCTCAAAGACCCAAACGTAAACGGAATCAGAGCTCCGGCAATTGCAATCGGCCCAGGAGACGATGGGGTGTTAACTTTTTCCCAAGTAGAAAAGTTCAACAAGGACAATGGAGCTACAATAGTATATGATGTGGAAACTGTATCAACATATTCGTATGCTGGATCATCATGGATTGGATATGATGATACTTTGTCGACATCCACGAAAATTGGGTTTGCTCAGGCACTTGGACTTCGTGGATATTTTTTTTGGGCTCTTGGTTTTGATAAAGAGTGGAAAATCTCAAAACAAGGTAAATTCGGAGTTCTTACTTTCCTTGTCATTAACGTAAATTTTAATATTGGTCAATATTAATGCATATTAAGGTAATGTTGGTTAATGCATATATCTGCAGCTTCAAGAGCATGGGCTATTGCAGAATGATGTTGAAGATTCATTATGTATTTGCCAACTCGGAAGTTTCTGAAGGGTTGAATAGCGATCAATTCAAAGAAATGATGCTGATGGAATGCAAATTTAACCCCATCTTTTGTGCGTTTCAAAGTCATTAGTTCATACTTGGAGAAAAAAAAAAGGGTCAATAGTTCATCATGTTAATAACAAGTCAATGATTTGATTATTTAAAAGACATGGGTTAGGCACTAGGTTGGAAAAAAATATATATGAGACACCAATCGAGAAAAATGTGATGCTGCTAAAAAATGTGAATAAGTTTATTAGTGAAATATTTATTTCAGTTCAAAAGTAAATGTCAAACAATCCATCTGTTTTGAAAGTGCATCAAGAAAGAAATTTTTTTTTTTAAACAGTCAGAATAAATTATTTAAATTTGAGTATATTATTCAAGTTATATATGTATCTACCATTAAATTACACATAAGTGTGCATCAAGAAAGAAATTTATTAGAATACAATTAACGTTGTCATTTGTGTAAAAAAAAAAAAAGAAAAAGACTTAATGTTATGAAAAAAATAAATTGCTTTATTAATTTGAATCAAATTTAATTTATAATTATTTATCATATATTTCGCATAACATACATAAAATTACCAAGATTATTACACAGCAAAAAATTTCCCATTTACTTGATCACTAGTTAGGTTGCGTAATTTCTTCTTCCATCACATAAATCCATATTATAATGATTTGAAAATCCAAATTTTTGGCCATCGGTTTGGGCATATGGATTTTTTGTAAATAGTTTGGATTTGTGCAGAAGCACATATGGTTCAAGATAACAGGTTCCACACCCATGTGGCTTTGGCCTAATCATCGGATAAGAAAAGAATTTGAAGCAAAATAACTTCCATGTTTCGCTCAGTGATAATAAGCCATTTTACATCTTTGACATTGATAGTTTGAACTTGTTCAATCATCATATCAAATGATAGATCATGAAAATATTCACTTTTTATTAATTTAATTTATTTTAAAATTTATTTATTTATCTTTACCTATTTTTTTATATTCTAATTAGTGTTATTAGGACAATAATTAAAAAATATAGATAAAAAAATCCTACTACTAAAGGAAGTCTCGGTTGCTGCGTCCTAGTTATCAATAGTCATCCATCAATCACTAGAGCACATAAATGCAATTACACTAATCATCCATTTGTTATATTATGAATCCATGCCCGTTAAGAATGGATGTAAGTGCCTATTGTCCCTATAAATTTTTTATATACTCACTGTGTCCTAATTTTTTTTTTAAATATTAGTACAGTTTGCCCTGACTATATATATATATATAAAGAGAGAGAATACAAGCAACAAAATTTATATAGAGTCATATAAAAGCCTTCTTTTCTCACTACTAAGGTTAACTTTCAAATGTCAATCTTTTTTTTTTTTTTTTAATTTATCTAATTATCTCAATTATGAAAATTGATTAACTTTTATGTTATTATTGGATTGAAAATTGTTAAATTGAAAGTATATTCTTTGATATTTTGTAATTCAATAAATTTATAGTATAATTTTTTATTTGTAATTACTTGAAGATATAATATTCTAAACTTGTAACTTGTATAATTGTGGTCCGCATTCACGAAGAGAACAATTATAATAATTTGGAGTAATTATGATTATATCGAACATGAATTCGGATTTCTTTTAGTCTACTAACAATTTATGAATATTTGGTAGTTTTAATCTTAATATCATGAAAATAATATTTTGTGATCATGTTAATTATTTATCTATTTTGCTTAGTATTTATCATATTTGCCCACTCTCAAAATAATTTTTATATCCGTCCCTAGTGTCCATGATATATCATAAACTGGGCCCATAGCACATGGGCGAGAGATTCACCGAGATGAAGACGCACGATCTTTTCTACAATTCCATTATTGTGTTTTTGCTTTTTTTTTCTTTTTTTTTTACCATTTTTTACTTTTAAATGCTAATTATTTTTTTATTTATTTCAATACTTAAAATTGAATTATTATAATTAAATATATAAATTATTTTTCTTTCTCCCATCTAATAATTATTATAATTTTAATAAAAATATAAATTATAATTTATAATTAAATATATTAATTGAATTATTATATTTTTTTAAATTAATAAGTACATTGTTGCTCAAAATACAACTGCATTTGTATCGAATTGTATATACATTACTTTTAAACTGTCAATTAATGATAAAATATATCTTCAATTATAATATTAATAATAAAAATATTCTGATAATAATTAATCTATATACATTACTTTTGTACTATAGATACATTGTAATTTAACTGCATATGCATGACTTTTCAACTATATGTACATTATTACTTAAAATGCATGTATATTAGTATTAAATTGCATTTACATTACTTTTGAATATCAGTTAATAATAAAATATACCTTCAATTAAATACTAATATAAATATAATAGTAATGTATCTCAAGTTCAATATCAATGTACCAAAAAACAAATAAACAAACTTTAACATACCTGCTTCAATAACTTGAGTTATTAAACATTTTATAATAATTATTTAAATATATTTAATTAAAATTATAACAATTAGTAGATGGGAGAAACAATAATAATTATTATATTTTTAATTCCAAGTATTGAAACATATAAAAAAATAATTAACACTTAATTTAAAAAATTTTGTGGTCTATTTATAGTTTTTTGAAATGTTAGATACTTTAAAAAATCAAATAATAAAAAAAAAGAACAAAATATGCTAACAAAATCATACAGAAAATCACACTTTTTTATTTCAGCAAATCTTCCGCACGTGTATCTTGGGTCTGGACCATGTTGCAACATGGACATGGGTCCACAGTATAATTTGCAACAATCATCAAAGAAGTCTTTATCCTTATTTTGAATGTTTACTTGATGAATCAACAAGTTGTTTGTAGCACAAACTATGTAGTTTACTATCTAACATACCTCATTCTATGGCTGTTATAACATTAACGAAAGGGATAGTTTTCATCAATTATGAGACTTGAGACATAATCTTTCATCAATTATGAGATTTGAGACACCCATATATATATTTTTAATGAATAGTACAAATGATAATAATGTCCATGTATATAAATACAATTACAACATATGATATATATGATATTACCCTCCCCCTTCAACCTGAGCGTGATGATACAACGCTTAGATTGTCTCTCAATTGTTTGAATCTAACAATAGACAAACATTTTGTAAAAATATATTCAAACTGATTTTTCACTAGAAATATGTAAAACAACAATATCTCCCCATAGAACCTTTCACGAACAAAATGCAAGTCTATCTCTAGATGCTTAGTACAGGCATGATTAATTGGGTTAGCAACTAAGTATGTTAGCAACTAAGTATGTTGCTAAGATATTATCACAATAGACCTCAACCGTAAGTTTATTGAAATAGGTAACTAATGCATTATGGATCGTAGCCAACAAACTTTCGACATAACCATTGCCAATGCCCTATATTCTGACTCAACACTACTTCTAGAGATTGTGTTTTGCTTCTTAGCAGCCCAAGAGATTAAGTTATTTCCCAAGAATACATAGTAGCCAGTGGTTGATCTTCTGGTATCGGGACAACCAACCCAATTTGTGTCACTATATGCCACCAAATTTGATAAAGAACAATGATAAAACTATAAATTAGAAGTTATAGTACATTTGACATACCACATAATTCTTTTTACTTATTGCCAATGAATCTCAAAAGGATGATGCATATATTGACAGACTGTATTAATAGTAAATGCAATCTTTAAGCGAGTAAAAATTAAATATTGAAGACCTCTAACTATGCTCCTGTATCTGAAGATGGATCAATAAACTTTACATTGTGCAAAGATTACATTTGCTGACTATGAATCAGTGTAAAAACTAAATTGGCATCTTGCTTGAACTGGCATCTTGCATCATTTCCTTTGTTGATAAATCAACAGCATATTTTTGTTGTGAAAGAAATAAACCATCACTGTTATTTATTCCTTGAATGCCCAAGAAGTAGTCCAAGGCTCCCATATCATTCATTGAAAATTCGGCATTTAATTAGCTAATAAACCGATTTAAAAGTTGTGTTGTTGAAGTTATTAGCACAATATTATCCATGTACAAAAGCAAAACAACCATATCATCTAATGTGTGATACACAAACATAGAGTAATCAGACTTATAGCTCGAAAATCCAATTTGATGAAGACAAATTGTAAACCTCTTAAGCCACGCCCTTAGAGCTAGACGAAGACCATACAATGCTTTATTTAATTTACAAACATAATCAGGTCATATAGGGTCAACAAAACCTTAGGGTTGCACCATATAAACTTCCTGATCATGCTCGCCATGCAAAAATGCATTTTTAACATCAAGTTGATGTATCAGCTAGCCATAGGACAACATCATTCTAAGAACAATTCTTATTGTAGTTGGTTTCACCACAAGACTAAGCATTTCATCAAAATCAATTCCTTGTGGTTGATTATATCCCTTTGCCATAAATTTTGCCTTATTTTTTCTATACTTCCATCTGCTTTTCTCTTCAATCTATATACCCATTTGCAGCCAATACTATTGCTTTTCAAATTTGGAGATGGTACCAATGTATAGGTGTTATTGGATAAGAGAGCATTATATTCTGATAACATTGCATCCCACTAAACTTTATGTTTACTAGCTTCTTTGAAGGAAGGTGGTTGATATGTACAGGATTTGGGTACAATATTAGCAACTAAGGAAAAATGTTGTTTTGGTTTCAAGGTGCCATCTTTTTTACTTGTTATTAGTGGGTGAGTGTTAACATTTAGTTAGGGTTGAAAATTGTCTGGAAAATTTAGATCAGGTGGTAATGAAGCTGGCGTGGAGTTAGAAAGAGAAGCAGATAATAGGTTGGTAGTAGTATCATTATTTTGGATTTGGAAATAAGAAGCATTTGAATTTGATAAAGTAGTATTTGAACTAGTTGTATATTGCAAAGATAATGATTGGGTTTGAATAAGAGGGACAAGAATTAGGGCTGTTATTATTTTTGAATTTGAAGAAGTTAGGGATAAGGAAGGTAATTGAGAAAAATTAGGTGGATTAAAATGTATCAAGTTTGAATGTAGAGTTGGAGTAGGACTTTGAGTGGTTTAGTTTGAGAAGGGATTGAATTTATTAGATATAGCATAATAAAATTTGAAAATAAAGTTATTAGATATTACTTTGGCTAGATTAGATAAATCTCCAAGCTTATTCGAATCCTTGCATCCATGACCTTTACCACCAGTATAGATTTTTGAAAATGGAAAGATATGCTCAGCAAATGTAACATGGTGGGAAATATGAGTTTTGGACGTGGACAAATCAAAATATTTGTATCCTTTATGATTGGTAGCATATCCAAGAAATACACATTCTCTAGCTTTTGGCTCCAATTTGTGAGAAATTGGACTAGTAATATGGGCATAACAAAGACAATCAAACACCCTTAATATAGAAGCATCAACCTTAGCACCATAAAGCAATTCATGTGGACTATAAAAATGCAAGGAACCACATGGAAATTTATTAATAGTATATATGGCTAGATTCATGGCTTTAACCCAAAACTGTGGTGGCATACTAAACTGAAACAACAAGGTTCTAATTGCATTAAGTAGAGTCTTATGCATTCTTTGTCCATTTTGTTGTAGTGTTTGTGGGCATGAAAATCGAGCTACAATCCCATTATCAAGAAATAATTTATTAAATTTCTTGTTAAGATATTCACCTAATATCACATTAGAATTATTAGATGTGCTTTTGAAATTGGGTTTCAACCATTTTCTTAAATGCGACAAAAATATCAAAGACCTCAACTTTTATGTGTAAAGGATATAGAAAAATCATCAAGAAACAACACATACTATCAAAAATTAGTAAATAAACAAATTGGCGAGTGCCATACATCTGAATGAATTAATTGAAAAGGTTCCTGGGATACATTTATTAAATCATGAAAAGGGAGTTTATAATGCTTCCCCAATTAACAAGCATGACAAATTGAATCTAAACTTTTGGAACTAAAAAGGTTAGAATTTTGTTGGAAAAATAGAGGTATGAATGGAACACTAAGGTGAGCAAGACGCTAATGCCACAAAAAAGGAGATACTTTTGAGACAACTATCGTACTTGGAACAAAACTAGAATCATCTGGTTTCAGAAATGGATATAAGGACCCTTGACTATTGTAACGTAGAACTTCCATCTGTATTGGCAGATTCTTCACGAGAAAAACCCAAAGAATCAAAATCCATAGAACAATAGTTATCAAGTGTAAAATGATGAACATAAATCAAATTAAATTTCAATTAAGGCACCACCAAAAACATCACGTAAAATATATTTGGAAAAGGAAGTATGAATTGTTTTCTAGCCAATATGGGTAATAGGTAAGGCAGCTCCATCACTAATTTTCACACATTCAACATCAATGTAAGCAGTATAACTATCTAAGATACCTGGATCATTGGTCATATGATGTGATACACTCGTGTTAGTTTGCCAATATGGTTCTTGGATATGTAAGCTAGCAAAAGGAGATGTTAAATCTTGAGAAAAATTACTTTATTGTGGACAAAATTTTACAATAAGCGATGAACCCTCACAAATTTGACATAGCAGTGGATGAGCTCCTAGAATGGATGAAGTGGAGTTATTTTGATTAGAAGAATAACCACCATGAAAATTGACCATATTGCCTGCCATATCTAAAGGGCTTATAGTTCTAATTATAAGAATAACCACCACACAAATTAGAAGGCCTAGGAGAAAATCCATATTGATACAAACCCCAAGTATATTAAACTTGAGACTCAATACCTTTATGCTTGGAAGCAACTCCTTGGAAAGCTAAATCAGATTTTTCCCAAGTCCGTAATCCAATTCCAACTCGTGGTAGAGCACCTTGGAATATGATCACCTTTGGATGATGATCTCCGCACCACAATACCAACTTGTGAAAGAGAACCTCGGAATAAATATGCACAAAGTAATTAGCTTTGATTGTATGAACTTGATTCAAGCAAGAATAAAAAACAAGAGATAACACTCTTAAGAAAAACTAAATTTTTATTTATCAAAATCTAACTCTATTTTACATGAATGGTTGAGTTTATATAGAGGTGCAACCCTAAATGGGAATAAAACATGGACTAAGGAATCTTTCCTAAACAAGAATTAAAATTTGTCTAGTTAGAAATTGATTCCTAGAAAACTAATAATTATAGGTTCAACCCTAAATTGGAATAAAACATAGACTAGGGAATCTTTCTTAAACAAGAATTAAAGTTTCTTAGTTAGAAATTGATTCCTAGACATAGGTTCAAGCTATTGGAATAAAACATAGACTAGGGAATCTTCCTAAATAGGGATTGAAGTTTCCTAGTTAGAAATTGATTCCTAAACAAGAAATAAATCTAAACTCGTTTTGGGCTTTAAACCTAACATGAATAGGCCCAAAACTCATTAATTACATAAGCAAACTTAGTTTAATTGAACTTAGGCTTATATCATATTGATAGGGGCCCAAAAACATCAAAAACAAACTAAAGGCCTAGGTACATGCCCTTGTTTTGGCCTTTATCCACTTGAATCATTGTCACCAAACTTTGATTTGAGTTTTGAATGTCCATTTTGATGAATGATTCATTATTGCATTCTTGAATTGTGGCAAGATCATCCCACAAGCCTTGAATCATCCCATTTAGTGTTTCCTTGAATTTTTTCATTCTGACTCTTGTAATGGGACCATTGGGAAGTTGAATTGAATCCTTGCCTTTGTATGCTTCATTGTTTGCATCATTCCCCCTCCTTAGGATGATTCATCCACGAATCTCCAACATCTACATCAAAAGGAGAAAGATCACTAACATTGAAGGTAGCACTCACATTATACTCTCCAGGAAGGTCAAGCTTGTACGCATTGTCATTGATCTTCTCAACTACTTAAAAAGGCCCATCTCCACTTGGATGAAGCTTTGTCTTTGTTTGAGTTGGAAACCTTTCTTTTCTCATATACACCCAAACCCAATCACCTGGTTCGAATACAACACGCCTCCTTCCTTTATTCACTTGGCTTGCTATTTGTTGATTTTTCTTCTTAATGTTCTTATGCACCTCTTCATGTAGTTTCTTCACCAAATCTACCTTTCTCTTCCCATCCAACCAACTCCTTTTATTATAAGGTAAAGGCACTAAATCCAAAGGGGTTAGAGGATTAAAACCATAAACAATTTCAAAAGGTAAGAAACCAGTAGTAGAATGCACAACTGTATTATAAGCAAACTCAACAAATTAAATGTATTCTTCCCAATTCTTTAAGTTCTTTTAGACAATAGCATGCAACAAAGTTCCTAAAGTCCTAGTAACAACTTCAATTTGACCATCAGTTTGTGGATGACAAGTAGTAGAAAACAACAATTTGGTTCCAATTTTACTCCACAAAACTTTCCAAAAATGACTTAGAAACTTTATATTCCTATCACTAACAATAGTTTTAGGAATGCCATGCAAATGTACCACTTCCCTAAAGAATAAATTAACAATGTTGGTGGCATCATCAGTTTTATTACAAGGAATGAAATGTGACATTTTGGAAAACCTATCAACCACCACAAAGATAGAATCTTTTCCCTTTTTTGATCTAGGCAACCCTAAAATAAAATCCATGGAAATATCAGATCAAGGGTTACTAGAAATAGGTAAAGGAGTATACAAACCTTGATTGAAAACTTTAGATTTAGCTTGCTTGCACACAACACATCTATCACAAATTCTATGTACATCCTTTTTCATTTTAGGCCAATAAAAGTGTTCATGTAAAGTATCTAAAGTTTTAGTGATGCCAAAATGTCCCATTAACCCTCCCCCATGTGCCTCCTTAACAAGCAATTCTCCCCCACCTCTAGATTGATTGAATTGGCCTCCTTTATTGTAGCCACAAATGTGCTCCATGATTAGTAAAGCCACCATGATTCCTTATTGTCACCAAGACTTGTGCATCAGTTGTCTTTGTATTAGATTGCAAACGAGCTTCATGAGCCGGCAGAAAATAACAAAGATCCAAAAAAGATGGTAATGGCATCCTAGCAATCATAAAAGTGACCATACTCAAATACTTAGTTGGCAATCTAGAAAGCACTTGAAGGATTATATCATCATCATCGATGGGTCATCCTATAGAGTGAAGTGAATCAATTGTTGACTTAATGAACTGTAAATATTCAGCCATGGATTAGGTTCCCTTTGTTGCTTGATTGAAGGCTAGTTTGAGTTGAAGGTATTTAGCATTGACATGATCATGAAAGAGTTTTTCAATTTATTGCCAAGTTTGTTTTGTAGTTAAGGTCTTTCCAAGTTGGAGAACATGCTTTAAGACTTCAGGTGATATAGTGGCATGAAGCCAAGAGATAATTATATAATTGATTTACTACCATAAGGTATATGAAGATTAGTTTGAGTGATGGGGAGATCTTTATCTGTAGAAGTTATAATTGCAGGAGAACAAGTTTAATTCTCATCAATATGATCATAGATCTGGTGACAACAAAGGATATTGATAAAGAGGGTCTGCCATAGGAAGAAGTTGGTAAAGTCTAGAACAATTGAAACATGATTCTTGATATTACTCACGTTGAAAATAGAGTGAAGGGTGAAAGAAGAAGAATAAGATTCGGTTAAGCCAGAGGTAGAATTAGATGACATATTGAGAAGAGTAGAAAAGAAAAGGTTTGTAAAGAAGAAAAAGAATAGCAACTCTAATACTATAAAGAAAGGGATAGTCTCTCATCAATTATGAGACTTGAGACAGCCATATATATATATATATATATATATATATATATTGATAATGAATATTCCAAATCACAATAATGTCCATGTATATAAATACAATTACAACATATGATATATCTACTATTAAATATTTCTAATTTGTTGTTAATTGGATAAGAACACTACTCTAAAGTTGGTAGATTTTGCCATTAAGCTAATATCAATTCTAGTGTGTTTGTCATGTAATACACAAGATCATGATTCGAGTCATGACAACTTTTTTCTTTTAAGAATTTTCTATATACAAAAAGAAGCAAAATTTCTACAAACAAATATTGATTCAAATGTACAAGAATCACCTTCTTAATCAAAAAATTTAAAACTCAATTTGAGTCATTTCTTTTTGCTCCTTATGAAAAAACGAATTGAATTCTCGTGCAAGAAAATAAGAATTGTTCTACATACTACATATACCGGTAATGAATTTAATTTGTTTTATTGTGTAAGTATAAATCAAGTTATTGGCTAGTTAGTTTGTTTGTTGTTGACTCAGCTAGGTAGTTTCACGTGATTGGTACATATTGGTAGATTGACTTGTTGACTTGTATATAAGTCATTTTTCTTCTTTTATTCATTTTAGTATAGAACTAATTCCACTTTACCAATACAAGTATTTTTCATATATTTTCTTTTTCTGTAATCTTTCATAGTATTGTAGCAAGATGATTCTATTTACTCAAGTATATAGTACCTAATTACCTTATTGGTTATTCAGTTTATCTAATTATTTAATTATCTTACTGGTTGTTCTAGTTTATCTAAAGTACTTAATTACCTTATCGGTTAGTAGGATTTTAATTGCTTTAAGTGATAATTTTGGATACTCTATTGTCATTTGAAAGGAAGTGTTAAAATATCCCACACTGATTAAATATAAAAATGTTAAATGATTAATATAAAAAAGAACTCTCAAAATTTAATAGTTAGCTTTTTAAAGTTATTTTCTCAAATCCATATAAAAAATTTAACAATTACTTGTAATTATTCAACAATAACTAACAATATTGAAATTTTAGAAGGTTATGAATAATTTAACAATAAAGCAAATTTTAATTAAATTAAATTTTTGCAAAATAATATAATTTCTATTTAGTTTGAAATCATTCTTCTTTATACTAGAAAAATTAAATTTTATAAATTTTCTTCTTTCAAAAATAAAATTTAATTTAATTTTTGGGAAATCTTCCAAACATAAAAATTGATAAAATAAAATTTATTTTAAATTGAATTCTTGCAAAATCTAAATTTCCAATAAGGAGTTAATGAAAAATATTCAAGTTTGAATCTGAATTGAAACCCTAAAAAACAGTAGAGTTAACGATTCTATCCAAGATTATGCATGTCAGACTCCATCGCAAGGTTTTATGCCTCGATTTGGACTACCAACACTCTAGTTGTTTATAACAATTTACCAGTTGTCTGGAATATTTCTCCCCTCATTTCTTGTCCTTTTGACTTTGAAAAAGAACAATAATTTTTTGATTTTGTCATCAAAGTTCAATGCAAATGAGAGATGGAGAAAATGCTTATGTATCAATACAAAGCTTAGAACCTAATTACACAACAGGAGACAGAAGAGTGAATTTCATCAAAATGCACATAGAAAAAGGGTTGTATGTTGTCATCAACCTTTTTCTTTTTTCTTTTTTTCTTTTTTATTTTAAGAAATTGATAATTACTCTTACAAATTCATGTATGCAGTCGATTGATTAACTTAAAATAAATCTTCACTTAACAGAGGCAGGACAAATACTAAATTATGAAAGAAGGAAAAAAAAAATTGCCAAAACAAACAATGATATAATGTGAATGTCTAAGAGCTGCCATGAGCATTCTAATGCTCCAGTGAGGGGTTCTGCCAAATCTCTGCACAAAGATCACAATCAAAACTACGTCAACTAGAATTCTGGACACAGGTCATTTGGAAATAAAACAACTGAGAATACAAATAAATGAACTTGACTGGCAAACAAAATTAATATTACCTTACTTTATCCAAATTTTACTTTAAAGCAGAGGAGATAAACGTCCAAAGAATTGCTGAAACTACCTATCCCTTTCTTTCATCCAGTCAACAAAATTGTCCAGGATCAAAGGCCAAGCTTGAGTTGCATCATAGTTCTCAAAATTTGGAAAGCTAATCTGGACAAATAAAAAGGGTATTAAATTTAATATGTGTTTGAAATTTGGTAGACAAGAAGCCAACTAGATTTCTAATATACAATCTGTTATTACAAAATACAGATTCTATCTAAAATTGGTATTTACTTACATGGGTATTATACTACCACCAAAAGAAGCATGAAGGCAACCCATTGACGAAACTACATAGACATGACCATCCCAGAATGGATATTTAGCCATTTTAAGCAGAATAAGAAGGTAAACCATTTCAATGCATTAAATATTGTGTGGATTGCAGGTCAGGAAAAACCATAACTGAATATTGCAGAATTGCAAGCCTAAAGGAAGTTGCTATCTATTGATTTTGCAAGAGCTATCCATTGATTTTTGAATTTACCAATATTGGCACAATTATGAGATCAACATTAGCAAGACTGTCCCCAAAATTTTATGCCCCAAAGTAAGAAAACAACAAATAAAATCATGGCATAAAACTTAAGATTAAATACAATTGACTATGTAAACTAATTTCTTTTGACCCCTATAATTCTAACCACAATGCAGAAAAAGTCAGCTACTTTACGAAATTTATGCAGTAAGATTTCTGAAGAATATGACAACAAAATAATCAAATACCTCCTTGCAAAAACGAAGAAAATTCATCCATTGGTCCCAGTTTATCACCTTGTAATCACTCTGGATCTGCTAGAAAAAACAACTAGGGGAGATATAAAGCACGTCATGGAAGGAATCCAGATATTAAGATATCTCTAGTTAACAAACCCCAGGAGAAGCCATCAAGAACCTACCTTTAGATACTCAATTAATGGATCAACCTTGGAACGGAATTGAGAACCAAGTACAAGTTCCAACAATTCACAAATGCTCTCGATATCTACACTTTTTTGCTTCTCTTCTAAGATAATTAATGATGGAAAATTAATCAAGTATCATAATCAAAGAAAAAAGTTGAATTACTAGACATGATCATGAAACACAAAAAAAGCAAGTGCATTGAATTCAAACATTCTTGCTAAAATAAAGTTCACCTGTTAGGCAATATCGAAATGCATAAGAGTAGAAATCCTTGAAGTTTTCTGGTGTTCCCACCTTTTAACAAACAACATGCAAAATCAGTACCACACCCCGTTTCTACCAGTCAGGCATCAACATAGGAGTCTTTCAATGACTATTTCAGAGAAGTTACAATACCTCTTTCTCCAGTTCTGGGAGTGCTTTCTTTAATTTGTTGAGAGTATCAGCCTGAAGAGCCTTCAGCCCTGTCCGCCACTCTTCCTGATAAATAAAGGGCAATAAAGAATAACAAGTTAGAGAAATAGAAACAAAATACTTTGTGACATAATTCAATTTAGCGAAACTGTTGATTCAAAAGACAGTCTACCAACGGAAGATTGGAATACATGGCCATACATCATGACTCAAAGCTGCATATCATGCATGTCATTAAATTCAATTTCCATTCAATTAATTTCCATACAATTATTGATCATCATGATGAATGGCTTGTGTGTTTATTTTACTGCAAGTAAATGAGAAAGCTCTTTTTTCCTTCCCTGGGTTGTCATTCCTCTCATATTAATTGTGCACCATTTTCTAAATGATTTTTTTCATGGTGTCTCACCCTCTTTAACTTCTCAAATACCCTCTTTAACTTGTCAAATACACTTGACCATAATGATGTGCTTGATAACCAAAAGACAATATACCCTACCTAAATAACAAGCTTTAAATACAAGTGCAGCAAATAGAGTATGTACAGGATTATACAGACCATGTTTATGCTTACCTGGGTAAAATAACCCTGCTTTTGAGCTTTCATTTTCCTGGAATACAGAGACCACCAAATATTTGGGTTTTTTAGAAATAAATGATGCCCAGAAAATTAGAAATAAATGACAACAAAATCTGACTTGATAACATGCCAATAATGAATGACATACCATGCAAGCATCAGGATCCGAACATCTGTATGTTCAACTTTCAAATCCGAACATAAAGCCTCAATTCCTTCAGGGCTGTTTGCACAAGATAAGAGAATAAGAAATTTAACAATCCCATTTCAAGTGCGAGTCTGATGACACCAAATCAATGCATATTCAAGTGCACTTGCATCAAGTGTTATTCAATATATAATTTAACCATGTAAAAATCTTTGGCATGTTGGAAACAGCACGGACTGATTTCCACCAAAAGAAAAAGAAAAAAGAATGGGATTCTTAGACCATCCTTCCCTCTTAAACATGAAAAACCCACACACTATAGTTTTAGCAATAATTGAACATGCTTTTTAAAATCAGAATTATTTTTCAAATGCTAATATCAGTCTATCAGCAAACATCAAATAGAAACATCCAGTAAAAAAACAAAAAGCCAAAAGTATGAGTACTACAAAACCAAGTACATTGTTGATGAAAAATAAAATCAATTAACTAAAATTGTGAAAGTAAGCAATCACAAGGGAAAACTTACTCAATCATGCCTAAGAAGTTATTTGTATATGAACTAAATAGGCTATCTATCCGCTCAATATCCTTCGATTTGACCTTACCTGAGATTCCATAAAGATCATATCATGTGGTTAAAAACCCGGCAGTGTATGGCAAAAATGAGGGATATCAATTAAATATAGGAAAATATATTTGAATAACCAATAACAAGATTAATCAACTTCCAATAACAAAAACAAGATCTTGCTCCCTTTCCTCTATTGACAGACAACCCACCTTTGGTAATCTAAACATAATATGTGGTGTTTTCCACTGGGAAAGAGAAACTTAATATATAGTTACAAACCATATCAATGGAATCATGGCAAGGCAACACATGAACATGTCGCCAAATGCCAACCAGCAAAAGCTACTAACAAACACTTTCCCATGTGCATTAAGCTTAATTAAACAAGTAACAACTTTTTTGATAACTAAAGGGCTGTAGTAATTCATACAAAAAGTTCGTGAAATTTATTTCAATTTACAATTATAGCTCTAGAAAAATAGCTATTTGCAACCTCGGTCACAATTAAAGATCAAGCTACAATTGATTGTTTCAAATCATACAAAAACAAAAAGTTAGGTTTTTAGGTGAATAATTTTAATGTTCAAATAATTTTGGGAGGACCCGAACATTCACACCATTCATGTAATATTATTATTTTAGGATCACAAAGAACAAGAATGTCACGCACCGAATTTACCGGAAAAGCCCTTTGTCTACAAATAAATCAAGGTAATTACGAAATTCATTGATCTTGAAAATTAATGCAGGCATCCCATGATTATTAGAAATAAAGAACCTATCAACTATGAACCTGTATGTTAATTATATATACCTAGGTTACAATTACAGACAATCTTACCCCTCCAAAATTAAAAAGAAAAGATCAAACTTTTTAGCCAATCGCGCGAAATTTACATAAATAGATCATTATAGTTCTCCTTGAATTATATTCAGATTTCATTATTAGGTTTTATTTTTGTTCCTAATAAAAACCTCACGTTCAAAAGAGAAATTGTTTAAATTATCAAATTTTAGAAGTTTTCCCGCGATTTCTGAGTAACCAAACAACAAGCACAAATATATATATATATATATATATATATATATATCTGAAGAAATAGATAAATAAAAACAGAGCAGAGTGAATGGCGGAAAGAGATAGCACCGTACCAGGGCTAGAGTCAGCAGATGATGTGACCGAGGAGGACTTCAGTGGGGCCGCTTTTCTCTTTGATGCACGAGGCATTTTTTTTCTGTTGTTTTGTGAGAGACGATAAACCGCAACCGTTGGATTTGATGACCACTAGATTAAGTCAAAAACCCAAAACCCTACAATAATCTGAACGAAAAAAATAATAATCTGAATGAAATTAACAAAAAAATGTGCAGATATTTTATTTTAATTTGTTTTTTCAAAAAGCAAAAATTTGTTATTGTTGAGAGACGAGTGAGATTGGCGAAGGGTATAGCCGTATAGGGAGGCTTTTGTAGAGTTTCAGTGCGTTTCTTGGTTGGATTAGGATATAAGGACAGTAAAGGATATAGATCATGCTCGCGCGAGCGCATACTTAATTGCTGGTATTAATAAATAGTGCTAAATGTTAAAAAGAAATATTATTTTATTATATAATTTACTATATTTTTGTGAATATTTCTTTCTCTAATACTAGAAAAAGCATTACTAAGTAATGCACTACTACAGAGTTTTTCTAGTCATAAATCTCAAGTTGGTATCCTAAGTAGAGTTAAATATGTGTTGGCGTCATAATTATAGTGGACTGAATAGTTATTGGGCAAAATAATAATTAATTAATTTGGATTCATGAGTTAAGAATTTAGAACCCATAGAAAATAGTGCCTAGCAGACCTTTGGAGACTTGGTCAAATTTTCAGTTAAATCTAAAAACTTTTTAAAAAAAAAAAGTTAAATTGTGAAGTACTGCACGTGAGACTAACAAACTCAGAGTAAAGATAGTCGCTAACATAGAACATGAGTAGCTTGAGGCAAAAGAAAAGGGATGGCGGCTTAGTCGAGAAGTGGAGCTAAAATTTAGGAGCCAACTACTTGCCAATACTATAAATACAAGAAAACTCTATAAATCAAACTAACAATCAATCAATCAAACACCAACAATCAACTTTCAAGCTTCTACAACTTTTACTTTACATTTTCAAATTGTCTAAATCTTTGTGGCTTTCTTTTACTTTTACAATACTTGTAATTTACATTTTAGAAATTATTATATTCAATGTACTCCATAATGTAGTAATGCAAACCAAAAAGTTACGAATTCAAATTCTCTCTTAGTTTTTTGTGTGAGAATTAGTGAAACTGCATCAATGAATCCAAATTTCTTAAGAGGCTGTTGTCCTTTTGTCTCTTATATAATTGTTTGATTAGAAATAACGTATTAGTGAGACCTCTAAGAGTCTCTGACATGCTCAGTATCAATTTTAATAAAAAAGGAGCAATGACAATATTTTTTGTCAACAACATTTTTTGGTACGCTCAGTGAGACTTATCATGCAATGGCGCTAAGAAAGAATAGTAAGAATAAAGAAAATATTGAACTGACTGTATTGAAGATGCAGAGGAAGTGGCTGCAACAACAGTTGATGAGAATCAAGATTCCTTGCAAGAATCTTATAAATATTTGCAAGATAAAGATTTCAAGAAGGTTTTCCAAGGTTGTCATTTCTATCAAGTTAGTTAACAAAGGCATACAATACAACCATTGTGCATGATTGATGGATCATTCAAGAAGAAAATAAGATTGTATGAAGTTTCTTATAAACCAATCAAGGATATTTGGATCATGAGTTTTGCATATGGATCCAATTGTATTCAAGGAAGCTTCAAGGACTTAATCAATCTATTCAAGCCCAATGTCAAGATGAAGAGGCCAAATTACATTCTAATTTGCTTGGGCCTAATCTATTCAAGTGTTTGCAAGGCTATCATTCTTCATTCAAATTGGACCCTTCATATTTGGGCTTTTCAATTTTAATTTATCATGTTTTATTTAGTGTTTGGGCTGCCTATGTTATGTATACAGCCCAAGAGTTGTTTAAACTACTTTATTTTCATGTTTTAATTAGTTTTGAGCCTATTTTATGTTAGGTCAAAGGCCCATCCGCATTTTATAGTTTAATTAATTAGATTTTAGTTTCTAGTTAGGAAATAGCTTCTCTTGTATAGGAAGGCTTCCTAACTTGTTTTGGAATTCTGTTCTAGCTTAGTTATTATTTAGGAATTAGTTTCTAATTAGGCATCTTCAATCCTTGTATTGGAAGATTTCCTAATCCTTAGCTGATTCTAATTTAGGGTTGAGCCTCTATATAAACTCAACTATTCATGTAAAATTAAGTTAAGTTATGATCAATAAAAATTCAGTTTTCTTAAGAGTGTGATCCCTTGGTTTTGATTCTTGCTTAAATCAAGTTCATACAATCAAAGCTAATTACTTTGTATGTATTTATTCCAAGGTTCTCTTCCACGAGTTCGGTATTTTGTCGCAGAGATCATCATCCAAAGGTGATCATATTCCAAGGTGCTCTATCACAGGTTGGATTTGGATCGTGGACTTGGGGAAAACCTGATTTAGCTTTCCAAGGAGTTGCTTCCAAGTTTAAAGATAATTGGGTCTCAAGTTTAATATACTTAGGGTTCGTATTAGCAGTGTTTGGATACATACCTCAAATGATAGACCAAATTGAGAAGAGTCACAGTCCTCTGTGAGCTAGTGATATCCTAGAGAAAATAATAGATCTAGCTCCTCATGTGATACGAACTCCAAATGACCTGCTTTGAGACCGAATACCTTTACGCTTGGAAGTGACTCCTTTGGAAAGCCAAATCAAGTTTGCGAGGAAAAACCTCAACTCAATGATGAATCTGTGTCAAGGAACCTTGGTATGTTGTGAACAAGCAAAGCAATTAGCTTTGAAAGTTTTGATTTTTTATTCTAATCCAAGAACCATATTTGAGAAAACTCTCACAAGCTTAAAGCTTAAATTTGGGAAAATCAACTTATTTATCTTTTTTATTGAATGAATAGTTACGTATTTATGCTGTTACAAAAACTCTAAATAAGATTTGGCTAAGTACTAAAAAATCTTCCTATACAAGGATTGAAGATTCCTAATTAGAAATAACTCCTAATTGTATAAGAAAACTAATTCCTAAACAAGGAAACAAGCTAATCCCGTTTTTAAGCTTAAACCTAATATAAACAGGCCCAAAACTCACTAATTACATATTCAAACTTAATTTAATTGAACATGGGCTTATGTCATATTGATAGGGGTCCAAAAATATTAAAAACTAAAGGAAAATAATAAAATTTTGAAAATAAAAATGAACACACAGAATGCTACACGCCTAAGGACATGCCCACGTACTTAGGCGTGTTGGCTTCTGCCCCTTTTCAATTTCTCTCCCATTTTACATTGTATGAAGTTTGAACTTCCATCTTTTGCCTTTTTCCAACCCCCCTTTATGCCATTCATCAATGTTGAAGCTTCCTTGAATGCAATGCTTTCCAAAAGTGATGCTCATTATGCAAGTCTTCTTTATAATATTGTAGAAATTTTTTCATTTCTTTGGATTCCTCTTGAAAGAGCCATTGAACATGAATTGAAGCTCCATTGATTCTCTTTCCATGCTAGCTTGATGAAAAGGATAGCCTTGGAGAACCTTTTTGAAATCTTTATCATGCATACATCGGATATCTTCTTGCAAGGCATCTTGATTCTCATCATTCCATCCCTCCTCAAAAGGATTCATCCTCGAATCTTGACTTGAACACTTGGAACTAGGGAATGTGTCACTCATACCATCTTCTTGTTCTTGTTCATCTTCTTGTACATCTAACTCAACCACATTTTGTGCTTCCTTTAAGATCTCTAGATGAGTATCAATCATTGAAACCTCTTCATAAACAACAACAATGTCTTCTTCTTCATCACCAAGGGAAGAATCATGCTTCATAGGCAACAAGTCACTAGCATAAATCCAATCAACTTCACATGTAGCTTGAACTAGCTTAGCTATGATGACTTTATCCTCTTCTTCTTTATTCTTCATCTTCTGCAATGGTGGCTTGGATATGTTCTTTCTTTTATCTTCATCAACTCATTGATGTTGTCTTGGAAGTTGCCTAGAGGAATTTTGAGCTTTTGGATGTTGTCCCCTTGTGAGTTTACTTGCAAGCCTCTCAAATTGGTCATGAACTCTATCAAATTTTCTTTCCATGGCTTGATGTTGTTCAAGGATCACATTCATATCTCTAAGGTGACATCTTCTTTGAAATTCATCCCACTTTTTGTCCATCTCTTTGTTAAGTTGTTCTAGAAACTCTTAAGAAATTTTGCCCATCATTGGTACTCATTGTGAAAACCTGAAAAGAATGTTAGTAAAGCAAAAGAAATTACGCACTTTATTCCCTCACATGTTTCACTCAAGTTCACTCGTGTTTAATCACTCTTGCTTTTTACCACTCAATTCTCAATTCCAAACCGAAGAAAATTTAATGTTTGAATGGCTCACAACAACCAAGAGTAAGGAAGAATTTGACACAAGTTTGAATGAAAACAAGAATAATTGAAAATTAAAATGAAATAAAGACACAAAACAAAGAAAGCAAGAAACCAGAAATAAGACATCGTAATGACAATAGGAAAATGAAATCCTAATTGGACTAGGAAACAAGAATTAGAATTTGACTCAAAAAAGTAAAATTAGAAATCCTAATTGAAGTTGGAAAACAAAAGTTGAAATCCTAATAGAACTAAGAAAGCAATATAGGAATCCTCATTATGTTAGGAAACCTAATTGGACACAAAAAAGAGAAGTTAAACTTAGAATAGGAGTTGGAAGTCAAACCAGAAATTGATAAGGATTAGGAAATCAACTCCTAGCTTATTGTGAAGGGATGCTTGACTTCGTCAACTCCTTGTTGAAATCTGAAATCCTTTTTGATTCTCTTTGATTTGGTTAGAATTCTAGAAATCTTCGTTTTCCTTTCCACTTAAAATTAGAAACAATATAATTTAGATTTGCCAAGACTTTTTTTTCTTCTTTTCTTTTCTTTTCCTTTCCTTGGCTTGTTTCTTTCTTCCTTCTCTCTCTCTCTCTCTCTCTCTCTCTCTCTCTCTTTACAATTACAACAACAATTTGAAAGGAAAATTAACAAACAAACTAAAGATCAAATACAAGAAGCTAAATTGAATCGAAGTCTTCAAGCTTGTGATGGATGAATCCTCCACTTTGAATTTTGAACTAGTTTCCAAGATGAATTTGACCTCTCAATGAAACACAAAGAACAAAAATAGGAAAGGATAGAAAACAAAGAGACAAATGAAAGTAGTTGAACACAAGACACAAACAAAAGAGGTAGATGATTTTGGAACTAGTTTTTTTTTTTTTTTGAATTTTAGACCTAAAACAATAACAAATAGAGTTAACAAAGTGAAAACAAAGGAATTTAATGAAAATGAAAACAGATGAAAACAAGAAAAACAAATGGAAATGGAAAACACAAACGAAACGAAAAGATATAACTTGGTTTAGAGCCTAAATTCTGATACGAATCCCAAATGACCTGCTTTGAGACTCAATATCTTTATGCTTGAAAGTGACTTCCTTGGAAAGCCAAATCAAGTTAGCAAAGAAAAAACTCAACTCAATGACAAGCCTATGTCAAGGAACTTTGGTATATTGTAAACAAGCAAAGTAATTAGCTTTGAAAGTTTAAATTTTTTATTCTAATCCAAGAACTAGATTTAGAAAACTCTCACAAGCTTAACGCTTAAATTTGGGGAAATCAACTTATATATCTTTTTTATTAAATGAATAGCTAAGTATTTATAGTATTATAAAAACCCTAAATAAAAACTAGATAAGGACTAGGCATAACTCTTAATTAGAAATAACTCCTAATTATACAAGAAAATTGATTACTAGATAAGAAAACAAGCTAATCCCATTTTTAGGCTTAAACCTAATATAAACAGGCCTAAAACTCACTAATTATATACCCAAACTTAATTTAATTGAACATGAGCTTATATCATATTGATAGGGGCCCAAAGACATTAAAAACTAAAGTAAATAATAAAATTTCAAAAATAAAAATGAACACACAAACTGCTACATGCCTAAGGACATGCCCATGTACTTGGGCGTGTTGGCTTCTGCCCTTTTTCAATTTCTCTCCCATTTTACATTGTATGAATCTTGAACTTCCATCTTTTGCTTTTTTCCAACCCCTTTTATGCCATTCATCAATGTTGAAGCTTCCTTGAATGCAATGCTTTCCAAAAGTGATGCTCATTATGCAAGCCTTCTTTATAACGTTGTAGAAAGCTTTGCATTTCTTTGGATTCCTCTTGAAAGAGCCATTTAACATGAATTGAAGCTCCATTGAGTCTCTTTTCATGCTAGCTTGATGAAAAGGCATCTTAGAGAATCTTTTTGAAATCTTTATCATGCATATATCGGAGATCTTCTTGCAAGGCATCTTGATTCTCATCATCATGCTTCTCAAGGCATTAATGGACAACTAGATTCCATGGACAAGAACATGTGTCTCATGGAAAAAATCACAGCTGATATTTAGACTCTTTTGAAGCAAGTGGCATCTAGGCAAACTCCAACCTCTGATGGGGTTGCTTCTAGTCTCAACTAGTCCACCCGACAAGCTTCTGAAGAATCCTTGGATTTTGTGGAATCTAATGGTTTACCTCTAATGGAACACCAACTTGCACTACAACAAATTAAGGAGACCCAAGGTTTGTCAAAAACTACCATTAACACCGGTTGCCATTTCAATGACAGGCCCACTCAACTAGCACCACAACCATTGCATCTACAATAAGTACCACAACAATTCCAAGGGCATACCACCCCAGGGACCAATCCTGTAGTATACACTGGACATAAAACAACATATGCACAAGCCTCAGGCTTGGAGGGCAACCAAAGGGTGGGAATAGGAGACTTGGTGTGGTGACTGCTCAATATCCTCCAGCTCCTTTTGCTCCTCCTGCACCTTAAGTGAATTTAGAAGCTGTTAGAGAGGTCATATTGGAATTGTATGGTCCAGGCCTTCATCAAATTGGTAGGCCAAAATTTCACAAGCTATATCCCAAGCATTGATAAAGAGAATCCATATCCAAAGGGGTACCGGATCCCAGATTTCACTTTGTTTTCTAAAGAAGATGGACAATCCACATTAGAACATGTTGCAAGATTTACAATTCAATGTGGAGAGCTAGCAAACTATGAAAACTTTGGTTTTTATAAATAAAGGTTATTCCCAAATTCTTTTACGGGCCAAGTATTTACTTGGTACTCAATATTACCAAGGGACTCAATCTATTCTCGGCAAGAAATGGGAAGGAAGTTTCATACCCAATTTTTCAAAGCTAAGCCCGAGGTTTATGTTGCTGAACTATTAAGGATGACCTAAAGGAATGGAGAGTCTACTGATCTCTTCATAGCTCGTTTCAAGAAAATGAGAAGTAGGTGCTTAGTCTTCTTACCTAAAACTGAATTTGTGAAGATGGCATAAAGGGGACTTGACATTGAACTGAGAAAGAAATTTCAGGAGATGGAATTTAGAGACTTTTATGAGCTAGCTGCAAAAGTAGCAGAATATGAAGAGTTGCTAAGGAAAGATAACAGGATGAAAAAAAAGGCCATGGGAACTTACTTTCAAGAGGTAAGTACATAAAAGACTACTGTTACCAACTTACCTAATTCTAGATCCCAAGTCTACCCACTGTTGATGAAGTCCCAACCAAAGTCTAGGGATGCTTACATTTTTGATGTGAGCAAAACTGATGAAATCTTTGATTTCTTGCTTAAAGAGGATTTCATCACTTTTCCTGTGGGCCATTGCATTCCTATAAAAGAAGAAATAAAAAAAAAGTACTGTAAGTATCATGTCTCCTAGAACCATATAACTAATGCATGCTGGTCTTTTAAAAATGTAATCCAGGATAGGATCAATAAGGGGATACTTAAGTTCCCTAAGAAAAAAAAAAGAGTCTATGCTAATTGATGAAGATCCCTTCCTTTTCATAGCCTCTATGAATGCTATTGGAGCATATCTTCACTCCCTAATCAATGAGAAAAAGAAAAGCCAGTAAGAATCACCAAGGAAGAAAATAAAACATGTATGGGTTCCTAAGGGTCTGCATCAAAGTCAGCCTAAGAGTCTAAACAAGAATCTACAATAGACTAGGCCATAATTTAATATGAAAAAGGGAGTCTACCTCAGACTTTCCAACCCCAAGATGATCCCTAAAGAAGACAGTCTGGTCTCACTAAGGGTCTACAGTAGAGTCTACCTAAGGGGCTGCCATATACTTGGTTAGGTTACAATAGGAGGAATGAGGAGCAACCTAGTGCTCATTACTTGCAATTCAGTACCCAAAGACATTGGCTAAATATTACTAAGGATTTGCTTAAGGGTTTACCACCAGATTTGCGTAAGAGTCTTCTTAAGGGATTACTAGAGATTGGACCATACTATAGCATAAAAAAGGAAAGTCAATTTGAGACTTACCAACACCAAGCTGGTATTTAGAAAGGGCAGCCCAGGATTACCAAGAGACTGCCTAAGAGTCTTCATCAAAGTTTGCACTAGAATCCTTAGAGGGGTCTGCTAGAGACTTTGTCAAATTCCAACATGAAGAGGAAGAGTCTACTTCAGACTTTTCACCCACCAATTGCCACTCAAAGAAAACAGCCCAGGTTCATGCTACCACCTGTGGAAGTCAAGGAAAATCACTAGCATCTTGTTCACCACAAAAAGTTTCCACAGTCTCTTACTAGAATCCAAAAAAGGAGGCTCATAAGAAGAGAGTAGCAATAAAAATAGCGAGATATAGCACCAAGGTGAGACAAAAAGAAGAGTAGATTAAGGAAAATGAACATGCAGTCATGGAGTTTATAGGTAGTAGCATAAAAGACATGAGAATGTAGGTAATCAAAGTGGGTCAAATTGCTATACCTTTGAGATGTTTCATGGAAACCATCACTTTCTCAGCCTCATTTCAAAAGTTTAGAGATGAAGAGCCTAAAGAAGAACCTCAAGAAGAACTAGAGACTCGAGAGGCAACCTCCGAGAAGCACACTGTGTGTAGTGGGGTTACCATCCAAGCCACTAAACTTGGAGTTCCAAAAAGGTTCATCTTTGAAAACCTATAGAAAAGATAACAAAGCACATCAAGCCATTATACATCAAAGTTCACCTCAATAGGAGGCCAACTTCCAGAGTCTTGATAGATAATGGATCTGCTGTTAACTTCATTCCACTAAAGATGGCTTTAGAATTTGAACAAAAATGAAGATGATCTCTGTCACATCCCAATTTTAGAGATATGAGGTCCTAGAATATGGGGAGACATAAGGTCACCCACACCCGTAGAACCCACTCATGCACATAAAAACACTGCCTAAGATCGTACCCAAAATCACATGCGTTAACTTGATTTGACCATTAATAAAGGAAAACCTTAATTTGTGAAAGAATATTTAAAAAAAAATACTTTAAATATAATCCATAAGAAAAAAATTATTTAAGACTCCAAATAATTTATTAAAGAACAATGTCTCAAAGAGACACTCTCGGAATATCTAAGAGTGACTATTCATATCAAAGTACGGTAAAAGACTTGGACAAGGAAATCCCCCAAGCAGAGTAGATTTGCTTGAGCCATCGCCTTGCCTCCTCATAATGCTCACCTGGAACCACACAAAGAAAAGGGGTGAAATAGATGATCTCAATAAGTAAACCATATAGCTTATATAATAACACATATCCCTTAAAAAGAGCTCATAGCTCATAACTCATAGTTCATGATTCATAATTCAAGACTCATAGTTCATGATTCATACTTTACAATTTAACAAGGTTTGCAGAAATCACACATAACACATAGAGAGTGAGGGTTGTTGCCATATTCACTTGAACACATAGAGGAGAGGTGGCATCAAACCAAATTCCAACTCCTATCACGTAGAAAAGCGTGAAACTTATCAGGCTCCATGGCTAGAACTGCCCCTTTTAGCTGAGGTGGATACACTACTCCTATCCATCAGGTTAAGACCATGTGCATAAGTTCCGATGATTTCTCACATCGGCACAAGAATTTCTACATAAAAAGGTTTATAGGTACCATAACCAAATCTAATGGCAATCACTTATAACAATAGCATTGAAGAATGCAATCACATGTAATATAATAACAATAGATGTTTAGCTCATTGAATAAAATATAAAAAACAATGTGGTTCCAGAAAGAAAGTAAGGTAAACCCATAATCACAAAGGGTCTTTCTTATCATTGAATAAACAATAATGGTTTTGGACTAATTGTCCTTTGGCAACTCAAGTTTAACAAAGAAATCATATAATTATAATTTGAAAATAGAAAGGAACTTGGGTTTCAAGAATCTCAAAGGTTCACATATCATGATAACTTGTACTTGTAACAAGAACATAATGTTTACTCACCTTGTGGTTCTTTAGCTCCTAATACTTGCAGCTCTTAAACTTCTATTAATCCTCAAGCTCTAACATATATTACAATTTAATACTTAACATTTGCTTACATCATGCTACCCTATCCCATAACTACCCCATGCACATACATTATTCACATATACTTGGAGTTGCACTTAGGAGTGCACTCATCACTTGCACATAATATGTTGACTTTTAAGTCTTGCACACTTGCCTCCTTAGGCTCACATGAAATCACATAATAACTCATACCAGGACTTTTCTAAAGCCAAATACAATAAATCATGATCTTAATATCAATTCAATTTCATTTCCTACTTGTCACACTTAATATTTTTCATATACATCAATTTAACAAGAAAGTCTTGAAAGAGTCCTACTAATCTCCTTTGATCGATTCATACACTCATTCTCATTGATGAAAATCCATATACCTTGCAAGAAGCTCATAAATACATGCATGATAAAGATTTTAAGAGGGTTTTTCAAGGTCATTTCTGTCAAGATAGCCTACAAAGACATGCAATCCAACCATTGTACATGATTGGTGAATCATCCAAGAAGAATATGAGATTGTATGAAGTTTCTTATAAATCAATCAGGCATATTTGGATCATGAGCTTTGCATATGGATCCAATTGTATTGAAGGAAGTTTCAAGGGTTTAATCAATCTATTCAAGCCTAATGTCAAGATGAAGAGGCCAAATTGCATTCCTATTTGCTTGGGCCTAATCTATTCAAGTGTTTACAAGGCTGCCATTCTTCATTCAAATTGGACCCTATATATTTGGGCTTTTCAAATTCAATTTATCATGTTTTATTTAGTGTTTGGGCTGCCTATGTTATGTATATAGCCCAAGAGTTGTTTAAACTACTTTATTTTCATGTTTTAATTAGTTTTGGGCCTATTTTATGTTCGGTCAAAGGCCCATCCGAATTTTATAGTTTAATTAATTAGATTTCAATTTCTAGTTAGGAAATAGCTTCTCTTGTATAGGAAGCATTCCTAACTTGTTTTAGAATTCTATTCTAGCTTAGTTATTATTTAGGAATTAGTTTCTAATTAGGAATCTTCAATCCTTGTTTAGGAAGATTTTCTATTCCATAGTTGATTCTAATTTAGGGTTGAGCCTCTATATAAACTCAACCATTCATATAAAAAGAAGTTAAGTTATGATCAATAAAATTCAGTTTTCTTAAGAGTGTGATCTCTTGGTTTTGATTCTTACTTGAATCCAATTCATACAATCGAAGCTAATTACTTTATGCGTATTTATTCCAAGATTCTCTTTCACAAGTTGGTATTGTATTGCGGAGACCATCTTCCAAAGGTGATCATATTCCAAGGTGCTTTATCACAGGTTGGATTTGGGTTGTGGACTTGGGGAAAACTTGATTTAGCTTTCCAAGGACTTGCTTCCAAGCGTAAAGATAATTGGGTCTCAAGTTTAATATACTTTCGGTTCGTATCAGTTTGGTATCAGAGCTTAGGCTCTAAATAATTGGGTCTCAAGTTTTATATCTTTCTGTTTCATTTGTGTTTTCTATTTTCATTTATTTTCTTGTTTTCGTTTCTTTTCATTTTTGTTGAATTCCTTCGTTTTCATCTCGTTAATTCTATTTGTTATTGTTTCAGGTCTGAAAATTCAAAAAAAAAAAATCCAAATCGTTTTACCTTTTGTTTTTCTTTGTTCGTTTGTTCCTTCGTTCATTCCATCCAATTCATATTTCTATTCCTTTTTGCATTGGAAGGTCAAATCCATACTTGGAAGCCAATTCAAATTCAAGAAGAAAGAAGGGAGGACTCACACAAGCTTGAAGACTTCAAATTTGGTTTGACTTCTTGTATTTAATCTTCAACTTGTTTGTTAATTTTCCTTGCAATTTTCTGTCGTAATTAAAAAAAAGAGAAAAAAAAGAAAGAAATTGATCCAAAAAAAGAGGAAAAAAAAAGAAAGCAAAAAAAAAAAAAGAAGGAAAATTCGTCGAAAAGAAAAGAAGAATCAAAAAGTGTTGAAATCTAGCTTTTTGGTGTATTTATAGAAGTTATTTAGTTCCTAAAGTGAAGAAGACAAGAAAAGAGGCTGATTTTCAAGATTATACAAGGAGAATCAAAGATTTCAATATCCTACAAGGAGTTTGACCAAGTCTAAGCTTCCTTCCAAAACAAGCTAGGATTGGTTTCCTACTCCTTTCTAAATTTGGTTTGACTTTTCTAATCCTATTTTCATTCTGATTTCTTTCTAATTTAACTATTTCCTTATTTGTTTCAGTTTTCTTTTTATTTCTATCCTTATTTGAGTCTCATTAGGTTTCCTAATCCCATTAGGATTCCTATATTATTTTCCTAGTTCCATTAGGATTTTAACTTCTATTTTCAAATTTCAATTAGGATTTCTAAATTTTATTTTTTGAGTCAAAATTCTAATTTTGTTTTCCTAGTTCAATTAGGATTCTCATTTTCCTAGTGTCATTAGGATTTCTTATTTCTTGTTTCATTTTGAGTCTTTGGATTTTTATTCACATTGTAATTTAGTAAGATTGTATTAATTTGATTTTTGCAACTAATCTTGACAAGAGATTTGGGTGGAAAAAGGCTAAGTGTGAGCTCATAAAGAGAAAAGCCATAACAAATTAAGTGAAACACGAGTGATTGATAATACTTGAGTAAAACACGTGAGGGAGTGAAAGTGAGGTATTATTTTACTTTACTAACATTCTTTTTAGGTTTTGTGCAATGGAAGTTGATCAAGAATTTCAAAAAGAATTAATGGCTATTAGGCAAGAAGTAGGTATGTGGATATTGAAGGATGAAGAATGTAACGATGTTTTTCAACAAGATGTCACATCCAAGATAAAGTATGCCGTATGATCATTGATAGATTGAGTGTTGTCAATTTTGCGAGCCTTGAGCTAGTTGAGAAATTAAATTTGCCCACTAAAAAGCATCCAAGGCCACACTCATTGTATTTGTTCAATAAATATGTTAAGATTACATAGCAAGCTTTAGTTTCATTCTCTCTAGGAAGGTATAAAAGTGAAGATTGGTGTGATGTTGTACCAATGAATGTGACACATGTTTTCTTTGGAAAGCCATGGATACGTTTTAGTCAAGCAAAACACATCAAATCTACTAACCACTATAAGGTCCCAATGGTAAGCATACTACCCTTGCTCCTCTTTCTCAAAAAGAATTGTACGAAGATCAAGTGAAGATACAAAGAAAAAGAGGGGAAGAAATTCAAAGACAAAATGGTGATGTTGAGCTTATAGTGCCAGAATTGAGTGTGTCAAAAAGGGAGAATAAAGGTGATGAGAGTTTCAAAAAGGAGGAAAGTAATGTGCAAAATGAAGCTGTGGAAGTTACTCATGAAAAATGACTTGAAACCTTCGAAGCTTGCAAATGAAGAGTCCTTATTAAAGGTTGAAGAAGTTATTAAACATGAAGAAATTCTAATCTATGATCCTCCTTAAGTAGTTGTTGAAAATAAAGCCGAGTTTGTTGTAAATAATGAAATAAAAGACAAAGAGTGCATAAAGAAAGAGAGTGAAAAGAAAAAGAATGAGTGTGAAAAGAAAGAATTAGTAAGTGAGGAAGAAAATGAACTTTCAAATGAGAGAAAAGAAATAATAGAAAGTTCAAATAAAAAGATTGAGAGTGAAGAGAGAAAACAAGTGAGCATGGTTGGAAAAGAAAGTATCAAGGATGTTTTGTTTTCTAACACTAACAAACTTGAATTTTCTTTTAGTTTGGTTTCTCTTTTTCGGGATTTTAAAGAAGGATTTTTAGGGAAGAAAAGAGGTGATAAAAGCAATCCATTTCCTACCAAGTGCTCAAGTCAAGATTCGAGGACGAATCATCTTGAGGAGGGAGGGAATGATGAGAATCCATATACCTTGCAAGAAGCTCACAAATACATGCATGATAAAGATTTCAAGAAGGTTCTTCAAGGTTGTCATTTCTGTCAAGATAGCCTACAAAGACATGCAATCCAACCATTGTACATGATTGGTAAATCATCCAAGAAGAATATGAGATTGTATGAAGTTTCTTATGAATCAATCAAGGATATTTGGATCATGAGCTTTGCATATGGATCCAATTGTATTGAAGGAAGTTTCAAGGGCTTAATCAATCTATTTAAGCCCAATGTCAAGATGAAGAGGCCAAATTGAATTCCTATTTGCTTGGGCCTAATCTATTCAAGTGTTTACAAGGCTACCATTCTTCATTCAAATTGGACCCTCTATATTTGGGCTTTTCAAATTCAATTTATCATGTTTTATTTAGTGTTTGGGCTGCCTATGTTATGTATATAGCCCAAGAGTTGTTTAAACTACTTTATTTTCATGTTTTAATTAGTTTTGGGCCTATTTTATGTTAGGTCAAAGGTCCATCCGAATTTTATAGTTTAAATAATTAGATTTCAGTTTCTAGTTAGGAAATAGCTTCTCTTGTATAGGAAGGATTCATAACTTGTTTTAGAATTCTATTCTAGCTTAGTTATTATTTAGGAATTAGTTTCTAATTAGGAATCTTCAATCCTTGTTTAGGAAGATTTTCTATTCCATAGTTGATTCTAATTTAGGGTTGAGCCTCTATATAAACTCAACCATTCATGTAAAAAGAAGTTAATTTATGATTAATAAAATTCAGTTTTCTTAAGAGTGTGATCTCTTGGTTTTGATTCTTGCTTGAATCCAGTTCATACAATCGAAGCTAATTAATTTGTGCGTATTTATTCTAAAGTTCTCTTTCACGAGTTGGTATTGTGTTGCGGAGATCATCTTCCAAAGATGATCATATTCCAAGGTGCTTTATCACGGGTTGGATTTGGGTCATGGACTTAGGGAAAACTTGATTTAGCTTTCTAAGGGTTGCTTCCAAGTGTAAAGATAACTGGGTCTCAAATTTAATATACTTGGGGTTCGTATCACTCATAGTCAATTTAAGATCATTAATTCACAATTAACACACCATAAAACCTAATTCACATGTCACTTAATCATATACACTTATTAATCAAACATGGTAGTTACGGTTTGGAAACCCTAGTGTAGGCCGAACCTCTCTAGGCTTTGTCTAGAGCTACTCCTTCAACCAACATGCAATTAAATTATGTATCATTTATATATACATGTCAACCATCACTAAAATATATATTACAAAAATTATAGACATTGGGATCTAAATCCCACCATAGGGCGAATCACATGACCATGGAAAAACCATGGATTTTCTTACTTTTTGTGCTTTTCAATCATTACAGTAGTATGTAAATACATGATTTAAACCAATATTTTTCATCTAAACATAACAAAAATCAATTTAGAATACATTAATATACAAATCGGCACCCACTTTATGCAAATGCATGAAAATTCCAACTTTTAGGTTTTAGGGTTCACCTTTGGTGGATTTGCAAAGAAAGAGTTGTGTTTACAGTTGAAAATTAGTTTCTCCTTCAAATAAAACACCTAGGACAAATTAAACATCAAGAAAAATGGTAAATATACAACCCCATATAAATTTCTCATGGTTATTTTCATAAAAATCAAATAGTAGCTTCAAAGAAAATAAAACTTATGAAAACGATTACAAAATTGCAAGATTTGAAGGCACCTTGTAAATTTTGGTTGTGCAATATCTTAACTCGGTATAAGTCGTATGTATAGAAGTACATGTGAAGATATCCGATCAGTATCGTAATCCATGTTCAAGTTAATGATGAATATATGAGTTAAGTTCAAATATTTTATGTTTACGTGTGAATTTTTTACATTTTTATAAAATAAATTATTAAGCAATTGATAAATAAATTTTGATTTATAAAGATCTCGACGATCGAGATGCAAGTATTATGAAAACTAAATTTGTTATAGAGGATGATAACCTCATATATTACTAAATGAATATTTTCATACTTGAAACGATTTGAATTTAAATGTTTTAAAAATAATAATTTTATATGAAAATATTTTATATTGACATTCAAAATTATATATATTTATAAATTTACATTTGAATATTGATGTTGATATTAATATTTATTTATATTATTATATTAATATTGATAAACTAAATTTATATTGATATTTGATATTATATATATGATTTATTAATATTGTTGTATGAGTATTTATAACATTGAATTAGTTTTGATTTAATATTGATATTTGGAATAATTTGCTTTATATTGATACTTGAAATGATAATTTATTATATTATTATACTAATATTTTTAAGAGAATATTTTGTTAAATGAAGTATTAAATTTTAAATTTATTATTTATCTAAATGAGAAAGTTTAAATTAAAGAAATTGAGGATTATGTGAAATTAATAGATTAGTTAAAATTATTGTTTCAAAATTTTATGTAACTAAATATTATATTATTATTATTATTATTATTATTATTATTATTATTATTATTATTATTATTATTATTATTATTATTATTGTAATTGTTAGTAAAAAAAAGGATTTTAAAACCTGATCAGCCCATGAACTCGGGTAGAAGAAGAAAAGAAATAGATAGACAGAGAAGCACAGTAAAGCACAAAGAGAGAGAGAGAGAGAGAGAGAATCGACTGAGCTTCATTCATCATTGACCGACATGTGGCACATCAGAGGAAGGAGCGCCCGCCGACTATTTAACCCATCAAAGCCCATCACCAACTGCCACTGGGAGGTGGTGTACGCACAGTTCAAGGCAACTGCTAGTGACTTTTCTAGGCCATTTTCGGTCATTTTTCGATTTCATTCACGATATTTCTGGTATATCTAGAATCCTCTCCTTCTATACTTCAATTTAGTATATCATTTGTTAATTTTAGATAATATTTGTCTTGACCACAGCTGTCGATGCCATTTTCAATTTTTTCAATGAATTACAGAAAGTGAATGGTATATTCGGACTCCTGAAGTCATAAGCTAACTGTTGGTATTCTCGGATTGTGATTTGGTCATCATTGGAATTTTCTGGCGACCCTAAAACTGATGATTTTGGACAGTAGCTTTGACTCATTAAATCAAGTCATGTAGTATGAATCTCAACTCCTAATTGTGTATAGATATTGGATTATGAGTTTCTTTGTGAGAATTTAGGTAAATAGTTTATTGCAAATTAATTAGTTAAATTTGGTAATTAAATTAAGATAATTGTTATTCTTATGATTAATGAGAATTATTGATGATTAGTTGAAATATTGAAGTGAGCTATTGAGATTGGAATTGATTTAATTGAATTGATTAGATATTAGTTTGATAACGAAGAATGAAATTGGCAGATGGGATTAGTATATTGAAGGTCTGGGTTGGACTATTTGATTGTGACATTATAGTTATTGTAGATAAATTGGATTTATTGTAATTGGGAGTTAATAATAGATTAGAGGAGATACTGCCGAATTTTTGATAGATAATTTAAAGATAAATAAGAAAGAAATAGTATAATAGTATCTAATAAATGATATTATGTTTCTAGAAGTATTTTAAAGGAGAATTTGAAGGATAACTAACAGACGTGAATATTTCATTAGATTGCAATCAACAATTTAGGTGAGTAAAGAGTACATAATGTTATGTTTGAATTCCAAATATTTAACGTTAATAGAATATTGTTATTGTTAAGTTCAGAGGCATGTTTATGTTAATATCAAATTCCATTGTTTAATGATAAGTAATAAATTATTAAATGTTAATATATGTTATAATTGATTTTCTATTGATTTCCAAAAATTATAAATTTAATTGATATTCTAATAAATATGATACTCAAAGCCCTATCATAAAATGTTAAATATTTGTAAAGTATTAATTAAGGAAAATTCCAATGTTTCATGAAAATAATTGAAAGGTTACAAAAAATGGTTAATGTTATATATAAGCATCCTGCTTATATATATGAATTTATATCTAAATTGTAGCTATATAAAAGTTCTTATGGTTAACTAAGTAAGTTAAAATATGGAAAGCTATATGTAAAATTAAATTAATAGTTAACATCCTTCCTAAAGAAGAATTATCTGCATAAGTATTAGTAATATAATTATCATTAAATTGTTGAGCCCTAAACACCGAAAGGATTTTATATATGTTTTAAGTGTTACCTAGAGTATCTTTACTATCAGTATTTGAAAAATCTTTCAGAAAGTATATGTGAACTTTGAACTCAAATGAGCCATTTGAACCTTGGAAATTTATGAAATTCCAAATTTCCCTTTTTATCAAGGGTTAGCCTAAACACAAAGATCCCTATATGATGTGGGTAAGACATCAGACTATGTGCACACAGGAATCAAATTATATACAGTGATATGGGGGTATGTTTTATAAAGAACCTCTGCCTTGGTTATGCTAAAGCGCCTCTACCCCAAAGTTAAGGGAGCTTTATGCTTTGGGTATGCTACAAATAGCCTCTACCCCAGCTATATGGGAGCATGCTCATATAAAGAGCCTTTGCTTCGGGTATGCTCAAAATAGCACCTACCCCAATTTAGTGAATGATCTCTATTGACCTTAATTTTATTGTAACCAAAACATATTGAAATTCTTGTTCATTATATCCAACCAAGCTGATTATAAGATCTAAGAATATTGTCACCCTATTTGCATATGTGTTCTAAAAGTGAAATGACAAATTGACACTACAACAATAAAAGATCCATTTGAATATTATCTCCCTTGAGTCAAAAGTATATATATGTGTATAAAATGTTTCCCTTTAATTTGTTAATGTCATTAAAATATATATATATATATATATATATATATATATATATATATATATATATATATATATATATATATATATATATATATATATATATATATATATATATATATATATATATATATATATATATATATATATATATATATATATATATATATATATATATAATTTATTTATTTAAATGACATGTTTATTTGATGAAAATATTTAAATTAGAAATATGTATGATTTCCATAAAATATATATATCTTTCTTACATGAATATCAATAGCAATTTTATATAATTTTATTTCCATATCTAAATGAAATGTGTCATTATATAATAAAATTATTTGGTTACAATTTATCATTGATATATATGTCATTGATATTAAAGCTAATTGTTTATAGATTTCTTAAATTTCAGAAATTTCTTTTACATGCATGTATATGAACTTTACTTGAATATTCGAAAATCGTATAGTTATATAGTTTTTATCAAGTTGTATTTTGAATATTACAAGAATTACAAGATTTAAATATATTTATATTTATATTTTTCCATTGAGATATTAAATATATTAGAAATGTTATGTTATTGATTACCTATTAAGTGTAAAATGTTTTCAAGAAATATGTGTATTGATACAATAAAAATTATTTATAAATGTATTCATCTAAAGTTAAAAGAGTTTTAATAATCTTATCAAATTTGAATTTTGAAGATTGTATACTGAATTATTATTCTAAACTTCATAAAATGAATTATGAAATTTTAAAGGAATTATATGTATTTAATAAATAAATTTCAATGTCTATATTTATATGTTTAAACTAAACATACATTGTATAAAATTGACTAATTTCAAAGGAATATGAAATTCCAAAATATATTTATATAAATTGATAAATTGAGATTTCTAAAACCTTATGGTTCTAAATGTTTATTTGTATACCATATGATACAGAACCTCCAAGAATAAGCTTGAGAACCCTTTTATGTATTTGAACCCCCAAAGCATTAACTTGAAAACCCCAATACTCAATTCAGCAACAACCCCTAAGAATGGTTAGAATTCAGATTGCTTAGATAAGATGATCAAAGAATTGGAATAAGGAAAACTTGTTTCTGAATTCCAATTTCGAAACACTCCACAAGAAGATGATCAATCTACTTGAATGTTCCTAAAGCATGTATTCTACACAAGAACACAAAGATAAAAGCAAACAGCCTTTAGGTTTAATAATTCAATCATATTCTATCCAAAAACACGCAGCCAAGGCTTATTAATAGCCTTTACAAAGAAACCCTAATGAGCATGTTCCCATTAAATGACAAGAGTTGACAAATCAAACTCTAAGATTAAGAACTAATATGATTTTATTAAAACTAATTAAATCCAGCCCATAACTAATATGGCCCATTACAAACTTAATTAAACCCATTAGTAATTTGGACTTGAATTAAGTTGTAAGAAACTTGGGCTGTACATGCTCCAAAGCTTTGGTGTCCTTGCAAACCCTCACTAGCCAAATTCACTAAGCCTTGTAGATGATGGATTAAGGCTTGTTGAAGCTTCTTAGAATGAGATCTTGTTATAGGTCCTTGAGGCATACTGATTGGACTAGAAACCTCTTGAACTTTATCCTTGCCTTCTTGATCTCTCTCATCTTCATGATGTTGAATACGCTCCACTTGGTGTGTAGGCTGATCCATAACACCATATGTGTAGAGAAATTGTGTACCATTTTAATCCTACCAAAGTTTGAGATAATTTAATGAAGGTAGGAACCATATGTCATAAGCATTATTCTAATTGAAATTAAATAGTGAAGACTCTAAGATGTATGAGTTTTCAAAGAAATTAAATTTATATTGTATGAGTTTATCAAACTTCTAAAGAGTATGAAATTTCAAAATGTGAACATATATAATAAAGTTTGAAATCTCTAGAAAACACTTATTTATATACCAATAGTGTTGAAAACTGCTTAAACAGGTTTTACCTTTACCAAAGATTATTACAATTGAACAAAGATAAGAATTATGGGTTACTATTCAAATTTATATATAAATTTATATACAACAATCTATTTACAGCTAAAAGTATTAGTACCTCTCATGCCAGTTGTTATAAGTTTTAGTCTATATCTTATCATGCTAGAATCCAAATATAGTACATGCCTCAAAATCCTCAAAGACTAATAAAGTAAAGTATCTATGAATTGTCACATCCTATTCTAGAGATGGACGGTCCTAGGGATTGGGTAAGCCTAAAGCCACCTAAACCCGTAGAACCTCGGATTGTTATATTAAACAATTAGCATCCACAAATATACAATAAACATTATGATATTCATTAATATTCATTTAATTTACATATAATTTATACATTTAATATTTATTACCATTTCCAGTCTAAACTATACTAAACCACCAAGTACCATGGAGTTTCTAATATTTACAACCATCAAAATAAATATGAATATTACATGATAGGTTACACGCAGGAGGGAGAAGCTTTGCTGGAACCACTGGTCCGCTCACCACCTAAAAATTTATAAACCACTAAAATAATGAGATAAAATCCCAGTGAATAATATATGCATACATACATATACAAAATAGAAAAGGATAAAAGAGCAAAGAGAAGCAATAGTTTAAATAAAGGCATGAAAGTAAATGTGACAATCATATTGGCTCTCAAATGACATAATTCACTTAATCATACATTTATAATAAGCAGAGGCTACTATCTTGGTAGCATGCTTTACCCACATATAGTTGATCAGACTCTATGGCTAGGGGCTTAACCCTCCCTAGCTTGGGTTTATAATTCATTGTGCATAATGTCTGATGCAAATTTTTTTATATGCTACTCCATCAGATGAGTAGCTCTATCATTTGATATCCAATCAAATCACAGGGTTTACTCAATAATTAAATTCAAAGAAAGGGAATTAAACAACATAAGTTCATTTAAACAATCAAAGTCATTCGAACATATCACAAGGTGCTACAAGCCGAACAATATAATTACAAAGAAGCAAAACAAGTTTCAAAGGTTTGCCATGAACAATTAGAAATTCAATGTAAGCAATAAGGTATTCCAAAGCAAGAAGGAATCAATGAAAAGGAAGCAATTTAGATTCAAAAGGATCATCAAAGAGCATTTCACAAGCAAATATCATATGAGGGTATAAGTTCATTGTGGTGTAAACATATATATACATATGCATATATTACTCACTAATGAAAGATGGAACCCGAAGCTTTATGCCTTAATCCTCAACCTCCTTTTCTTGATCCTTAGAAGCTAAAGAGGCAAAATACATTGTTTTAATACTAAACATTATTGAGAATACTTAAACTAATAGCATAAAATGCATGATTTATGTTTATTTTTCTGTTTTGAGCATTTAATTTGTTTTTCTTTAATTCTTTAGTTTAATTTAACTACATTTATGTTTATTAGCAATTTAGGCATACATAACCTATTTATCACTTTAGGGATGATATATTATGGAATTTACATATTAGGTATTTTCTTGGCAATTTTGTAGCAAGCATTGGTTGGCATTTGTTCATGGATTTTCTTTGGGCCATTTTTATCAAACACTTGGTAGGCATGACTTTGGTTGCATTTTGGAAGAGTTTTGGGGCAAATTGAAAGAAGCCCAAATTGCCCTACATAAATTCACATTGCCAACAATATATTCCACAACTCATTTGGAATTTGAAGGCCAAGCAAAGGGCTCATTTCAGCATGGAAAATCATGAAAAAAAATTAAGCATAACAAAGGCAATTCTGCCTCCTATGGTTTGGCCAAGCATGGTTTCTTCAAGGGAGTTTCTATAATTCAAACTAAGTTATTTCCATGTTATTTGATACTAAACTAACACATTTAAGCAATAAAATTGGAAAAAAACAGCCTTGAAGTGGGACTTTGAACATATGGGCAAAATTGATGATTTTAAGCAACCTATGTATTTTTCTTCAAATTCAATGATTCCAATTGCTGGAATCCATTCCTTAAGCATCAAATTTAACTATTCTTAAGTCTTTTTAGGTGAATTCAAAGTTTTAGCAACAATTTGATTTAAGGTGCATTTGAAGAGTTATGAAGTTTCCATGCCAATAACACTAATCTGTCACATAATTCTCATACCAAATCATCTTTTCCACTCACTAACATCTATTTCTATGGATTAAAATCAAGAAAAATGGACTAACCTTGCTTTTCTTAAAATGGCAGATTTCTTCCAATCTCCACTTCTTCAATTTCTTGCTTAATTCTTAGTGGGAAGTAATTTGGATGATGAAAAGAGATTATTTGCTATAGGTTTGCAATGATTTTTCTAAAGAAAATTGAATGAAAAAAAGATGGAGAAGAGAGGCTAGAGAGGTTCGGCCAAGAGGAGAAGGAAGAAGAGAAAAATCTGATTTTTATACAGAAAATTCTGGAGAAATCTGTTATATGGGCAGATTTTTAGCCAAATTACAGTTTAGTCCTCTAATTTTTAAGTTATGCAATTTAGTCCTTGCAAATTTACAGTTTGGTCCTTCTCCATACATTTTTAAATATTAATCTTAAACTTAATTAAGCTTTAATTAATGTATTTATTCACTTTTAGATTATTATTCAAAAATTATTAATTTCACTAAACGAATTTCAGAATATATGGTACTTTAAGTACGTTTACAATTTGGTATATATGTGGTTTCACTATGGTTTCATTTATGTTTCTCTTTGGTTTTACTTAAGTTTCTTATACTTTTCATATATTCAAATGCTATGCAAAAATTTTATGCAAATCCTTAATATGAATGTTAGTATGCTGTGAACAAGCAAAGTAATTAGCTTTGAAAGTTTGGGTTTTTTATTCTAATCCAAGAACCAGATTTGAGAAAACTCTCACAAGCTTAAAGTTTAAATTTGGGGAAATCAACTTCTGTCTTTTATTGAATGAATAGCAAAGTATTTATAATGTTACAAAAACCCTAAATATGAATTATCTAAGGACTAGAAAATCATCCAATACAAGGATTGAAGATTCCTAATTAGAAATAACTCGTACTTATATAGGAAAACTGATTCCTAAATAAGAAAATAAGCTAATCCCATTTTTGGTCTTAAATCTAATATTAAACAGGCCCAAAACTCACTAATTACAAATCCAAACATAATTTAATTGAACATGGGCTTGTATCATATTGATAGAGACTCAAATACATTAAAAACGAAAGTAAATAATAAAATTTCAAAAATAAAAATGAACACACAAAATGCTACATGCCTATGTACCTGGGCGTGTTGGTTATTGCCCCTTTTCAATTTCTCTCCCATTTTACATTGTATGAAGCAACTTCCATGTTTTACCTTTTCCCAACCCCTTTATGCAATTCATCAGTGTTGAAGCTTTCTTGAATGCATTGCTTTTGAAAAGTGATGCTTATTATGCAAGTTTTCTTTATGACATTGTAGAAAGCTTTGCATTTCTTTGGATTTCTCTTGAAAGAGCCATTGAACATGAATTGAAGATCCATTGATTCTCTTTCCATGCTAGCTTGATGAAAAGGACAGCCGTGAAGAACCTTTTTTAAGTCTTTATTATGCATACATTGGAGATCTTCTTGCAAGGCATCTTGATTCTCATCATTGCCTCCCTCCTCAAAAGGATTTGTCCTTAAATCTTAACTTGAACAACTGGAATGAGGGAATGCTTTTCTCATACCATCTTTTTGTTTGATGCAATCCAAGTGGCTAATAGCAAGGATCCAATGATTTTGCCAAACGGGCCAATTATAAGAGCAAGGACAATGAAGTTCAAAGATGCAATTCAATGCTTGATGCAAGGCTTGTGGAACAATTTATCCACAATTGAAGATTGCAAAGAGGAGTCAAATATCAAATTGGGGATTCAAGATTCAAATTCAGATTTGATTAATTTGATTTAAGTGCTAGAAGATAAAACATGAAGATTCAAGCTTCAAGGATGGATTTCGAATGGGTCAATCAAATTAAATTTGAAATTCACTTTGTAATTGGGCTAATTTTGTTAAATAAGCCCATATCTATCCTTTTTTTTTTTTTTGTTTTAAGTATTTTAATTAGTTATTTTGGAGTTTTAGTTTTGTTTAAATTAAGCCCAAATCTGAATTTTGTTAGTAAGAATTTATGGTTTGTAACCTAGCTAAGATGATATAAATACTTAACTAATCTAAGAATAGAATAGCCTTTTGATAATTCAAAAATATAGCCTTGTGCTTTGTGAGAAAATTCTCAATTTCGGTTCTTACTTGAACTAACAATTTGAACTTTCAAAGTTAATCACTCTGTTTTGTTCACAACATACCAAGATTCTTTGACATAGGTTTGTTATTGGGTTTAGGTTTTTCTTGTTCAAACCTGATTTGACTTTCTAAGGAGTCGTTTCCAGGCATAAAGAGACCATTTGAGGTTTGTATCATATTGTATTAGAGTTTAGGCTCTAAATCAGGTTATATCATTCCATTTCATTTGTGTTTTTGTGTTTCGTTTGTTTTTTCTTGTTTTCATTTGAGTTCATTTTTTTTTTGTTTTTGATTCCTTTGTTTTCATTTTCATTAATTTTGTTTCCTTACAATTTCAGGTCTGAATTTGAAAATAAAAAAAAATCCAAATTCATCAATCTATTCTATTTTGTTCTCTGTCTTTTATCCTTTCGTATTTCTGCTCCTTTCATTCTTTGTGTTTTCGTTGGCTTCTTGTGTTTGATCAAAAATTTATTTATTTTTTCTTTCAAATTGTTGCTGAATTGAAAAAGAGAGAGAGAGAGAGAGAGACAGAGAGAGAGACAGAGAGAGAGCATTTGGTCAAAAGAAAAAAGGAAAAAAAAAATAGAGAGAGGAAAGAATCTTGAAATCAGCCAAGGAAAGAAAGGCAAAAAAAAAAAAAAAAAAAAGGAAATAATCTTAGCCAAATCAAAATATAGGAGAATATACAGTGTTTGTTTCCAATTCTAGAGTGAAACAAAAAAAAAAAGGAAGATTGCTGGAATTCCAACCAAATGAAGGGGAATCAAGAAGTTGACCAAATCAAGCTTACCTTCCAAAACAAGCTAGGATTTGCTTCCAATTTTGGTTTGAGCTTCCTTTTTCCATCCTGATTTGTTCTAATTTTTCTTTTATTGTTTCCTTTTTTGTTTGTAATGTTGTCTTAGATTTCCTTTTCATTTGTTAACCCTAATCTGTTCCTTCGTTGTTGCAATTCAAAAATTCAAATTTTTTTTTTTAGAGTTGAGAAAATTGCATTCTTAATCCTTTTAAGTAAACCGTTCCAAGGAAATGGTCCAACAATCAAAAGTTACTAGCTTTGCTTGTGATGTCCATTGTTTTTCGACCAAATTCCAATGTTTAGGTCTCAAAATTCATGTTTGTCAGTTTTTTGGTAAATTTCATCTCAATATAACTTTCTATAGGAAACCCTATTTTGAGTATTGTTAGTTGCATTCTTCTAGTCTTGTTATCTATTTTGTTTTTGTTTAATTTTATAATTTTTCCAATTTATTAGCAAAATTCATGTTTTGTGTCTTCTGTAGGAAACCCTATTTTGAGTGCTATTAGTTACGTTCTTCTAGTCTTGTTATCTATTTTATTTCTGTTTAATTTTATAATTTTTCCAATTTATTGGCAAAATTTGTGTTTTATGTCTTCGTCTCCTCCTTGTTGAAATCATCTAGGGTTTCTATTTTGTTTTAAATTTGTGTCAAATTTCACTTTCAAATCTTGGTTAATTGTTGAGCAAAAAAAAAATAATTTTGTGTAGTTTTGGAAATTAGCTCTTGTAAGAATTAAAAGAGAGAATTGAGAGGTAAAAGGTAAGAATGTGAGTTCATCTAGAGAAAAGCTACTGGTTTGTGTGAAAATAAATATGAGTGAACTTGAGTGATTTATTACTTGAGTGAAAACATGTGAAAGAGTGAAGTGAGATTATTTTGCTTTACTTACCTATTTTTGCATGTTCAAAATAAAAATGACTAATAACCAAGATAATGATCAAGCCTTCAATATGCAAGCTATCCAACAAAGCTTTCAATGGCTGAATGTTTGGTTGGATGGCATGATGGATGCCATGGCAAGATAAAATTTTGATCTTGATGAGTTGAAAAGAGCAAGCTCACAACAAACTTCACCTAGGAGGAGAGTCCAAAGAAGGAAAGATGATGAAGATTCTAGATCTAATAATGACCTTGAAGATGATACCACATAAAGAAGAGGATATAGAAGGGGAAAAAGGCAAGAAGGTAATAGGGGTATCAAGTTAACAATTCCTCCATTCAGAGGCAAAAATGACCCAAAAATATACCTTGATTAGGAAAAGAAGATGGAGCTAGTGTTCAATTGTCATGACTACTCTAGAGCAAAACAATTGAGGCTTGCCGTGGCTGAAGATTATGCCATTACTTGGTGGGATGACACCAAGCCAAAAAAAAAGAAAGAAGGAATCGAGAAAGACCCATTAAGGATTGGCAAGGTCTTAATGCTTTAATGAGAAGGCGATTTGTCCCTACCCATTATTATAGGGAATTGCACAACAAATTACAAAGCCATACTCAAGGGTCCAGAAGTGTGGAAGATTATCACAAAGAGATGGAAGTTGCTATGATTCGAGCCAACATTGATGAAGATAGGGAGGCCACTATGGCTTGGTTTTTACATGGGCTAAATTGAGACATTGCCAATGTTGTTGAATTACAGCATTATCTGGAGCTTGAAGAGATGTTTCATATGACCATCAAGATTGAAAAGCAACTTAAGTATAAGGGCGGCAACAGTCGGAGCTCATCCTCTTCAAATACATCCAAGCTATGGAAATCTAATTGGAAGAAGGATGATAAGGCTTATTTCAAGCCAAAATTAGATTCAAGCAAATGAGAGGTTAAACCAGTTTCAAAAGAGAAAGAAAAAGGTAAAACTGAATTCCCAAATCGCTCTTGAGATATTAAATGTTTTAAATGTTTGGTTTCAGGTCATATAGCTTCTCAATGCCCTAACAAGAGAGTGATGATCACATTCCATGGAGAAATCTTTTCTGAAAGTGAAAGGGAAGATGCAAGTGATCATGAACCAAAAGAAAATGGTGAAGATGTGGTTCATGGAGAAATGCTTGTCACCATGTGTGCTTTGAGTGCACAAGTGACAGAAGAAAATTAGGTCAATCAACAAAGGGAAAAAATGTTCCATACTAGGGTGTTTTGTGCAAAATAAGGTTTGTCATGTAATCATTGATGGGGGAAGTTGTACTAATGCAACAAGCTACTACTTAGTTGAAAAGCTTAACTTATCCACAATCAAACACCCAAAACCCTATAAGATGAAGTGGTTAAATGAATGTGGTGAAATTAGGGTTCATAAGCAAGTTTTAGTTTCCTTTACTATTGGTAGGTATAAAGATGAAGTTCTGTGTAATGTAGTACCTATGCAAACTGGTCATTTACTCTTGGGAAGGCCTTGGCAATTTGATAGAATGGCCAAACATGATGGATTTACCAATGAGTACATGATTGAGAAAGATGGTAAGCGCACTACCCTTAATCCATTGTCTCTAAGGGAAGTGTATGAAGATAACCTCAAAAGAAATGAGACAACTTGAAGAGTGGGAAAGACAAAGAGTGCCCGAATCTAAGAGAGAAAATTTGAGTGAATCAAAAGATAGAGTGGCAAGAAATGAGAAAGTGAGTGAAAAAAAAAAGGAAAAAATTGAATTCAACAAAAGAAAAAAAGAGAGGGACAGATTTGGGTATGGCAAAGGAAATTGAGTGTCAAAAGAAACATGTGAGTTTTTATGCTAAGGGGAGTGATATCAAAGATGCTATGTATAGTAATAGGACCATACTTGTACTTATGTACAAGGAAGCTTATTTTTGTACTAATGATCTTGATAATGCTTTTCCTAGTCCTTTTGTTTCTTTGATACAGGATTTTAAAGATGTATTTCCTAAGGAAGTGCTTAATGGATTGCCACCCATTCGAGGCATTGAACATCAAATTAATCTTGTTCCTGGAGCACCAATTCCAAATCGACCAGCCTATAGGAGTAATCCCGAGGAAATGAAGGAGTTACAAAGGCAAGTTGAGGAGTTGATGTCAAAGGGATACATTCGCGAGAGCATGAGTCCATGCGCAGTTCCTATTTTGCTTGTTCCTAAGAAGGATGGTACTTGGCGCATGTGTGTTGATTGTAGAGCGATCAATAACATAATGGTAAAGTATAGACATCCCATTCCTAGGTTAGATGATATGTTGGATGAATTGCATGGGTCTTTTGTTTTTAGTAAGATTGATTTGAAAAGTGGGTATCATCAAATTCGCATGAGAGAAGGAGATGAATGGAAAACTACCTTTAAAACAAAACATGGTTTGAATGAATGGTTAGTTATGCCTTTCGGTTTGTCTAATGCACCTAGCACATTTATGAGATTGATGAACCATATTTTGAGACCTTTTATTATTAAGTTTGTAGTTATATATTTTGATGATATCCTTGTATACTCAAAAAATTCAGATGAGCATTTAGAACATTTAGGGGCTGTACTTAATGTTTTGAGGAAAGAAAAATTGTATACTAACCTTAAAAAATGTTCTTTTTGTTTAGATCAAATTGTTTTTCTAGGTTTTGTGGTAAGTGCACAAGGTGTTGAAATGGATGAAGAAAAGGTAAGTGCCATTAAAAGTTGGCCAACCCCAAAATCAATTTTTGAGGTAAGAAGTTTTATGGTTTGGCTAGTTTTTATAGGCATTTTGTAAAGGATTTTAGCACAATTGCTATACCACTCACCGAAATTATAAAGAAGAATGTTAGTTTTAAGTGGGGTACTAAGCAAGACATTGCATTTAATTCACTTAAAGATAAGTTGAGTATGGCACCTATTTTGACCTTGCCTAATTTTGCAAAAACTTTTGAGATTAAATGTGATGCTTTAGGTTTAGGGATTGGAGCTGTTTTGATGCAAGAAAGGAGGCCGATTGCCTAATTTAGTGAAAAACTCCATGGTGCTACTTTGAACTACCCAACTTATCACAAAGAGCTTTATGCTTTGGTGAAGGCATTGGAAACTTGGCAGCTTAGAATTTGACTCAAAAAATAAAATTAGAAATCCTAATTTGAAGTTGGAAAACAAAAGTTGCAATCCTAATAGAACTAGAAAAATAATATAGGAATCCTAACTATGTTAAGAAACCTAATTGGACGCAAACAAGAGAAGATAAACTTAGAATGGAGGTAGGAAGTCAAACTAGAAATTGATAAGGATTAGGAAACCAACTCCTAGCTTGTTATGGAGGAGAAGATAAACTTAGAATGGAAGTAGGAAGTCAAACCAGAAATTGATAAGGATTAGGAAACCAACTCCTAGCTTGTTATGGAGGGATGCTTGACTTGGTCAACTCCTTGTTGAATACTGAAATCTTTTTTGATTCTCCTTGATTTGGTTAGAATTCCAGCAATCTTTTTATTATGCAGCAGCCTACACACCAAGGTCCAAGGATTCAACTTCAAGAGGATGAGCATGACTAGGGAGGCAAGGATCAAATTCAGGAGGTTTCTAGTCCAATTAGCATGCCTCAAGGACCTATAACTAGATCACGGGCCAAGAAGATTCAACAAGCTTTAATTTGTCATCTATAAGATTTGGTGAATTTTGCTTGTAATGGGTTGCAAGGACACCAAGGCTTTGAAACAATTGCAGCTTAAGTTCATTACAACTTAATTCAAGTCTAAATTCATAATGGGCTTACTTAATGATATAGAACCACCAAGAATAAACTTGAGAACCCCTTTATGTATTTGAACCCCCAAAGTATTAACTTGAAAACCCCAATACTCAATTCGACAACAACCCCTAAGAATGGTTAGAATTCAGATTGCTTAGATAAGATGATCAAAGAATTGGAATAAGGAAAACTTATTTCTGAATTCCAATTTTGAAACACTCTACAAGAAGATGATCTAATCTACTTGAATGTTCCTAAAGCATGTATTCTACACAAGAACACAAAGATAATAGCAAACAGCCTTTAGGTTTAATAATTCAATCATATTCTATCCAAAAACACGCAGCCAAGGCTTATTAATAGCCTTTAAGAAACCCTAATGAGCAAGTTCCCATTAATGACAAGAGTTGACAGATCAAACTCTAAGATTAAGAACTAATTTGATTTTATTAAAACTAATTAAAACCAGCCCATAACTAATATGGCCCATTACAAACTTAATTAAACCCATTAGTAACTTGGACTTGAATTAAGTTGTAAGGAACTTGGACTGTACATGCTCCAAAGCTTTGGTGTCCTTACAAACCCTCACTAGCCAAATTCACTAAGCCTTGTAGATGATGGATTAAGGCTTGTTGAAGCTTCTTAGAACGAGATCTTGTTATAGGTCCTTAAGGCATACTGATTGGACTAGAAACCTCTTGAACTTTATCCTTGCCTTCTTGATCTCTCTCATCTTCATGATGTTGAATCCGCTCCCCTTGGTGTGTAGGCTGATCCATAACATTTTCCCTCTCCTCAAAAGGATTCGTCCTCGAATCAAAACCATCACCTATATCAAAAGGACTCAAATCAGCCACATTAAATGAAGTACTAACATTATACTCACCTGACAAGTCCACTTTGTATGCATTGTCATTAATTCTTTTCAGGATTTGAAAAGGACCATCTCCTCTTGGGTTTAGCTTAGATTTCCTTTGAAGTGGAAACCTCTCTTTGCGAAAATGTACCCACACCCAATGCCCAGGCTGAAAAATCATTGGCTTCCTTCCTTTTTTCACACGTGAAGCTACTTTAGCATTTTGCTTTTCAATCCTCTCCTTAACTTGCTTATGTAACTTCTTCACCAAATCTGCTTTAGAATCAGCATCAACACTCACAAAATTGTTAGGTGGCAATGGTAATAGATCAATAGGAGTAAGTGGATTAAATCCATAAACAATCTCAAATGGAGAACAATGAGTAGTGCTATGAATAGCCCTATTGTAAGCAAACTCCACCAATGGTAAACAATCCTCCCATGTCCTAATGTTCTTTTCTATAATTGCTCTAAGCAAGGTAATTAAAGTCCTATTTACTACTTCAGTTTGCCCATCGGTTTGAGGGTGATAAGTAGTTGAAAATATCAGCTTAGTTCCTAACTTTCCCCATAACACATGCCAAAAATGACTTAAGAACTTAACATCTCTATCACTAACAATGCTCTTAGGTATGCCATGTAAATGCACAACTTCTTTGAAAAATAAATCAGCAATCAATTGAGCATCATCAGTTTTATGACATGGTATAAAATGAGCCATCTTACTAAATCTATCAACCACAACAAAGAGACTATCACGACCTTTCCTAGTTCTAAGCAATCCAAGCACAAAATCCATAGACAAATCAGTCCAAGGTTCATTAAGAATAGGTAATGGTGTGTATAACCCAGGCGGTTTCAACCTAGACTTACCTTCTCTACATGGAATGCAATGCTCACAAACTTTATGCACATCATGTTTCATACCAGGCCAAAAGAAATGTTCTAATAGTATATCATAGGTCTTATTGACCCCAAAATGTCCCATTAGGCCCCCTCCATGTGCCTCCTTAATCAACAATTCCCGTATAGAACATTTAGGAATGCACAATCTATTTCTTTTGAACAAAAAACCATTAAACAAGTAAAAATCATTAGAAACAACCTCATTATTACAAGAAATGTATATATCACCGAAATCAGCATCATGATGATACAACTCTTTTATAAACTCAAAACCTAGCAATTGAGCACTAAGTGAGTTAAGTAAAGTGTACCTTCTAGATAATGCATCAGCAACCACATTCTCCTTACCTTGCTTGTATTTAATCACATATGGGAATGTTTCTATGAACTCCACCCATTTAGCATGCCTACGGTTCAGCTTATCTTGACCCTTCAAATGCTTTAAGCTTTCATGGTCAGTGTGTATCACAAACTCCCTAGGCCACAAATAATGCTGCCATGTTTTTAAAGCTCGAACTAAAGCATATAATTCCTTGTCATATATTGGATACTTCAAGGCTGCCCCACTTAACTTTTCATTAAAATACGTTAGTGGCCTTTGATCTTGCATCAAAGCAGCTCCAATGCCTATGCCACTAGCATCACATTCAATCTCAAAAGTCTGATCAAAGTTAGGTAAAGCAAGCAAAGGTGCATTACACAATTTAACCTTAAGCTCATTAAATGCATGTTCTTGTGCATCACCCCAAACAAATCCAACATTTTTCTTAACTAACTCATTCAAAGGTGCGGCTATAGTGCTGAAATCCCTAATGAATCTCCTATAGAAACCAGCAAGCCCATGAAAACTCCTCACCTCACTAGCACTTTTAGGTCTCGGCCACTCCTTAATGGCTCTAACCTTGTCTTCATCAACCTCAATACCTTGACTAGATACAACAAAACCAAGAAATTTAACCTTATCCATGCAAAAGCTACACTTCTTAAGGTTAGCATACAACTTTTCCTGCTTAAGTTTTTCTAGTACAAGTCGCACTAGAGTAAATCAGAATATCATCAAAATAAACAATAACAAACTTACCCAAGTACTCACGCAACACATGGCTCATTAATCGCATAAATGTGCTAGGTGAATTAGTAAGACCAAATGGCATGACAAGCCATTCATACAACCCATACTTGGTCTTAAAGGCTGTTTTCCATTCATCACCAACATTCATTCAAATTTGATAATAACCAGATTTCAAATCAATTTTGGTAAATAAACAAGAACCATATAACTCATCAAGCATGTCATCTAATCTAGGAATAGGATGACGATACTTTACAGTGATTTTATTGATGGCTCTGCAGTCCACACACATCCTCCATGTTCCATCCTTCTTTGGTACAAGAATAACAGGAACCGAGCAAGGACTAAGACTCTCCCTCACATACCCCTTAGCTAGCAACTCCTCCATTTTTGGGTCTCCTTTGTCTCACTTGGATTCATTCTATATGCTGGCCTATTGGGTATAGCAGCTTCAGGAATGAAGTCAATTTGATGTTCTATGCCTCTAATTGGTGGTAAACCACTTGGCATCTCCTCAGGAAACACATCTTCAAATTCCTGCAAAAGATCATCAAACACACTAGGCAAAGACGGGTTAAGTTCATTAGTTGCTAAACAAGCCCCTTTGCACAAAAAGACAAATATAGGCCGATTGGAATACAAAGCTTGCCTAACCTCACTTGTCCTAGCTATCAAACTCACATTCTTGGCATTTTTCTCTCTAGGCTGAATTTGCTCTTTTTTTTTTCTCTTCCCTCTTTCTTTTCAATCTTTTTATTTTCACTCTCTAAAGTACTTTGTTTACTCTCTTTCTCTTTCTTTTCGGCCTCAACTCTCATCCTTTCCATTTTACATTGCTCTTCATACACTTCTCTTAAGGAAAGTGGTGTTAAGATTGTCTTTCTATCATCCTTGGCAAATGACTACCTATTGAGGTACCCATCATGTATAGCCCTTCTGTCAAATTGCCATGGTCGCCCAAGTAATATTTCTCCAGCATGCATAGGCACTACATCACATAACACCTCATCATGATATTTTCCAATTGAAAATGAAATCATGGCTTGTCTATTCACCTTTACCTCACCACAATCATTAAGCCATTGGAGCTTGTATGGACATGAGTGTGGTATAGTAGGCAGCCCCAACCTGTTAATTAAAAAAGTACTCACTGCATTGGTGGAACTCCCACTATCAATTATCACACTACAAGCCTTGCCTTGAACATGACACCTTGTATGAAACAAGTTGTCCCTTTGCTCCTCATGACACTCCTCCTTCAATTGAGTACTAAGAGCACACCTTGTGACTAGCAAATCACCTCTTATTGGCTCCTCTATGCTCCCCTCGCTACAATCCTCTAATTCGGGCATCTCTTCCTCTTCACTATCATTGCTGCCCCTTTCATCATCTGTCACTACTTCTCCATTTCTGATGACCATAGTTCATCTATTAGGACACTCTTTGCTTACATGACCTACTCCTTGGCACTTCCAGCACTTAATATCTCTATTTCTCCCCTTAGGCTCTTCGGGTTTGGATTTTTCTTTAGAATTTGAATCTGCCCTTCCTTTTGCAACATCATAGGCAACCTTGTTCCCACCTTTAAATTCACCCTTTCCATCCTTTTTCCAAGTAGAATTAGAGTTGAAATAAGGTTTAGAAACATACCTTGCTGGTCCTCTTCTTTGGAGTTGTTTTTCTACCTTGACCGTAATGTGCACCATCTCCTCTAACTCCACATATGGTTGCAAATCAACTCGGTCAGCTATTTCTTTGTTCAAACCAGCCAAGAAATGTGCCATGGTAGTCTCCCTATCCTCCTCTATATCAGCCCTAGTCATAAGCATTTCCATCACCTTGTAGTAATCATCCACACTTTTACTGCCTTGTTTAAGAAGTTGAAGTTTCTACACAAGTTCTCTATGAAAATGTCTAGGCACAAACCTCTTTCTCATTGTAGACTTAAGGTCATACCACGTCTCAATTGGGTACTCCAAGTTTCTCCTTCGACTAGTCACCAATTGTTCCCACCAAGCTATGGCATAATCTACAAATTGTGAAACAGCAAGCTTGACCTTCTTTTCCTCACTAAAATGGTGACAACCAAATATAAGCTCCACCTTCTTTTCCCATTGTAAATAAACCTCTAGATCTGTTGTACCTTGAAAGGTAGGTATCTTAAGTTTAATACCTCCCAAATTCCTATCTACAAAATCTTCATTGCCTTGGTTTCTACCATAGTATGGATTCTCTTGTCTTCCTCCTCTACCTCTACCTAAGCCTCGGCCTCCTCTACCTCTATTTCTGCCCATCCCAACATTAGGAACATCTTCGTCATCATGGTAGCCAAGGTCTACATCTTCCCAATCATCTTGGGGTATTTGGTTTCTACCTCCCCCTTGCACATCATTGCGGTTTGGAGTTGCTCTTTCAACCGCTTGCAACCTTGCATCCATGCGCTCTAATGCATCCCTCATAGCCTCCATATTTTTGTTAAAACGTGCAAACTCTCCTTGTTGAGCCTCACGTAGTCTAGCTTCATCAACATGAACAGCCTCATTATTTCCACTTTGGTTTGACATTGCTGCAAAAGAACATTAGAAAAAACAAAGAAAAAAAAATAATTCAAAGGACCTCACAAGCACTCCCTCACGTGTTTTGCACTCAAATGATGGGGGTGGTCACTCGTGTTTAACTTAAGCAAATATTTCACTCATAGTTTCCTCACACCACTCTAGCTAATTCTTTTATGTTCTTAGGTGAATCACACTTTTAGAACTGTTCAAATAACTTGTAATGTGTAGAATTTTGAAACTGAAGTTGCAAAAACAAATTTGAAGCAATTCGGCCAAACAAGAAAAAAAAATAACAAATAAGAAGCAATAAAATTAGGAAAACTCAAATAGAAGCAAAGGACACGTAAAAAAAATAAATAAATAAAAGGATCTGACCATTATGGGAAAGAAATTATTTTAGAAGGTATTTTGAAAGAAAAAAGAAAAAAAATATCAAATCTGTCCTGATAATTGATATCACTTAAATGAGCAAGGAATGTAATGATATGCAAAATCCAATACAAGATATAACAAAATCTATTCAGATATGTCAATTATAAACTAGGTAGGAATAGCAAATCTAAATCAGAATCAAATCTGATTAGTATATCAGTCACCCTCAAATTCTGGATTCTTCCTTCTTTTTTTTTTGATTACTTTCTTCTTTTTCTTTTTTTTTTTTTTGTAAAATGAATTTCTCTTTTTTTTTTTTTAACCTTCAACTATAAACACAAAATCTGAATTTCAGATTGCAAACAATTGATTTAATTTAAAGAAGAACAAGATCAAAAACAAGCATAAGAAATCAGAATTGAAGAACGTGGAAGATAAAACCTGATCACAAAATCAGAATTTCATATTGCAAACAATTGATTTAATTCAAAGAAGAACAAGAACAAAACAAACACAAGAAATCAGAATTGAAGAACGTGAATTATAGAAAGATAAAACCTGATCTAGAGCCAAACTCTAATACCAAATGATACAGAACCTCCAAGAATAAGCTTGAGAACCCCTTTATGTATTTGAACCCCCAAAGCATTAACTTGAAAACCCCAATACTCAATTCGGCAACAACCCCTAAGAATGGTTAGAATTCAGATTGCTTAGATAAGATGATCATAGAATTGGCATAAGGAAAACTTGTTTCTGAATTCCAATTTCGAAACACTCCACAAGAAGATGATCAATCTACTTGAATGCTCCTAAAGCATGTATTCTACACAAAAACACAAAGATAAAAGCAAATAGCCTTTAGGTTTAATAATTCAATCATATTCTGTCCAAAAACACGCAGCCAAGGCTTATTAATAGCCTTTACAAAGAAACCCTAATGAGCAAGTTCCCATTAATGACAAGAGTTGACAAATCAAACTCTAAGATTAAGAACAAATCTGATTTTATTAAAACTAATTAAAACCAGCCCATAACTAATATGGCCCATTACAAACTTAATTAAACCCATTAGTAACTTGGACTTGAATTAAGTTGTAAGGAACTTGGGCTGTACATGCTCCAAAGCTTTGGTGTCCTTGCAAACCCTCACTAGCCAAATTCACTAAGCCTTGTAGATGATGGATTAAGGCTTGTTGAAGCTTCTTAGAATGAAATCTTGTTATAGGTCCTTGAGGCATACTGATTGGACTAGAAACCTCTTGAACTTTATCCTTGCCTTCTTGATCTCTCTCATCTTCATGATGTTGAATCCACTCCACTTGGTGTGTAGGCTAATCCATAACACTTAAGTTTGTTTTTTAGTTATAAGCCTTGTTAATTGGGGGCAATTATATGTGTTAATATTTTTCATAATGGGCTGTCCAAACTTGTTAATTTAAAAGCCCATTAGTTTGAGTTTGTTTATTTTAGTTTATGTTTTTTAGGTCTTGAAAAAGCTATATAGGGACCAAAAATGTGTTGAAGAAAAAAAACTTAGGATGAATGATAAAAACAAACCTAAAAGCTATTTTGCTTTTGTCTTTGTGTTCTTGTGTAGAATACATGCTTAAGGAACATTCAAGTAGACTAATCATCTTCTTGTGGGGTGCTTCGAATCTAAAATTCAGAAACGAGTTTTCTTTTTTCTAGATCTTTGATCATCTTTCTAAGCAATCTGATTTTCTAGCCTTTCTTAGGGGTTGAGACTAAATTGGCTATTGGGGTTTTCAAGTTAATGTTGTGGGGGGTCCGTAATAATCAAAGGGGTTCTCAGGCTTATTCTTGGAGGTTCTGTATCATTTGGTATCAGAGTTTTGGCTCTAGATCAGGTTTTATCCTTAACAATTTTGTGTTTTTGATTCTAATTTCTTGTGTTTTCTTTGTTCTTTTCACTTGGGATATTATTGTCTCTTTGAATTCTATTCTTGTTAGTTTGTTTGATCTTATTTCTTTTGATCAAATCTAGCATTTGCAAATCAGATTTTGGTGTTTGTAGTTTAAAAAAAAGCAATAAATAAATAAATAAATACATCCAAAAAAAAATTTGCTGTTCAAAAGAAAAGTGAAAAAAAATATTAAAAAAAAAGGGTTGATTAAAAAAAAATTGGAGGTTTGGGCTTTAGATCTTCCTAATCAGATCTAAATTATGCTGGACTCTTGAAATTCTAGTCTTATCTTTTGTTGTGTTTACCATTTATTAAATTTTCTTGTTTTAGCTGAATTGCTTCAAACTTGTTTAAAAATTTCAGATTTGGAATTCTACATAATTCCAGCTATTTGATTTGTTCTAAAGTGTGATTCACTTAAGAACATAAAAGAATTAGCTAGAGTAGTGTGAGGAAAACCGTCAGCGAAATTAATTTCTTGAGTGATACACGAGTGACCATCCCCATCTTTTGAGTATAAACACATGAGGGAGTGCTTGTGAGGTTTCTAATACATATTCTGTTTTTTTTTTCTTTGTTTTCTAACCTTTCTATTACAACAATGTCACACGAAAGTGGAGAATCTAGTGGTTATGTTGATGAAGTTAGGCGACATGAGGCTCAATAAGGAGAGTTTACACATTTTAATAGGACCATGAAGGCTATGAGGGACACCTTAGAAGGCATGGACATAAGGTTGCAAGTGGTGGAAAGAGCAACTCCAAATTGCAATGAGGTGCAAAGGGGAGGTAGAAACCAAATACCTCAAGATGACTTGGAATATGAAGACCTTGGCTACCATGATGACAAAGATGTTCCTATTGTTGGGATGAGCAGAAATAGAGGTAGAGGAGGCTGAAGTTTCAGTAGAGGTAGAGGGAGAAGGCAAGAGAATCCATACTATGGTAGAAACCAGGCAATGAAGATTTTGTAGATAGGAATTTGGAGAGTATTAAACTTAAGATACCTACCTTTCAAGGTACAACAGATCCAGAGGCTTATTTACAATGGGAAAAGAAGGTAGAGCTTATATTTGATTGTCACCATTTTAGTGAGGAAAAGAAGGTCAAGCTTGCTGTTTCACAATTTGTAGATTATGCCATAGCTTGGTGGGAACAATTAGTGACTAGTCGAAGGAGAAACTTGGAGTACCCAATTGAGACTTGGTATGACCTTAAGTCTACAATGAGAAAGAGGTTTGCCTAGACATTTTCATATGGAACTTGTGCAAAAACTTCAAGTTCTTAAACAAGGTAGTAAAAGTCTGGATGATTACTACAAGGAGATGGAAATGCTTATGACTAGGGCTGATATAGAGGAGAGGGAGACTACCATGGCACATTTCTTGGCTGGTTTGAACAAAGACATAGCTGACCGAGTTGATTTGCAACCATATATGGAGTTAGAGGAGATGGTGCACATAGGGGTCAAGGTGGAAAAACAACTCCAAAGAAGAGGACCAGCAAGGTATGTTTCTAAGCCTTTTTCTAACTCTAATTCTTCTTGGAAAAAGGATGGAAAGGGTGAATTTAAAGGTGGAAACAAGGCTGCAAAAGGAAGGGCAGATTCGATTTCCAAAGAAAAATCCAAACCTAAAGAGCTTAAGGGGAGAAATAGAGATATTAAGTGTTGGAAGTGCTAAGGAGTAGGTCATATAAGCAAGGAGTGTCCTAATAGATGAACTATGGTCATTAGGAATGGAGAAATAGTGACAGATTATGAAAGGGGTAGCAATGATAGTGATGAGGAAGAGATGCCAAATTAGAGGATTGTAGCAAGGGGAGCATAGAGGAGCCAATAAAAGGTGATTTGCTGGTCACAAGGCATGCTCTTAGTACTCAATTGAAGGAGGAGTGTCATGAGGAGCAAAGGGACAACCTGTTTCATACAAGGTATCATGTTCAAAGCAAGGCTTGTAGTGTGATAATACATAGTGGAAGTTGCACCAATGTAGTGAGTACACTTTTGATTAATAGGTTGGGGCTGCCTACTATACCACACTCACATCCATACAAGCTCCAATGGCTTAATGATTGTAGCAATGTAAAGGTGAATAAACAAGTCATTGTTTCATTTTCAATCGAAAAATATCATAATGAGATGTTATGTGATGTAGTGCCTATGCATGCTGGAGAAATATTGCTTGGGCGACCATGGCAATTTGACAGAAGGGCTATACATGATGGGTACCTCAATAGGTATTCATTTACCAAGGATGGTAGAAAGATAATCTTAACACCACTTTCCTCAAAAGTGTATGAAGACCAATGTAAAATGGAAAGGATGAGAGTTGGGGCTGAAAAGAAAGAAAAAGAGAGTAAACAAAGTGCTTTAGAGAGTGAAAATAAAAAGAGTGAAAAGAAGGAGGGAAGAGAAAAAAAAAAAAAAAGAGCAGATTCGGCCTAGAGAGAAAAAAGAAAAGAATGTGAGTTTGATAGCTAGGGCAAGTGAGGTTAGACATGCTTTGTACTACAATCGGCCTATATTTGGCAACTAATTATCTTAACCCATCTTTGCCTAATGTGTTTGTTGATCTTTTGCAGGAATTTGAAGATGTGTTTCCAGAGGAGATGCCCAATGGTTTACCACCAATTAGAGGCATAGAACACCAAATTAACTACATTCTTGGAGCTTCCATACCCAATAGACCTGCATATAGAAATAATCCAACTGAGAAAAAGGAGATACAAAAACAAGTGGAGGAGTTGCTACCTAAAGGGTATATGAGGGAAAGTCTTAGTCCTTGCTCAGTTCCTGTTATTCTTGTGCCAAAGAAGGACAGAACATGGAGGATGTGTGTGGACTGCAGAGCCATCAATAAAATCATTATAAAGTATCATCATCCTATTCCTAGATTAAATGACATGCTTGATGAGTTATATGGTTCTTGTTTGTTCACCAAAATTGATTTGAAATCTGGTTATTATCAAATTCGAATGAATGTTGGAGACGAATGGAAAACAACATTTAAGACTAAATATGGGTTGTATGAGTGGCTTGTTATGCCATTTGGTCTTACTAATGCACCTAGCGCATTCATGTGATTGATGAACCATGTGTTGCGTGAGTACTTGGGTAAATTTGTTGTTGTTTATTTTGATGATATTTTGATTTACTCTACATGCTTGGATGATCATGTTATACATGTACGTCTTATATTAGACATACTAAGGCATGAAAAGTTGTATGCTAACCTTAAGAAGTGTAGTTTTGCATGGAAAGGGTTAACTTTCTTAGTTTTGTAGTGTCTAGTCAAGGTATTCAGGTTGATGAGGACAAGGTTAGGGCTATTAAGGAGTGGCCGAGACCTAAAAATGCTAGTGAGGTGAGGAGCTTTCATGGGGTTGCTAGTTTCTATAAGACATTCATTAGAGATTTTAGCACTATAGCTGCACCTTTGAATGAGTTAATTAAGATAAATGTTAGATTTGTTTGGGGTGATGCACAAGAACATGCATTTAATGAACTTAAGGATAAATTGTGTAATGCACCTTTGCTTGCTTTACCTAACTTTGATAAGACTTTTGAGATTGAATGTGATGCAAGTGGCATAGGGATTGGAGCTGTTCTAATGCAAGATCAAAAGCCACTAATGTAATTTAGTGAGAAGTTAAGTGGGGCAGCCTTGAAGTATCCAACATATGATAAGGAATTATATGCTTTGGTTCAAACTTTACAAACGTGGCAACATTACTTGTGGCCTAAGGAGTTTGTGATACACACTGACCATGAAAGTTTAAAGCATTTGAAGGGTCAAGATAAGCTAAACCGTAGGCATGCCAAATGGGTGGAATTCATAGAAACATTCCCATCTGTGATTAAATACAATCAATATTCAAGAAGGTACACTTTGCTTAATTCTCTTAATGCTAAATTGTTGGGTTTCAAGCATATTAAGGAATTGTATCTTAATGATGATGATTTTGGTGATATATATGCATCTTGTGATAATAGGACTGTTTTGGATGACTTTTACTTGTTTGATGGTTTCTTGTTTAAGAAAAATAGATTGTGCATTCCTAAGTGTTCTATGAGAGAATTGTTGATTAAGGAAGCATATGGAGGAGGCTTAATGGGGTATTTTGGGGTAAATAAGACCTATGATATTTTGTTAGAAAATTTCTTTTGGCCTGGTATGAAGCATGATGTACATAAGGTTTGTGAGCATTGCATAACATGCAAAAAGGCTAAGTCTATGTTGAAATCGCATGGGTTATATACACCATTACTTGTTCCTAGTGAACCTTGGACTAATTGTCTATGGATTTTGTGCTTCGATTGCCTAAAACTAGGAAAGGCCATGATAGTATTTTTGTTGCGGTTGATAGTGATGCAAACAAGGAAGTATACAAAGGCAAGGATCCAATTCAACTTCCCAATGGCCCCATTACAATAGCAAGAATGAAGAAATTCAAGGAAGCACTAAATGGGATGATTCAAGGCTTGTGGGATGATCTTGCCACAATTCAAGAATGCAAGAATGAATCATTCATCAAAATGGGGATTTAAGACACAAATCAAAGTTTGGTGATAATGATTCAAGTGGAGGAAGGTCAAATATATGAAGAGTCAAGCACAAAACATGGCCATAAGATGAAAATGCACAAAAGCTGAAATTGGCAGCGTTGCACCTGCGACCATGACGACAATAGGATGAGAACTCTCTGTTGATAGCATGACAGTGTTGCGAGCATAACAAAAGCTAAAGCTGTGTAATTCTTTTTATTTTTTTATTTTTGTTATTTTACTTTAATTTTAGATGTTCCGGGCCTTAAAACTTATCATATTTAGTAGCCCAACTCAGTTATAGCTTATTATTTGTTTAGGAATCAATTTCTAACTAGAAAACTTTAATCCCTATTTAGAAAGATTTCCTATTCCATAGTTGATTCTAATTTAGGAGATTTCCTAATCCTTAGCTGATTCTAATTTAGGGTTGAGCCTCTATATAATCTCAACCATTCATGTAAATTGAAGTTAATGTTATGATCAATAAAATTTAGTTTTCTTAAGAGTGTGATCTCTTGGTTTTGATTCTTTCTTGAATTAAGTTCATACAATCAAAGCTAATTATTTTGTGTGTATTTATTCCAAGGTCCTCTTCCACGAGTTCGATATTGATGAGAATCAAGATTCCTTGCAAGTATCCTACAAATATTTGCAAGAAAAAGATTTCAAGAAGGTTCTTCAAGGTTGTCATTTCTACCAACATAGCCTACAAAGATATACAATCCAAGCATTATACATGATTGGTGAATCATCCAAAAAGAATATAAGATTGTATGAAGTTTCCTATAAATCAATCAAGGATATTTGGATCATGAGCTTTGCATATGGATCCAATTGTATTCAAGGAAGCTTCAAGGGCTTAATCATTCTATTCAAGCCCAATGTTGAGATGAAGAGGCCAAATTACATTCCTATTTGCTTGAACCTAATCTATTCAAGTGTTTACAAGGCTGCCATTCTTCATTCAAATTGGACCCTTTATATTTGGGCTTTTCAAATTCAATTTATCATGTTTTATTTAGTTTTTGGGCTGCCTATGTTATGTATATAGCCCAAGAGTTTTTTAAACTACTTTATTTTCATGTTTTAATTAGTTTTGGGCTTATTTTATGTTAGGTCAAAGGCCCATCCGAATTTTATAGTGTAATTAATTAGATTTCAGTTTCTAGTTAGGAAATAGCTTCTCTTCTATAGGAAGGATTGCTAACTTATTTTAGAATTTAGTTCTAACTTAGTTATTAATTAGGAATAGTTTTCTAATTAGGAATCTTCAATCCTTCTATAGGAAGATTTCCTAGTCCTTAATTAATTCCAATTTAGGGTTGAGCCTCTATATAAACCTAACCATTCATGTAAAATCAAGTTAAGTTATGATCAATAAAAATCAGTTTTCTTAAGAGTGTGATCTCTTGGTTTTGATTCTTGCTTGAATCAAGTTCATACAATCAAAGCTAATTACTTTGTGCGTATTTATTCCAAGGTTCTCTTCCACGAGTTCGGTATTGTGTCGCAGAGATCATCATCTAAGGTGATCATATTCCAAGGTGCTCTATCACGGGTTGGATTTGTGTCGCGGATTTGGAGAAAACCTGATTTAGCTTTCCAAGGAGTTGCTTCCAGGTGTAAAGATAATTAGGTCTCAAGTTTAATATACTTGGGGTTCGTATCAGTTTGGTATCAGAGCTTAGGCTCTAAATTAGGTTATATCTTTCCGTTTCGTTTGTGTTTTCTATTTTCATTTATTTTCTTGTTTTTGTTTCTTTTCATTTTTGTTGAATTCCTTCATTTTCATCTCGTTAATTCTGTTTGTTATTGTTTCTGGTATGAAAATTCAAAAAAAAAAAAATTCCAAATCGTTTTACCTTTTTGTTTTTCTTTGTTTGTTTGTTCCTTCGTTCATTCCATCCTACTCATATTTCTATTCCTTGTTTCATTGGAAGGTCAAATCCATACTTGGAAGCCAATTCAAATTCAAGAAGAAAGAAGGGAGGACTCACCCATGCTTGAAGACTTCAAATTTGGTTTGAATTTTGTATTTAATCTTCAATTTGTTTATTAATTTTCCTTGCAATTTGCTGTGGTAATTAAAAAAAAAAGAAAAAAAGAAAGAAATCGGTCAAGAAAAAGAATAAAAAAAAAGAAGGAAAATTCATCCAAAAAGAAAAGAAGAATCAAAAAGTGTTGAAATATGACTTTTTGGTGTATTTATAGAAGTTATTTAGTTCCTAAAGTCAAGAGGACAAGAAAAGAAGCTGATTTTCAAGATTATACAAGGAGAATAAAAGATTTCAGCATCCTACAAGGAGTTTAACCAAGTCTAAACATCCTTTCAAAATAAGCTAGGATTAGTTTCCTATTCCTTTCTAAATTTGGTTTGACTTTTCTAATCCTATTTTCATTCTGATTTCTTTCTAATTTAACTATTTCCTTATTTATTTCAGTTTTCTTTTTCTTTCAATCCTTATTTGTGTCTCATTTGGTTTCCTAATCCCATTAGGATTCTTATATTGTTTTCCTAGTTCCATTATGATTTTAACTTCTGTTTTCCAATTTCAATTAGGATTTCTATTTCTATTTTTCTGAGTCAAAATTCTAATTTTATTTTCCTAGTTCAATTAGGATTCTTGTTTTCCTAATGTCTTTAGGATTCCTTATTTCTTGTTTCTTGTTTCATTTTGAGTCTTTGGAATTTTTATTTCACATTGTAATTTAGTAAGATTGTATTAATTTGATTTTTGCAACTTATCTTGACAAGAGATTTGAGCGGAAAAAGGCTAAGTGTCACATCTAAAGAAAAGCCATTGATTGAGAGTAAAATTAAACATGAGCGAACTTGAGTGACAAAATTACTTGAGTGAAACACGTGAGGGAGTGAAGTGAGGAAACTATTCTCTACTTTGCTAACTTTGTTTTGCAGCTCAAAGATGAGTGGAATCCAAGGAAATCAACAAGGAGAAATAGACAAATTCCAAGCCTTACATGAGTTGCTCCAAGCGATGGAGAGAAGGACCAATGAAAGAATGGACCAACTTGAGCAAAGAAGCATGGAGATAATGGGCCAATTAGAAGCTTCAATCACGAGAGGACAACCATTAAATGTTCTTAGACAAGCTAGACGTGTACCAAGGAGAGTGCGGGATGAAATTGAAGATGATGGTGAATCATTTGGTGATGTTGATGAAGAAGAAGTGAGGCCAAGAGGTAGATAAGATGATAGCAATGGTGGAATAAAATTGAAAATTCCAACTGATATGAACCCCAAGTATATTAAACTTGAGACCTAATATCTTTACGCTTGGAAGCAACTCCTTGGAAAGCTAAATCAGATTTTTCCCAAGTTCGTGACCCAATTCCAATCGTGATAGAGCACCTTGGAATATGATCACCTTTAGATGATGATCTCCACAACACAATATCAACTTGTGAAAGAGAACCTTGGAATAAATACGCACAAAGTAATTAGCTTTGATTGTATGATTCAAGCAAGAATCAAAAACAAGAAATAACACTCTTAAGAAAAACTGAATTTTTTATTTATCAAAATCTAACTCCATGTTACATGAATGGTTGAGTTTATATAGAGGCTCAACCCTAAATGGGAATAAAACATAGACTAAGGAATCTTTCCTGAACAATAATTAAAATTTTTCTAACTAGAAATTGATTCCTAGACAACTAATAATTATAGGTTCAACCCTAAATTGGAATAAAACATAGACTAGGGAATCTTTCTTAAATAAGAATTAAAGTTTCCTAGTTAGAAATTGATTCCTAGACAACTAATAATTATAAATTCATCCTAAATTGGAATAAAACATAGACTAGGGAATCTTCCTAAACAATGATTGAAGTTTCCTAGTTAGGAATTGATTCCTAACAAGAAATAAATCTAAACTCGTTTTGGGCTTTATACCTAACATAAATAGGCCCAAAACTCACTAATTACATAAGCACACTTAATTTATTTGAACTTGGGCTTATATCATATTGATAGGGCCCAAAAACATCAAAAACAAACTAAAGGCCTAAGTACATGCCCATGTTTTGGCCTTCATCCACTTGAATCATTGTCACCAAACTTTGATTTGAGTCTTGAATCCCCATTTTGATGAATGATTCATTCTTGCATTCTTGAATTGTGGCAAGATCATTCCACAAGCCTTGAATCATCCCATTTAGTGTTTCCTTGAATTTCTTCCTTCTTGCTCTTGTAATGGGACCACTGGGAAGTTGAATTGGATCCTTGCCTTTGTATGCTTTGTTGTTTGCATCATTCCCTCCCTCGTCAAGATGATTTGTCCACGAATCTCCAACACCTACATCAAAAGGAGAAAGATCACTAACATTAAAGGTAGCACTCACATTATACTCATCAGGTAGGTCCAGCTTGTATGCATTGTCATTGATCTTCTCAACTACTTGAAAAGGTCCATCTCCCCTTGGATGAAGCTTTGTCTTCCTTTGAGTTGGAAATCTTTCTTTTCTCATATGCACCCAAACCAAATCACTTGGTTCGAATACAACACGCCTCCTTCCCTTATTCACTTGGGTTGCTATTTGTTGATTTTTCTTCTCAATATTCTTGCGCACCTCCTCATATAGTTTCTTCACCAAATTTGCCTTTCTCTTCCCATCCAAACTACTCCTTTCATTACAAGGTAAAGGCATTAAATCCAAAGGGGTTAGAGGATTAAAACCATAAACAATTTCAAAAGGTGAGAAACCGGTAGTAGAATGCACAACTCTATTATAAGCAAACTCAACAAATGGAATGCATTCTTCCCAATTCTTTAAGTTCTTTTGGACAATAGCACGCAACAAAGTTCCTAAAGTCCTATTAAAAACTTCAGTTTGACCATCAGTTTGTGGATGACAAGTAGTAGAAAACAACAATTTGGTTCCAATTTTACTCCATAAAACTTTTCAAAAATGACTTAGAAACTTAACATCCCTATCACTAACAGTAGTTTTAGGAATGCCATGCAAACGTACCACTTCCCTAAAGAATAAATTAGCAATGTTGGTGGCATCATCAGTTTTATTACAAGGAATGAAATGTGACATTTTGGAAAACCTATCAACCACCACAAAGATAGAATCTTTCCCTTTTTTTGATCTAGGCAACCCTAAAATAAAATCCATGGAAATATCAGTCCAAGGGCTACTAGAAACAAGTAAAGGAGTGTACAAACCTTGATTCAAAACTTTAGATTTAGCTTGCTTGCACACAACACATCTATCACAAAATCTATGTACATCCCTTTTCATTTTAGGCCAATAGAAGTGTTCATGTAAAGTATCTAAAGTTTTAGTGATGCCAAAATGTCCCATTAACCCTCCCCTATGTGCCTCCTTAACAAGCAGTTCTCTCATAGAACAAATAGGTATGCAAAGTCTATTTTCTTTAAACAAAAACCCATCCATTCTATAGAATTTACCAAATGCAACTTTCTCACTTGCTTTGAAAATGCTAGAAAAATTAGAATCATCAACATACAGAGATTTAATATTTTCAAACCCAAGCATTCTTGCATCCAAAGCATTAAGTAAAGCATACCTTCTTGACAGTGCATCAGCCATAATGTTCTCCTTACCTTGCTTGTATTTGATCACATATGGAAAGGTCTCAATGAACTCAACCCATTTGGCATGCCTCTTGTTCAACTTACCTTGCCCCTTTAGGAATTTCAAGGATTGATGGTCGGTGTGAACTACAAACTCCTTAGGCCAAAGGTAGTGTTGCCAAGTCTCCAAAGCTCTAACCAAAGCATAGAGCTCCTTGTCATAAGTGGGGTAGTTCAATGAGGCACCATGTAGCTTTTCACTAAAATAGGCAATTGGCCTTTTTCCTTGCATAAGGATAGCCCCAATACCTACACCTGATGCATCACAATCAATCTCAATAATATCATTAAAGTTAGGCAAAGCAAGAATGGGTGCCTTACATAGCTTATCTTTCAATGAATTAAATGCATCTTCTTGTTCTTTTCCCCACTTAAAAACGCAATTCTTTTTAATTACCTCTGTTAGAGGTGCAGCTACGGTGCTAAAATCTTTTACAAAACGTCTATAAAAATTAGCCAAATCATGAAAACTTCTTACCTCACTTATTGATGTTGGAATAAGCCAATTTTTGATAGCACTTACCTTTTCTTCATCAACTTCAACACCTTGAGCACTAACCACAAATCCTAAAAACACAATCCTATCTAAACAAAAAGAACACTTTTTAAGGTTAGCAAACAATTTTTCATTTCTCAACACATCAAGCACACACCTTAAATGTTCTAAGTGTTCATCCTCAAATTCCTGTAAAAGAGAAACAAAAACACTAGGCAAAGAAACATTAAGGTCATTAGTGTTAAAATAAAGCTCCTTGTACATGAGTACAAGTATACTTTTCTTTGAAAACCAAGCTTCCCTAACATCACTTCCCTTTGCATAAAAGTTCACATGTTTGTTTTTACTTTCAACAATTTCTTTTCCCTCATTTTTCTCACTCGACCTCACTTTCTTTCCTTTCTCAAGATTTTTTGCCACTTTTTTCTTTTGCACTCTCTCTTTCTTTTGATACATCATTTACACTCTTTTTCTCACTCTTGTCTTCCCTCTCCTTTTGAATTCTTTTTAGCTCATTCTCATAGATTTCTCTAAGTGAAAGTGGTGCAAGAGTTATCTTTCTTCCATATTTCTGAAAAGTGTAGTGATTGCTATAGCCATTATGCATCACCCTTCTATCAAATTGCCAAAGGCGTCCTAACAATAGATGACCTGCTTGCATAGGCACAACATCAAATAAAATCTCATCATTATACCTGCCTATCTTGAAAGCTATTAGAACTTGCCTTGTCACCCTAATTTCCCCATAATCATTAAGCCATTTTAGTTTATAAGTGTGAGGATGCTTAGTAGTAGGTAACCCTAGTTTCTCAACTAAAGTGGTACTTGCTACATTGGTTACACTACCCCCATCTATATTACATCACAAACTCTATCTTCTACAAGACATCTAGTTTGAAACAAATTTTTCCTTTGTTGCACATTATCATCATATTGGATTCATCATCATGTTCAACGATCTCGTTGTGACAAGAGACCTCCCATATTCTACTATTTCTGGTTGGTTGTCGTCCTCTTGTCACTTGCATCTTTAAGAGGTGGTATTCTTTCTTCTTCAACTTCTTCTTCACTAGCCAAATAGTACTCCCCATAAAGCATGATCATTGTTCTTTTATTTGGACAATCCTTCTTGTAGTGACCTACACCTTAACATTTAAAGCAAATAATATTTCTAGATCTAGAAGGTGTAGCTTTACCTTTGTCCTTGCTTGGGATGAGCATCTTTGGAGCTTCCTTGGAATCGGCTCTAGGCTTGGATGAAAAAGCCTAGTCATCTTTTCTCCAATTTGATTTGAATGTTGCATTGTAAGAGGTAGATAGCCGATTAGTACTCCTGTTCTTCAACTACTTCTCAAACTTCAAAGCAAGATGTAGCAAATCTTCAAGCTCCATATATGGTTGCAGCTCAACCACATTTGCAATCTCCTTATTCAACCCATTGAGGAACCTTGCCATTATAGCCTCATTATCTTCTTCCACATTTGCTCGAATCATGGCTACCTCCATCTCTTTGTAGTATTCCTCAACACTTTTAGACCCTTGAGATAGGTTTTGAAGATGATTGTACAGCTCCCTATAGTAGTGGCTTGGTATAAATCTCCTTCTCATGATTGCCTTTAAGTCCCTCCATTCTTCTATAGGTCTTTCTCTATTTCTTCTCCTCTTTTGCTTGGTATCATCCCGCCAAGTAATGGCATATCCATCAAATACAGCCACAACAAGCTTCAACTTCTTGGATTCGGTGTAGTTATGACAATTGAACACCAACTCAATCTTCTTTTCCCAATCCAAGTATGCTTTGGGATCTATTCTTCCATGGAATGTTGGAATTTTCAATTTTATTCCAACATTGCTGTTATCTTGTCTAGCCGTTGGCCTTACTTCTTCTTCCTCTTCATTATCACCAAGGGACTCAATTTCATCCTCATCTTCATTCCAAACTCTTCTTTGGATTCGCCTAGCTTGCCTAGGAGCATTAGGTGGCTATCCCCTTATAACTAAAACTTCTAATCTTTCGATCCTTTCATTGCTTCTTCGCTCCATTTGATCCAATCTATCATTTGTCCTTCTCTCTATAGCTTGGAGTAAGTCACGCAAGGCTTGGAATTTATCTAGTTGCCCATGTGGATTCCCTTGGGTTCCACTCATCTTGAAGCTGCAAAACAAAGTTAGTAAAGTAGAGAATAGCTTCCTCACTTCACTCCCTCATGTGTTTTACTCAAATAGTTTTGACACTCAAGTTCACTCATGTTTAGTTTTACACGCAATCAATGGCTTTTCTCTAGATGTTCTCACACTTAGCCTTTTTCCACTCAATTTCTTGCCAAGATTAGTTGCAAAAATCAAATTAATACAATTTTTACTAAATTACAATGTGAATATAATCCAAAGTTTAAAGACTCAATGAAACAAGAACTAGAAATCCTAATAGAACTAGGAAAAAAATATAGGAATCCTGATGGGATTAGGAAACCTAATGAGACACGAATAAAGATTGAAAATAATTAAATACAAAAAGAAAACCAAAACAAATAAGGAAATCAAAAATCAGAATGAAAATAGGATTAGAAAAGTCAAACCAAATTTTGGAAAGGAGTAGGAAAACAATCCTAGCTTGTTTTGGAAGGATGCTTAGATTTTGATCAAACTCCTTGTAGAATGCTGAAATCTTTGATTCTCCTTGTATAATCTTGAAAATTTGCTTCTTTCCTTATCCTCTTCACTCTAGGAACTAAATAACTTCTATAAATACTCCAAAAGTCAGATTTCAACACTTTTTGCTTCTTCTTTTCTTGAAAATTAGCTTCTTTTCTTTTTTTTTTTTGCTTTTTTTTTAATTCTGATTTTCTTTACTCTTCTTCTTCTTCTTCTTTTTTTCTTTTTTTTTTTTAAGTTCAATTGCAGCAAGTAATTTTAAGGACAAATACTGAAGATTAACAAGATTAATTGAAGATCAAGTGCAAAAATCCAAACCAAATTAAAGTTGACAATTTAGGAGCCAATTCCTTCCTTCTTAACTTCTTGAATTTGAATGATTGCAATACGTATGACCTTCCAACACTTGATTTTTGATGAAACACAAAGAATAAAAATGGAACAAAAGTAATACAAAAAGGTAGGAAACAAAGAGACAACTAAGGAAGATGATAACAAGACACTAATAAAGGTAGATGATTTTAGGATATATATTTGTTTTTAATTTTAGACCTGAAACAATAGCAAACGAAATTAACAAAGTGAAAACAAAGGAATTTAACGAAAAAGAAAATAGACAGAAAAAAACAAACAAAAAATGGAAAATACAAACGAAACAGAAAGATATTACTTGATTTAGAGCCTAAGCTCTAATAACAAATTGATACGAATCCCAAGTATATTAAACTTGAGGCCCAATACCTTTATGCTTGGAAGCAACTATTTGGAAAGCTAAATCAGATTTTTTCTAAGTCTGCGACCCAATTCCAACCTGATACGAACCCCAAGTATAGTAAACTTGAGACCCAAATCTTAATGCTTGGAAGTAATTCCTTGGAAAGCCAAATCAGATTTTCCCCAAGTCCGTGACCTAATTCCAACCCGTGATAAAGCACCTTGGAATATGATCAACTTTAGATGATGATCTCTGCAACACAATACCAACTTGTGAAAGAGAACCTTGGAATAAATATGTACAAAGTAATTAGCTTTGATTGTATGAACTTGATTCAAGCAAGAATCAAAAACAAGAGATAACACTCTTAAGAAAAACTTAATTTTTTATATCAAAATTTGATTCCATTTTACATGAATGGTTGAGTTTATATAGAGGCTCAACCCTAAATGGGAATAAAACATAGACTAAGGAATCTTTCCTAAACAAGAATTTAAATTTTCTAGTTAGAAATTGATTTCTAGACAACTAATAATTATAGGTTCAACCATAAATTGGAATAAAACATAGATTAGGGAATCTTTCTTAAATAAGAATTAAAGTTTCCTAGTTAGAAATTGATTCCTAGACAACTAATAATTATAAGTTCACCCTAAATTAGAATAAAACATAGACTAGGGAATCTTCCTAAACAAGGATTGAAGTTTCCTAGTTAGAAATTGATTCCTAAATAAGAAATAAATCTAAACTCGTTTTGGGCTTTATACCTAACATAAATAGGCCCAAAACTCACTAATTACATAAGCACACTTAATTTATTTGAACTTGGGCTTACATCATATTGATAGGGGCACAAAAACATCAAAAACAAACTAAAGGACTAGGTACATGCCCATGTTTTGGCCTTCATCCACTTGAATCATTGTCACCAAACTTTGATTTGAGTCTTGAATCCCCATTTTGATGAATGATTCATTCTTGCATTCTTGAATTATGGCAAGATCATTCCATAAGCCTTGAATCATCCCATTTAGTGTTTCCTTGAATTTCTTCATTCTTGCTCTTGTAATGGGACCATTGGGAAGTTGAATTGGATCTTTTTCTTTGTATGCTTTGTTGTTTGCATTATTTCCTCCCTCCTTAAGATGATTCGTCCATGAATCTCTAACACCAACATCAAAAGGAGAAAGATCACTAACATTAAAGGTAGCACTCACATTATACTCACCAGGTAGGTCCAGCTTGTATGCATTGTCATTAATCTTCTCAACTACTTGAAAAGGTCCATCTTCCCTTGGATGAAGCTTTGTCTTCCTTTGAGTTGGAAATCTTTCTTTTCTCATATGCACCCAAACCCAATCACCTAGTTCGAATACAGCACGCCTCCTTCCCTTATTCACTTGGCTTGCTATTTGTTGATTTTTCTTCTCAATAAATTTGCCTTTCTCTTCCCATCCAAACTACTCCTTTCATTACAAGGCAAAGGCATTAAATCCAAAGAGGTTAGAGGATTAAAACCATAAACAATTTCAAAAGGTGAGAAACCAGTAGTAGAATGCACAACTCTATTATAAGCAAACTCAACAAATGGAATGCATTCTTCCCAATTCTTTAAGTTCTTTTGGATAATAGCACGCAACAAAGTTCCTAAAGTCCTATTAACAACTTCAGTTTGACCATTAGTTTGTGGATGACAAGTAGTAGAAAACAATAATTTGGTTCCAATTTTACTCCACAAAACTTTCCAAAAATGACTTAGAAACTTAACATCCCTATCACTAACAATAGTTTTAGGAATGCCATGCAAACGTACCACTTCCCTAAAGAATAAATTAGCAACGTTGGTGGCATCATCAGTTTTATTACAAGGAATGAAATGTGACATTTTGGAAAACCTATCAACCACCACAAAGATAGAATCTTTCCCTTTTTTTGATCTAGGCAACCCTAAAATAAAATCCATGGAAATATCAGTCTAAGGGATGTAACAAATAAGAAGCAATAAAATTAGGAAAACTCAAATAGAAGCAAAGAACATGTAAAAAAAAATAAAAGGATCTTACTAGAATAGGAAAAAAACGATTTTAGAAGGTATTTTGAAAGAGAAAAGAAAAAAAAATATCAAATCTGCCCTGATAATTGATATCACTTAAATGAGCAAGGAATGTAATGATATGTGAAATCCAATACAAGATATAACAAAATCTATTTAGATATGTCAATTATAAACCAGGTAGGAATAGCAAATCTAAATCAGAATCAAATCTGATTAGTATATCAGTCACCCACGAATTTTGGATTCTTTTTTTTTTTGAATACTTTCTTCTTTTCTTTTTTTTTTTTTGTAAAACGAATTTCTTTTTTTTTTATTTTTTATTTTTTTTTATTTTAACCTTCAACTATAAACACAAAATCTGAATTTCAGATTGCAAACAATTGATTTAATTCAAAGAAGAACAAGAACAAAACAAACACAAGAAATCAGAATTGAAGAATGTAAATTATAGAAAGATAAAACCTGATTACAGAATTTCAGATTGCAAATAATTGATTTAATTCAAAGAAGAACAAGAACAAAACAAACACAAGAAATCAGAATTGAAGAACATGAATTATAGAAAGATAAAACCTGATCTAGAGCCAAGCTCTAATACCAAATGATACAGAACCTCCAAGAATAAGCTTGAGAACCCCTTTATGTATTTGAACCCCCAAAGCATTAACTTGAAAACCTCAATATTCAATTCAGCAACAACCCCTAAGAAAGGTTAGAATTCAGATTGCTTAGATAAGTTGATCAAAGAATTGGAATAAGGAAAACTTGTTTCTGAATTCCAATTTCGAAACACTCCACAAGAAGATGATCAATCTACTTGAATGTTCTTTAAAGCATGTATTCTACACAAGAACACAAAGATAAAAGCAAATAGCCTTTAGTTTTAATAATTTAATCATAATCTGTCCAAAAACACGCATTTAAACATACTTCAATTGTCTGGAAGCATAAGCTATTACCCTTCCATTTTGCATAAGTACACAACCCAAACCCACTTAGGAAGCATCGCAATATATTGCAAATCCCCCCGTGCCTGATGGTAGAGCCAATATCATAGCAGATGTGAGATAAGTTTTGAGTTTTTGAAAACTCTCTTCACAAGCATCGTCCCACTGAAATTTTACGTCTTTCCAAGTCAACCGAGTTAAAGGAGCTGCAATCTTGGAAAAATCCTTCACAAATCTCCTATAATACCCGGCCATACCCAGAAAACTCCAGATCTCAGTAACATTTGTAGGGCGAGGCCAATTTAGCATTGCCTCCACCTTCTTTGGATCCACTTTGATTCCCTCTTCACTAATCACATGCCCGAGGAAACATACTTCTCTAAGCCAAATGTCACATTTTGACAATTTAGCATATAATTTATGTTCCCTCCGAGTCTATAGTACCACCCAAAGATGTTCTTCGTGCTCCTTTTGACTTTTAGAATAGACAAGTATATCATTAATAAATACAATGACAAACTTATCTAAATACGACTTAAACACCCAATTCATTAAATCCATAAAGGCTGCGGGTGCATTAGTTAAGCCAAAAGGTAGCACTAAGAACTCATAATGCCTGTAGTGTGTCTGGAAAGCAGTCTTCAGTATATTCTCTTTTCAAATTCTCAACTGATGGTATCCAGACCGTAAATCAATCTTTGAAAACCAACCCGCACCTTGCAACTGGTCGAACAGGTCATCGATTCTAGGCAATGGATATTTATTCTTCACTGTTACCTTATTCAATTGCCTATAATCGATGCACATTTGCAAGGTCCCATCCTTCTTTTCACAAATAGGACAGGTGCTCCCTACGGTGAGCTGCTGGGTCTAATAAACCCTTTATCTAGCAACTCTTGCAACTGAATTTTTAATTCTTTCAACTCTACAGGAGCCATCCGATACGGGGGAATAGAAATAGGATTTGTTCCCGAATATACTTCTATTTCAAAGTCTATCTCCTGTTCAAGTGGCAATCTCGGTAATTCTTTCGGAAATACATTTGAAAATTCATTTACAACTGGAATTTATTTAATTCCCACTGTAGTCACCCGGGTATCCAGTACATTAGCTACATACCCTTGGCACCCTTTTCTCAATAGTCTCTGAGCTTCAATTATGGAAATGAGATGGGTTGCCACATTTTCCCTTTCACCCTGAAATACAAATACTGGCTGTCCCTCTAGTCAAAATTCCACTTTCTTCCCATGGCAATCGATAGAGGCATGATGCAAAGACAGCCAATCCATACCTAGGATTACATCAATCTCTAATACAGAAAGCTCTATCAATGTAGCTACAAGCTTCCTGCCATCAATCTCCACCATACAATCGGTATATTGCCAATCTAAGATTACTACTCGACCCAAGGGAGTGGAGACTTCTAATGGTTCTGACATTTTATTACTAGTCCTTCCCAAATTCTTAGCAAATGTAGATGAAACAAAGGAATGTGTAGTGCCAGAGTCAAATATTACATTAGCCATAACATTTTGTATAGAAATCATACCTCCAACGATGGTGTTAGAGGTTTTGGCTTCCAGCTGATTCAATGCAAATACTCTTCCTTGTCCCCTAGTAGGTTGAGTCTGGGAAGGGGTAGGTGCAGAACTCTGGCCCCGGCCTCTCCCAGCAGATTCCCGAGACCTTGTCTGGCTTTGCTGAACTGTAGCCTGTGATACCGGTGGCCCTTCTCGTTGTGATCTCAGCAATGGACAGTCTTGAATCATATGGCCCTGTTGGCCACATCTAAAACATGCTTCCCTCGCCCATCTACAGGTACCAAGGTGAGCTTTGCCACATCTTGAACAAGTGGTAATAGTTGTCTGTGCAGCTTGGCCTGCTATACTAGATGCTCGGGGAGCTAAAGAACCTGTCCTAGACTTAGTCTTCCCACGTCTAGAACTGGTCAATGACTGTGGGAAAGAAGTCTGTGACCCACTAGCTGTAGACTTACTCTGAAATGATGGTCCTCCAGTCTTTTTCTGGCTGCTCTGGCTCTTCCCCAAATTCCTCCTTTGCTCCTTTTCTGCTTTTTCCTCATTATATTTTTCTTCCATCTAAACAGCTTTATCAATTAGCTTTGTCAAAGAGGTGAACTTCGAAGTCAATAAAAGGTTGTGTGATGGAGCATACAAGCCATGCCAGAATTTAATAATTTTGGAAGCTTCATCAGGAACTAAAGCCCGGCCATATCGAGACAGTCTAATAAACTCCTTTGCATATTTTGCAACAGACATGCTCCCTTATTTAAGTTGCTCAAATTGAACCAATCTATGTCCTTTTTCCCCTTCAGTAAGAAACTCGTCAATCATTTGTTGCTTGAATTCTTCCCAAGTTGGTGGCTTGTCGCGATACAAAGGGCCTTCAATGTGTTGCTCATACCAATTGGCTGCTTGCTCCTTGAGCAACAAACCCACTAACTTAATTACTCTGGCATCAGAACAAGCCATTCTCTTTATCACTTTATCCACCTCTCGAAGAAAATCACTCGGATCTTCCCCCTGTTCACCTTTAAATGTAGGCAAACCTAATTTGAGGAATGTGGACATTTTCATTCTTCCTTCATCAATAGTCCTCCTAGCACTAGTTGGAGCAGGTGGAGGAACAGGTGTCGGAGGTGACACTGGTGGAGGTACATTAACAGGTAGTACTGGGGGTACTGGAGGCTCCTGTCTAGCTTTTCTAAGTTCTTCATTTTCTCTTCTTAACCTTAGAATCTCTTGCTGTAATGCCTCAATACTTCTATTCTCAGAAGACCTAACCTCATCTTCATGATGAACTCTCCTCCTAACCGGTGGAGGTCCAATAGATTCGGCTTCATTCGGAGCCACCTGTGAAGCCATCTCAACCTCCACTGGTCTCTCAGGCTGCGGTTGCCAAGGTTGCTTGCCTCAACCCCAAGCCCGTCCTTGAGTATATCTCCGTGGTGGCATCTCACTATAAAAGAAACAAGAAAATATTAATTTACGCTATGCAGATAATCCTAACAAAGTGAAAGACAGCAAAAGACGAAATAGGAAATCCTATACTCCATGGTTTACCTAATACTTATTCCTAGGTAAAGACTATCGAACCTAGGCTCTAATACCAACTTTGTCACATCCCACTCTAGGGATGGACGGTCCTAGGGATTGGGTAAGCCTAAAGCCACCTAAACCCATAGAACCCCGGATTGTTATATTAAACAATTAGCATCTACAAAAATATAATAAACATTCTGATATTCATTAATATTCATTTAATTTACTTATAATTTATACATTTAATATTTATTACAATTCCCAGTCTAAACTATACTAAACCACCAAGTACCATGGAGTTTCTAATATTTACAACCATCAAAATAAATATAAATATTATATGATAGATTCCACGCAGGAGGGAGAAGCTTTACTGGAACCACTGGTCTACTCACCACCTGAAAATTTTTAAACCACTAAAAATGATGAGATAAAATCTCAGTGAATAATATATGCATACATACATATACATATAAAAAAAATAAAAGAGCAAAGATAAGCAATAGTTTAAATAAAGGCATGAAAGTAAAGGTGACAATCATATTGGCTCTCAAATGACAGACTTCATTTAATCACACATTTATAATAAGCAGAGGCTACTATCTTGGTAGCATGCTTTACCCACATATAGTTGATCAGACTATATGGCTAGGGGCTTAACCCTCCCTAGCTCGGGTTTATAATTCATTGTGCACAATGTCTGATGCAAAATTTATGCTACTCCATCAGATGAGTAGCTTTATCATTTGATATCCAATCAAATCACAAGGTTTACTCAATAATTAAATTCAAAGAAAGGGGATTAAACAACATAAGTTCATGTAAAGAATCAAAGTCATTCGAACATATCACAAGGTGCTACAAAGCTGAACAAGGTAATTACAAAGAAGCAAAACAGGTTTCAAAGGTTTGCCATGAACGATTAGAAATTTAATGTAAGCAATAAGGTATTCCAAAGCAAGAAGGAATCAATGAAAAGGAAGCAATTCAGATTCAAAAGGATCATCAAGGAGTAATTCACAAGCAAATATCACATAAGGGTATAAGTTCATTTTGGTATAAACATATATATACATATGCATATTTTACTCACCAATGAAAGATAGAACCCAAAGCTTTATCCCTTAATTCTCAACCTCCTTTTCTTGATCCTTAGAAGCTAAAGAAGCAAAATACATTCTTTTAATACTAGACATTATTGAGAATACTTAAACTAATAGCATAAAATGCATGATTTATGTTTATTTTTCTGTTTTGAGCATTTATTTGTTTTCTTTAATTCTTTAGTTTAATTTAACTACATTTATGTTTATTAGCAATTTAGGCATACATAACCTATTTATTACTTTAGGGATGATATATTATGGAATTTGCACATTAGGTATTTTCTTGGCAATTTTGTAGCAAGCATTGGTTGGCATTTGTTCATGGATTTTCTTTGGGACATTTTATGAAACACTTGGTGGGCATGACTTTGGTTGCATTCTGGAAGAGTTTTGGGGCAAATTGGAAGAAGCCCAAATTGCCCTACATAAATTCACATTGCCAACCATATATTCCACAACTTATTTGGAATTTAAAGGCCAAGTAAAGGGTTCATTTCAGCATGGAAAATCATGAAAAAAGTCAAGCATAAATAAAGGCAATTCTGCCTCCTATGATTTGGCCAAGCATGATTTCTTCAAGGGAGTTTTTATAATTCAAACTAAGGTTATTTCCATATTATTTGATACTAAACTAGCACATTTAAGCAATAAAATTGAAAAAAAACAGCCTTGAAGTGGGACTTTGAACATATGAGCAGAATTGATGATTTTAAGCAACCTATGTATTTTTCTTCAAATTCAATGATTCCAATTGCTGGAATCCATTCCTTAAGCATCAGATTTAACTATTCTTAAGTCTTTTTAGGTGAATTCAAAGTTTTAACAACAATTTGATTTAAGGTGCATTTGAAGAGTTATGAAGTTTCTATGCAAAATACACTAATCTATCACATAATTCTCATACAAAATCATCTTTTCCACTCACTAACATCTATTTCTATAGATTAAAATCAAGAAAAGTGGACTAACCTTGCTTTTCTTAAAATGGCAGGTTTCTTTCAATCTCCACTTCTTTAATTTCTTGCTTATTTCTTGCTTAATTCTTGGTGGGAAGTAATTTGGATGATAAAAAGAGATTATGTGCTATAGGTTTGCAATGATTTTTCTAAAGAAAATTGAAAAAAAAAAAAGGTGGAGAAGAGGGGCTAGAGAGGTTCGGCCAAGAGGAGAAGGAAGAAGAGAAAAATCTAATTTTTGTACAGAAAATTCTAAAGAAATCTGTTATATGGGCAGGTTTTTAGCCAAATTATAGTTTAGTCCTCTAATTTTTTAAGTTATGCAATTTAGTCCTTACAAATTTACAGTTTGATCCTTCTCCATACATTTTTAAATATTAATATTAAACTTAATTGAGCTTTAATTAATGTATTTATTCACTTTTAGATTATTATTCAAAAATTATAAATTTCACTAAACGAATTTCAGAAAATATTGTACTTTAAGTACATTTACAATTTAGTATATATATGGTTTCACTATGATTTCATTTATGTTTCTCTTTGGTTTTACTTAGGTTTCTTATACTTTTCATTTATTCAAATGCTATGCAAAAATTTTATGCAAATCCTTAATATCAACTTCGAATTAAAATTCTAAAATTCACTACCTAACTAAAGTTAATTTCTAGGATGTTATAAAAACATATACTAGGGAATCTTTCTTAAATAAAAATTAAAGTTTCCTAGTTAAAAATTGATTCCTAGACAACTAATAATTATAAGTTCAACCTAAATTGGAATAAAACATAGACTAGGGAATCTTCCTAAACAAGGATTGAAGTTTCCTAGTTAGAAATTGATTCCTAAATAAGAAAATACCTAACATAAATAGGCCCAAAACTCACTAATTACATAAGTACACTTAATTTATTTGAACTTGAGCTTATATCATATTGATAGGGGCCTAAAAACATCAAAACAAACTTCTCAATGGTACATGCCCATGTTTTGGCCTTCATCCACTTGAATTATTGTCACTAAATTTTGATTTGAGTCTTAAATCCTCATTTTGATGAATGATTCATTCTTGTATTCTTGAATTGTGGCAAGATCATCCCATAAGCCTTGAATCATCCCATTTAGTGTTTCATTGAATTTCTTCATTCTTGCTTTTGTAATGGGACCATTGAGAAATTGAATTGGATCCTTGCCTTTGTATACTTTGTTGTTTGCATCAATGTACCTGACCCTATCAGCAAGCTTTCATGCCTTTTGTGCAATTTCTTCATGTTTTGGCCCCCAATTGCTTGGAATGTGTTTTTAACATCTTCATTTTGACATTGGGTTTGAACATGTTGATAAAATCATTGAAGCTTCCTTGAATATGGTTGGATCCATATGCAAAACTTATGATCCAAATTCTTTTGATTAGATTGTAGGAAACTTCATGCAACCTCATATTCTTTTTGGATGATTCACAAATCATATACAGTGGTTGGGTTGCATGTCTTTATGGGCTCTCTTGATAGAAATGACACCCTTGAAGAACCTTTTTGAAATCTTTAACTTGCAAATATTTGTAGAATTCTTCCAAGGCATCTTGACTCTCATCATTGACCCTCCCCCATGTGCCTCTTTAACAAGCAATTCCTTCATAGAACAAATAGGAATGAAAAGTCTATTTTCTTTAAACAAAAACCCATCCATTCTGTAGAATTTACCAAATGCAACTTTCTCACATGCTTTAAAAATGCTAGAAAAATCAAAATCATCAACATATAAAGACTTAATGTTTTCAAAACCAAGCATTCTTACATCCAAAGGATTTTAAGTAAAGCATACATTCTTGAAAGTGCATCAGCCAGAATGTTCTTCTTACCTTGCTTGTACTTGATCACATATGGAACGATCTCAATGAACTCAACCCATTTGGCATGCTCCTTGTTCAACTTACCTTGCTACTTTAGGAATCTCAAGGATTGATAGTCAACGTTGATTACAAACTCCTTAGGCCAAAGGTAGTGTTGCCGAGTCTCCTAAACTCTAACCAAAGCATAGAGCTCCTTATCATAAGTGGGTTACTTCAACAAAGCACCATGGAGCTTCTCACCAAAATAGGCGATTACCCTTTTTCCTTGCATAAGTACAGCCCCAATACCTACACCTGATGCATCACACTCAATCTCAAAAATATCATCAAAGTTAGGAAAAGCAAGTGTTACGGAACCTCCAAGAATAAGCCTTAGAACCCCTTTGATTATTATGGACCACCACAACATTAACTTGAAAACTCCAATAGCCAATTTAGTCTCAACCCCTAAGAAAGGCTAGAAATCATATTGTTTAGAAAGATGATCAAAGATCTAGAATAAAGAAAACTTATTTCTGAATTCTAGATTTGAAACACTCCACAAGAATATGATCAATCTACTTGAATGTTCCTTAAGCATGTATTCTACACAAGAACACAAAGACAAAAGCAAAACAGCTTTTAGCTTTGTTTTTATTACTCATCCAATAATCTTTTCTCTAAAACACGTTTTAGGCACATATATAGCCTTTACAAGACCTAAAAAGCATAAACTAAAATAAACAAACTCAAACTAATGGGCTTTTAAATTAACAAGTTTGGACAGCCCATTATGAAAAATATTAACACATATAATTGCCCCCAATTAACAAGGCTTATAACTAAAACAAACTTAAGTAAGCCCATTATGAATTTGGACTTGAATTAAGTTGTAGTGAACTTGAGCTGCAATTGTTTCAAAGCCTTGGTGTCCTTACAACCCATTACAAGTTGAATTCCTAAATCTTATAGATGACAAATTAAAGCTTGTTGAATCTTCTTGGCCCGTGATCTGGTTAGAGGTCCTTGAGGCATGCTAATTGGATTAGAAACCTCCTGAATTTGATCCTTGCCTCCCTGGCCATGCTTATCCTCTTGATGTTGAATCCTTAGACCTTGGTGTGTAGGTTGCTCCATAACATTTCCCCTCACCTCAAAAGGATTCATCCTCGAATCTAAAGCATTACCTACATCAAAAGGACTTAAATTAACCACATTGAATGAATCACTTACATTATACTCACCTAGCAGGTCCACTTTGTATGCACTATCATTAATCCTTTTAAGTATTTGAAAAGGACCATCTCCTCTTGGGTTCAACTTAGACTTCCTTTGAAGTGAAACCTTTTTTTAAGAAAATGCACCCAAACCCAATCTCCATGGTGAAAAATCATTGGCTTCCTTCCTTTATTCACTCGTGAAGCTACTTTAGCATTTTGCTTTTCAATCCTCTCCTTAACCTGCTTATGTAACTTCTTCACCAAATCTGCCTTGGAATTAGCATCAGCACTTACAAATTTGTTAGTGGTAAAGGTAATAGATCAATAGGAGTAAGAGGATTAAAAACATAAACAATCTCAAATGGAGAGCATTGAGTAGTGCTATAGGAACAGCCCTATTATAAGCAAACTCCACAAATGGTAGAAATCCTTCCAAGTCCTAATGTTCTTTTCTATGATTGACCAAAGCAAGGTAATGAATGTCCTGTTAACTACTTCAGTTTGCCCATCGGTTTGAGGATAACAAGTAGTAGAAAATAGCAACTTAGTACCTAACTTTCCCACAACACATGCCAAAAATGGCTCAAAAACTTAACATCCCTATCACTAACAATGCTTTTAGGTATGCCATGTAAATGCACAACTTCTTTGAAAAACAAATTAGCAACCAACTTAGCATCATCAATTTTATGACATGGTATAAAATGAGCCATCTTACTAAATCTATCAACCACAACAAAGATACTATTACCCCCCTTCCTAGTTCTAGGCAATCCAAGCACAAATTCCATAGACAAATTAGTCCAAGTTTCACTAGGAACAGGTAATGGTGTATATAACCCGTCTGATTTCAACCTAGACTTAGCTTCCTTACATGTAATGCATTGCTCACAAATCTTATGCACTTCATGTTTAATACCAAGTCAAAAGAAATGTTCTAACAGCATCTCATATGTCTTATGTACCCCAAAATGCCCCATTAATTCTCCTCCATGTGCTTCTTTAATTAACAACTCCCTTATAGAACATTTAGGAATACACAATCTATTTCTCTTAAATAAGAAACCATTGAACAAGTAAAAAACATCTAAAATAGTTCCATTAGCACAATACACATATATATCACCGAAATCATCATCACTAGAATACAATTCCTTAATATACTCAAAACCCAACAATTTAGTATTAAGTGAATTAAGTAAAGTGTACCTTCTAGACAATGCATCAGCAACCACATTCTCTTCACCGTGCTTGTACTTAATCACATATGAAAAGTCTCTATGAATTCTACCCATTTGGTATGCCTATGGTTCAACTTGTTTTGACCCTTCAAATGCTTTAAACTTTCATGGTTAGTGTGTATCACAAACTTTTTAGGCCACAAGTAATGTTTCCATGTTTGTAAAGTTCAAACCAAAGCAATTCCTTGTCATATGTTGGATACTTCAAGGCTGCTCCACTTAACTTCTCACTAAAGTACATTAGTGGCTTTTGATCTTGCATTAGAATAGCTCCAATCCCTATGCCACTTGCATCACATTCAATCTCAAAAGTCTTATCAAAGTTAGGTAAAGCAAGCAAAGGTGCATTACACAATTTATCCTTAAGTTCATTAAATCCATGTCCTTGTGCATCCAAACAAATCCAACATTTTTCTTAACTAACTTATTTAAAGGTGTGGTTATAGTGCTGAAATCTAATGAACCTTCTATAGAAACTAGCAAGTCAATGATAGCACTCTTAGGTCTCAACCACTCCCTAATAGCCCTAAACTTTTTTGCATCAACCTCAATACCTTGACTAGGCACTATAAAACCAAGAAAGTTAACCCTATCCATGCAAACACTACACTTTTTAAGGGTAGCATACAAATTTTCATGCGTAAGTATGTCTAATACAAGAGTACATGTATAACATGATCATCCAAGTACTTAGAGTAAATCAGAATATCATCAAAATAAACAACAACAAATTTACCCAAGTACTTGTGCAACACATGGTTCATCAATTGCATGAATGTGCTAAATGCATTAATAAGACCAAATGGCATAACAAGCCACTCATACAACCCGTATTTAGTCTTAAATGTTGTTTTCCATTCATCTCCAACATTCATTCGAATTTGATAATAACCAAATTTCAAATCAATTTTGGTGAACAAACAAGAACTAGATAACTCATCAAGTATGTCATCTAATATAGGAATAGGATGATGATACTTTATAGTGATTTTATTGATGGCTCTGTAGTCCACACACATCCTCCATGTTCCATCCTTCTTTGGCATAAGAATAATAGGAACCAAGCAAGGACTAAGACTTTCCCTCACATGCCCTTTAGCTAGCAACTCCTCCACTTGTTTTTGTATCTCCTTTGTCTTAGTTGGATTAGTTCTATATGCGGGTCTATTGGGTATGGAAGCTCTAGGAATGAAGTCAATTTGGTGTTCTATGCTTCTAATTGGTGGTAAACCATTGGGCATCTCCTCTGGAAACACATCTTCAAATTCCTGCAAAAGATCAATAAACACACTAGGCAAAGATGGGTTAAGATCGTTTGTTGCCAAATAAGCCCTTTTGTACAGAGTACAAAAATAGGCCGATTGTAGTACAAAGCATGTCTAACCTCACTTGCCCTAACTATAAAACTAACATTCTTTTCTTTTTTCTCTCTAGGTCGAACTACTCTTTTTTTCCTTTTCCCTTTTTCTTTTCACTCTTTTTATTTTCACTCTCTAAAGCACTTTGTTTACTCTCTTTTTCTTTCTTTTCAACCTCAACTCCCATCCTTTCCATTTTACATTGGTCTTCATACACTTCTTTTGAGGAAAGTGGTGTTAGGATTGTCTTTCTACCATCCTTCATAAAATGAATACCTATTAAGGTACCCATCATGTATAGCCCTTCTGTCAAATTGCCATGGTCTCCCAAGTAATATTTCCCCAGCATGCATAAGCACTACATCACACAACACCTCATCATGATATTTTCCAATTGAAAATGAAATCATGGCTTGTCTATTCACCTTTACCTCACCACAATCATTAAGCCATTGAAGCTTGTATGGATGTGGATGTGGTATAGTAAATAGCCCCAACCTACTAATCAAAAGTGTACTCACTATGTTGGTGCAACTCCCACTATCAATTATCACACTATAAGCCTTGCCTGGAACATAACACCTTGTATGAAACAAGTTGTCCCTTTGCTCCTCATGGCACTCCTCCTTTAATTGAGTGCTAAGAGCATGCCTTGTGACTAGCAAATCACCTTTTATTGTCTCCTCTATGCTCCCCTCACTACAATCCTCTAATTCAGGCATCTCTTCCTCATCACTATCATTACTGCCCTTTTCATCAACTATCACTATTTCTCCATTCTTTAATGACTATAGTTCATCTATTAGGACACTCCCTGCTTACATAACCTATTCCTTAGCACTTCTAACACTTAATATCTCTATTTCTCCCCTTAGTGTTATGGAGCAACCTACACATCAAGTTCCAAGGGTTCAAGTTCAAAAGGCTTCTAGTCCAATTAGCATGCGTCAAGGATCCATAACAAGGTCTGGGTCCAAGAAGCTTCACTAAGCCTTAATCCATCATCTACAAGGCTTGATGAATTCAGCTAATGGAGGTTTACAAGGCCACCAAAGCTTTAGGCTTAGTTTAGATCAAGCCCAATACAATTTAAGCCAAGTCAATGTTACTAATGGGCTTAGTTAAGAACATTAATGGGTTTCAAAAGGGTTGGCCATTCATCATTTAGAATCCACTAATTTTATTTAGTTTTTATTTAGTTAATTATTATTTGGGCTTTCCATGTTAAGTATTAAGCCAAAATTCAGATTGTTAAAGTTTTTAGCTAAAGTTAATTTTAAATTATCTTTGATGCATACCATTAAAGGTAATGATGACCTTTAATTATTAGGTATTGATGATTTTTAGCTCAAAGGTTAGATGTTAAGTTAAGTTTTAATTGTCTTTAATTGTTAGGTATTGATCACCTTTTATTATTAGGAATTGATGATAGGTATTAATGGTCCTAAATTGTTGCCTTTTGGCTTTTCCTATTCTTGGAGGGATGTTCCAAGATTAAAATGGGTAGATTTTTGTAATGAAAGGACATTAGATTTGTTATTGATAAACCAAAAAAAGCTGTTAGCTTTTATCTTTTTATTCTTGCGTAGAATACATGCTTGAAGAAACATTCAAGTAGATTGATCACTTGGTTGTGGAGTGTTTCAAAATTGTAATCTATAAACTAAGTTTTCTTTATTCTAATTCTTGATCAATTTATCTAAGTAACTTGAGTTCTAACCTTCCTTAGGGTTGAATCCAAATTGGTCTTGGGGTTTTCATGTTAATCTGTTGGGGTTCACATATACAAAAAGTGGTTCTCAAGCTTATTCATGGGGCTTCCATATCACTAAGGCTCTTTGGGTTTGGATTTTTCTTTGGAAATCGAATCTGCCCTTCCTTTTGCAACATCATAGTAGCCTTGTTTCCACCTTTAAATTCACCCTTTCCATCCTTTTTCCAAGTAGAATTGTAGTTGGAAAACGGCTTAGAAACATTCCTCGCTAGTCCTCTTCTTTGGAGTTGTTGTTCCGCCTTGACCGCAATGTGCACCATCTCCTCTAACTCCACATATGGTTGCAAATCAACTTGGTTAACTATGTCTTTATTCAAACTAGCCAAGAAACATGCCCTGGTAGTCTCCCCATCCTGCTCTATATCAGCCCTAGTCATAAGCATTTCCATCTCCTTATAGTAATCATCCACACTTTTACTACCTTGTCTAAGAACTTGAAGTTTTTGCACAAGTTCCCTATGAAAATTTCTAGGCATAAACCTTTTTCTTATTGTAGACTTAAGGTCATACCAAGTCTGATGCAAACAGCAAAGCATACAAAGGCAAGGATCCAATTCAACTTCCCAATAGTCCCATTACAGGAGTAAGAATGAAGAAATTTAAGGAAAGACTAAATGGGATGATTCAAGGCTTGTGGGACAATCTTATCATAATTCAAGAATGCAAGAATGAATCATTCATCAAAATGGGGATTCAAGACTCAAATCAAAGTTTGGTGACAATGATTCAAGTGGATGAAGGCCAAAACATGGGCTTGTACCTAGGCCTTTAGTTCGTTTTTGATGTTTTTGGGCCCTTATCAATATGATATAAGCCTCAGTTCAATTAAATTAAGTTTGCTTATGTAATTAGTGAGTTTTGGGTCTATTTATGTTAGGTTAGATTTATTTCTTGTTTAGGAATCAATTTCTAACTAGAAAACTTGAATCCTTATTTAGGAAGATTCCCTAGTCCATGTTTTATTCCAATTTAGGTTTTGAACCTATAATTATTAGTTATCTAGGAATCAATTTCTAACTAGGAAACTTTAATTCTTGTTTAGGAAAGATTCCCTAGTCTCTATTTTATTCCAATTTAGGGTTAAACCTATAATTATTAGTTGTCTAGGAATCAATTTCTAACTAGGAAATTTTAATTCTTGTTTAAAAAAGATTCCCTAGTCCATGTTTTATTCCAATTTAGGGTTGAGCCTCTATATAAACTCAACCATTCATGTAAAATGGAGTTAGATTTGGATAAAATAAAAATTCAGTTTTTAAGAGTGTTATATAACTCTTGTTTTTTATTCTTGTTTGAATCAAGTTCATACAATCAAAGCTAATTACTTCGTGCATATTTATTCTAAGGTTCTTTTTCACGAGTTGGTGTTGTATTGCAGAGATCATCATCCAAAGGTGATCATATTCCAAGGTGCTCTATCATGGCTTGGAATTGGGTCGTGGACTTAGGGAAAATCTGATTTAACTTTCTAAGGAGTTGCTTCCAAGCATAAAGGTATTGGGTTTCAAGTTTAATATACTGGGGTTTGTATCAATTTGGTATCAGAGCTAAGGCTTTAAATCAGGTTATATCTTTCCATTTCATTTGTATTCTCCATATTTTCATTTGTTCTTTTTTTTTTTTTTTCATTTATTTTCCTTTTCATTAAATTCCTATGATTTCACTTTGTTAATTTTGTTTGTTATTGTTTTAGGTCTGAAATTCAAAAAAAAAATCCTAAAATCTTGTACCTTTGTTAGTGTCTAGTTATCATCTTCTTTAATTTGTCTCTTTGTTTCTTACCTTTTCATACTATTTTTGTTCCTTTTTGTTTTTTGTTCTCTGTGTTTCATCAAAAATCAAGTGTTGGAAGGTAATACTTGTTGCAATCATTCAAATTCAAAAAGTTAAGAAGGGAGGAATTAGCTCCTAATTGTTAACTTCAATTTAGTTTGGATTTTTTTACTTGATCTTCAATTTATCTTGTTAATGTTTAGTATTTGACCTTAAAATTACTTGCTATAATTGAACTTAAAAAAAAAAAAAGTAAAGAAAATCATAATTAAAAAAAGAATTAAAAAAAAGGAAAATTCATCCAAAAAGAAAAGAAAAGCAAAAAGTGATGAAATCTGACTTTCTGGAGTATTTATAGAAGTTATTTAGTTCCTAGAGTGAAGAGGACAAGGAAAGAAGCTGATTTTCAAGATTATACAAGGAGAATCAAAGATTTCAGCATTCTACAAGGAGTTTGACCAAAGTCTAAGCATCCTTCCAAAACAAGCTAGGATTGGTTTCCTACTCCTTTCCAAAATTTGGTTTGACTTTTCTAATCCTATTTTCATTCTGATTTCTTATTTTTTTTATTTGTTTTGGTTTTCTTTTTATATTTAAATAATTTCAATCCTTATTCGTGTCTCATTAGGTTTCCTAATATGATCAAGATTCCTATATTGTTTTCCTAGTTTTATTAGGATTTCAACTTTTGTTTTCCAACTTCTATTAGGATTTCCAATTTCACTTTTCTGAGACAAATTCTAATTCTTGTTTCCTAGTCCAATTAGGATTTTTTCAATTTTCATAGTGTCATTAGGATTTCTTATTTCTAGTTCTTGTTTCATTGAGTCTTTAAACTTTGGAATTCTATTCACATTGTAATTTAGTAAAAAAAATTGTATTAATTTGATTTTTGCAACTAATCTTGGCAAGAAATTGAGTGGCAAATTGCTAAGTGTGAGCACATCTAGAGAAAAAGCCATTGATTGAGTGTAAAACTAAACACGAGTGAACTTGAGTGTCAAAACTGCTTAAGTGAAACATGTGAGGGAGTGAAGTGAGGAAACTATTCTCTACTTTACTAACTTTGTTTTGCAGCTTAAAGATGAGTGGAACCCAAGGGAATTCACATAGGGAACTAGATAAATTCTAAGCCTTGCATGACTTACTCCAAGCTATGGAGAGAAGAACCAATGATAGATTGGATTAAATGGAGCGAAGAAGCAATGAAAGGACCGAAAGACTAGAAGTTTCAGCTGCAAGAGGACAGCCACCAAATGCTCCTAGGCAAGTTAGGTGAAGCCAAAAAAGAGTTTGGAATGAAGACGAGGATGAAACCCAGTCCCTTAGTGATAATGAAGAGGAAGAAGAAGTAAGGCCAAGAGCTAGACAAGATAACAACAATAGTGGAATAAAACTGAAAATTCCTACATTCCATGGAAGAATAGATTCCAAAGCATATTTGGATTGGGAAAAGAAGATTAAGTTGGTGTTCGATTGTTATAACTACACAGAATCCAAGAAGTTGAAGCTTGTTATGGCTGTATTCGATGGATATGCGATTACTTGGTGGGAAGATACCAAGCAAAAGAGGAGAATAAATAGAGAAAGACCTATAGAAGAATGGAGGGACTTAAAGGCAATCATGAAAAGGAGATTTGTACCAAGCCACTACTATAGGGAGCTATACAATTGTCTTCAAAACCTATCTCAAAGGTCCAAAAGTGTTGAGGAATACTACAAAGAGATGGAGGTAGCCATGATTCGAGCAAATGTGGAAGAAGATAATAAGGCTACAATGGCAAGGTTCCTCAATGGGTTGAATAAAGAGATTGCAAATGTGGTTGAGCTGCAACCATATATGGAGCTTGAAGATTTGCTTCATCTTGCTTTGAAGGTTGCGAAGTAATTGAAGAAGATGAGTACCAATTGGCTATCTACCTCCTACAATGTAACATTCAAATCAAATTGGAGAAAAGATGACAAGGCCTTTTCATCCAAGCCTAGAATCAATTCCAATGAAGCTCCAAAGACGCCCATCCCAAGCAAGGACAAAGGTAAAGTTACACCTTCTAGTTTTGGAAATATTATATGCTTTAAATTTCAAGGTGTAGGTCATTACAAGAAGGATTGTCCAAATAAAAGAATAATGATCATACTTGATGGGGAGTACTATTTGACTAGTGAAGAAGAAGTTGAAGAAGAAAGAATGCCCCCTCTTGAAGATGTAAGTGATGAAGAGGAGGGCAACCAACCTGAAATAGTCGAATGTGGGAGGTCTCTTGTCACAAGGAGATTGTTGAACATGCAAATCCAACATGATGATAATATGCAACAAAGGGAAAATCTGTTTCAAATTAGATGCCTTGTAAAAGATAGAGTTTGTGATGTAATCATAGATGGGGGTAGTGTAACCAATGTAGCAATCACCACTTTAGTTGAGAAACTAGGGTTACCTACTAATAAGCATCCTCACCCTTATAAACTAAAATGGCATAATGATTGTAGGGAAATTAGGGTGACAAGGCAAGTTCTAGTAACTTTCAAGATACACAGGTATAATGATGAGATTTTATTTGATGTTGTGTCTATGCAAGCAGGTCATCTATTGTTGGGACGCCTTTGCCAATTTGATAGAAAGGTGATGCATAATGGCTACACCATCACTAAACTTTTGAGAAAGATGGAAGAAAGAAAAACTTTTGCACCACTTTCACCTAGAGAATTTTTTGAGATTGAGTTGAAAAGAATTCAAAAGGAGAGAGAAAACAAGAGTGAAGAAAAGAGTGTGAGTGATGTTCTAAAAGAAAAAGAGAGTGCAAAAGAAAGAAGTGGCAAAAATCTTGAGAAAAGCAAGAGAGTGAGCTCAAGTAAGAAAAACAAGGGAAAAGAAATTGTTGAGAGTAAAATAAACATGTGAGCTTTTATGCAAAGAGTAGTAATATTAAGGAAGCTTGGTTTTAGAAAAGTTATACTTGTACTCATGTACAAGGAGCTTTATTTTAACACTAATGACCTTAAAGTTTCTTTTCCTAATGTTTTTGTTTCTCTTTTATAGGAATTTGAGGATGTATTTCCTGAAGAGATACCTAATGGATTGCCACTCACTAAGGGTATTGAGCATCAAATTGATTTTATTTCTAGTGTTCGATTCCAAATAGGCTAGCTTATAGAAGTAACCCTAAGAAAACAAAGGAGTTGATACGAACCCCAAACTACCTGTTTTGAGACCCAATACCTTTGCACTTAGAAGTGAATCCCTCAGAAAGCCAAACCAAGTTTGCAAGGAAAACCTTAACCTAATGATGAACCTGTGTCAAAGAACCTTAGTATGTTGTGAACAAGACAAAGTGATTAACTTTGGAAGTTTGGATTATTAATTCAAAGTAAGAACCAAAGATGAGAAGTTTCTCACAAGGCACAAAGCTAAATTTTGAATTATCAAAAGTCTTTCCTATTCTTAGCTTAGCTAAGTATTTATATCATCTTAGTTAGGTTACAAACCCTAAAATTCTTACTAACAAAATTTGGTCTTGGGCTTAATTTTAAACAAACTAAAAAGCCCAAAAACTAATTAAAATACTTAAAATAGAAAAAAGATAGATATGGGCTTATTTAACAAAATTAGCCCAATTACACAGTGAATTTCAAATTTAATTTAATTGACCCATTTGAAATCCATCCTTGAAGCTTAAATCTTCATGTTTTATCTTCTAGCACTTGAATCAAATTAATGAAATCTAAATTTGAATATTGAATCCCCAATTTGATATTTGAATCCTCTTTGCAATCTTCAATTGTGGATAGATTGTTCCACAAGCCTTGCATCAAGCCTTGAATTGCATCTTTGAACTTCTTTATCCTTACTCTTGTAATTGGCCCATTTGGCAAAGTCATTGGATCCTTGCTATTAGCCACTTAGATTATGTCATTCCCTCCCTCCTCAAAATGATTCACCCTTAAATCTTCACCTACATCACAAGGAGAGAGATCACTTACATTGAAAGTAGCACTAACATTATACTCACCAGAAAGGTCTAATTTGTAGGCATTGTCATTGAGTCTTTCCAAAACTTGAAAAAGTCCATCTCCTCTTAGATGCAACTTATATTTTCTATGAATTGGAAATCTTTCCTTCCTCATATGCACCCATATCCATTCGCTTGGTTCAAAGATTACTTTCCTTCTCCCTTTGTTAGCTTGATTTACAATTTGTTGATTTCTTTTCTCTATGTTCTTTTGCACATTCTCATGAAGTTTTTTAACCATTTCAACTTTCTTCTTACCATCTAAACTGCTCCCTTCTTGAATAGGTAAAGAAACCAAATCCAAAGGGGTTAGTGGATTAAAACCATAAATAATCTCAAATGGTGAATAACCTGTAGTGGAATGCACAACACGATTATAAGCAAATTGATACGAGCCCCAAGTATATTAAACTTGAGACCCAATATCGTTACGCTTGGAAGCAACTCCTTGGAAAGCTAAATCAGATTTTTCCCAAGTCCGTGACCCAATTCCAACCCGTGATAGACCACCTTGGAATATGATCACCTTTAGATGATGATCTCCGCAACACAATACCAACTTGTGAAAGAGAACCTTGGAACAAATACGCACAAAGTAATTAGCTTTGATTGTATGAACTTGATTCAAGCAAGAATAAAAAACAAGAGATAACACTCTTAAGAAAAACTGAATTTTTTATTTTTCAAAATCTCACTCCATTTTACATGAATGGTTGACTTTATATAGAGGCTCAACCCTAAATGGGAATAAAACATAGACTAAGGAATCTTTCCTAAACAAGAATTAAAATTTTCTAGCTAGAAATTGATTCCTAGACAACTAATAATTATAGGTTCAACCCTAAATTGGAATAAAACATAGACTAGGGAATCTTTCTTAAATAAGAATTAAAGTTTCCTAGTTAGAAATTGATTCCTAGACAACTAATAATTATAAGTTCATCCTAAATTGGAATAAAACATAGACTAGGGAATCTTCCTAAACAAGGATTGAATTTTCCTAGTTAGGAATTGATTCCTAAACAAGAAATAAATCTAAACTCATTTTGGACTTTATACCTAACATAAATAGGCCCAAAACTCACTAATTACATAAGCACACTTAATTTATTTGAACTTGGGCTTATATCATATTGATAGGGCCCAAAAACATTAAAAACAAACTAAAGGCCTAAGTACATGCCCATGTTTTGGCCTTCATCCACTTGAATCATTGTCACCAAACTTTGATTTGAGTATTGAATCCCCATTTTGATAAATGATTCATTTTTGCATTCTTGAATTGTGGCAAGATCATTCCACAAGCCTTGAATCATCCCATTTAGTGTTTCCTTCAATTTCTTCATTCTTGCTGTTATAGTGGGACCATTGGGAAGTTGAATTGGATCCTTGCCTTTGCATGTTTTGTTGTTTGCATCATTTCCTCCCTCGTCAAGATGATTCGTCCACGAATCTCCAACACCTACATCAAAAGGAGAAAGATCACTAACATTAAAGGTAGCACTCACATTATACTCACCAGGTAGGTCCAGCTTGTATGCATTGTCATTTATCTTCTCAATTACTTGAAAAGGTCCATCTCCCCTTGGATGAAGCTTTGTCTTCCTTTGAGTTGGAAATCTTTCTTTTCTCATATGCACCCAAACCCAATCACCAGTTTCATGGGAATTGTGTCTCACTACTTATTTTGGACTAAGAAGTGCCTAACTCTTTTCAATTGCTACTTATAACACGTAAAGTCTTTTCCAGGACTTCCTTTAAGAAGAGAAAAGCATTCAAAGGAAAAAGAAAAAGAATAAAACACCCTAAAAATGAAATAGAAAGCAGTGAAAGATCTATAAAAAAAAAATGACGACATAAATGATATTTTTTTTCAAATAAAAAAAAAAGAAAGCACGGTGTGCTATGGAAACCAAACAATTCGATGGTTTCATTTGGGGCTCGTGTCTATTTCTTCAGCCCATATTTTAGTCCAAAAACAGCAACCGCACCTAATAAGTAAACGGCGTCGTTGGATCTTCGCTGCTATTGAAGTACCAAAATTTCCCAATCGCATCTTCGGCTTTTAGTCTCCCAGCTCCGAAGTGGCGAAAATGGTACTCTCTTGAACTCGGATCTTTAATCTCTTTCTTTAGTTAGTAATATGTATATGTATAGGTCTAATATTGTGTTCTGTTGTATAGCCGTTACAGAAGACCTTCATGATCAAGAAGAAACTGGCAAAGAAGCTGAGGCAGAACAGGCCCATTCCTCACTGGATCCGTATGAGAACCGACAACACGATCAGGTACATACAAATATATCGATATGTGCTGAGTTTGGATCCAGAATCTTGGTGTTTTGACGTGGGAATGTTAGCGGATATTGATTTTGTGTTCTTCTCGCAGGTACAACGCAAAGCGCAGGCACTGGCGCCGCACCAAGCTAGGGTTTTAAGATGGAAGAGAGATGGTTCAAGTTTGAGCACCTTTTTTTTTTAATCTGTTTTTGTTCTTTTAGTTTGATTTTGCAAGACTATTTTAATCTGTTTTTGTCTTATTAGTTTGTTCAAACAAGGCTCCACATTTTGTTTGGAACTTATGGGATTTTAATGAGATTTTTGTTTAACTTTTCAGTTTATTTTCATATTTCTGGTGATGGTTTAGTATCCGTTAAAGTTTAATATGATATTATGTTATGTTTTGCATTTTATTTTTGTGTTTTGCATTTTGTTGATTGGGTCATCAGGTTTTTCTGTCTGTTGAAGCCCATTTGTTTGGTCGAGTTTCGATTGTTAATGGTGTGATTGGGAAGAAGGGCTGTTTGACGCCTAATATTATTAGAATGTGGAATAACTTGTTATTGCTAACACTTTTTAGTCAGCTTGGGTGATGCATCGTGTTTGCAGTTTGGGGTAAATGTTAGGTCTTATTGTTTCGTTTGCAGTTTTGAGTCACAACTAGGTTTCATTGTTTAGTTGAGCAACTACTATTCGAAGTTCCTAATGACGACCTTATTTTGACTCATAGAAAAGCCAGAAGGAGGGTTTGTAGGTTGCAATTAACGTGCTCCCGTGGCTTATTGCTACAATTGATTTTTTTTTTTTTTAAATAAGTTGTCAAGGTCTTTTAGAAAAACAAGGCTAGCGGGTAGATGGTGAGTTGGGCATCATTTCTAATTAGGAAATGGGTTCGCTTAGTGGTTAATAATCCAAATACATTTTTGAACTAGAAAATACCATGGACAGAAAAAAAAATATTATTGGGATGGTATGCACAATGCACAAGTCACACAACTAAGGGTGGATGATCCAGTACTTGGACATTGGCCCAATGAGTATTGTATTGATGCTTGTCTTAGTGCTTGGGTGCTGTCTGTAAAGATGGAATAATCATGACAGAATTTGATGTAGCCACTGATGATTGACTGCTTTTGCTATATCTATGCATATATATGAACTATAGACGTTATTGAAGGGCCAGCTTAGGCATAATTTTAAAAAGCCTTCATTGCGACTTTTAAGGCATTTATATTGATGAGAAAAATGCTAGGTTTTTGTGTAATAAGAATCCTAATGACCTTTTTAGCTGATCTGGGTGTGGGTGTATATTAACATTTTTCTTGAATAATTTATTTGGTTAATGTAAAGGAAAGGGGGTACACACTTGAAAGGGATGGTATTGTTATTGCAAGCATATCCGTGGGAATTTAGGGTTGAGCACGGTTCAGTTTAATTTGGAGATTTGAAAATTTTCAGAATTAGATTGAATTTTGGGAATTTAATTTATGAGAAATTATAATTAGAACCAAAATAAAAAAATTTTATATTGTATTATTCCAAAAATTTTAAGATAATATCATTTGGAAATTGAATATTTTGGTTTCAATCCAATCTAAAATGGAAATTTGTAAAAAATGTATTTAATAACTAATTTTTTATAGTTATTTTTATAGTTTTAAGTTTTATTTTTTATGAAATTTGGGTTTAATAAATTAATATTTTATATTAATAATTATAATTATTAATAATTAAATGATTATATCAATAATTAATACATTATTTTAATATATATAATTATATATCAAAACTATATATTAATAGTTTTTGTGATATAATTGTATATACTATTTAAAGTTAACATATAATTTCTTACAATTAATTTTTAACTTTTTATACAAACTATTAATTATTTATTACAAGTAGAGCTGAGCATGAGACTTGAAAATATCGGACCATACCTAAAATCCGAATAGAAAATCTAATTGAAAAATATCGGTTGACCGTTTGACTTTCTCATAACCGAACTGTCTTGATTTTTCCAATGGTATAGTTTTGGAGATTAGTAATTATCCATACCGAGAACCGTATTGAACAATTTCGAACTGAAAAATCGAAATTAAAATCAATTTAAAGGGTATATATATAAAGCAACTCTTAATTTAAAAATGAAATTTTATAATTAATAATTGTTATTAATTCAATATCAAAGTGTATATATATATATAGACACATACACTTTTGATTTTGAATAAGCAACACATTCAAAGAAATTGAATGATATATATAAGTAAAATATAATTTTTATTAATTATAAAATTTTATTTTCAAATCAATTATTCCATCAAATTAGTTATTGCATTTCACTTTTATTTTAGTTTGGTGGACTTTAATTAGATTTCTTTATTTATACTCTATGAAATTTTTTTTTGTAATTTTTTTAATTATGCACTATTTAATTTAATTTTTATTTTAGCTTGATAAATTGTAATTAAATTTCTTTAATTATGCACTATATTTTTGTTTTATGTATTGATTTAATTTCATGTTTAAGTTAAAGATGTATATTTTTAATTATTTTTAAAAATTCCAGCAAAAAAATTATTTAAAATTATTTTTAATTTCATGTTTAAGTTAAAGATGTATATTTCATATTTAAGTTAAAGATGTATACCTAATTCCTCCGTTGCCCTGCTACGTACTAAAACGTTCAGTTAGATCCGAATATCCGTTCCAAACCATCCCAAAAAATTGAAACCGTTCGGTATGGAGATTTTAGTCTCACAGTTCGGTTCCGAAAATTCTATTTTGGAAATCTCTAAACTTCGGTTCGGTGAAAATCTCTGGATTCCCCCGAACTGTGTCAGTCTAATTACAAGCATTTTCTTATTAATAATCTATCGCACAAATGTTAATTAATAATAAAATATTTTTCAATATCATAGTATTATATGCCAACAAAAGTTAATTAATAAAAAATTTTATTAGTATCATATAAATTGTATTAGTACATTATATTTTTTTATTATCACTCATTGATTAGTCATAACATGTATTAAAAGTTTTTATTCTAAAACATATAAATAGTGATTTAGAATTTTTAATTATAATATGTGATTATATCTTAGTATTATTAAAACTTAGTTAACATTATATTACTAATTTTCATTAATATAATTTTAATGAATATAATATTTAAGTAAATTGTATAAATATTTATAGTTATATTCTATTCAGTTAAGGTATATATATTTTTAATTATAGATTTATAATCCATTTAAATTTTATTTTCATATAATTTGATAACTGCTATAATGACATATATAATCTTATAATTTTTGTGTTATCTATATATTATTCAATTAACATTATTTATATATTATAAATAAAAAACTAAAAATTTTCAGTTTTTTCGATCCAATCCAATTCGGTATAGTTCGGTTCAATTTGGTCCAGTTATCAGTCCGAATATACGTTAATCGTTAGAACTGTATCAAAATATTTTACTCAGTTCAATTCGGTTTGGGGAAAGTAAAAAAATCAATGGTTCGGTTTAGTTCTAGATATTTTCGGTCTAATTATTCGGTTCAATTTGGAATTTTTAATCTCCATACTCAGTCCTAAGTGAGATTATATAGAGGATGATACTAATCATGTATTATATGCATGGAATGAGGGATATGATGTGTCTGATTAGATTCACCTCACAATTCATATCCCTGCTTGTATAATATGCTATTAAATGATTGCAGAAATTCGTTTGACATCGTCATGCCGGTTAGAACCAAGAGGCACATATTCCAATCATGGGAGCCTGCACTGTTAATGAAAAAAAAATTGATGATGCCAACAGTTGTTTTTGTTTTAAATTGCCATGCCTAATCCGAAATTGCATACAGCATCCTCCTTGCGATGGGGCAAACCCTTTTTCTGGAATGTTTTGTCGTTTGGCATATCAGTTAGTTAAAGCCTGTGAGCTGTGGTAGATTTTAATAGAAATCAAGAGGTTTGATAGCATTTTTGGGCAATAAATTGGTCATCACTAGAGTTGGGATTTTAATCACGTGCTCCGATTTGGGAAAAACAGGATGTGAAGCGCAGCCACTGGTCAATTGTGGATTATTGTTGCTGAGCTTTTTGAATGTGAAATTTACAGTAAATTTGCAGCATAATACAGCATTTTTCAAATCTGAATATCAGTCAACTACTTGTATTATAGGAATAAAAAAATAAGCCAATAAACATGCTATAATCTACAATTATCTGAAATAGGGCATTCATTTATTTATATACGCAGATTATCGAAATTGCTATCTTTGCACGTCGTGTGACCTTCAAGACTAAAAGAAAATACAGAAAATGGAAATGATATTCAGTATTCTCTTTTATCTTCTTTATTATTATTGCAATTGTTCTCTTTATTATTATTATTATTATTATTATTATTATTATTATTATTATCACTGTTATGGTTTGTCGGCGTCATCGTTGTGTAATAATTTCATGAAATGGTATTTCTTGTTTACTTTCTTCCCTTTTTTTTTTTTTTTTTTTTTTCCTTTAGTTAAAATCCTTTTCTTGAATTTTATTAGAATGAAAATTCCATTAAAAAAAAAATCTACAAATTTACCATCAAATGTGGTGGTTGTAACAATTTAAAGTTGAAATTGAAAATACAATACTGAAAGTCTTAAAAAGGAAAGGGTCATAGAGATGTCAAGTATCCAACCTTTGACGACCTTCACACTTATTGAGATAACATTCCTAAATTTGCTAATAGTATCATCACCATTCGCCACCAATACAAAAGGCCGCAGACTTTGGTGAGCCACAAAGGGAAAACAAACAAAACCAAAACAGCTCGAGCTTTCATTGCTTTTCCCTCCACACAAGTTAGTTATAAAACAAAACATTCCATCAACGATCAGCTGCCTTCTCTCTTATTCAGATTACAACATAATCTCATTCTTAAAATTTCCTCTTCTTTTCTCGTCTTAGTTGTCTCTTTTAGTAGGCCTATGGACAACTAGGAGGCCTATTAGAAGAGGCCCCTCCACCCACTTCCACCTAATTCCCCCATATCCCCCACGACAATTTATAAGTTAAACAAGAAAGAAAGAGAGCCCTTTAATTTGTTTTTCTTATTCCAACTATGGGTGACATTTCCTTGGAACGAATAAAACATGAGAATGTTGATCTTGTAAGGATTAATGATTACTCTTTTCATGTGTTTATGGATTGCATTTATTATTATTATTATTTTTTATATATATGGTTTTGGTTTCAAAAATGAATTGAATGTAATTAATAAAATGTGTTTATATAAATTATTAAAGAGATATACTTTTTTTTATTACAATTATTATTTATTAAGGCATATTTAACTTTTAATTTCTTTTTTACAAAATACAAATATAGTTTATTATTTTTTTTAATTACACTTTGAAATTTTATATAATTGAAATTTTAAAACATGATTCTAATATTATAAATATTTATTATTTTTATATTTTTATATTTTCTCATTTAATTTTTATACTTTTTTGTTTACATTTTAATTATAATTTTATTTTTGGATCATTGAAACATGGATATGTACAATATTTGAAATTGTTAAATGTTTTTGTATGTGTGTGCAGGAGAGAATCCCTGTTGAAGAAGTGTTTCAACAGCTGAAATGTACAAAAGAAGGGTTGACTACTGCTGAAGGTGAAAAACGGCTTCAAATCTTTGGCCCCAACAAGCTTGAAGAGAAAAAAGAGAAGAAAATCCTTAAGTTTTTGGGTTTTATGTGGAATCCTTTATCATGGGTCATGGAATCAGCTGCTATAATGGCCATTGTTTTGGCCAATGGAGGAGGCAAGCCACCAGATTGGCAAGACTTCCTTGGAATCATTGTATTACTTTTTATTAACTCCACCATCAGCTTCATCGAAGAAAACAATGCAGGTAATGCTGCAGCTGCTTTAATGGCTGGTCTTGCCCCCAAAACCAAGGTACATCGTCTGTACGTCAGTCCTTATGGTTTATTTTAAAAATTCTTAATCCTTTGCTGTGAAATAGGCACTCGACCACTGGGTTACTAGACAAATGATTATTGCTTTTGTATTTTGTTAGCAAGTAACGTTATAGTGTGTATATGGCTATTTTTTAGGTGTTGAGAGATGGAAAATGGAGTGAGCAAGATGCAGCAATTTTGGTTCCAGGAGATATGATTAGCATAAAGTTGGGGGATATTATCCCAGCTGATGCTCGTTTAATGGAAGGAGATCCACTCAAGATTGATCAATCTGCCCTCACCGGGGAGTCCCTTCCGGTTACAAAACATCCTGGCGAAGAGGCTTTCTCTGGCTCAACTTGTAAACAAGGTGAGATTGAGGCTGTTGTAATTGCTACTGGTGTTCATACCTTCTTTGGCAAGGCAGCTCACCTTGTTGACAGCACTAACAATGTTGGTCACTTCCAACAGGTATTATTTTATTTTATTAATTTAGTTTTCATTGCAAATATTCCAATTTGATCACTTATATGTTATTTCCTAAAATCTCATTGCATGTACACTTGCATTGATCAGGTGTTGACAGCCATTGGTAACTTTTGTATATGCTCAATTGCGGTTGGTATGCTGATTGAGATTGTAATCATGTACCCAATTCAACACAGAAATTATAGACAAGGTGTTGACAACCTTTTGGTGCTCCTCATTGGAGGTATCCCAATTGCCATGCCCACAGTCTTATCAGTGACAATGGCTATTGGGTCTCACCGGTTGTCACAACAAGGTGCCATTACTAAAAGAATGACTGCCATTGAAGAAATGGCTGGGATGGATGTCCTGTGTAGTGACAAGACTGGGACACTTACCCTTAACAAGCTTACTGTAGACAAGAGTCTTATTGAGGTTGGTGATCTAACCCAATTAGTCTTCTAAGAATATCAAATCTATCTTACATTAGTCTAAGAGCATAAAGTTTGGTACTTATTTTGAATATATATTGGAAACCATTTTAGGTGTTTGTGAAGGACTTGGACAATGACACTGTTGTACTACTCGCTGCTAGAGCTTCTAGAATTGAAAACCAAGATGCTATTGATGCTTCAATTGTTGGGATGCTAAGTGATCCTAAGGAGGTATTTATTTCAATTCCCTCTTGCCTAAATTACACTAATGGTCAATTTGTACTAGATTTTATTGTAATCACAAAACTTTAGTTTTATAAAATTTTGTACTTTATATAAGGATTAGGCTAATTTACACTGTTAATTCACTTCGTTATATATATATATATATATATATATATGTATATATATATTGTGTGTTGTTATGAGATTTTGTAGGCAAGAGCAGGACTTACTGAGGTGCATTTCCTGCCTTTCAACCCTGTGGAAAAGCGCACAGCAATCACTTACATTGACAACAATGGCATTTGGCATAGATGCAGCAAAGGAGCTCCTGAACAAGTAATTTTTCTAGACTTAGCGTTTGAAAATTAACCGTTTTTAACACAATACTAAATTTGTTTATTCGGATGCTATAGATTATTGATCTTTGTGAGCTCAGAGGGGAAACAAGAAATAAGGCTCATGAAATCATTGACAGCTTTGCAGAGCGTGGCCTTCGTTCTCTTGCTGTTGCTCGTCAGGTAAATAATTAGTTACTGCTTTCAAGATGATATTACCATATCAATTTATTCTTTTCTTTTTTACTTTTCTCACAGACAGTTCCAGAGAAGACCAAGGAAAGCACAGGAGGACCATGGGAATTTGTGGGTCTTCTGCCTCTCTTTGACCCTCCAAGGCATGATAGTGCAGAGACTATTCGTCGAGCACTTGACCTTGGTGTCAATGTTAAGATGATCACTGGTGACCAGCTTGCTATTGGCAAGGAGACTGGTCGAAGGCTTGGAATGGGAACTAACATGTATCCATCTTCTTCTCTTCTTGGCAATAGCAAGGACCCGTCAATTGCTGCTATTCCAATTGATGAGCTCATTGAGAAAGCTGATGGATTTGCCGGAGTCTTTCCTGGTAATAGGATTTTTTATGGGTAAATACATGATAAGTTTGAGTAGTCTCATGGAGATTGCTTTGTAATGTTAATTAAATTAATTAATTAACGTGAATCAGAACACAAGTATGAGATTGTTAAGAAGCTCCAAGAGAGGAAACACATTTGTGGTATGACAGGAGATGGTGTGAATGATGCCCCTGCACTGAAAAAGGCAGACATCGGTATAGCTGTAGCAGATGCAACTGATGCTGCTAGAAGTGCTTCAGACATTGTTTTGACAGAACCAGGATTGAGTGTAATTGTTAGTGCTGTATTAACAAGCAGAGCCATCTTTCAAAGAATGAAGAACTACACAATTTATGCTGTTTCCATCACAATTCGTGTTGTATTGGGATTCATGCTTGTTGCGCTTATTTGGAAGTTTGATTTTTCACCATTTATGGTTTTGATAATTGCTGTTCTTAATGATGGAACTATTATGACTATTTCCAAGGATAGAGTCAAGCCATCTCCTGTGCCTGACTCATGGAAGCTTCAAGAAATCTTTGCCACAGGCATTGTCCTTGGAACCTACTTAGCAATCATGACTGTCATCTTCTTCTGGCTTGCTCATGACACTCACTTCTTCACAGTAAGTACTGAATTGCTTCAAATATATGTTTGTTGTTAGAAATATGTACTCATTCATTTGCTTGACATTTTCGATTTTGATTCCTGACTAGTTTTTATCATAATTGAATTTCAAAAATTTCTTATCCGCCTATAAGAAAGATATTGTATGTCTTAAAAATACCGAAAACATTTTTAATTTGTCTTAATTACATAGATTTTCTTATGATATTTTAGGATAATAAATATTGAAATATAAATATATTTTTGCAGGAAAAATTTGGAGTGAGGACAATTAAAGGTTTACATGCTGAGCTAACAGCAGCACTTTACCTTCAAGTGAGCATTATTAGTCAAGCGCTCATCTTTGTTACACGGTCAAGGGGCTGGTCCTTTATGGAATGCCCTGGATTCTTGCTTATTGGTGCATTCATTGCAGCACAAATGGTATGTATTTGTTGGAGTAATTCTTGCCTGGGCCTGGTGATCTCTTTCATTTGAGGATGATCTCACCATACAAAATATTGAATATAAAAATAGTCTCATGTGTGGTGGGATTTTATTTTATGGGAGGGGGTTCATGCAGACTCAGGCAAGCATTTTTATGTTCGGGTAATTCTGGATATTGCGTTTAGCTCCTGTTTTTGGATAGTCCGAAAATAAAATTATAAAACATAAAGAATATAAAAAATAACTTGAATAAAAGAAAATATAAAAATATGAAAAATTATTAAAAATAAAGTATTGACATGCGAATGTGGCGTGCTACTTTTTTCTTTATTGGTTGATATTATATGCTCTAATCATATAAATTGTTGAATGAATAAAGGTGGCTACTGTTATTGCTGTGTATGCAACTTGGGATTTTGCGAAAATTGAAGGCATTGGTTGGGGATGGGCTGGAATAATCTGGCTTTACAGTATTGTCACCTATGCCCCTCTTGATATCCTCAAGTTCATCATTCGTTATGCACTGAGTGGGAGAGCTTGGGATAATTTACTACAAAACAAGGTTAATTTCTAAATAACATTAAATCTTTCTATATATATATTTTGCTCATTGAATTTTCATTGTAATCATCAATTTAGACTGCTTTTACTACCAAGAAGGATTACGGAAAGGGTGAAAGAGAGGCACAATGGGCTACGGCGCAACGTACGCTTCATGGTCTCCAATTGCCCGATGGTGCTACTTATCATGACAAGGCCAACCACAATGAAATGACAGAGCTTGCAGAGCAAGCTAAGAGACGTGCCGAAGTAGCAAGGTAATTTTCCAACAAATCAATATATATATATAGAATAAAAAACATGCAAGAAAGCAACAGTGATTTTGCAATCAATTTGAAGGGTATTTTAGGTATTTTGCAAAGTATTTTATAGGCTATTTTAGCACCTAACTCGCATTAAAAAACGGTATTGTATTTTGAGGATAGTTTTTTCTTTTTCCATATCATATGTGGCCCCTAGTTTTTCATATCAAATGTTATTATTTTTTTATTTTTATCTCGCACTTAATTGTTCTATAAAAATGACGTTGTATTCCTTATCTATCTATTCTAGTCATTTCCCATTCCTCCTTTCAATAAGTTCAATGGCCAAAGTAAAATTAATCTAAAATTATGTACTAGTTCAATTTAGTTGATTTCAAGAATCAATATATATATATATATATATATATATATATATATATATATATATATATATATATATAATAAAAGCCATGCAAGGAAGGAACAGTGATTTTGCAATCAATTTGAAGGGTATTTTAGGTATTTTGCAAAGTATTTTATAGGCTATTTTAGCACCTAACTCGCATTAAAAAATGGTATTGTATTTTGAGGATAGTTTTTTCTTTTTTCATATCATATGTGCCCCTAGTTTTTCATATCAAATGTTATTATTTTTTTATTTTTATCTCACACTTAATTGTCCTATGAAAATGACGTTGTATTCCTTATCTATCTATTCTGGTCATTTTCCATTCCTCCTTTCAATAAGGTCAATGACCAAAGTAAAATTAATCTAAAATTATGTACTAGTTCAATTCAGTTGATTTCAAGAATCAATATATATATATATATATATATATATATATATATATATATATATAAAATAAAAGCCATGCAAGGAAGGAACAATGATTTTGCAATCAATTTGAAGGGTATTTTAGGCATTTTGCAAAGCATTTTATAGGCTATTCTAGCATTTAACTCGCATTAGAAAATGGTATCGTATTTTGAAGATAGTTTTGTCTTTTTCTGTTTCATATGTGGCCTTTTCGTTTTTCATATCAAATGTTATTATTTTTTTATCCTTATCTCGCACTTAATGTCCTACAAAAACAACATCGTATTTCTTATTTATCTATTTTGATCATTTTTTGTTCCTCATTTTAATAAGTTCAGTGATCGTAAGTGAAAATCTAAAATTACGTAGTAGTTCAATTTAATTGATTTCGAGAAATTGATATAAATTTGAAATTATTGAATCAATAGTTTTGGAACTGAGCTAGTTTGATTTTGATTTTGATTTTGGTTGGTTTTTACCAATTAGGAATCAAAATTGATGTAATCAGTTCCAACGGTAATTGAATCTAAACTTTTAGGCTGATTTTGGGGTTGACTTACTGAATTTTTAGAGCTAATTCAATTTTGATATTGAGTCAAAACCAAATTATGTATTTTTGCAGGCTGAGGGAGCTCCACACATTAAAAGGGCATGTTGAGTCAATGGTTAAACAAAAGGGACTTGACATTGACACCATGCACCAGCACTACACATTCTAAGGCATTTGAGGATCTTAAAGGAAACTTAGAGCAACTAAGATAAGTAGATGAGGAAACTTTTAACTAAGGGGAAAAGAAAAAAAAATTAAAAATTAAATGTTAAAAAATAAAAATTGAAAAATGAAGAATTTAATATTAATCTCCATAATTTTTTTTAATTCTTCAAATGTACTATTTCCTCTACTAACATTAAGGATGAGATTTGTTGTAGCTGATATAGAAAGAGGCATTGATAATATAATTTATAGCATTTTATATTTCTTCGTTCTTAGCATATTTTTTACTCAATTGTTATTCTTGTTTTTTTATTTTTTTTTTTATTTTTTTATTTTTATGTCAATAATTAACAACGTTTGGCATAAACAAAATATGAAATATTAGACACTTCATGAATTCACTTTTAAAACTAAAAATATTAAAAGTCTGTTAAATTACTTTTAAAAAAAATATTCACCAAAGAATAAGATTTTCAAATATGAATTTACTACTCATGTTGTAAATACATTTATTATTAGAACATTTTTGTTAAATAATGGGTTTTGAATTAATTATTTTTGAAAAAAATTTTGCATCAATAGTAATGTTTTGTTTTTTTTTTCTTAATAATATAAAGTAGGAAAAATAGGGAATATTTTGAGATTCATTAATTCACTTTCAAAAATGAAATATTGATAGGATCATAAAAAAAAGGGAAATATTTAAGAGTATCTTTATTGAATTTTGAGTCAATGATGAGTTGTAATATCTATAATATCCAAGATTTTCCTAACCTATTAGGGTTAGCAATGGTGTCATAGGATATTTAATGTGACAATGAATGAAGAATGGAATCAATTTTGATAAGCATTTTTATCATAAAACATAAGTTAAACCGAGTTTGACTTAATGTAATTATATTAATTATTTATTTGAAATGTGACTTTATAGTACTAGTGAATAGGTATGAATATAATACCTAAACATCTCCTAAATCATTGGAGATAATAATAGTAATATGAGAAGTTGATTCTAATCAAATCTATAATGGCAAAATAGAAGTCAAACTTAGTTTGACCTAGTGAGCTTACATGATCTACATACTTGAACAATACTATTAAAGGGCTAGTATATGGATATTATAAAGCAAATAAAATTTATCTAACAATGGTTAGCATGTGTAGAGAAATTAGGAAGCAAAAATAGGTATACCAAAGTGAAAGTAAAGAAATGAAAATTTATTAAATCACTAAATATGAAATGTGCACAAATGGATTTGTTAACAGACTTTTGAACCCTAAGGCCCAAGCCCATTAAAATGGCCGGCCCATAATGCCTATGAATAGGTGAACATACATTTACCTAGAGTTAAGAATGATTAACTAAGGTTAAGCTTAATGTTGGAAGATCTAGCCATTAAATTTGACTTGGAAGCCACCATTTTTCACTTTGTCAAATCCTTTTTCAACTTGAATTTTCACTTTTCCTACACCAAAGTCTACATTCATTTTTATTATTTCCACACCTTATGATGAACATGATCAACCTAGATAAGATCCTAGCTATCCAATTTAATTAAATCATAGCCATCCATTATGATTAAGTCATAGCCATTGGATTAGAGATGATTAAATCAACACCATCCATCTTCCATATATAAGCAATAAGATGAGCATTTTTCTCCATTTTGCAAAACCTATCACAAAAACACATCCTAATAGAGAAAGACACTCTAAATTTCGGCCACCATGATAGCAACTCAAAACCAGGCTTCTCAAGGTAAGAGTTTATGCTCATCTATCCCTTTATGTGGTTTAAACATGACTTTGGTGTTATAGTTGCAAAAACTTTCTTTTTCTTCCATCTATATGATTCAACCAAAAGCAAGTATAACTAGGAAATGTTTATTTTATATGTTCTTTGATTAAATATGGGAATTGGGCTTGAGAACTTAAGCTATATCAAGTAAAAGCAAGCAAGGGAAACAAAGAGCACATGTAAGAGTACATTATCACTAGATTTGACCTCTCAATGGTTTGGTGTAAAGGATTGTTCTAGATTATGTTTGAAGATATTTATGGTTATTTTGGGTGGAGAAAAATGGTTTAGAAGTGTTAAATTGAATTATGGAGACTTATTTCAAAACTTGAAAATTTGAAGACATAATTTAGGTTAAAAGAGGAAGTTCAAGTTCTAATAATTGTTTCCCATGAATAATTGTTGATATAGGCTTTTTAACATGGTAATTTCATAATTCTATGATCAATCTGAAGTTTGGATGGTAAATTGATGGTTTTCTCAAAATTCTAGGGTTTATGGACAAATTGAAAATTTTGAGAATTGAACTTGAATTCATGAAATTGAAGGGGTAATTAAGCTTAAAGATGGTGTAACATGATTTTCATGATGTTAATTTCAAAATCCAATTGATAGAAATGATTTTCCCCAAATTTAATGAATTGGGTTTATTTATGAAATTGGAAGGTGAAAGTGGAATTAGTTCCATTGAACAATGGAAATTGGTTAAATTGATTCTAATTGAGTAATATGAAATTGAAATGTGAAATTAGGATGAAAGAAATTATCTTTCCTTAAGTGAATATATTTGGCTATTTGGAAAACAACTAAGTATTAAAATTAGTAACAAGTATATGTATAGTGTGTCTTGACCTTAAAAGTAATAAGTTAGTACTATAATGAATAAGATAAAAGTATTAATAAGTTAAGCTAAATTTAAACTAATGACATAACAAGAAAGTGATTAATGTGTAATTGAAATGCAAATGTATAGAATCTAAAGACAAGGACAAGGACATTGTCCAAGAGTGCGAGGAATATTACTAGCATCAAAGTTAAATGCAAATAAGAGTAAAGGAATCCAAAGTGAGTACTTAATAATATAATATGATATATGCCATATTCTATAAACTATTGTTGATTAAACCATCCTTATTTGAATATCCCAATTTCTTATTGAACATGAATTTCCTATCGAATGTTGTGTTTGGATATGATACTTTTTCATGGCATTTGGCCATTATGAGCCCTTCCACATTGATTTCATAATGTGACCCTTGATGAGAATTATTCTTGTATTGGCATATCCTCCATTGAATTCCCTATTATGAATTTTATATAAACCTTTCTATTGATGCATATTGATAAGCAGAAATACCCTTCTAATGTGGGGTAACACATTGGACCTTGTACACTTGGTATAAGCTTGTGGGTAGGGTGAGAGTACCCAACCTCTGTTAGGGGGGAAACGTTTAACCGTAAGATCTTATTAGTCTTACGTAATATGATACATGCGAGTGAGCAAGGCTTAGGCTACCACACTTTAATTTATATGTGTGGGAAGCATTCTGCTTCCAAGAAATTACTATTTCTACTAAAGATTTCTATTTTAAATGAGAAATTGATTCACAATGATACTTTTGATTAATATCACTCCATTGTCACAATGAGCCCATCATGATAATGATCCACATACTCATCCTATATTGTATTATTATGTATTCACTGAGCTTTGTCTCATTCCTTAGTTACTTAAATTTTTCAGGTCAAGTTGACGAGTCAACAAGGTAAATTCCAAGCCCTATTCTTTTGCTTGGAAGTTGCACTACTAATTTTGAGTGTATGAAGTTAAGTTATATAATTATGAAGAATGTTGTTTAGAGCTTCATGGTTACTGAAGGTTTAGTACTAATATGTTTATGGATTTATATGTACTATGAATCGTACTGTAAAGTATATTTATGTTAGTGTAATAAGTAATGAACATATGTAAAATGAGATGAATATTACAATGATATTAATAAGCATTCAATTATATGTAAAATGACAAAATAGTAGTTGGCAATAAGAGAAGGCAATTGGGTTTCGATCTTGGGATAAGGTTCAATGTAATAAATGGTAAGGAATAATAAGAGAAATGGGGTTCTACAGGTTTTTGTGACTTTACATCTCCCTATACCCTAGAACCATCACGGCTTAACAAGTGGGTTGTGACAATATTGTAAACCTATATCCGTGATGCATCATGGTCTAGGTGCACATGAAACTTTTTCTTCTTTCAAAATAACAACTTAAGTTGATGACGCATCACTTTCAGATAAGAAAATCTTTCTATTATTTTTTCTCTCCTCCAAATTCATAAACAAAGATTGAAAAGAGATTGCAAACCATTAATAGTGCATGAAGTAGTAACTATGAATTCATTAAAAATTGATATTTTTCTCTTTATCTCTCCTCCAAATTCATGAACAGAGATTACATATAACAATCAATGGAGGAAATTTTTTCAACATGTAGATGAGTAGATTATTTCTGTAATTGAATCTTTAATTCAAACTCTTAATTCATCTATTGATATAAGTAATATCTATCTCTTTCTCTCAGTATGTTTTAGATTCATAGTTGTAAATTATAAAACACAATTATAAACATGTTCTTCAGTAAATGTTACAAGTAAATTTCACCTCGTTGTCCTTAATCTTTTCACTTATTCACTTTGTGGTCCTTAACCTTCAAAATCACACAAAAATGCTTAGACTTTCAATTAAAGTTACATGAAAATCCTTTCATTAACTCCCATATGTTTTACTAAATAATTGTTGATTTGGTTCATTTTTTGTTGGTCAAATGCTCACCTCAACCTCTCCAAGTCATCTGAAAGTAATTTATGCGCATGGGATTTAATTTTTTTCTTTTCCATTGAGTTTGAATTAGAAATAACAAAAGTAAAAATATTTCTCTCTAAAGTCACTTTCTCCCTCAAATTTTTTTGTTTACTTCTCCCTTATATCTGTGTGGGAAGGGAAAACTTGCCACTCATCCAACATTTTTGAAACTAACAAAGTTACTGAAGGGAAAAGTAAAAATAGAACATATTATTATTGTTGGGTTAGCTGACTTTGACAGCAAGTGGTGGTGTTGGTGGACCACTGGTGTTTTCTTGATGGACATAGGGCATAATCCAGGTATGAATCACATTTACTTTGATAGTTGATTTGAAAATGCAAAATTGTTTGCTTGTATATATTTCTTAGGATCTACCAGTAGGACTAATGAGTTATATTTAAGGATTTGTTTAACTGGAAATTGAGATTATAGATTTGGGTTAAGGATATGTAATTAGGGATTAGTGTTTAGCAATTAGGGGTTAATAAATTAGGATTAACTTAGATAAATTCTTTAGTCACTATAATATATATGTGTGTGTGTGTGTGTGTGTGTGTATACACAAACACACACACACACACACACACACACATATATATATATATGTATGTATGTATGTATGTATATATATATATATATATTGGCAAAACTATATAGTGAATAATGACAAAGAAAATAAAAATGCAAACAAGGAAAATGTTTAGCTTTTGGATGTAATGCAACTTTGGTTTGCCTCAGCTGGGATTTTATGCTTTTCTGCTACTATTAAAGCATGATTGATGTCAAAGTAGAAGTGATTACAACATAAAATTATATATGCTACACTTATAGATCATCAATTGTACTAATAAAAAGCTTATTAAGAATTTAAGAACTTGAAATAATGGAAGTTGAATTTAAATCTTAACTTTTACCATAAAAAATATAAAAAACTAGAAAAGCTTGAGAAAACAAAGAAAACATAAATACATTGAAGTTAAACTTAGACAATTGTATGTGTTATTGAAATCATAATTTGACAGTAAAACTTAATTTTTTCATATTGTATTATATATGAGTGCGACTTTGGATCATATTTGTTAACTCTTTTTTTTTTCCTCATTTGATTTGCAAATCAGATTCTAATGGTCATTTTTGCACTATAATTCACTATAATGGGCATATTTTTGAACAGGGATATGTTGATGGTGCAATACATTACTTATGAGACTGTCATTTTGATTTGATAAGCTAATTCTGTCTACCATCTTACTAAGATTGGAGTGAGGAGAAATTTAAAGTATTAGTGGAGACATATTGGTATTAACTTCAGTGAAGGATTTAAAGAGCTTGCAACAAATTCTCATTTATATGAGATGACTTTAGCTACTTTGATGTGGGTATTGTTGACTTATTTGTGGAGAAGATTACTAATAAGCAATTAACTATTGAAGCCAACTATGCCAAGCATTATAGAAAGAAGTTGGTTGTCACTAGAAAACAACAAACTTCCCTTAGCTCAACAAATAACAACAATTTGGTTGCACCACAGCCTATAGCAGTTATTAAGCAACATAATTCATCTTAGTTACATCCTCAAACACCAACACTTACCCAACATTTAGATCCTACTAAAAATATTACCGAGCAACCAAGTTTAATCACAAAAGATAATGAGACTGATTTAGCTTGGTTCTTTAATGAAGAAGCATCTGATTGTATACATGCTATTGCTGATGAAGAAGTAGCTAGTGTATCACATCCCAATCTTAGAGATATGATGATCCTAGAACATGGGGAGACATAAGGTCACCCACGCCCATAGAACCCACTTACACATAAACAAATCATGCCTAGGATCATACCAAACCTCTTACAATAACTCATTTAAAACATTTAGATGAATACCTTTAATAATATAATATCTCAAATGAGTATCAATCAACATTCCTGGAGCATCTAATGACAAGACTTCATAAAATAGTATTATTGATAACTTGGACAAGGAATCCCCCAAGTGAAGTAGAATGCCTGAGCCATCACCTTACCTCCTCATATTTGCTCATCTGGAACCACACAAGGAAAAAGGGGTGAGATAGATGATCTCAATGAGTAAACGATAAGGCACATATATTATCATATATTCTTTTGAAAAGGAAACACATAGCTTATACATATAATTCATGATTTATAATTCATGAATCAAGTTACAATTTAGCAAGGGTTCAATTTGGCAAGTTTGCAAAAATCACACTTATAACTTATAGTGAGTGAAGGCTATTGCTCTATCACTCGTACTTATTAAAGAGAGGTGGCCTTATACCAAATTCCAACTCCTATCACTTATAAGGCATGAAGCTGATCAGGCTCCACGACTAGAACCGCCCTTTTCTAGTTGAGTTGGATACAATACCCCTATCCATTGGGTTAAGACCGTGTGCATAGGTTCCGATAATTACCCACATCGGCACAAGGATTCTGCATAAAGGGTTAAAAGTACCATAGCTAGAGCTAATGGTAATCACAATTAATAATATCATATAAGGCAACAATAACATGTATCCCAATAACAATAGTGGTTTAACTTTTGAACAAAAGACAATGATAGTGTAGTTCTAGAAAGAATATAAATTAGGATGATAATGACAAGAAATTCTCATTGGATAAACAAAATAGTTTTGGACCAACTGTCCTTTGACAACCCAAGCTTTGCAAAGAAATCACTTAATTAAATTTTAGGATAAAAGGAACTTGGGTTTCAAAGATCGCAAAGGCTTACATAACAATATATCACATTCTTATAACACAATATAATGTTGCTCACACTTATAACATGAACATGGCATTTACTCACACTTGTAGAATGAATACGATGTTTACTCAACTTGGGGTTACTTTGCTCCTAGTATACGTAGTTCCTTTGCACTTCTAAAGCTCCTCAAACTCTAACATAATATTTAGTTTAATACTTAGTATTTATTTACTCATGATTCTCCTATCCCATAACTACCCCATGCACATATAGCATACACATACACTTAGAGTTCACATATAGGTGTACTCATCACTTGCACATAATATGTTGACTTTAAAAGTCTTGCACCCTTAGGCCTTATAGGCTCACATGAAAATAAATTACAATCATTCAATACCTTTCTAAGGTCATCACAATATTATTGCCTCAATATCAATTCACTTTAACAATCATCTTAATACACTTTACACTTTCATACATGTCAACTTAACAATTAACCTTTCGAGTGTCATGCTTAACTCTTATGATCCTTTTTATTCAATTGTCACTTCATCACTCATAACCATGTGTTCATCATCAAGTCATCATAACATCTAGTTCCAAATTTCCCAATCACATTTGCATTCTAATTGCAATATAAGGTTAAGATACCTTAAGTATACCTTAAGTATACCAAAATGCCTTTAAGCTTATTTAGGATCATACCTTCAACTAACATGCAATTTTATCATTTATTATACATACATACATGTCAATAATCATCAAAACACATCACACAAAAATTATAAATATTGGGACAAAAATATTAATGTAGGCCGAATGTATCACCAAAGGAAAAATTAAATTCTCTTTCTTTTTGCACTTTCCGTCTATTTCAGAAATATATAGAAACATGGTTTGAACTAAGATTTTTCATATAAATACAACAAAAATCATTTTGAAGTATTAAGTCATGTGAATCAGCCACACATAGTATTACTTATACATGAAAATTCAACTTTTGAATTATACAGTACAAAACCATGAGTTTTCTTATTTTCGCTATTTTTTCGGTCACTTCAGAAATATGTAAACAGGTTGTTTAAATTATTATTTTTCATTCAATCATAGCAAATATCAATTTGGAACATGTCCCTACATGATTCGGCAACCATAGGCAATATTTATACAAAAATTTCTAAAGTTTTAAGGTTTAGGTGAAAATCATGAGTTTTCACGCTTTCCACGCTTTTTGTTCATTACAGCAATATATAGACACATGATTCAAATCATTATTTTTTATGTAAACAAAACAAATATCATATTAGAATGCTTTCTCACACAAATCGGCAGCCACATATTAATTTAATAATAGAATTTTCTAATTTCTAAGTTCTAGCACAAAAATCTTGAATTTCTTTGTTTTCTGAAACTTTTTGGTCATCACAAAAATATGTAGAAATATTATTTAATCCAATATTTTTCATCCAAACAAATCAAAAATCAGTTTAGAAAATAATAATGCACAAATCGCCCCCCTCTAGTGATGTTTATGCATAAAAATTATGATTTTAAGTTATAGAATTCACCTTTGGAGAAATCTCATGGAAAAATTTGTGTTTTCAATAGAAAATAGATTTTCTCTCTCAAAAACTCACCCAAACAGAATTAAATCTGTTAAAATTAGTAATTAACCAGTTCAAAATAATTTTTCCATAATTTATTTCGTAGAAATCAGTTTAGAAAGTGAAAGAGAAGAAAAACTTACGATTACGGTCAAAAAATCGCGAAACGAAAGGTGTTTTCTTAATTTCGGTTGAGAGAAATATTTTGAGAGGATTTTTCTGCCAAGATATAGAAAACTAAAGTGGTGGCTACCGAAAGACCTAGGCTGGTCAAATTTTACAATATATATTAGGGTTTGGGTGCAATTTCCACTAATACCCTTAATGAACTAGATTAGGAGGATTTTTGTGTAGTGGACTTTTGGATACTTTGGTTTTTTATTTAAATTTTGGGCTGATTATAATTAAAAATAAAAAGAATATTTTTCTTATTATTTCTGTAATATTTCCCCCAAAATATTTATTTTAAAAATTATTTTAAAATACTCATAAAATCATTTTATGCTTAAAAATTGTCTTTATGCATGAAAATCCATTTTATTTGAAATAAATTTTTTTATATAAATGCACTTTATGTAAATCATTTATTTCATAATAGCAACTCATATTATGCATATTAAATTAATTTAATATGCCAATGCTCATCAGTCGCTTAGATTACTAATTTTCACAAAAGTACACACTTAACCTTAATAGTTCTAAATCAAGCAAATTATCCTGAAAATTTCTAGGATAGATGTGAGTTGTTACATGGTGTTTATGAAATTCAAGAAACATCATTTTTATTTTAAAGAGATACTTCGACTCAAACAATAACCAAAGCGTGAAACGTAACCAAGTGAGCAACAACAATTATCAATGCAAATAGTGAAGAAAATGATGACTTTATTGATCCTAATTATGATCTTGTTGATATGGATGATGATCTTGCCAACACTTTAGATGAGAACAACAATAATGTGAGAGAGAACATTGCCACAATTTGCACTTCAAGACCAAAAGAAAGACCTAGAGGCAATGTTGAAGTATTGCAACATCTAAGTGCTAATATAGTTGGGAATGATGACACAGAGGAAGAATTAGGTTATGCATATAACATGAGTTACATACCGAATCTAATTTTGATAATGAAGCTTCACAAAGATTTAAGGAGTTTGATAGGAAGAGAGATATGGTTGATCTAACTTATTCAATGGGGATGATTTTCAAAGATAGAGAAGAAGTGAAGGAGGCAATAAAAAGTTGGGGCATTGTAAATAGACATCAAATATGATTTAGGAAGAATGATAAGATATGGATGGGAGTAATTTGTAAGGGACAAAATTGTAATTAGGGGATCTATTGCTACTAAACATTTCAAGAAAAATGAAAATGACCTAACCTTTATCGTTTCAGTTTGCAAACTTCAAGCATAGTTGTGGGAAGGTTTATAGTAATTTTCACTTGACTAAATGATGGTTAGCTAATAAGTACATGGATGAGATTAGGGAAAATCAAAACTAGTTGTTGACAGCCTTCATAGCTTGGGTGAAATCAAAATACAAGTTCACTATTAGTAGAATAAAAGCATGGAGGGCAAGGAATATAGCATTGCAAAGAATAAATGGGGATGAGGCAGAGCAATGCACTAAACTACATGGCTATAAGCTTGAGTTGATGAGGTCAAATCCTAGCACTACTATTGAGTTCTTTGAAGAGAAAGGTGAATCTAAAGGGATATATATATGTTTAGCAGCACTAAGGGAGGGCTTTAATGTAAGATACAGACCCATTGTTTGTTTAGATGGGTGTTGGCTCAAAGGTAGATATGGTTGCCAATTGCTAGTAACTATTGGCATAGACCCCAATGATTATCTACCTTATTGCCTATGCAGTGGTTAGACAGGAGAATAAAGAAAATTGGGGTTGGTTCTTAATTGATGCAAAAGGATTTGGAGATGTGTAATTCACATTTCTCATCATTTTAAATTATATTACTTGTATTATAAACTATTATTCTGAAAATTATATTATTTTTGGTGAAATGTAGGGACTATTAAATGTTGAAATGTTCCCTTATTTAGAACATAGGTTCTGTATTAGATATCTTGAGACAAACATGAGAGTTCATTTTAAAGGAAAAGCATTCAAGGATTTACTCTAGAATTGTGCTAGGTCTAGTTATATGAGCTGGCTACAAAAGTGCTTGGATGAAGTTGAGAAAATGTCAAGTAAATATAGAGAATGGCTAAAAGCAAGGCCATGTGAAAATTGGAGCAGGACTTGCTTCAAGCTTGAGATAAAATGTGATATTGTTGAACAATATATGTGAGTGTTTCAACAAATATATCCTAGAAGTAAGAACAAGGACAATAATCACCATGCTTGAGATGATTAGAAACCAACTTATGAAGAGGGTTACAAAGGAAAAGGCAGGCTTTCTTAAATTGCATGCATCTAAAAATCTATTGTTCATAAAATTGTAAAGAAATTAGAGAAGATTAAAAAGCAATCAGAAGACTATTTTCCAACCTTTGCAAGATCCCCTTTAGTTTAGGTCTATGGTAAGGATCACTAGTTTATTGTTGATCTTGAGAGACACACATGCACATGTAGGAGGTAGGATTTGATAGGAATGCACTATCAATATGCAATTGTATGCATTTTTTAGCATAATGAATTACATGAGAATTATGTGCATGAGTACTACCATGTGTAGCAATACTATTGAACCAATTAATGGGCCAAGCATATGGCCTAAAACACCTAGTAATAACAAAATCACTCCTCCACCAGTGGTTGTGAAAAAGAGAGGGAGAAGACCAACAGCTATAATGAAGGAAGTGTAAGGCCTTGCCTAAGCACTGGTCTGATCCGCTAAAGGGAATCAAAATGCTCGTTTAGGAAAGAACTCACAGGGAAGCTCTCGAGCTTATTTTGATAGATTTGAAAATTATTTTAGAGTCGCTATCTTAATTTATTTTTATTTGAGAAAATATAAGAAAAAAAACCCATTTGACTTTAATTATTACCTAAAAGAAAAAAGGATCACTAGCCTCAAAAACAAAGAGGATTTGGGGACTAGGTTTTTAATTTAACACAATACGTTTGGCCAAATAATATAAAGGTAACTTAAAATATATTTCATGAATAGTTTAAAATGCATGAATAATTTATAATATGCATGATCATTCAATCCATACATCCAATAATAAAATGAATACAAGTAAAGTTCAAAAGAAAGTTAACATTATAATAAAAAATTGCAAACTTAGGGGATAGCTCCTTTAACCCTTATGGGTTCTAGGGAAGTCACACATTCCCTAAACTAAACCTAATAACAAAGTAAAGGAAACAAAATAAGAGTAAGTGAAGAAGGTGATAGGAGGAGAGTAGGTTAGTTTTAATTTGGATTCGATGCTCGAACCAAGCATCCCTACGTATCTCTTTGAATGGGAATTAGAATCTACATAGTTCTCCCTTCTCATGAAGGGGTTAGTTTAGCCTAGCCACTTTATCATGTTCTGATTGATTAATTTAGGGAAGTTTGAGTTAATTAATTAACCTAATTGACTGACAAGTTGATTTATCTAGCAACCTAAGTGAATCAATTTAATTAACTAACTAAAAGAGGCAAGAAGCCTTAAACCAAATGGAAAGGAAAAGAAGATTACCTTGCGCTTTTGTGGCTTAGGGACATAGGGCGGATAGAGTAGACGACTGGATCATAGTTCCACCTTCTCCACACAAAGGACACTAGCCTTGGGCAATGGACTTGCCTTTAACAGGTGGGCAGAAAGCCTTAAACTAGTCAGGTAGAAATCAAAGAGAAATCTCCCAACATGCAGACCTCTCTGCATGCCACAAAAGGCTCTGCAACATTACTGCAGAGGTGTGCAACACCCAGGCTAGTTCACCTGTTCAATTTGTTTTCATACATTTCTTGCCCGTTTTTCGTGATTCCACTTGTGTTGGCTAGTGTACTGAGTCCTAGATGATTTAAAGATGGTTTAAAATTCATTATTAATTCTTTTCCTGACTAAAGGTCTAAAATTCTAGGAGGTGCAAAATTGAGGGTTCACAGCTATCCCCTTATTAGGATTGCACTATCTGGTAGGCAATTTTGATGAGTGTGAACCTTAGGATAAGGAAGATGCCCTTGGTATATTTGGAAAGTTTAGAAAGAAAAGGTCATTCTTGTATGGTACAAACTAGAAGCAGTGTACCGTCTGATAGAAAAGAATATCTTGTCTGGTAGGTAATGATGATGATGATGATCCTATCTGGTAGGATATAAAAGCAGTATTCCTATCTAGTAGGATCTAAAAATAGCATTCCTGTTTGGTAGGAATAGTAAAGTATTGGTTCTATATGGTAGAGATAATAATGACAATCTTGTCTGATAGGATGTAAAAGTAATACTCATGTATGGTAGGAATAGCAAAGTATTGATCTTGTCTGGTGGGAATAATCATCCTATCTAGTAGGATTAGCAAAAGTTTCAGTCTTGTTTAATAGGAACAAAATATCTATCTATAATTATAGAAATTTTTTGTATGCTAAATCTAGGATAACAGTGGTCAAATGCTTGTAGTAGACTGTTACGAACATACAACAACTTGTGGTTCTAAATTCTGTTTGAAATGAGTTTACTACTGCATTCCCACCTGAAAAGATACTATGCAAGAGGTACTATATAAAGGCATGGCCCTTCCACTTTTTACACCTTCTCTCATTTGTTAAACTTCCATTCCCTCTTTAGAGTTCATTTTCTCTGACTTATCTCTAAAAAACTGCTTCTTCGTCTAGTAGTTGCCACACTAAGAGCTACCAAGTTTCGAGGCATGATCCCAACTTGGAAGACTTGCTGCAGGAGCCAAGCATCATGTGTTTAGCACTAGTGTCATGGAGGTATTTACCGTTTTGCCCTTTCTTTCCTGTTTCAATGTTAGTTCATAGAAAATATATACATGCAAGAGATATATAAAAATATATTTATTTATTTTCATTTTTTTAAAGACTATGACTATTAGACTAATAAGTGGTAGATCAACCCTGTTTGCTATCTTTACTTACTTAGAAACCCATCCCGGAGTTTGAGAATTGATTGAGCCATCTAGATTGTTGGGATTTCTATCACTGGATTATAGATAAGAGGGTAATATTCCTTTGCTGCAGGCACTGGCAGAGAGGTGGTGGAACACCATAGACATTTTTCACTTTTCATACGGGGAGATGACTGTGACCCCCTTAGACTTGACAATGTTAGTCAATATGCCATTTTGACCTCGAGCCTTAGAATTTTATCTTGCTTGGACATTTGTCTCATCAGCAACCTTAGTTTACTTATTAGGCATGGACCCTCCGTGAGGTGATATACATCTCTCTTGTTTTTAGCTTTGAGGGCAGATTGAGATTTATACTTATAATGTGGGAGTCCTTTCAAATGAACAGGCTGCTCGCTTACTAATTTTGATGATATTAGGCTGCTCACTATGCCACACACGGAGGGATACCATTGACCGAAATATTCTGCATTCACTGGAGGATTTATCCATTATCAGAGACCTGAATTGGGGAGGTGCAACTTTCTATGTAATTTACCAAGAGATATCTTACTTATCTCGAGGTGTGTTTATTGCTCTAGGTGGAACCCACATCATTTAGGAGGTATACTCTCCTTCTTCTATTTCTATCTTACACTCACATTCCTGTGTCCTCTAATTATTTTCCTTCATGCAATATTGGGTCTATGAGCATTTTCCTTTTCTTGCTCCTGCTTTGAGGGGTCGTATAGCATATCATATCCTATGCGGCTACCTTTGGTAAACATAGAATCACTGCCATAAGGAAAGATATACAGCTTTGACTAGATTCGAGATTTCTTCTCTTATTTAGAACCATCATAGGTATGTAAATATGCTTGACATGTTGACCTTATTATAACCTTTGATATTCTATCTTTTTCCCTTTTCTCTTTTTTCACAGGTTTGGTGGTTACCTTTTACTGATAGACTTCGACTTATTGCTCCATACCATGAGTCTAGTGTGGCTTTATCTTCTCCCAGCCTCCTACTTTTTTGCACTAGTTTTATGTTTTACCTTGGTGAGAGAGTTTGCAGCCAGAGGATTGTCCCAACTGACCCCTTGCTGAGATGTGATATGGATCGCGCATCCCTGACTAGGATTTATTAGCAGCAGGACTTTTAATTGAGTCTTTCTTAGATCTTGAGAGTGATTATGGGAGCTTTTGCATGCATCGTTTGCTACCCAGTGTCCCTTTTCTACCAAGACGGATACATTCTAGCTATAGATCTTTTGCCACTGAGTTAATTCATTCTTCTGCTGCTAGGAGTGTGGTGTTTTGAGTTCTATAGCAAGAGCTTTTTTTGACAGAGCTAGACCGAGTGAGCAGGCTACTTTCTTAGCATACCTATGGGTAAGGGAGGACCTGAATTACATTTTGCTATATCATGGCTTTGCTCAATATGAGATTCCACATGAACTCCCTATTGATTTTATACCATTCCCGAATCATGTAGGTGAGGTATGTACTTTTGCCCCCTTCTGTGCTTGCTTTTGTCACTTTATGCATTTTCTTACTCATCCTTTCCTTATGCATATCCTTAAGGATTGGGCTTGCCATACCTATGTGATGGTTCATCATTTGACGATGGCATTATTTGTATCTCTTACTTTAGGTGGTCATAATGAGGGAGATGATGCAAATCAAAGGAGGAAACCTAGGTGGGCTCAACATTAGATTCCTCCTATCATAGAGATGTTATGCTGACTCTATGTATAATTATGTATGCATGTATACATGTCGACATGAAATTTGATTTAGGTACTATTTTGTATGTATGATGTATGGATGTTATGACCTGATTATGTAAGGGTTTGACTTATGTATGTTGTGAATGCACTTATTTCATGAATGAATGCATAATAGGGCTCCCCCATCTCTCTTTTTTTCTTTTTTCACATCAAATTTTCTCAAATACCATGCCATGATCACAAAAAGGGTTATGGTAGCTTGCGGTGGTCCATGGTATAAGTGTGGTAGTTAGCCATTCTATGCAGTGCTGCACAGCCCTCTGCGGCTACCGCAAAGAGCTTTAAGAAGCTACAGAGCATTATGCGGCAATCCCAATGAATTTTCTCCATTTTCACCATATATACCCCTTTGATGATTTAGAAATCCTCACAACTACAATTTTAACTTTTAAAACACTTCTTCTGCTATCTTCCTTTTACTTTTCTCTCATCTTTCTTTGGTTTTTCTTTTCCTTTCCCTCATAGAGCCCTATTTTAGTCATTCAATGCATTTGTGGACTAAAAATCTTGGGCAACTGGAGCACATTAATTTAGGGACTTTTGGGATTAGTGCCATGCTAACTTTGATAAGGGTTCGATTAGATTAGGACTTTTTGAGAGCTTGTCTAAAATTTTGGGATCCTGAGGTGCATGTTTTTAGATTTGGGGCTAGCATGGATGAAATGTGCCCTACTTTTAAAGAGTTTAGTGTGCTACTAGGATATGATCCTGAAGCTGACTTGGCTCTCCCTATATTGAGAGTGGGATACTTCAATTCTTTTCAAAGACTATTGGGATTAGACATTGTAATTGCTAGCCCTATGGTCATGAATGATTTAGTGGATCTAACTACGATAATTATTAAGTTCCATGATCCTCAGGGTTTTTTAAGACAAAGAATGGCAGGAATGCCAAATGAAGGCTTTGGCTTTTTGTTTAACAGTCGGGTATGCTCTTTTTAGGGCCAATTGCTAGGAACATCTTAGCAAAAACCATTTTTAGCTTGGATCAAGCTTACAAGAGTGATCGGCCTTGGTCTGTGAGTCCAATTATTCTGCAGGTATACTTTTCTTCCTCCTTTTTCTTTTTCTTTCTCTTTCCCTTCTTAATCAGTTATGCTTCTGCATAGATATGGCTAAGGGATCATTTGAGAGTAGTTTCTCCTCTTACTAAACAAGACTACTCTACCTTATAGTATCAGTCCCATATAATAATGAAGAAGTTCAATTCTGAAAAAGAGTGGACTGAGTGAATATTTGGGCTTGGCCCTCAAGAGCTATTGTGGCTTTGTCCTTGGCATAAGATCAAACTATAAGTTATGGCTATAGGATGGTCTATTTGTTGGGTTTAAACATGGTAACATTCTATTAAGGAACATGAGTGATCTGCTAGATGGGCCATTTGCAAGGGGTGCCCCTAGATGGAGCTATCTTTGAATATGCTTTAATTACCCCTACTGTAGCTAGGGTAGTTACCAATGGATGAGCCTATGATTTTCATGTTGTTCTTCCATCCCGTTGCTTTGACAAGTCAGAGGCTTACACTTTATGGTGGATTGCTACATCTTGGCAATATGAGAAGATAAGTTGGCTTTTCTTAATGAGATAGAAGAGGACACTTCTGCAGGGGGGACTACTGACAGTTAGGAGACATATTATTAGGACATGAGGCATATTTTTTTTTTTGACTTTTTCTTATTTTAGCGAGCAAGACTCTTAGATTTGTCCTAAATCTAATTTTGAATAAAATAGTATTATTATTTTTTTTCTCTTTTTTTTTTCTTTGGCATTGAAACAACAAAATTTGGCACAAAAGAAATTTTATTAATGATTTGGACCACACCCAATAAGGGCTACCTATGTATCTCCTTACATAACTTATTTCTCCTGTATGTTTTTTTTTCCTTCAATCATTTTGGAGAATCAGGTCCACGTAGTTCTAGTTATAATGCATCATTATACAAAGTAGCGCTTCGATTGATCCAAGTTGCAAGGGCTAGAGAATTCAATTATGTCCAAATCTATGATAATGGCACTTCCACCTAATAGGATGTGTTTAAGCATGTAAGGTCCAATCCAGTTTGGTTTGAATTTGCCTCTAAGTTCATGCACTGGGGCTCATACATCCTTTAAGACCAAGTTTCCTTCTTGTAGGCCCCTATCCCTAACTTTCTTATTAAAATGTCGAGACAATTTTTGTTGACAACCCTGTAGTCGATATAGTGCATCCATTCTCTTTTCTGTGATAGCATTTAACTAGTCATGGTAACCTTTAATCTATTTTATCTCTCCTAACTGACTTTCTCTTATAATCCTTGCCGATTTGATTTCCACCTTAATTGGTAATACAACTTCCATTCCATATACTAATGAGTAAGGAGTTGCCCTAGTTGGTGTCCGGTTGGAAGTCCTATATCCCCATAGAGTAAATGGTAACTATTGATGTCAGTGCTTGTGATTATTAGTCATTTTTTGCATAAGGGATTTGATGGTCTTATTTGTTGCTTCAACCGCCTCATTAGTTTGTGGCTAATAAGGAGATGATTTATGATGCTGGATCTTTTCCTTTGTCAAGAGTTGAACTACTTTTTTCAAAAATGAGACCTATTATTTGTGATAATCTCAAATGGTACTCCAAACCTATAAAAGATGTTAGGTTGGATGAAATGAGCCGCTCTTTTCGAATCCAGTACCCAGTAGGGTGCTACTTCAACCCACTTTGTAAAGTAATCAACTATTATGAGGATGTATTCATGACTAGTAGATGATTTAGGATTTATTCTTCCTATGACATCAATGCCCCTAGTTGCAAAAGGATAATTATGGGCTGCAAAGGCATCAAAGACTATTTTGGTAGCTTGGCATAAATCTGACATTTGTGACATTTTTGTATAAATTTTGCACGATCTTCATTCATAGTGAGCCAAAAATATCCTAGATTCACTATTTTCGAGCTAGAGCGATCTAATTCATGTACGACCCTTCTTCCTCGCCATGAACCCATTCTATAATCTGCCAAGCTTTTTCTTTAGTCACGCATCTCAAATGTATGTTATCCCAGGCTCTTTTATACAAGATATCCTTGTTTGGTAAGAAATTGCTGGCCAATTGTCTGAAAGTTCTTCATTCTAATTTAGAGGCTCCTTCTGGGTATTTTCCATTCTTGAGATAGTTGAAGATATCCCAAAACCAAGGTTTCTGATTAGCCAATTGAATATTCATGTATAAAGTATGGTACCGTGACTCCCGTTTTACCTCAATTACTACAGGTTTGATTATTTCCCCATCTCTCATATCTAGCATTGATGCAAGTGTTGCTAGAGCATCTGCAAATTGGTTCTTAGCAAGGGGCAAATAATGGAAAGATAATTAGTGAAAGTTTTCTGTGAGATTGTCCAAGCATTTATGGTAAGGAACCAACCTCTCTTCTCTTATCTTCCATTTTCCAAGCGCTTGTGACACAATTATATTTGAATCTCTATAAAAGTCTAGGTGATCAATCCTTAAATTCACAGCAAACTCCAAGCCAACTATGCAAGCTTCATATTCTGCCTCATTAATTGTCACGTCAAAAGTTAGCTTGACATCCATTGGTAAATTTTCTCCCTTAGGGGTGACTATTACAATTCTAGCACCATAACCTTTACTATTAGTTGCACCATCAAAGAACAATTTCTAGACTTCACGCTCAATTTGCATGATATCTTCATTAGGAAATTCTGGCTCTGACGAATTACTATCCACTGGGGGTGGGGCTAATTGATCTGCTATCACACTCCCTTTTATAGCTTTCCTTTGGACATACTTCAAATCAAAAGCTGTAAGAATTGTCATCCATCTTGCCATCTTACTATCAAGAATTGGTCTTTCCATGAGGAATTTTAAAGGACTTTTGTCAGCAAAGACATGAGTAGTGTAGGAACTCAAATAATGTTGAAGCTTATGATATACCTATACAAAAGCAAGGCATAAATTCTCTATTTGATTCTACTTTTTGAGTTCATGAGCGAGTATGCACTTACTTAAGTAGTAAATGGCATTCTCTTTATGTGATTCAATAGCATTTTAGGTGAGCATTGCCCCCATAGCTTCTTTTTTGATGAAGAGATATAGTAGCAGAGGCTTTCCAGGTCTTGGTGGTTATAATACAGGAGGATTTAGTAAGTACTCTTTGATTTTCTTTTTTGTCTTGGGTGCTGGCATCTCTGAAATATCTTTCAACTTTGCCAAATCCACCTCTATTCCCCTTTTACTAACCATGTACCCTAAAAATACTTCGGATGTTGCCCTAAATATGCACTTGGTAGGATTCAGCTTAAGATTACATTGGCGGAGTCTAGAGAAAAATTGCCCTAAGGCATGTAAGTGATCCTCTGTTGTTTCATACTTGATTACCATGTCATCGACATATACCTCAACATCTTTATGTATCATGTCATTAAAGATTATGGTGGTATGAGGCCTCGCCCAAGCACCAGCTCGACTGTTAAAAGGAATCAAAAATGCTCTTTGGGAGAAACATCATGATTGGAACCCGCTATAAGTTTAAAAAATTATATTTTGTAAATTGTAATTTGTAAAAGGAGTCACTACTTTAATTTTATTTATTTTAGTTGAAAAAATTAAAGGAAAAACCCAATTTGATTGACTCCAAAATTACATTATTTATCCCAAGGAAAAGCACTAGTCCTTGATTGACCAAAGAGGGCTCGGGGACTAAGTTTTGGTTAAAACAATATAAAAAATTAGTTTGGCTTAAATACAAAAGAGCTTTTATAAAAAAAAAATAAAAAAAAAAGGAAGTTTTTATGCATACATGAACATATATAATATGATGCATGAAACAAATATTATTTGTGCAATGCATGGAAAATTTTAAATAATGACAATTACAAAATGCAAAAAATAAAGGAAAACTACTTAAAATTATTACAAGTCAAAATATCAAAATCAGGAGATCTTTCCTCTAGCCTTTATGGGTCCTAGGAAAAGCACATATTCCCTAAATATAATCTAAATAACTAAAGTAAGAATGAATAATAAAACAAATGTAAAATAATTAAAGTTTCAATTTTTATTTAAGAAAAGCAATTTTGACCCTAAACTATGTGAAGAAGGTGATAGAGAGAAGAAATTGTTAATTTTAGCAAAGTTGATGCCTTAAAGACGGCATGCCTGCATATCCCTTTGAATGGGAGTCAAACCCTACACAGTTCTTTCTTCTTGCGAAAGAGTGATTTTTAAGTCGTTGCCTTTGTTATCATATTTTGATTGATTTTAAAGGCTTAAAGATTTGTTAATTAGGTTAGATTTTAATTAACAAAAGTTAAATCTTGATGCAAACAAGGAAGTATACAAAGGCAAGGATCCAATTCAACTTCCCAATGGTCCCATTACAAGAGCAAGAATGAAGAAATTCAAGGAAGCACTAAATGGGATGATTCAAGGCTTGTGGGATGATCTTGCCACAATTCAAGAATGCAAGAATGAATCATTCATCAAAATAGGGATTCAAGACACAAATCAAAGTTTAATGATAATGATTCAAGTGGAGGAAGGTGAAATATATGAAGAGTCAAGCATAAAACATGGCCATAAGATGAGAATGCACAAAAGCTGAAATGGGCAGAGTCGCGCCCGCGACGGGTCTTGTGACTACGACAACGGCAAGATGAGAACCTTCTGTTGTGAGCACAATGAAAGCTAAAGCTGTGTAATTCATTTCATTTTTCAATTTTTGTTATTTTATTTTAATTCTAGATGTTTTGGGCCTTAAAACTTATCATATTTAGTAGCCTAACTCAGTTATAGCTTATTATTTATTTAAGAATCAATTTCTAACTAGGAAACTTCAATTCCTATTTAGAAAGATTTCCTATTCCATAGTTGAGTCTAATTTAGGAGATTTCCTAGTCCTTAGTTGATTCTAATTTAGGGTTGAGCCTCCATATAAACTCAACTATTCATGTAAAATCATGTTAAGTTATAATCAATAAAATTTAGTTTTCTTAAGAGTGTGATCTCTTGGTTTCGATTCTTGCTTGAATCAAGTTTATACAATCAAAGCTAAGTACTTTGTGTGTATTTATTCCAAGTTTCTCTTTCATGAGTTGGTATTGTGTCGCGGAGATCATCATCCAAAGGTGATCATATTCCAAGGTGCTCTATCACGGGTTGGATTTGGGTCGCGGACTTGGGAAAAATCTGATTTAGCTTTCCAAGGAGTTGCTTCCAAGCGTAAAGATAATTGGGTCTCAAGTTCAATATACTTGGGGTTCGTATTAGTTTGGTATCAAAGCTTAGGCTCTAAATTAGGTTATATCTTTCCATTTCATTTGTGTTTTCTATTTTCATTTATCTTGTTTTCATTTCTTTTCATTTTTGTTGAATTCCTTCGTTTTATCTCGTTAATTCTGTTTATTATTGTTTTAGGTCTGAAAATTCAAAAAAAAAAAATCCAAAATCGTTTTACCTTTTGTTTTTCTTTGGTCATTTGTTCCTTCATTCGTTCCATCCTATTTGTATTTCTATTCCTTATTCCATTGGAAGGTCAAATCCATACTTACTTGGAAACCAATTCAAATTCAAGAAGAAAGAAGGGAGGACTCACCCAAGCTTGAAGATTTCAAATTTTATTTGACTTCTTGTATTTAATCTTTAATTTGTTTGTTAATTTTCCTTGCAATTTGCTGTTGTAATAAAAAAAAAAAGAGAGAAAAAGAAAAAAGAAAAAAAGAATTAAAAAAAAGAAGAAGGAAAATTCGTCCAAAAAGAAAAGAAGAATCAAAAAGTGTTGAAATCTGACTTTTTGGTGTATTTATAGAAGTTATTTAGTTCCTAGAATGAAAATGACAAGGAAAGAAGCTGATTTTCAAGATTATACAAGGAGAATCAAAGATTTCAGTATTCTACAAGGAGTTTGACCAAGTCTAAGCATCCTTCCAAAACAAGCTAGCATTGGATTCCTACTCCTTTCCAAATTTTGGTTTAACTTTTCTAATCCTATTTTCATTATGATTTCTTTCTAATTTAATTATTTCCTTATTCCTTTCAGTTTTCTTTTTATTTCAATCCTTGTTCATGTCTCATTAGGTTTCCTAATCCCATCTAGACTCCTATATTGTTTTCCTAGTTCTATTAGGATTTCAACTTTTGTTTTCCAACTTCAATTAGGATTTCTAATTTTATTTTCTGAGTCAAAATTATAATTTTGTTTTCCTAGTTCAATTAGGATTCTCATTTTTCCTAGTGTCATTAGGATTTCTTATTTCTTATTTCTTGTTTGTTGTTTCATTTTGAGTCTTTGGATTTTATTCATATTGTAATTTAGTAAGATTGTGTTAATTTGATTTTTGCAACTAATCTTGACAAGAGATTTGAGTGGAAAAAGGCTAAGTGTGAGCACATCTAGAGAAAAGCCATGATTGAGAGTAAAATTAAACACAAGTGGACTTGAGTGACAAAATTACTTGAGTGAAACACATGAGGGAGTGAAGTGAGGAAACTATTCTCTACTTTGCTAACTTTGTTTTGTAGCTCAAAGATAAGTGGAATCCAAGGAAATCATCAAGGGGAAATAGACAGATTCCAAACCTTACATGATTTGCTCCAAGCAATGGAGAGAAGGACCAATGAAAGAAAGGACCAACTTGAGCAAAGAAGCATGGAGATAATGGACCAATTAGAAGCTTCAATCACTAGAGGACAACCATTAATTTTTCCTAGACAAGCTAGACATGTACCAAGGAGAGTGTGGGATGAGATTGAAGATGGTGGTGAATCATTTGGTTATGTTGATGAAGAAGAAGAAGTGACGCCAAGAGTTAGACAAGATGACAGTAATGGTGGAATAAAATTGAAAATTCCAACATTCCATGGAAGAATAGATCCCGAAGCATACTTGGATTGGGAAAAGAAGATTGAATTGATGTTTGATTGTCATAACTACACTGAATCCAAGAAACTAAAGCTTGTTGTTACTGTATTTGATGGATATGCCATTACTTGGTGGGATGATACCAAGCAAAAGTGGAGAAGAAATTGAGAAAGACCCATCGAAGAATGGAGGGACTTAAAAGCAATCATGAGAAGAAGATTTGTACCAAGTCATTACTATAGGGAGCTATACAATCGTCTTCAAAACCTAACTCAAGGGTCCGAGAGTGTTGAGGAATACTACAAGGAGATGGAGATAGCCATGATTCGAGCAAATGTGGAAGAAGATAATGAGGCTACCATGGCAAGGTTCCTTAATGGGTTGAATAAGGATATTGCAAATGTGGTTGAGCTACAACCGTATATGGAGCTTGAAGATTTCCTTCATCTTGCTTTGAAGGTTGAGAAGCAATTGAAGAAGAGAAGTACCAATCGGCTATTTACCTCCTATAATGCACCATTTAAATCGAATTGGACAAAAGATGACAAGGGTTTTCCATCCAAGCCTAAGGTCAATTCCAAAGAAGCTCTAAAGATGCCTTTCTCAAACAAAGACTTTACCTTACACCTTCTAGTTCTGGAAATATTATATACTATAAATGTCAAGGTGTAGGTCATTATAAGAAGGATTGTCCACACAAGAAGATAATGTATATGCAAGATGGGGAGTGTTATTCGGCTAATGACAAAGAAGTTGAAGAAGAAAGAATGCCACCTTTGAAGATGCTAGTGACAAAGAGGAGCACGATATACTAGAAATAGCCAAAGGTGGGAGGTCTCTTGTTACAAGGAGATCATTGAACATGCAAGTCCAACATGATGATAATATGCAACAAAGGGAAAATCTATTTCAAACTAGATGCCTTGTAAAAGATAGAGTTTGTGATGTCATCATAGATGGGGGTAGTGTAACCAATGTTGCAAGTACTATTTTAGTTGAGAAAATAGGGTTACCTACTACTAAGCATCCTCACCCTTATAAACTAAAATGGCTTAATGATCGTGGGGAAATTAGGGTGACAAGGCAAGTTTTAGTAGCTTTCAAGATAGGTCGATATAATGATGAAATTTTATTTGATGTTGTGCCTATGCAAGCAGGTCATCTATTGTTGGGATGCCCTTGGCAATTTGATAGAAGGGTGATGCATAATGGCTGATGGCTACACCAATCACTACTCTTTTAAAAAGGATGGAAGGAAGATAATTCTTGCACCACTTTCACCTAGAGAAATCTATGAGATTGAGATGAAAAGAATTCAAAAAGAGAGAGAACACAAGAGTGAAGATGTGCCAAAAGAAAAAGAGAGTGCAAAAGAAAAAAGTGGCAAAATTCTTGAGAAAAGCAAGAGAGTGAGCTGGAGTGAGAAAAATGAGGGAAAAGAAATTGTGGAGAGTAAAAAGAAACATGTGAGCTTTTATGCAAAGGGAAGTGATATTAAGGAAGCTTGGTTTTCAAAGAGAAATATACTTGTACTCATGTACAAGGAACTTTATTTTAACACTAATGACCTTAATGTTTCTTTGCCTAGTGTTTTTGTTTCTCTTTTACAGGAATTTGAGGATGTTTTTCCCGAAGAGATACCCAATGGATTGCTACCCATTAGAGGTATTGAGCATCAAATCAATTTTATTCTTGGTGCTTCAATTCCAAATAGACCAGCCTATAGAACTAACCCTGAGGAGACAAAGGAGCTTCAAAGGCAAGTCGAGGAGTTGTTGGCTAAAGGGCATGTTAGAGAAAGTATGAGTCCATGTGCTGTGCCTGTGTTGCTAGTGCCTAAGAAAGATGGTTCTTGGCGTATGTGTGTTGATTGCCATGCAATTAATAATATTACGGTAAAGTATCGCCATCCTATTCCTAGGTTAGATGATATACTTGATGAGTTGCATGGTTCTACTATTTTTAGCAAAATTGATTTGAAAAGTGGATATCACCAAATTAAGATGAAGAAAGGTGATGAATGGAAAACTGCCTTTAAAACAAAATATGGTTTGTATGAATGGTTAGTTATGCCTTTTGGTTTGACTAATGCACCTAGCACTTTCATGAGACTTATGAACCATGTTTTGAGGGATTTTATTAGTAAGTTTGTTGTTGTCTATTTTGATGATATCCTAGTATATTCTAAAAACATGGATGAACATCTAGAACATTTGAGGTGTGTGCTTGATGTGTTGAGAAAGGAAAAGTTGTTTGCTAACCTTAAAAAATGTTCTTTTTGTTTAGATAGGATTGTGTTTTTAGGATTTGTGGTTAGTGCTCAAGGCGTTGAAGTCGATGAAGAAAAGGTAAGTGCTATCAAAAGTTGGCCAATTCCTACATCGATAAGTGAGGTAAGAATTTTTCATGGTTTGGTTAGTTTTTATAGACACTTTGTAAAAGATTTTAGCACCATAGCTACACCTCTAATAGAGGTAATTAAAAAGCATTGTGTTTTTAAGTGGGGAAAAGAACAATAAGATGCATTTAACTCATTGAAAGATAAGCTATGTAAAGCATCTATTCTCGCTTTGCCTAACTTTAATGATCTTTTTGAGATTGAGTGTGATGCATTAGGTGTAGGTATTGGAGATATTTTTATGCAAGGAAAAAGGCCAATTGCCTATTTTAATGAAAAGCTCCATGGTACTTCATTGAAGTACCCCACTTATGATAAGGAGCTCTATGCCTTAGTTAGAGCTTTGGATACCTGGCAACACTACCTTTGGCCCAAGGAGTTTGTAATTCACACTGGCCATCAATCCTTGAGATTCATAAAGGGACAAGGTAAGTTGAACAAGAGGGATGCCAAATGGGTTGAGTTCATTGAGACCTTTCCATATGTGATCAAGTACAAGCAAGGTAAGGAGAACATTGTGGCTGATACACTTTCTAGAAGATATGCTTTGCTTAATGCTTTGGATGCAAGAATGCTTGGGTTTGAAAATATTAAATCTTTATATGTTAATGATTCTGATTTTTCCAGCATTTTCAAAGCATGTGAGAAAGTTGCATATGATAAATTCTATAGAATGGATGGTTTTTTGTTCAAAGGAAATAAATTTTACATACCTATTTGTTTTGTGAGGGAATTGTTGTTAAAGAGGCACATGGGGAGGGTTAATGGGATATTTTGGCATCACCAAAACTTTAGATACTTTACATGAACACTTCTATTGGCCTAAAATGAAAAGGGATGTGCAATGAATCTGTGATAGATGTGTTGTGTGCAAACAAGCTAAATCTAAAGTTTTGAATCAAGGTTTTTATACTTTTTTACCTGTTTCTAGTATCCCTTGGACTGATATTTCAATGGATTTTATTTTGGGGTTGCCTAGATCAAAAAAAGGAAAAGATTCTATTTTTGTGGTGGTTGATAGGTTTTCTAAAATGTCACATTTCATTCCTTGTAATAAAACTGATGATGCCACCAATGTTGCTAATTTATTCTTTAGGGAAGTGGTATATTTGCATTGCATTCCTAAAACTATTGTTAGTGATAGGGATGTAAAGTTTCTAAGTCATTTTTGGAAAGTTTTGTGGAGTAAATTGGAACTAAACTGTTGTTTTCCACTATGTGTCATCCACAAATTGATGGTCAAACTGAAGTTATTAATAGGACTTTGGGAACTTTGTTGCGTGCTATTGTCCGAAAGAATTTGAAGAATTGGGAAGAATGGTTATAATAGAGTTGTGCATTCTACTGCTAGTTTCTCACCTTTTGAAATTGTTTATGGTTTTAATCCTCTAACTTCTTTAGAGTTAGTACCTTTACCTTGTGATGAAAGGAGTAGTTTGGATGGAAAGCGAAAAGCAGAATTGGTGAAGAGACTACATGAGGATGTGCACAGGAATATTGAGAAGAAAAATCAATAAATAGCAAGCCAAGTGAACAAGGGGAGGAGGCGTGTTGTATTTGAAGCTGGTGATTGGGTTTGGGTACATATATGAAAAGAAAGGTTTCCAACTCAAAGAAAGACAAAGCTTCACCCAAGGGGAGATGGACCTTTTCAAGTTGTTAAGAAGATCAATGACAATGCATACAAGTTGGACCTACCTGGTGAGTATATGTGAGTGCTAAATTTAATGTTAGTGATCTTTCTCCTTTTGATGTAGATGTTGAAGATTCATGGATGAATCATCTTAAGGAGGGAGGGAATGATGCAAACAAGGAAGTATACAAAGGCAATGATCCAATTCAACTTCCCAATGGTCCCATTACAAGAGCAAGAATGAAGAAATTCAAGGAAGCACTAAATGGGATGATTCAAGGCTTGTGGGATGATCTTGCCACAATTCAATAATGTAAGAATGAATCATTCATCAAAATAGGGATTCAAGACACAAATCAAAGTTTGGTGATAATGATTCAAGTGGAGGAAGGTGAAATATATGAAGAGTCAAGCATAAAACATGGCCATAAGATGAAAGTGCACAAAAGCTGAAATGGGCAGTGTCGCGCCGGTGACGGGTGTCGCGACTGAGACAACAGCAAGATGAGAACCTTCTGTTGCGAGCGCAATGAAAGCTGAAGCTGTGTAATTCATTTCATTTTTCAATTTTTGTTATTTTACTTTAATTCTAGATGTTTTGGGCCTTAAAACTTATCATATTTAGTAGCCCAACTCAGTTATAGCTTATTATTTGTTTAGGAATCAATTTCTACCTAGGAAACTTTAATTCCTATTTAGAAAGATTTCCTATTCCATAGTTGAGTCTAATTTAGGAGATTTCCTAGTCCTTAGCTAATTCTAATATAGGGTTGAGCCTCCATATAAACTCAACCATTCATGTAAAATCATGTTAAGTTATGATCAATAAAATTCAGTTTTCTTAAGAGTGTGATCTCTTGGTTTCGATTATTGCTTGAATCAAGTTCATACAATCAAAGCTAATTACGTTGTGTGTATTTATTCTAAGGTTCTCTTTCACGAGTTGATATTGTGTCGCGGAGATCATCATCCAAAGGTGATCATATTCCAAGGTGCTCTATCACAGGTTGGATTTGGGTCGCGGACTTGAGAAAAATCTGATTTAGCTTTCCAAGGAGTTGCTTCCAAGCGTAAAGATAATTAGGTCTCAAGTTTAATATACTTGGGGTTCATATTAGATCTTTTTAGATTTAGATCTTAAAATTGGAATTTGAAAAGGAAAAAGAAGGAACTTTTATCTTTGACTTTCAGTGACGAGAACGTAGAGAGTGAGCTTGGCATCGAATCTAAGTTCTACCTTGGCTTAGGGATGATACAAGTACTCCTTTTGGAAGAAGGACTCTTGAACTCTTTTGAAGGAAGGACTTTGGATTACCCTTGCTTGAATACCACAAATTTCCTTTGAAAGAAAGAACTTGACTTGGACCTTTTCTTGATTAGGAGGCCTAGAGAGACAGTTTGATGTGATTAGGGGGCTTATGAATAAGGTTTTATATAAAGGAAAAGGTTTTGGAATGGGGTTTTAGAGATTAAGAGGTTTAGAAAGAGGGTTTTAATGATTGGAAGGCTTAGAAAATAGGGTTTAGAAAGCTTTAAGAGAAGTATGGAAGCATGTAATTGTGTGTGAAAGTTGTTAAGAGGTGCAAGGTATTTATATAGGGGAGTCTAGAGGCTTAAAAGAGTGAATTTTTGGTGTGGGATTCAGGAAAAATGCACTGTGGTAACTCATCAAGAGCTGCAGTAAATGAAGAACATCTATGATAACTGCAGAGCCATTGCCGTAGCCAATTTGGCTACCATAGGGACACCTATGGCAACTACAACTATAGCTAGCTGCGAGTTACTGTAGTTATCCCATAGGTTACCATACCTAGTTTTTCGGCTCATTCTCACCCTTTTTTTTATTAGATTTGGGTCCAGTTTGATTCTATAGGTTTGTAGTCGAGTCTTGGTCATCTGAAGGTACAGGTTTTAGAAAATTTATTTTTCAATGGGGCGTTGCCCCCTTAACCTCTGCCCGTTAACTAGTTAGTGGGATCGCTGTATTAGCTCTGCAAAGTGCACTAATCTTAACAGGTGTCAAGCTGCAGCCAGATCCAAAAGTTGCAAATTTGAGGGTTCACAGCTGCTCCCTCATCAAAATTGGCTTTGAGCAAAAGATGATTCTAATGAGAGTGAACCCTGAGAAGAGATGCCATGTCGGACTTTGGGCTTGTGCTCATGCCATGTCAGATTTTTAACTTATGTGTTCTTATGCCATATCAGATTCTAGGCTATGCCACATCAGATTCTAGGCTTGTGCCATGTCAAATTTTGGGCTTATGATATTTGCTTGTGTTTGTCATGCATAAGGTCATTCATGCTTATGCAAATGGAACATTTTGAAGGGTGAACATGTTATAAGAATACAAATCTTTTAGGAAAGGGTCCCTAGGATAAATGAGGTCTTGTCGATGGCTATCGATTTGACCTTGACATTGAATGTGTGAATGGCCTTGGTGAATTTCAATTAAGGCTATCTATCCGACCTAAATGTTGGTAGTAAAGATGGTTTAGGTGAATTTCGATCAAGACTATTTGCCCAACCTGAATGTTGGAGGTAAAGATGGTTTTGGTAAATTTCAATCAAGGCTATCCATTTAGCCTGAATGTTGGAGGTAAAGATAGTTTGGTGAATTTCAATCAAGGCTATTTATTCGGCCTTAATGTTAAAGGCAAAGATGGTTTGGTGAATTTCAATCAAGGCTATCTGTTAGCCCTTGACTTTAGAGATTTGGTCCACCTAGGAGGGGAAGATTGGGGAATTCAAACTGGTTTAGCAAGGCCACCCATTTGGCCTTACTATTGGGGAGATTGAGATCAAAGTTATCTATTGGACTTTCATGTTTAGGAGGATTGGGATCAAAGCTATCTATTCAGCTTTGATGTTTAGGAGGAATAGGATCAAAGCTATCTGTTCAGCCTTGATGTGGGAAGGATTAGGATCAAAGCTATTTGTTTGGCCTTGATGTTGGAAAAATTAGGATCAAAGCTATCTATTTGGCTTTGGTGTTGGAAAAATTGGGATTAAAGTTATCTATTCAGCTTTAGTGCTTGGGAGGATTGGGATCAAAGCTATCTGTTCAGCTTTAGTGTTGGTAGGATTGGGATCAAAGCTTATCTATTTGACCTCGATGCTTTAGAGGATTGGGGTCAAAGCTATCTGTTTGGCTTTGGAGTAGGAAAAAATTGGGATCAAAGGTATCTATTCAGCTTTGGTGATTAGGAGGATTGGGATCAAAACTTTCTCTTTGGCTTTGGTGTTGGGAGGATTAGGATCAAAGCTATATGTTCGTCCTCGATTATTAGAAAAATTGGGATCAAAGCTATCTGTTCGGCCTTGATGTTGGAAAAATTAGGATCAAAGCTATCTGTTCAGCCTTAATGATTGAAAAAATTAAGATCAAAGCTATCTGTTTAGCCTTAATGTTATGGGATTTAAGAAAAGTTATGTCTTTGAAAGACGAAGGGTGTAGGAATGTTAGCATGGGTGGCTCGACTCAGTTTGCCCATGGAATGTTACCATTGAGGATTAGTCCTTATAAGGAAAGGTATTGGCTAAGGATTAGTTATTGGGAGGGTAGGTCAGGTAGGTCTTTATAAGGATAGGTTGGTCTTGAGATATTAGGTCAGGTTGTGCTAGGTTCAGATCAAGTCACGAATTGTCACTTGAAAATTTAGGTTGCAAGAAAAGACAGCTGATGTAATACAGTGTCTGGGATAGTGGATTCATTAGTTGAGCCAACTTGATAAAGAGACCTTGAGCTTAAAGGAGCCTATAAGAATTCCCAAAAGAGGTAATTTAGCTAAGAAACTTGGGCTTTAATGATGATGGGCCTTAGTTCTGCTAATGAGCGCAAGCCTTGAGATTTTGCCAAAGAATTTGATAATAATATGCCTAAGATGCATAATCTTTGGAAGGATGGTACGGTTGATCACTTGAAGATCTAGCAGGCCTTGATCAAGGAGTTAAGGGTAAAGGTGTTTTGAAAGAGATAGGTGGGATGCCACCTTGTGAGTTGATTCGGCAAGTTAGACACATAGATTAGGAGGTAAGACTAGACTTTAGCTGATGTGGTAATGGTAGAATGAGATATAAGAGGTTGAAAACTCTAAGCGAAAGTGGTGAAAACCTTTAACGGGGTACAAATGTAGAGAAACATAACTCTATGAAAGATAAGACTAACAGAATGACTATCTTTGGATGAGACAGGACTAACAGACTAGATAATGAATCCAATTTGAATGAAACAGAGTTCCATCTTAAATTGTTGCTTCGAGTTGATTCAATCTTTTGGCTAAGCTACCTTTGTGGGTTTTTAACTTAGAAATTCCTTTAATTACTTACTCTAAACTACCCTTATGAGTTTCTCTCTCTCACTTTCTCTTTTCTTTTCTTTTTTTTTTTTTTTTTTTTTTGTCTTTTTTTGTTTTTTTTGAAATTTTGAATTTTTTTGGCAAAGCTACATGTTCCATCTTGCTTGGAAAGGTCTGATTCTATTTGGATTATGGGTTGGATTTCTTATTTTCCCTCCCTTTTCAATTAGTAAGGCTATCTATTTTGCTTTGCTTGTGAAGATGATTGAGAACTGCCCCCAACTTATATTGAGGATGGGAGCTTTGGGTTCTGTAAAATACTCAAATTTTGGCAAAGAGGTGTTAGCATGGATTTTTGTTAGGGAATTTGAATGTTTTTTAAAGAACTACAATTTTGGTGAAAGCTACTTGTAATGATCATGTGATTTTTTATTGGCACAAAAATTCATTGTTTCATTCAAATTGGATGAAAAGAAACACATAAAGAAGGGAACAATTCACACTTTATTATAATAAGAATGACTTCAACAGACTCAATAGGATGACTTCGATAAACAAACTAGAAAAAGATGATTCTAATAGATAGAATAAAAAAAAAAGACTCTGATATCAAACTCAAATAAAATGACTTTGATAGTCAACTAAAAAAAAATGATTCTGACTTAAATGATGACTCAGACTTTAATGACATATACTCTGACTGGTATCCTTCTTACCTTGTTGACTCACTAGGTGGCTTGAAAGGTTGATGGGTAAAAGAGGTATTTATTGCTAATGAGATCTTAAATTGATTCTAGGCAATTTAGCTAGAGTTAAACTCTTCAATGTTGGGTTCAAGTTCTTCCTCAATATCCAAGTCAATGGTGGCAATCTTTGAGTTGCTTTGAAGGTGATCTTCAACCTTGGATGCAATTGTGATGAAAGCTTTGAAAGTAGGCAGGTATTGTGTTAACAAGGGATCTCAATAGTTTGGAAGCAAATTCTTGATGAGGATATCCACTTGTTCTTGCTCAATTGGCCTGTTTCCCATTATAGCAACTTTGGCCCCCCACCTTGTAAGGAACACAGAGAAGGTCTTATTCGAAAGCTGCTTAGTGCTTTCTAAATCTCTTCTTGTAATGTCCACTTCAATATTATAGTGGTATTGTTTGACAAATGCATTGCAAATGTCCTTCCAGGTATGTTTTTGGGTGTCATCTAAGTTAATAAACCATCTTAAAGCAGCATCAGTAAGGGTTTGCTAAAAGAGTTGCGCAAGGAGCTTGTTGTTGATACCAAGGGGATGCATTGCCCCAACGTACATCTTTAAATGGATCTTAGGGCAAGTAGTACAATCAAATTTATCTAAAATCAGCATCTTGAACATTGGTGGTATCCATACATTAGGGAAGAGGCTTAATGAACTTGTATTAACCATGCCTTTCCTCCTTTTTAGGCTTTTTACTAACTTTTCCAGGGCTTCCAGTTTGAGTAGGATGACTTCAAGCCTAGGATTACATATAACTTCTCTCATTTGGAAAGGATCCAGAGGAAATGAGGTGATTTGTGGTTGTTTAGTGGGTGCTAGATGAGAGAGAGTGTTTGTTTGGAGGATATTAGGTGAGGGAAATGATGGTGGGAGTATGGTTTTAGAGGTTGGCATAGTGGAGGAAGTAGAAGCATGCACCTGAACTGATGTCAGATTTTGGTCCAGGTTGAGTGGATCTTGAAATGCGGGACTTAGGGTTTGGCTTATGCTAGATTGACTTAGCATGTCTTGGACATCATTTAGCATGATCTACCTTTGGGCCTGCAATCGGGCCTAAATTTGGGTTGTTTGTCTCTTGAACATCTCTTCTTATTGCTCCAATAGTTTGGCTAGAATCTTATTCATGACATCTTTATCGAATCCAGTAGACATCTTGGCAACCCTCAAAAAAGGGAAAAGGAACTAGGTTAGTATCAAGCTTTGGAAAAGATGGTTATGGTGGGGTATGATGAACCAAGGACCTCAGGTTTAATGGCAATGGATGATGGGGTCTTGTAGTTAGGTTGACAATGTATGGGTAAAGTTGAGGGTAGAGGTGTGTGATGTTAGCTAGGTCGGTATTCAGCTAGGGAAGCTGGGTTAAATTTTAGCTTTGGATAGCTAGGTCAGAATTTAGCTTTGAGTAGCTAGGTCAGATTTTAGCTTTGAGTAGCTAGGTAGAATTTAGCTTTGAGTAGTTAGGTTAGAATTTAGCTTTGGGTGGCTAGGTCATATTTTAGCTTTGAGTGGCTAGGTTAGAATTTAGCTTTGGGTGGCTAGGTTAGATTTTAGCCTTGAGGAACTAAAGTTTAGTTTGGAAGGCTAGGTTAGAGTTTAGCCTCAAGTAATTGGGTTTGTGATGAATGGTTTACCATGGGCTTAAGGATAGAGTGACCATGGGTTTTGCAATTGGGTTATGGATATATCATGGATTTGGATGTTAGGTGGACCATGAGTTTGGTGATAAATGTCTTTGATTGGACTAGACCATAGGCTTAGATGGCCCATGGTTTGGATAGTATTGTAACATATGAAACCAAGTCACTATTTAGCTTGGGTAAGGATTTGGATAAGAATAAAGCTAGGTCAGTGTTTAGTTTGGTAAGGATTGTTAAGGATAAAGTTAGATCAGTGTTTAGCTTGGATAAAGATTATTCAAGATAAGGCTAGATTAGTGTTTAGCTTGGGTAAGAATTATGAAAGATGAAAGCTAGGTCAGTGTTTAGCTTGGGTAATGGTTATAAAGAATAGGGCTAGTTCAGTGTTTAGCTTGGATAAGGATGAGGATAGCATAGATGGGTTTATTTTTACCATGAGTTTGACATGGGTTTGGATAGGATTGAACCATGGGTTTAGGTGGACCACGGGTTTTAGGTTTTGACCACGGGTTTAGGTTGACCATGGGTTTTAGGTGTTTTGACCATGGGTTTAGATGACCCATAGGTTTAGGTAAAACATGAGTTTTGGGTTTTGACCATATGTTTAGGTGGACTATGGGTTTTAGGTGTGAAGATGTTTGGATAGGTTTTAGACTCTTCACAAGGTTCAAGCTATGCATGCATGTATGTATGAATGAATGAAAAAGGCTTCATGATAAGGATATACCAAGTTTAGTATTATGGTGCATACAATCATAAAGGAAGGTTTTAATGAGTCATTACATGAAAGGGTAAGGGTGGCTTGAAAGGGAACCTGTCACACTAGAGTTGTGATATACCTAACCACATGTAAGTCAATGAGTCTTGCATGGGTCCAACAGTACTTGCATACTCATTACACCTATAAAAAGATTAAAGGATACATTGTGGGCTGGATGATTTCACTATTGACAAGCAGACCTAAGTAAGGTTGCCCACTCAATGTTACTTTTTATCCTTTGTTTTCCTAAGAAATTAGGGTTGTGGATAAGGAGTCCAATGTAGTGATGCATGAAAAGCTATTTTGTACTAAAAAGCCAAACTTTTTATTTTATCAAGAGTAGTCCACTTTCATCTTTTTATTTTGAAAAAGATTTTGAATTCCCTAGTACAGTCCCCAACTGCGAGGCCTCGCCCGAGTACCAACACGATCCGCTAAAAGAAATGGAAAATGCTCTTTGGGAGAAACATCACAATTGGAACCCGCTATAAGTTCAGAAAATTGTATTTTGTAAATTATAATTTGCAAAAGGAGTCACCACTTTAATTTTGTTTATTTTAGTTGGGAAAATTAAAGGAAAAACCCAATTTGATTGACTCCAAAATTACCTCATTTTTCCCGAGGAAAAGCACTAGTCCTTGAATAACCAAAGAGGGCTCAAGGACTAGGTTTTGGTTAAACAATACAAAAAATTAGTTTGGTTTAAATACAAAATAGCTTTTGTAAAAAAAGAAAGAAAGTTTTTATGTATACATGAACAAATATAATATGATGCATTAAACAAATATTATTCATGCAATGCATTGGCAAATATTAAATAATAAAAATTATAAAATGTGAAAAATAAAAGAAAACTACTTAAAATTATTACAAGTCAAAATATCAAAATCAGGAAATCTTTCCTCTAGTCCTTATGAGTCCTAGGAAAAGCACACATTCCCAAAATATAATCTAAACAGCTAAAGTAAGAATAAATAATAAAACAATAGTAAAATAATTAAAGTTTCAATTCTTATTTAAGAAAAGCAATTTTGATCCTAAACTATGTGAAGAAGGTGATAGAAAGAAGAAGTTGTTAAGTTTAGCGGAGTTGATGCTTAGAGGTGGCATGCCTGCATATCCCTTTGAATGGGAATCAAACCCCATGCAGTTCTTCCTTTTTGTGAAGGAGGGGCTTTTAAGTCATTGCGTTTGTTATCATGTTTTGATTGATTTTAAGGGCTTAGAGATTTATTAATTAGATCATATTTTAATTAACAAGAATTAGATCTTTTTAGATTTAGATCTTGAAATTGAAATTTGAAAAGGAAAAGGAAAAAACTTTTACCATTGACTTTCGACGATGAGGAATGCAAGGAGCGAGCTTGGCACCAGATCTAAGTTCCACCTTGGCTTTGGGATGATACGAACACTCCTTTTGGAAGAAGGACTCTTGAACTCTTTTAAAGGAAGGACTGTGGATCAGCCTTACTTGAATACCACAAATTCCCTTTGAAAGAAAGAACTTGACTTGCACCTTTTCTTGATTGGGAGGCCTAGCAAGATAGTTTGAGGTGATTATGAGGCTTATGAATAAGATTTGATCTGAAGGAAAAAGTTTTGGAATGGGGTTTTAGAGATTTAGAAAAAGGGTTTTGATAATTGAGAGGCTTAGAAAATAGGGTTTAGAAAGCTTTAGGAGGAGTATAAAAGCATGTAATTGTGTGTGGAAGTTATTAAGAAGTGCACGGTACTTATAGGGGGAGTCTAGAGGCTTAAAAGAGTGAATTTTCGGTGTAGGATTCAGGAAAATTGTGCTGCGGTAACTCATTGGGAGCTGTAGTAATCGCAGAGCCTCTACTGTAACTGTAGAGCCACTGCGGCAGCTAGGGACACCTGTAAAACCACAGTGGTGGCTACAGTTACTGCAGCTAGCCCACGAGTTGCTGAACCTAGTTTTTCGACCGGTTCTCATTCGTTTTTTATCCGATTTTGGTCTAGTTTGATTTTATGGGTCCATAGTCAAGTGTTGGTCATCTAAAATTATAGGTTTTTGGAAATTTATTTTTCAATGCAGCGCTGCCCCTTGATCTCTGCTAGCTAAAAGGCTAGCGGGACTATCATACTGGCTTTGTAAAGTACACTAATCTTAGCAGGTGTTAAGCTACAGCCAAATCCAAAAGTGCAAATTTGAGTGTTCACAATTGACCATTCTTTGATAAGTTGCCCTTGCATACCTAAATGGCATAACCTGGTAGCAACATGTACCCCACTTAGTTATAAAAGTAGTTTTCTCTTTGTCAGGAGGATAAACTTGAATTTGGTTATACCCAGCATATAAATTAGTCAAGGAGACTATTTCATACCCTGCCATGTGGTCAACTAATAGGTCAATATGAGGCAATGGAAAATTGTCCTTGGGGCAAGCCTTGTTTAAATCTCGATAATCTACACACATCCTAACTTCCTCATCTTTCTTTGGAACTAGAACTATGTTTGCTAAATAAGAAGGATAAGTGATTGGCTCAATGAACCCATTGTCTAATTGCTTGGTCACTTTCTCTTTCATCTTTAAAGATAACTCAGGCTTCAATTGTCACAACTTCTACTTGATGGGCTTTATATGCTCATAGGTAGCAATTTTATGAACTACTATAGCCGGATCTAGACCAATATACCTTTAGGTTCCCAAGTGAAGCAATCCAGGTATTCTTCGATCATTTTACTCAAGCCATCGTTGTCATGACATGATGATGTAATGAATGTGGTTTTTGTTTTTCCATTTATGCCAAAACTTATTAATTCTTTGCCATTTTTTATTTCATTCAATGTTTCATTCAAATTGGATTCAAGATAAGGAAAAGAAAAGGAAATGGGAAACATAGGATCATAAGAATAAAACTCAATCTTTTTATTATGAATAAAAGAGCCATTGTCCATCATTGTATTAAAACTAAAAGGGTGATTGAAATGGTCAACTAAGACTTAATAGAGGAATTGGAATCAACAAACTCTTACTCTGAATTTGCTTTAGACTTGGACTTTAGTTGGGACTCAAACTTTGGTTTGGACTTAGACTCAGTCTTGAAGTTTGACTCGGAATCTGACTTTAATTGGCCACCCACCCCTTTCTTCTTATAGTTTTAGTTGTCAAGTTGGGTTCAAGTTATTTGGATGAATTTGGTTAAGTCAGCTACCTCTTCATCTCTAGTCATGCAAACTTGCTCAAAGAGAGCAGCCTCCATATTATCCACCATATCCTGCTCCAATATGAAAATTGGCTCATAATCTTCTAAGGAAAGCCTGACATCAAAGAAGAGTTCAAAATTAAGGATTAGCTTCTTAATAATAGGACAAACCTAAGACTCTAGAAAACCACAGTATGGAAAATTCTCACCCTACTTCACAAAGTACCCATTAAGTGTTTTGAAATAGGGGCGTATGATCCAATCATATGACTCACCTTTCTTGAGGGTGGCCATTCTTTCTTTGGCCCTTTTCTCTATCTTAGCCAGATCTTCTTTCGTAAGATTGTAACCAAGACTGAATAGTGGGTTCGCCATATGGTATTCTTTGAATCGGCTTACTCCTTGCTAACTTTTGCCCAGCCCTAATCCAAGATGTGAATCTTTAATTTTATACCCTCATCATCCAGCCACACCTTATCACTTGCTAAGTTTAATGCGCTACGCAAAGCTATTATAGTGGTCCCACTAACTAGTTAGTGGGTGGGGGTTTAAGGGTAGTGCCCTTGAAAGAAATTTTTTTTTAGCTTTCAATTACATTGCTACTAGACGTTCAAATTTCTTAAACACCAAATTAATGAATTTTTTTTTAAAAAAAAAAAGAACAAGTCGCCTAAGCCTAGTGCGAATCCGCACTAGGTCTGTGTGGATCCACATCATACTAGCATGGTCGTGAAGAACTGACACAGATCCATGCCCCTTGACATAGATCCGCATCTCCTTCTGCATGGAGCTGCATTTTTGTACCAAAAATGACCAAATTGCCATTTTCAACCTAATTCCCCTTTTTCAGCTTTATCTTTTTGGTCTTTTCACTTTTTCAATTCCTAAACTACCCTCACTCACTTTTCCTATAAATACTCCCCTCAACTGCTTATTTCTCCACACCCTTGGAGTTAGAGTTATAGCTATACTCTAATTCCTCTCTTCTACTCTCTTCAACCACTCTCTAATTAATTAATTAATTAATCTTTTTAATCAATTAATTAATTATCTCACCCTAACCAAGTTAATAATCTTTTTAATTAGCTAAAACTTTTTTTTTAAATTAAAAATAATCACTCAATTAATTAATTAATCTTTTTAATTAATTAATTAATCACTTATTTTTTCAAAATCAAATAAATCCTTCTTTTTTTTTTTCAAATCCACCATTTATCCGAATTTATTAATTAATCTTTTTAATTAATTAATCCATTAATCCATTTCATCACATTAATTAGTTAATTAATCATTTTAGTTAATTAATTAATCCCTCAATCAATCTAATCACTTGGTCCAAATAAAATGGAACTTCAGTTTGGTAAAACTCTTCGCCCTCTAAAAGCAAAGGTATTAACCTTTTCTTCTCACTCACAAGCTCAAATCAAATCAATCAATCCAATCAACCCCTAAACCCCTCTACTTAATTGTAGAATAAACTACGTGGATTTTCATCCCCATTCAATGGGATATGTAGGCACATTTGGTGATACAAACCCCAAACAACTTGCTTTGAGACCCAATACCTTTATGTTTGGAAGCGACTCCCTTGAAAAGCCAAATCAAGTTTATAAGGAAAACCTTAATCCAATGACGAACCTTTGTCAAAGAACCTTGGTATGTTGTGAACAAAACAAAGTGATTAACTTTGGAAAGTTCAGATTATTGATTTAAGCAAGAACCAAAGTTGAGAAAATTCTCACAAAACTAATTTCGAATTATTCAAGTCTGTCCTATTCCTAGATTAGCTAAGTATTTATACCATCTTAGCTAGGTTACAAACCATAAATTCTTCCTAATCAAAATTGGAGTTTGGGCTTTATTTAAACAAAACTAAAAAGCCCAAGATAACTAATTAAAATACTGTAAACAGAAAAATATAGATATGGGCTTATTTAACAAAATTAGCCCAATTACAATGTGACGTGAATTTCAAATTTAATTTGATTAACCCATTCAAAATCCATCCTTGAAGCTGAATCTTTATGTTTTGTCTTCTAGCACTTGAATCAAATTAATCAAATCTAAATTTGAATCTTGAATACCCAATTTGATATTTGACTCCTCTTTGCAATCTTCAATTGTGGATAGATTGTTCACAAGCCTTGATTAAGCCTTGAATTGCATCTTTTAACTTCTTTGTCCTTGCTCTTATAATTGGCCCATTTGGCAAACTCATTGGATCCTTGCTATTAGCCATTTGGATTGCATCATTCCCTCCCTCCTCAAAGGGATTAGCCCTCGAATATTCACCTACATCAAAAGGAGAGAGATCACTTACATTGAAAGTAGCATTAACATTATACTCACCAGGAAGGTCCAATTTGTAGGCATTGTCATTGACTCTTTCCAAAACTTGAAAAGGTCCATCTACTCTTGGATGCAACTACTTTCTGTGAATTGGAAATCTTTCCTTCCTCATATGCACCCAAACCCATTCGCCTGGTTCAAAGGTCACTTTCCTTCTTCCTTTGTTTGCTTGATTTGCAATTTGTTGATTTCTTTCCTCTATGTTCTTTCGCACATCCTCATGAAGTTTTTTAACTATTTTAGCTTTCTTCTTACCATCTAAACTGCTCCCTTCTTAAATAGGTAAAGGAACTAAATCCAAAAGGGTTAGTGGATTAAAACCATAAACAATCTCAAATGGTGAATAACCTGTAGTGGAATGCATAACACGATTATAAGCAAATTCAACAAATGGCAAACAATCTTCCCAATTTTTCAAATTCCTTGGAATGATACCATACAATAATGTACCTAAAGTTCTATTCACTACCTCAATTTGTCCATTAGTTTGGGGATGATAAGTAGTAGAAAACAACAATTTAGTTCCCACTTTACCCCACAAAACTTTCCAAAAGTATCTCAAAAACTTTACATCTCTATCACTTACAATACTCATTGGAATGCCATGGAGTCATACTATCTCCCTAAAGAATAAATTAGCAATATTTGTAACATCATCAGTTTTACCACATGATATAAAATGTGCTATTTTAGAAAACCTATCAACAATAACAAAGATTGCATCCCTCCCCTTTTTCGACCTAGGTAAACCCAACACAAAGTCCATTGATATATCAACCCAAGGTTTATTAGGTACAGGTAATGGGGTGTACAAACCATATGGTAAAACTTTAGACTTAGCTTGTTTACAAGCAACACATCTATCACATATTCTTATGACATCCCTTTTCATTTTAGGCCAATAGAAGTGCTCACTAAAAGTATCCAAACTTTTTGCAATCCCAAAATGTCCCATTAAACCACCCCCCATGAGCTTCTTTTACAAGCAATTTAGGCATAGAACACATAGGTATACATAATTTGTTTTCTTTAAACAAATACCCATCCATTCTATAAAACGTACCGTGAGCCATTTTCTCACATGCATCATAAATACTACAAAAATCAGAATCCTCATCATACAAACCTTTGATGTGTTTGAATCCCAACATTTTTGCATTTATGGTGTTAATGAGAATATACCTACCAAATAAGGTATCCGTGACCACATTTTCTTTACCTTGCTTGTATTTTATCACATACTGGAATGTTTCAATGTACTCACTTCACTTGGCATGTCTTCTATTTAACTTACCTTGCCTTTTGAGATATTTCAATGATTGGTGGTCCGTGTGGATCACAAACTCCTTAGGCCGAAGATAATGCTGCCAAGTTTCCAATGCCCCCACCAAAGCATAAAGCTCCTTGTCATAAGTTGAGTAGTTCAAAGTAGCACCATGGAGTTTTTCACTAAAGTAGGCAATCAACCTCCTTTCTTGCATCAAAATAGCTCCAATCCCTAAACTTGAAGCATCATATTCAATCTCAAAAGTTTTTGTAAGTTTAGGCAAAGTCAAAATGGGTGCCATACTCAACTTCTCCTTAAGTGAATTAAATGCAATGTCTTGCTCATTACCCCACTTAAAAATAAACATTCTTCTTTATGATTTCAGTGAGTGGTGCAGCAATTGTGCTAAAATCCTTTACAAAATGCCTATAAAAACTAGCTAAACCATGAAAACTCCTTACCTCAGAAATAGATTTTGGAGTTGGCCAATTGTTAATTGCACTTACCTTTTCTTCATCCATTTCAACACCTTGTGCACTTATCACAAAACCTAGAAAAACTATCTTATCTAAACAAAAAGAACATTTTTTAGGTTAGCATATAACTTTTCTTTCCTCAAAACATCAAGTACATCCCTTAAATGCTCTAAATGTTCATCCAAATTTTATGAGTATACAAGGATATCATCAAAATATACAACTACAAACTTACCAATAAAAGGTCTCAAGGCATGGTTCATTAATCTCATAAATGTGCTAGGTGCATTAGTCAAACCGAAAGGCATAACTAACCATTCATACAAACCATGTTTTATTTTAAAGGCAGTTTTCCATTCATCACCTTCTTTTATGCGAATTTGATGATACCCACTTTTCAAATCAATTTTGCTAAAAACACAAGAACAATGCAATTCATCCAACATATCATCTAACCTAGGAATGGGATGTCTATACTTTACTGTTATGTTATTAATCGCTCTACAATCAACACAATGTGCAAAATACCATCCTTTTTAGGAAAAAGCAAAACAGGAACTGCACATGGACTCATGCTCTCACAAATGTATTCCTTTGACATCAACTCCTCAACTTGCCTTTGTAACTCTTTCGTTTCCTCAGGATTACTCCTATAGGCTGGTCGATTTGGGATTGGTGCTCCAGGAACAAGATCAATTTGATGTTCAATGCCTCGAATGGGTGGTAATCCATTAGGCACTTCCTCAAGAAATACATCTTTAAAATCCTGTATCAAAGAAACAATAGGACTAGACAAAGCATTATCAAGATCATTAGTACAAAAATAAGCTTCCTTGTACATAAGCACAAGTATGGTCCTATTACTATACATTCTTTGATATCACTCCCCTTAGCATAAAAACTCACATGTTTCTTTTGACACTCAATTTCTTTTCCCATACCCGAATCTGCCCCTCTCTTTTTTTCTTTCGTTGAATTAAATTTTTCTTTTTGTTTTCTCTCACTTTCTCATCTCTTGCCACTCTTATCTTTTGATTCACTTAAATTTTCTCTCTTAGATTTGGGCACTCTTTGTCTTTCTCACTCTTCAAGTTATCTCATTCTTTTGAGGTCATCTTCATACACTTCCCTTGGAGACAATGGATTAAGGGTAGTGCGCTTGCCATCTTTCTCAATCATGTATTGGTTGGTAAATCCATCATGTTTGGCCCTTCTATCAAATTGCCAAGGCCTTCCCAAGAGTAAATGACTAGCTTGTATAGGTACTACATCACATAGAACTTCATCTTTGTACCTACCAATAGTAAAGGAAACAAAACTTGCTTATGAACCCTAATTTCACCACATTCATTTAACCACTTTAGCTTATAGGGTTTTGGGTGTTTGATTATGGGTAAGTTAAGCTTTTCAACTAAGTAGTAGCTTGTTGCATTAGTACAACTTCCCCATCAATGATTACTTAACAAACATTATTTTACACAAAACACCTAGTATGGAACAAGTTTACCCTTTACTGATTGACCTCATTTTCTTCCTTCACTTATGTGCTCAAAACACCCATGGTAACAAGCATTTCTCCACGAACCACATCTTCACCATTTGCTTCTGGTTTATGATCACTTGCATCTTCCAAGGAGGGTATGCTATCACTGTCATCTTCCTTTTCACTCTCGAAAAAGATTTCTCCATGGAATGTGATCATCACTCCCTTGTTAGGGCATTGAGAAGTTATATGACCTAAACCCAAACATTTAAAACATTTAATATCTCGGGAGCAATTTGGGAATTCAATTTTACCTTTTTCTTTCTCTTTAGAAACTGGTTTAGCCTCTCCTTTGCTTGAATCGAATTTTGGCTTTGAATAAGCCTAGTCATCCTTCTTCTAATTAGATTTCCACAGCTTGGATGTATGTGAAGAGGTTGAGCTCTAACTGTTGCTGCCCTTATACTTAAGTTGCTTTTCAATCTTGATGGCCATATGAAACATCTCTTTAAGCTCCACATAATGCTGTAATTCAACAACATTGGTCATGTCTCGATTCAGCCCATGTAGAAACCTAGCCATGGTGGCCTCTCTATCTTCATCAATGTTGGCTCAAATCATAGCAACTTCCATCCCTTTGTAATAATCTTCCACACTTCTGGACCCTTGAGTAAGGCTTTTTAGTTTGTTGTGCAATTCCCTACAATACAAATCGCCTTCTCATTAAAGCTTTAAGATCTTCCCAATCCTTAATGGGTCTTTCTCGATTCCATCTTCTTTTTTGCTTGGTATCATCCCAGCAAGTAATGGCATAATCTTCAGATGCAGCCACGGCAAGCCTCAATTGTTTTGTTCCAGAGTAGTAATGACAATCAAATACTAGTTCCATCTTCTTTTCCCAATCAAGGTATAGTTCTGGATCATTTTTGCCTTTGAATGGAGGAATTGTTAACTTGATACCCCTATTACCTTCTTACCTTCTTTCCCTTTTGTATCCTCTTCTTTCTATGGTATCATCTTCATAGTCATTATTAGATCTAGAATCTTCATCATCTTGCCTTCTTCTATGGACTCTCCTCCTAGGTGGAGTTTGTTGTGAGCTTGCTTTTTTTAACTCATCAAGATCAAAACTATATCTTTCCATGGTGTCCAGCATGCCATCTAACCAAACATTCAACCATTGAAAGCTTTGTTGAATAGCTTGCATGTTGAAGGCTAGATCTTTATCTTTATCTTTATCTTGGTTATTAGTCTTTTTTTTTTTTTCGAACCTGCAAGAAAAAAGTAAGTAAAGTAAAGTAACCTCACTTCACTCCCTCACGTGTTTTCACTCAAGTAATAAATCACTTAAGTTCACTTGTGTTTATTTTCACACAAACCAGCATGCTTTTCTCTAAATAAACTCATACTCTTGCCTTTTACCTCTCAATTCTCTCTTTTAGTTCTTATAAGAGCCAATTTCCAAAATGACACAAAATTATTATTTTTTTTTGCTCAACAATTAACCAAGATTTAAAAGTGAAATTTGACACAAATTAAAAACAAAACAGAAACCCTAGATGATTTCGACAAGGACAAAATGAAGACACAAAACACGAATTTTGCTAATAAATTGAGAAAATTATAAAATTTAATAGAAATAAAATAGATAATAAGATGAGAAGAACGCAATTGACAACACTCAAAATGGAGTTTCCTACAGAAAGTTATAGCAAGATGAAATTTATAGAGAAACCAAAAAAAGCAAACTTCAAAGCCTCAACATTGGAATTTGGCTGAAAAGTGACGGACAACACAAGCAAAGTTAGTGACTTTTGATTGTTGGCCCATTTCCCTTGGGACTGTATACTCAAAAGGATCAAAGAATGCGATTTTCTCAACATTGAAATTTTTTTTTTGAATTTCCAAATTGCAACTACGAAGGCACAAATTAGGGTTACAAATGAAAAGGAAAACAAAGACAATACTGCAGATAAAATAGGAAACAATAAAAGAAAATTCAGAACAAATCAGGATGGAAAAAGGAAGCTCAAATTGAATTGGAAGCAAATCCTAGCTTGTTTTGGAAAGTAGGTTTGATTTGGTCAACTTCTTGATTCTCCTTGATTTGGCTGGAATTCTAGCAATTTTCCTCTTTCTTTCTACTCTAGAATTAGAAACAAACACTTTATATATTATAATTCTAATTTTGCCAAGGTTCTTTCCTTTTTCTTTTCTTTTCCTTTTCTTGGCCGATTTTTAAGATTCTTTCCTTTTTTTTTTGGCCAATTTCTTCCCTTTTTTTCTCAATTTAGTTATAGCAACAACTCAAAAGAAAAATAAAAAAATAAATGTAAATAAATTAAAGATCAAAATCAAGAAGACAAAATCGAAATTGAAGTCAAGCTTGGACGAGTTCCTTTCTTTCTTCTTCTTGAATTGAATTAGTTTCCAATGAAAACACAAGAATGAAAAGAACAGCAATACTAAAGGATGGAAGACAAAGAAACGAATAGACAAACGATTTTGGAATTTTTTTTTTATTTTTCAAATTTCAGACTTGAAATCACAAGGAAACAAAATTAATGAAAACAAAAACAAAGGAATCAAAGAAACAAAAATAGGCAAAACAGAAAACAACAAATGAAAATAGAATTAACGAAAATGATAAAACGAAAATAGAAAACACAAAGAAATGGAAGGATATAACCTGATTTAGAGCCTAACCTCTGATACCAAATTGATACGAACCCTAAACGACCTACTTTAAGACCCAATACCTTTACACTTGGAAGCGACTCCCTTGAAAAGCCAAATCAAGTTTATAAGGAAAACCTCAACCTAATGACGAACCTGTGTCAAAGAACCTTGGTATGTTGTGAACAAAACAAAGTGATTAACTTTGGGAAGTTTGGATTATTGATTCAAGCAAGAACTAAAGTTGAGAAAATTCTCACAAAACTAATTTCGAATTATTCAAGTCTATCCTATTCCTAGATTAGCTAAGTATTTATACCATCTTAGCTAGGTTACAAACCATAAATTCTTCCTAATCAAAATTCGGGTTTGGGCTTTATTTAAACAAAACTAAAAAGCCCAAAATAACTAATTAAAATACTTAAAATAGAAAAAGATAGATATGGGCTTATTTAACAGAATTAGCCCAATTACAAAATGACGTGAATTTCAAATTTAATTTGATTAACCCATTCAAAATCCATCCTTGAAGCTGAATCTTCATGTTTTGTCTTTTATCACTTGAATCAAATTAATCAAATCTAAATTTGAATCTTGAATACCCAATTTGGTATTTGACTCCTCTTTGCAATCTTCAATTATGGATAGATTATTCCACAAGCCTTGCATTAAGCCTTGAATTGCATCTTTGAACTTCTTTGTCTTTGCTCTTGTAATTGGCCCATTTGGCAAACTCATTGGATCCTTGCTATTAGCCACTTGGATTGCATCTTTTGAAATCTAGATCCAAACCTCAAATACAAATCCCAATCAATTTCCTTTCCTCTTTTTAATTAATGCAATTTATGGATGTTTTATTTTAATTTTCTCATTGCACTCATACCATGCTCATGCATTAGTCGTGGTTTTTATAATTATCATATAATATTTTTCATCCATCAAAATTCATTTTTAAGTCAAATTAAAATTAAGAGCAAAATTTTGTTATCTAAAACCAAAAACCTAGTCCCTGAACTCAACCTGGTTTGAGGCTAGTGATTTTATCCTTGGGTAAATCAATTACAAAATTAATAAATTAGAGTCAATTTAGGTTTTTCTTTAACGTTTTCCCAACTAAATAAAATTAAGGTGGTAACTCCTAAAATCATTTTCAAAATCAACCAATCCAAACCCGAGGGTTCCATCATGAGTCTAAATCCAAATGAGTATCTCAATTCCCCCTAGCGGATCGGATCAATGCTCAGGCGAGACATTACAGTTGGTGACTCTAGTGGGGAAGGTTGCCACTTTTTTTAATAAAAAGGAAAATAAGAGGATTACTATTTGGTTAAGGAAAATTTTTTGAAATAATCTTAATTTGGCTCATTAAGCATAATTTGACTTTCATGCATCACTTTGTATAATAAAGGCTCCTTGCCTAATCATAGCTTTAGGAAAACTTTTGATTGGTGAGTAGCATTGGCTAGATAACTCTCTTTGAAGATATGAATTATTAGAAGATAGCAAAAGCATTCCACCCAGTGATGAATCGCCAATCATTTCAGTAGTGTAATAAGTAATCAATACCATTGGACCCACACGAGGCTCCTTGCCTCACATGTGGTTAGATATATCGATGCTCCAGTGGGACAGGACTCTTAATCAAACCACCCTTCATCCTTGTGCATGTAGTTACCCTAACATTGACTTTAGATTCCATGTACCCTAATAATGAAGACACTTATACATATGCCCATAAAACCTTTTTGGCATGCATCATGACATTGGCATGCATACATAACATGAGAAACTGATAAGGTAAATCCACAAAACCCTAAATCGGTGGTCCGTTACCCTAAAATACCCCATACACTCAACCTGTCAATATGTAAACCCGGTAACCAACCACGTGAAAGGAATCCTTTTCCTAACACACCTTCACAATTCTGTATTCTTATGTGTTTTTTTGTTTTCAAGGTACCAATGGCCAACACCTCCAACTTGTTTGACCAAGAAGTAATGAGCACCTTTTTTGCCAACCCCTTCAAGAAACAAGAAGAGACTTTCCAAGCCACACTCATCACCACACTTAAGACCCAAGTCGACACTTTCACCTATGCTCTTAATGCCTAGTCTACCACTTTCACTAGTGCTCTTAATTCCCAATGCCAATCCATCATCAATAAGGTCAAGGAAATGACCAATGCCACCATCACTTCGCCCCATACTTATCTTGCTTTCACTCAAGTCAGAACTAGCCATGCCCCCACTCTTACTCCCCTTATTATTGATCTTACCAATGAAGGGAAAGCTCCTGAAACAACCACCTCTCCTCCACCAGATGTGAATGTCATTGCTCCCACTCTCACTGTGAATCCTTTTCAAACTAGAGATTTCTCTAGCTTCCCCAAAGCCAAGAAATTAATCGAGAAGTTTGAAGCCATAGAACGATCAATCAAGAATATCAAAAAGCATGAGGACATGATAAATGTTAACTTTTTAGCTCTCTTTTCGAATGCATGGGTTCCTTCAATATTAAGATGCCAGTCATGAACAAGTTTGATGGCACCATATGCCCCAAAACTCACCTTAAGATGTATGTGGGTGCCATGAGACCATTTGATGTGGATGATGAGCTTCTTACTCAATTATTCCAACAATCTTTAGCTGAAGCTACCATTAAATGGCTTTTAGATCTTAATCAAAACCATAAGAAAACATGGGATGATTTCTGTAATGCTTTTGTCAAGCAATACCATTATAACATTAAAGTAAATGTCACTCGTCGAGATCTGGAAACCACTAAGCAAGGTCAAAGAGAGTCCTTCACCTTGTTCCTTACAAGGTGGAAGGTAAAGGTAGCACAAATGGTGAACCATCTATCTGAAGTAGAGCAAATTAACATCATCATTAAGAACCTCCTCCTCCAATATTAGGCTCATTTATAAACTCAATAATTCTCTAACTTTAAAGCTCTCATTGCCATTGCCCCCAAGATAAGATTGGATTCAATTAAGACAAATCAAGGATGAATCCTCTAATTTGCGATATCACAATAACCAAATTACACCACTAACTCCACCAACTACACCACTAAAAGAAAGAGGGAGGTAAATGTTGTATCCTGTCACTAGCCGATGAAGTTAGGAATAAGGAGGATTTTCTCTAAGCTAGGCATGCCCCTTAACTTTGTTTACAAGAAAGCTTTAGAGGCTAATCTAGTTAAGCTTTTAGAACCACAACCTCCTCCAAACCCCTTACCCAAAGTGATACAAACCCTAAGTATATTAAACTTGATATCCAATTATCTTTACTCTTGGAAGCAACTCCTTGGAAAGCTAAACCAGGTTTTCCCTAAGTTCGCGACCCAAATCCAACCCGTGATAGAGCACCTTGAAATATGATCACCTTTGGATGATGATCTCTATGACACAATACCAACTCGTCAAAGAGAATCTTGGAATAAATATGCATAAAGTAATTAGCTTTAATTGTATGAACTTGATTCATGCAAGAAATCAAAACCAAGAGATAACACTCTTAAAAAAACTAAATTTTATTAATCAAAACTTTTTTACTTAATTTACATGAACGGTTGAGTTTATATAGAGGCTCAACCCTAAATTAGAATCAGCTAAGGATTAGGAAATCTTCCAATATAAGGATTGAAGATTCCTAATTAGAAACGAATTCCTAATAATAACTAAGTTAGAACTAAATTCTAAAACAAGTTAGGAATCCTTCCTATACAAGAGAAGCTATTTCCTAACTAGAAACTAAAATCTAATTAATTAAATTATAAAATTCTTATGGGCCTTTGACCTAACATAAAATAGGCCCAAAATTAATTAAAACATGAAAACAAAGTAGTTTAAACAAATCTTGGGCTGTATACATAACATAGGCAGCCCAAACACTAAATAAAACATGATAAATTGAATTTGAAAAGCCCAAATATGGAGGGTCCAATTTGAATGAAGAATGGCATCCTTGTAAACACTTGAATAGATTAGGTCCAAGCAAATAGAAATGTAATTTGGCTTCTTCATCTTAACAGTGGGCTTGAATAGATTGATTAAGCCCTTGAAGCTTCCTTGAATACAAATTGGATTCATATGCAAAGCTTATGATCTTTCTTGATTGGTTTATAGGAAACTTTATACAACCTTATTTTCTTTTTGAATGATCCATCAATCATGCACAATGGTTGTATTGCATGCCTTTGTAAGCTATCTTGATAAACATAACAATCTTGAAGAACCTCTTTGAAATCTTTATCATGCATGTATTTGTGAGCTTCTTGCAAGGTATATGGATTCTCATCATTCCCTCCCTCCTTAAGATGATTCATCCTCAAATCTTGACTCCAGCACTTGGTAGGAAATGCATTTTCATCACCTCTTTTCTTCTATGAAAATCCTTATTTAGAATCCTAAAAAAGAGGAACAAAACTAAACAAAGAAAATTCAAGCTTGTTAGTATTAGAAAACAAAACATTCTCAATACTTTCTTTTTTAACTCTCAATCTTTTTATTTGAACTTTCTATTATTTCTTTTCTAAAAAAGAGGAACAAAACTAAACAAAGAAAATTCGAGCTTGTTAGTGTTAGAAAACAAAACATGCTCACTTGTTTTGTCTCTTCACTCTCAATCTTTTTATTTAACTTTCTAATATTTCTTTTCTCTCATGTGAAAGTTCTTCATTTTCTTCTTCACTTACTAATTCTTTCTTTTCACACTCACTCTTTTTCTTTTCATTCTCTTTTTTTATGCACTCTTTTACTTTTATTTCATTATCTATAACAAACTCAACTTTATTTTCAACAACTACTTGAGGAGGATCGTAGATTGAAATTTTCTTCACCCTTTAATGAGGACTCTTCACTTGTAAGCTCCAATGGTTTTAAGTCATCTTCATAAGTCATTTCCACAACATGGTTAATTTCTTCAATATTTGCATCCACCCAATCAGATTCACAAGTAACCTGGATAGGATAACAAATTATTTCCTCAACTTCTTTACCATTATTCTTTGTCTCCTCCAACAATGGCTTAGAAGATTTCTCTCTTTTTCTACGTTCAGCCTTAATTCTCATTAAAGTCCCCTCATATGAAAGCCATTTAGGAGCATTACTATGAGATTCTTCTCCTACTTGTTTCCTCCTTCTTGAAAGTCTTTTAGATTGTCTTAGGAGACTTTGAGCAATTGATTGTTGCCTCCTTATAATAGTAGCCTTTAATTGATTCATTCGCTTAACACTTTGCTCAAATCGATCACTTCTTTGCTCAAGTTAGTCCATTCTTTCATTGGCCCTTCTCTTTATCGCTTGGAGCAAATCATGTAGGCTTGGAATCTGTCTATTTTCCCACGTTTGTTTCCTTGGGTTCCACTCATCTTTGAGCTGCAAAACAAAGTTAGCAAAGTAGAAAATAATTTCCTCACTTCACTCCCTCACGTGTTTCACTCAAGTTCACTTGTATTTAGTTTTACTCTCAATCAATGGCTTGTCTCTAGATATGCTCACACTTAACCTTTTTCGACACAAATCTCTCATCAAGATTATTTGCAAAAATCAAATTAATACAATTTTTACTAAGTTACAATGTGAATAAAATTCCAAAGACTCAAAATGAAACAAGAAATAAGAAATCCTAATGACACTAGGAAAACAAGAATTAGAATTTGACTAAGACAAGAAAAATTAGAAATCCTAATTGAAGTTGGAAAACAAAAATTGAAATCCTAATAGAACTAGAAAAACAATTTAGGGATCCTGGTGGGATTAGGAAACCTAATGAGACATGAACTAGGATTGAAATTAATTAAATACAAAAAGAAAACCAAAACAATTAAGGAAATGATTAAATTAGAAAGAAATCAGAATGAAAACAGGATTAGAAAAGTCAAACCAAAATTTGGAAAGGAATAGGAAACCAATCCTAGCTTGTTTTTGGAAGGATGTTTAGACTTGGTCAAACTCCTTATAGAATGCTGAAATCATTGATTCTCCTTATGGAATCTTGAAAATCAGCTTCTTTCCTTGTCCTCTTCACTCTAGGAACTAAATAACTTCTATAAATATACCAAAAAGTCATATTTCAACACTTTTTACTTCTTCTTTTCTTTTTGGACGAATTTTCCTTCTCTTTTTTTTTTTTTGCTTTTCTTTAAAATTCTGATTTTCTCTCTCTCTCTCTCTCTTTTCTTTTTTTTTTTTTTTTTTTATAATTACAGCAACAAATTGAAAGGAAAATTAACAAATAAATTGAAGATTAAATACAAGAAGCCAAACCAAATTTGAAGTCTTCAAGCTGGGGTGAGTCCTCCCTTCTTTCTTCTTGAATTCGAATTAGTTCCCTAAGTATGGTTTTGACCTTCCAACAAAACAATGAATAAAAATACAAATAGGATAGGAAACAAAGAGATGAACAAAAATAAGACATGAATCAAGAAGGTGAAATGATTTTGTATTTTTGTTTTTTGTTTTTTTGATTTTCAGACCTGAAACATGAACAAACAGAGTTAACAAGATGAAAACAAAGGAATTTAACAAACACAAAAACAAACAAAAATAAGAAACACAAACGAAATTGGAAAACACAAATGAAATGAAAAGACATAACTTGATTTAGAGCTTAAGCTCTGATAACAGACTAATAAGAACCCCAAGTATATTAAACTTGAGACCCAATTATCTTTACACTTGGAAGCAACTCTTTAGAAAGCTAAACCAGGTTTTCCCCAAGTTTGCGACCTAAATCCAACCTGTGATAGAGCACCTTGGAATATGATCACCTTTGGATGATGATCTTCGCGACTTAATACCAATTTGTGAAGGAGAACCTTGGAACAAATAAGTACAAAGTAATTAGCTTTGATTGTATGAACTTGATTCAAGCAAGAATCAAAACCAAGAGATAACACTCTTATGAAAACTAAATTTTATTGATCAAAACTTTTTTACTTAATTTTGCGTGAATGGTTGAGTTTATATAGAGGTTCAACCCTAAATTAGAATCAACTAAGGATTAGGAAATCTTCCAATACAATGATTGAAGATTCCTAATTAGAAAATAATTCCTAAATAATAACTAAGTTAGAACTAAATTCTAAAACAAGTTAGGATCCTTCCTATACAAGAGAAACTATTTCCTAACTAGAAACTAAAATCTAATTAATTAAATTATAAAATTTGGATGGGCCTTTGACCTAACATAAAATAGGCCTAAAACTAATTAAAACATGAAAATAAAGTAGTTTAAACAAATCTTGGGCTGTATACATAACATAGGCAGCCCAAACACTAAATAAAACATGATAAATTGAATTTGAAAAGCCTAAATATGGAGGGTCCAATTTGAATGAAGAATGGCATCCTTGTAAACACTTGAATAGATTAGGCCCAAACAAATAGGAATGTAATTTGGCTTCTTCATCTTAACATTAGGCTTGAATGGATTGATTAAGCCCTTAAAGCTTCCTTGAATACAATTGAATCCACATACAAAGCTTTGATCCAAATATCCTTGATTGGTTTATAGAAAACTTCATACAACCTTATTTTCTTCTTGAATGATCCATCAATCATACACAATGGTTGTATTGCATGCCTTTGTAAGCTATCTTGATAGAAATGACAAGCTTGAAGAACCTTCTCGAAATCTTTATCATGCATGTATTTATGAGCTTTTTGCAAGGTATATGGATTCTCATCACAAAGGATATAATGCTAATGAGATTTGCAACTATCATCAAGGGCGAGGACATAAAACTAATGCGTGCAAGTCTCTAAAGCACAAAATTCAAGATCTTATTGATAGTGGAGACATCATTACTCTCAAACCCAAAGTCTAGCACCACCACCAATCCTTTTCTGAACCACCAAGCTCACCTGAACATCTCAAGTTTCACTTAATAATTGGAACTTTGAGAAGAATGCTGGCCTACTATGCCCGAGTCCTCTAAGTCAGTGTCTGAGCCATCTGAGTCTAAGTCTATTTGAGTCTAAATCCTTTGAGTCTATTAAATTTTTCTTTGAGTTTGAGTCCATCGAGTCTTGTCCTCCCAAGTCTGTATTTTGCCTTCTAGGCTTATCCTTTAATGTAACCCATGATGTTAAGATTTTGGTCAATAATAAAATTTTGACTTTCTACTTCGCTTTAATTCTTATGGTTCATCTTTAAATGGGACATCTAAAAAAAAAGAACAAAAAAAAACACAAAAAATATGAAAAAGGCAAAAGGATCAATTAATTATGGCACAAAAAAATCCAAAATCTCATACATCGCATTTGCATGGTAGTAGTGGAAAAGCTTATGAGACAAGGCAAGATAGAAATGATCTAAGTATCGCAGTTCACGAGATCCTAACCGACACACACAAGAAACCTGTCAAGGAGAAGCTGTAGAGAATGAAGGCAAAATAGATTGAAAGGTATCATGACCAGCTAAATGCCATTGATGAAAAGAGAATCGATGCTTTATAAAAAATTCAGGGTCATCAATGGAGACTAGTCAAGCACTTCAACTAGAAGGCGTGAGACAAGGGGTTCGCAAGAAGGAAATCAAGTTCTGGGAGAAATCCAAGCCCTTATTCATGATCCAAGAGCAAGTTCATACTAAACTGGGCTAAATAGTACATGCTTAAGTAGATCCCATTTGATAGAGGCACCATCTTCACGGACATCGATGAAAGCAAATTCTCCCATCCTGGCAACCTAGATCAGCTGAAATGATATATCATTTGAAGATGAAATCTAAATTTCATTTTTGTTTTTCATGCATATGTAATCATAACTATGTGGATCTGATTCTTCATGAAAGAAATGACGAACAGAAAAGTGATGTAAGGGGTACGTAGGCAGCCCGACTTAGGTGCAATCAAAATCATAATATAAAATATTTTGTTTGCATCGCCTTCTTATTTTCTCTACGCCTAAGACATCATTCACTTAATTCTCTTACTTAAAAAAAAAAACTAGAAAGAAAGAATGCTCTCTAAGCTGAAAACCCAAAAGGGCGACTTAGACAGAAATTAGAGCAAAAATAAAAAATGTCTCATTTAATAGTGATTAAATTTTGCAAAATACAAACCCATCATTTTGACATAAAGGATAGCCCTTTCAATGTCCTATATAGCTTATCCTATTTTGTAGTCCTGTCAATCTGCAATTATTTTGGATAAAAAGTAAAAAGGTCTTGTATAAAGTGATGGTCTAGCTAGTCCTCCTCTATTTCCTAAGGCCCACATCTCTCGTGTCTTCATCAGAATTAGAGTATGCCATAATCTTTTCAAAAGGGCACACTCCTCCTTTAGATCTCTATAGCTCCCTCTGTTACAGTAGTAGAAACACCAACAGAATCAGAACTACTCACCACAGTAGTATCGAAAACCTTTCATGAGTATGAGTTCTAAAATTGCTCTAAAAAATCCTCCTCTACAGTTCAGAAACTGTAGTACCCCTTTCTGCCTTAACTATAGTAGTATTTCTCTAAACCACCATTATAGTGTTATCCTGTCTCACTGCAGTCATAGTGCCTTTTGTTGCCACTACTACAGTTTGAGTCATTACTGCAACCTATGATGTCGCACTTCTAGTAGATCCCGAGTCTCCTTCAAAGATCAAGTCACCCCCTCTGTTTGTGTTGCAATCCTCTTGCTTCTTGTGGCTCCTCCTATAATCTCTCCCGCCTTAGCTTCGTCACCCTCTATTCCCCTCAGTAGGGTAGCCTGGTACTCTCTCTTAACTAGCCAAACCACCTTTATCAACCACTTATCATACCTTACTATGGTCTTAATTGAAATTTTAGAACAAACAACATGATAACTCCTCAGCAAGCTACCCCGATAGCTTTGGTAATGTTTCTATGATTTGCACAGACTTCGAGAAAGAAAAACTAGGGGCACATCCTGAGTCTGCCTCATCTACCTCAAGACCCTTATCTTGTAACATCCTAGAAATTAGCTTTAGTTAGGTAGTGAATTTTAGAATTTTTAATTCAAAGTTGATATTAAAGATTTGCATAAAATTTTTGCATAGCATTTGAATATATGAAAAGTATAAGAAACCTAAGTAAAACCAAAGAGAAACATAAATGAAACCATATATTTACCAAATTGTAAAAATACTTAAAGTACCATATTTTTGAAATTCATTTAGTGAAATTTATAATTTCTGAATAATAATCTAAAAGTGAATAAATACATTAATTAAAGTTTAATTAAGTTTAATATTAATATTTAAAAATGTATGGAGAAGGACCAAACTGTAAATTTGTAAGGACCAAATTGCAGAACTTAAAAAATTGGAGGACTAAACTGTAATTTGGCTAAAAACGGCCCATATAACAGATTTCTCCAGAATTTTCTTTACAAAAATCAGATTTTTCTCTTCTTCCTTCTCCTCTTAGCTGAACCTCTCTAACCCTTCTTCTCCATCTTTTTTCTTTCAATTTTCTTTAGAAAAATTATTGAAAACCTAGAGCAAATAACCTCTTTTCATCATCCAAATTACTTCCACCAAGAATTAAGCAAGAAATAAGCAAGAAATTGAAGAAGTGGAGATTGGAAGAAAGCTGCCATTTTAAGAAAAGCAAGGTTAGTCCACTTTCCTTGATTTTAATTCATAAAAATAAATGTTAGTGAGTGGAAAAGATGATTTGGTATGAGAATTATATGATAGATTAGTGTATTTGGCATGGAAACTTCATAACTCTTCAAATGCATCTTACATTAAATTGTTGCTAAAACTTTGAATTCACCAAAAAGGACTTAAGAATAGTTAAATATGATGCTTAAGGAATGGATTCCAGCAATTGGAATCATTGAATTTGAAGAAAAATACATAGGTTGCTAAATTGTCAAAATGTGACTTTTGCCTTAGAGAAGTATGTTTCCTTGGGCATGTGATTAGTGAAGAGGGAATCAAAGTGGATCCAAAGAAGGTGGAGGCGGTGCTAAATTGGCCTCGCCCTACAAATATTACTGAGATCCAGAGTTTTCTGGGTATGGCTGGGTATTATAGGAGGTTTGTGAAGGATTTTTCCAAGATTGCAGCTCCTTTAACTCAGTTGACCCCGAAAGACGTAAAATTTCAGTAGGACAATGCTTGTGAAGAGAGTTTTTAGAAACTCAAAACTTGTCTCACATTTGCTCCGGTATTGGCTCTACCATCAGGCACGGGGGGATTTGCAATATATTGTGATGCTTCCCGAGTGGGTTTGGGTTGTGTACTTATGCAAAATGGAAGGGTAATAGCTTATGCTTCCAGACAATTGAAAAAGCATGAGGTAAATTATCCCACCCATGACCTGGAAATGGTTGCTATAGTTTTTACATTAAAGATTTGGAGACATTATCTTTATGGTGAAAAGTGTGAAATCTACACTGATCATAAGAGTCTCCAATATATTCTACAGCAGAAAGATCTTAATTTGCGACAAAGGCGATGGATGGAGCTAGTAAAAGACTATGATTGCTAGATTTTATACCATCCAGGGAAAGCAAATATTGTTGCTGATGCTCTAAGTCCAAAATCTATGGGGAGCTTATCACATATTGTGGTGGAACGCAGGCAAATTGCTAAATCTCTGCATGATTTATTCGATATGGGAGTGCAATTAGAAATAACTGCTTCTTCAGCATTAATTGCATCCTTTCAGGTGAAGCATTTGCTACTTAATGAAATCAAGGCTTCACAGGATCTAGATCCACAATTAGTAAAACTTAAAGAGGATGTCCAATCGGGAATGTCATCGGAGTTCTGGTTAGATGGTGGTGTCCTTAAACAGGGAGACCGTTTGTGTGTACCAGAGGTAAATGGAATTCGAGAAAGAATTTTACAAGAATTCCATTATGCACCTTATAGCCTTCATCCAGGAATAACCAAAATGTATCACGATGTGAAAGAATATTATTGGTGGTCTGAAATGAAGAAGCAAATAGCAGAGTATGTGTCAAAGTGTTTATCCTGCCAACAGGTCAAGTTCGAGCATCAAAAACCTACTGGCCTACTCCAGCAAATTGAACTTCTTGCATGGAAATAGGAGCAAGTCACTATGGACTTTGTCATAGGGTTGCCTCGAACTGCACGTGAGTATGATTCTATCTGGGTGATTGTTGATAGACTTACAAAATCAGCCCACTTCTTAGAGGTAAAAACAACATATTTTGCTACTCAGTATGCACAGGCTTATATTGATAATATTGTGAGACTTCATGGAGTTCCTACCGCCATCATATCCGATCGGGGACCAAAATTTACTTCCCGATTTTGGCAGAAATTTCAAGAAGCTTTGGGAACTCAATTGAGTTTCAGTACTGCCTTCCATCCCCAAATGGATGGACAATCTGAGTAGACCATACAGACATTGGAAGATATGCTCAGATTATGTATTCTTAACTTTGGAGGTAGTTGGGATATATATTTGTCATTGGTGGAATTTGCTTATAATAATAGCTACCACTCCACCATTGGTATGGCGCCTTACGAAGCATTATATGGTCGAAAATGCAGGTCGCCAATCTGTTGGGTTGAACCTAGAGAGAAACAATTGGAAGGACCTTATTTAATTCGTGAGACCATGGAAAAGGTGCCTTTGATCCGCGAGAGAATGAAAATAGCTTTTAGCCAACAGAAAAGCTATGCTGATCCGAAAAGAAAAGATGTGCAATTTGCTGTCAGTGATCATGTTTTCTTAAAAATCTCTCCTATGAAAGGTGTCATGAGATTTGGTAAGAAGGTAAGCTGACACCGAGATATCTAGGGCCATTCGAGATTTTGGAAAGAGTCGGGAATGTGTCCTACCGACTTGCCCTTCCTCCAAGTCTTAGTCATGTACATCCAGTATTCCATATTTCTATGCTACGTAAATATGTACCGGATCCATCCCATGTCCTCTCTTGGCAAATTGTGGAAATTGATGAAACCTTGTCATATGAAGAGGTTCCAAAAAAGATCCTGGATAGGCAAATCTAGAAATTACGGAGTAAAGAGATTCCTATGGTCAAAGTGTTATGGCGAAATCACAATGTGGAGGAGTGTACGTGGGAAAGCGAATCTGAAATGAGACAAAAATATCTGTACTTGTTTCAGGATTAGGCTAGTAAGCTCATTTTAAATTCGAGGACGAATTTATTTTTAGGGGGGTAGAATGTAACATCCTAGAAATTAGCTTTAGTTAGGTAGTGAATTCAAAGTTGATATTAAAGATTTGCATAAAATTTTTGCATAGCATTTGAATATATGAAAAGTATAAGAAACCTAAGTAAAAGTAAAGAGAAACATAAATGAAACCATAGTGAAACCATATATTTACCAAATTATAAAAATACTTAAAGTACCATATTTTTGAAATTCATTTAGTGAAATTTATAATTTTTGAATAATAATCTAAAAGTGAATAAATACATTAATTAAAGCTTAATTAAGTTTAATATTAATATTTAAAAATGTATGGAGAAGGACCAAACTGTAAATTTATAAGGACCAAATTGCATAACTTAAAAATTAGAGGACTAAACTGTAATTTGGCTAAAAACCGCCCATATAACAGATTTCTCCAGAATTTTCTGTACAAAAATCAGATTTTTCTCTTCTTCCTTCTCCTCTTGGTTGAACCTCTCTAACCCTTCTTCTCCATCTTTTTTCTTTCAATTTTCTTTAGAAAAATTATTGAAAACCTATAGCAAATAACCTCTTTTCATCATCCAAATTACTTCCACCAAGAATTAAGCAAGAAATAAGCAAGAAATTGAAGAAGTGGAGATTGGAAGAAATCTGCCATTTTAAGAAAAGCAAGGTTAGTCCACTTTCCTTGATTTTAATTCATAAAAATAGATGTTAGTGAGTGGAAAAGATGATTTGGTATGAGAATTATGTGATAGATTAGTGTATTTGGCATGGAAACTTTATAACTCTTCAAATGCATCTTAAATCAAATTATTGCTAAAACTTTGAATTCACCAAAAAGGACTTAAGAATAGTTAAATCTGATGCTTAAGGAATGGATTCCAGTAATTGGAATCATTGAATTTGAAGAAAAATACATAGGTTGCTTAAAATCATAAATTCTGCCCATATGTTCAAAGTCCCACTTCAAGGCTATTTTTTTCCAATTTTATTGCTTAAATGTGTTAGTTTAGTAGCAAATAATATGGAAATAATCTTAGTTTGAATTATAGAAACTCCCTTGAAGAAACCACGCTTGGCAGAACCATAGGAGGCATAATTGCCTACGTTTATGCTTGACTTTTTTCATGATTTTCCATGTTGAAATGAACCCTTTGCTTGGCCTTTAAATTCCAAATGAGTTGTGGAATATATTGTTGGCAATGTGAATTTATGTAGGGCAATTTGGGCTTCTTCCAATTTGCCCCAAAACTCTTCTAAAATGCAACCAAAGTCATGGCCACCAAGTGTTTTATAAAATGTCCCAAAGAAAATCCGTGAACAAATGCCAACCAATGCTTGCTACAAAATTTCCAAGAAAATGCCTAATATGTAAATTCCATAATGTATCATCCCTAAAGTGATAAATAGGTTATGTATGCCTAAATTGCTAATAAACATAAATGTAGTTAAATTAAACTAAAGAATTAAAGAAAACAAATTAAATGCTCAAAACAGAAAAATAAACATAAATCATGCATTTTATGCTATTAGTTTAAGTATTGTCAATAATGTTTAGTAGTAAAATAATGTATTTTGCTTCTTTAGCTTCTAAGGACCAAGAAAAGGAGGTTGAGGATTAAGGGATAAGCTTCGGGTTCCATCTTTCATTGGTGAGTAATATATGCATATGTATATATATGTTTATACCAAAATGAACATATACCCTTATATGATATTTGCTTGTGAAATGCTCCTTGATGATCCTTTTGAATCTGAATTGCTTCCTTTTTATTGATTCCTTCTTGCTTTGGAATACCTTATTGCTTACATTGAATTTCTAATTATTCATGGCAAACCTTTGAAACTTGTTTTGCTTTTTTGTAATTACATTGTTCGGCTTTGTAGCACCTTGTGATATGTTCAAATGACTTTGATTTTCTAAATGAATTTATGTTGTTTAATCCCCTTTCCTTGAATTTAATTATTGAGTAAACCCTATGATTTGATTGGATATCAAATGACAGAACTACTCATCTGATGGAGTAGCATAAATTTTGCATCAGACATTATGCACAATGAATTATAAACCCGAGCTAGGGAGGGTTAAGCCCCTAGCCATATAGTCTGATAAACTATATGTGGGAAAAGCATGCTACCAAGATAGTAGCCTCTGCTTATTATAAATGTGTGATTAAGTGAAGTCTGTCATTTGAGAGCTAATATGATTGTCACCTTTACTTTCATGCCTTTATTTAAACTATTGCTTCTCTTGCTCTTTTATTTTTTTTATATGTATATGTATGTATGCATATATTGTTCACTAGGATTTTATCTCATTATTTTAGTGGTTTATAAATTTTCAGGTGGTGAGTAGACCAGTGGTTCCAGCAAAGCTTCTCCCTCTTGCGTGAAACCTAACATGTAATATTCGTATTTATTTTGATGGTCGTAAATATTAGAAACTCCATAGTATTTGGTGGTTTAGTATAGTTTAGACTGGGAATTGTAATAAATATTAAATGTACAAATTATATGTAAATTAAATGGATATTAATGAATATCAGAATGTTTATTGTACTTTTTTTTGTGGATGCTAGTTGCTTAATATAATGATTCGGGGTTCTACGGGTTTAGGTGGCTTTAGGCTTACCCAATCCCTAGGACCGTCCATCCCTAGAGCGGGATGTGACATATCTCCTAGTGGAAGGTCATTCAAACTAAGCCCAATAGGCAAACCACTCGACGCCCATGGCCCCCAGTCATAAGAGATCTAATCCCATACTATTGGCAGTGCTAAAAATGTGTCCTCTAAGGCCAAGCTATAAGCAACCATCTTATATGATCTTTGACTAAGTCTTAATAAGGCATGTGCGGACTGAAAAGCAGGGACCACCACTTAAAAATGATCCATCAACTACACTTCCAAGATAACCCAAAACCTAAAATAGACACCGACAATGCACCCCCAACAGAAAGGATAAGAATAGACAAATTTTTCTAACCTGGTGAATAGCTGGCAAGACATTTCATCTCTCTAAATCTCATACAAAGCAATAAATAGACTCATGAAACAAGTATCAGACTTTTAAACAAAAAACTAAGGCCCTCATCTTGAGCCTTTGCCCCCCTCATGTTTCGCTAGTCACCAAGACCATGAAACTTCTCAATCATAGCGATCATATTCACCTGACCATCACTAACCACCATCTTGAGGTAAGTCCAAAAAAACTCCTGAAAAATATAGAAAATGCTAAACTCTAAACTCTAGCACCACCAGAGTTGCCTCCGAGTTACAATCAAGCCATAGTATTGAACTTTCTAAAGGTGGGACACAACTCTTTTTTAGCAGCACCAAAACAAAAAACACGGGCCACTATATTCCAAAACCTAAAGCAAACCCTCAAAAAAATCTCAATCCCCTCAAAGCCACCATGGCAACTATTCCATACCATCCCAAGTTGAGTTCCTCAACCTTGTCGAGTTTTCTATTCCACAAATGCATGTCTCCTCAAACACAAAAGTTATATGAAAAAAAATTGCATTCATAAGGCAAATGCATGAATTCACCCTTATACATCCATGCAATCATCCATTACAAGCATCATCATAAATCATGCATTCCATATAAGTTAAACATAAGGTCCATGAATTCTAAAACATATATACATTAATATGCATCATCTATGTACTAGCACCAATGCAACTATCATATCCCAATTTTAGAGATATGACGGTCCTAGAACATGGGGAGACATAAGGTCACCCATACCTATAGAATCCACTCATGAACATATAAACACTGCCTAGGATTATACCAAACCTCATGCATTAACTTAAATTAAACCATTTATAAGAAAAATCTTAAGTTGTAGAAGAATAGTTGAAATATACTTTAAACACAATCCAAAATAAAAGAACATTTTAAAGGCTCCAAAATAAATCATCAAACATAATGTTCCAAAATAAGACTCTCGGAGCATCTAAAAAGATTCTTCAATCACCATATGCTAATAAACTCATCACAAAACTGTAACAACCCACACCCACTCTAGGAATTTTCGTGATAAATTGCTTGATTTAGAACTATTAAAGTTAAGTGCGTGCTTGTGTGAAAATTTATGATCTAAGTGATTAATGAGTATGTGGCATATTAAATTAATTTTAATATGCATAATATGAGTTACTATTATAAAATAAATGATTTATAGGAAGTGCATTTGCATAAAAGAATTTATTTTAAATAAAATGAATTTTCATGCGTAAGACAATTTTTAAACATAAAATAATTTTATGAGTATTTTTAAAATATTTTAAAATAAATATTTTTGGGGGGAATGTTACAAAAATAATAAGAAAAATATTCTTTTTATTATAATTTTATTCAGCCCAAAAATTTAAATAAAAGCCCAAATACCCAAAAGCCCACTACACAAAAATCCTCCTAACCTAGTTCATTAAGGGTATTAGTGGAAATTTCACCCAAACCCTAATATATAATCTAAATTTTAGCCAAAACAAAGTTCCAGCAGCCATTCTCTTATTCTTTATGTATCTTGGCAGAAAAATCCTCTCAAAATATTTCTCTCTACCAAAATATTGAAAACACCTTTCCGTTTTGCGATTTCTTGACCGTAACATAAGTTTTTCTTTTCTTTCGATTTCTAAATTGATTTCTATGAAATAAATTATGGAAAAATTATTTTGAACTGGTTGATTACTGATTTTATAGATTTAATTCTGTTTGGGTGAGTTTTTGGGAGAGAAAATCTATTTTCTACTGAAAACACGATTTTTTCCCGAGATTTCTCCAAAGGTGAATTTTATAACTTAAAATCACAATTTTTATGCATAAACATCATAAGGGGGGGTGATTTGTGTATGGTTGTGTTCTAAAATGATTTTTGATATGTTTTGATGGAAAATATTGGATTAAATAATATTTCTGCATATTTCTGTGATGACCAAAAAGTTTCAAAAAACAAAGAAGTTCAAGGTTTTTGTGTTAGAACTTGTAAGTTAGAAAATTTTATTCTTGAATGGACATATGGCTGTCGATTTGTATGAGGAAGTGCTCTAATATGATATTTGTTTTGTTTAGATGAAAAATAATGATTTGAAGCACGTGTCTGTTTATCGCAGAAATGAACGAAAAGCACGAAAAGCATGAAAACTCATGATTTTTCACCTAAGCCTTTAAACTTGAAATTTTTTTTGTATAAATCCTATTTATGGCATGGCTGCCGAATCATGTATGGATGTGTTCTAAACTGATATTTGCTATAATTGAATGAAAAATAATAGTTTAAACAACTTGTTTATATATTTTTGAAATGACCGAAAAATACCAAAAACAAGAAAACTCATGGTTTTGTGCTCTATAATTCAAAAGTTTAATTTTTATGTATAAACAACACTATGTGTGACCGATTCTTATGAATTTAAATTCTAAAATGATTTTTGTTGCATTTAAATGAAAAATCTTGGTTCAAACCATGTTTTTACATATTTCTGAAATAGACGGAAAGTGCGAAAAGAAGAAGAATTGAGTCTCTACCTTGATAATGCATTCGGTCTATATAAACATTTTTGTTCCAATGTTCATAATTTTTATGTGATGTGTTTTGATGATTATTGACATGCATGTATGTATGATAAATGATAAAATTGCATGTTAGTTAAAAGTATGATCCTAGATAAGCTTAAATGCATTATGGTATACTTAAGGTATACTTAAGGTATCTTAACCTTACATTGTGATTAAAATACAAATATGTTTGGGAAATATGGAACTAGATGTTATGATGACTTGAAAATGAATACATGTTTTGAGTTGATGAAGTGACAATTGAATAAAAAGGATCATAAGAGTTAAGCATGACATTTGAAAGGTTAATGGTTAAGTTGACATGTATGAGAGTGCAAATGATTGTTAAAGTGAAATGATATTGAGGTAATAATATTGTAATGACCTTAAAAAGGTATTAATGTGATTGTAATGTGATATTAAGAGAGCCTATAAGGCCTAAGTGTGCAAGACTTTCAAAGTCAATGTTGTTATGTGCAAGTGACGAGTACACCTATATGTGGACTCTAAGTGTATGTGTATACTATATGTGCATGGGGTAGTTATGGGATAGGAGCATCATGAGTAAATAAATACTAAGTATTAAATCAAATATTATGTTAGAGTTTGAGGAGCTTTAAAAGTGCAAAGGGACTGCGTATACTAGGAGTAAAGGAACCCCAAGGTGAGTAAACATCGTATTCATTCTTCAAATGTGAGTAAACATCGTATTCATTCTTCAAGTGTGAGCAAATGCCACATTCATGTTATAAGTGTGAACAACATTATGTTGTGTTATAAGAATGTGATATATTGTTATGTGAGCCCTTGTGATCGTTGAAACCCAAGTTCTTTCTATTCTACACATTATTATATGATTTCTTTGTCAAGCTTGGGTTGCCAAAGGACATTTGGTCCAAAATTAGTTTGTTTATCCAATGAGAACTTCTTGCGATTAACACCCTAACTTATATTCTTTCTGGAACTACACTATCATCGTATCTTTTGTTTGAAAGCTAAACTACTATTGTTATTGAAATACATGTTATTATTGCCTTATGTGATATTATTAATTATGATTATCATTAGCTCTAGCTATGGTACCTTTTACCCTTTATGCAGAATCCTCGTGCCAATGCGGGTAATCATCAGAACCTGTGCACATGGTCTTAACCCGATGGATAGGGGTAGTGTATGCACCTCAGCTAGAAGGGGCGGTTCTAGCTGTGGAGCCTGATCAGCTTCATGCCTTATAAGTGATAGGAGTTGGAATTTGGTATAAGGCCACCTCTCCTTAAGTGTTTGAGCGATAGAGCAATAGCCTTCACTTGTCATAAGTAATAAGTGTGATTTCTGCAAACTTGCCAAATTGAACATTTGCTAAATTGCAACCTGATTCATGAACTATAAATCATGAACTAAGTGTATAACTTATGTGTTTCCTTTTCAAAGGAATATGTGATATGTATGTGCCTTATCGTTTACTCATTGAAATCATCTATCTCACCCCTTTTTCCTTGTGTGGTTCCAGTGAGTAAATGTGAGGAGGCAAGGTGATGGCTTAAGCATTCTACTTCGCTTGGGGAATTCCTTATCCAAGTTATCAATAATAGTATTTTATGAAGTCTTGTCATTAGATGCTTCGGGAATGTTGATTGATACTTATTGATATATATATTATTTTTCCTCATGGATTTTATATGTAACGATTTATTTTAGACTTCCACAATTTAAGGTATTCATCTAAATGTTTTAAACAAGTTATTGTAAGAGGTTTGGTAAGATCCTAGGCATGATTTGTTTATATGTAAGTGGGTTCTACGGGCGTGGGTGACCTTATGTCTCCCTATGTTCTAGGACTGTCATATCTCTAAGGTTGGAATGTGACAAAAACCTATTTCACATGTTACTTAGTCATGTACACATATTGATCACAACATAGTAGTTAGGGTTAGGAAACCTTAGGTAGGCCGAATTCCTCTAGTCTTAGGTCTATAGTCACTCTTTCAACTAACATACAATTTAATCATTTATCATTCATGTATACATGTCAATAATCGTTAAAACATATCATACAAAAATTATAGACACTAGGATCAAATTCCCAATGTAGGCCAAATACACATCTTCATGGAAAACATGAACTTTACTTTTTGCCCTTTCTGTTCATTACAGTAATATGTAAAAATATGGTTTAAACCAATATTTTCATGTAATCATAATAAAAGTCATTTTAAAATACCATTATATAGGAATCGGCACCTTTTTGAATTTTGTACACATGAAAATTCCAACTTTTAAGTTTTAGGATTAAAACCATGAATTTTTCTTATTTTTGGTACTTTCTAACCATTATAGTAATATACCAAAATATGATTTAAATTAATATTTTTCATCTAAATACAATAAAAATCAATTTAGAATACATTCACAAACAAATCGGTAGCCCCCTTGAAAAATTGCATGAAAATTCAAACTTTTGGTTTTAGGGTTGTGAACCCTTATTTCAGCACCTTCAAAATTAATTCTAAATTCTCTAAAACTGACCAAAGTATTCTTGGCACAATCTGACGTGTTTCCTATCCTGACTGGACCTTTTGTACTAGACAACATTTTTCCAAAACCGACTAGATTTTCTCTCAAACTGATTGTTAAAATATTCTAAAATTAATTTTGAGTCTAACGACACTGACTAGAAATTTTTCTGAGCTCTATAACTCCCAAAAACTGACCTAGAAGCCTCAAAAGTGGACCAAAAAAAGCCCTTGGAAAAGTGAGCTGAGACGCGACCGTTTGTGCCAAGGCACGACTGTCCATGCAGCCCTATCAGTTCTACCGGCAGGAATCATCCAAAATGCCCTTTTTTTCATTTTTTTTTAGTAATTTTTAACCCTATCTTTTTCGTCTTTTCATATTTTCACTTTCCAAATCATTCTCACCTCATTTTCCTATAAATAGCCCTTCCATTTCCTCATTTCAAACACACCTTGAGTTAGAATTGATAGTTATCCTCTAATTCCTTTCTTCTTCTCCCTCCAACCACTCTCTAATTAATTAATTAATCTTTTTAATTAATTAATTATCTCACCCTAACCAAGCTAATTAATCTTTTTAATTAACTAAAACTCTTTTTTTAATTAATCACTCAATTAATTAATTAATTAATCTTTTTAATTAATTAATTAATCACCTTTTTCAAAATCAAATTAATCATTTTTCTTAATCCACCCTTTATCCAAATTAATTAATTAATCTTTTTAATTAATTAATCTATTCATCCTTTTCATCATATTAATTAGTTAATTAATAATTTTAATTAATTAATTAATCTTCCAATCAATTCAATCACCCGATCCCGATAACACGCAACTTCAATCCGGCAAAAATCTCTGCCCACTAAAAACCAAGATATCAACTTTTTCCTTTCAAAGCCAAATTAAATTAATCAATCCAATCAACCCTTAAACCCTTGTACTTAATCGTGGAATGAACTATGTGGATTTTGATCCCTATTCAGTGGGGTAAGTAGGCACGATTGGAATCTAAGTCCAAATCACAAATCAAAATACCAATCAATCTCCTTTCCCCTTTTTTAATATATTTCATTTTAATTTTCTCATTGCACTTATACCATACTCATACATTAATCGTGATATTATAATTTTCATATAATATTTGTCATTCATGAAATCAATTTTTCAAAATAAATTAAACTTAAGAGCCAAATTTAGATTATTTAAAACCAAAAACCTAGTCTTCGAACTCAACCTAGTTCAAGGCCAGTGATTTTATCTATGGGTAAATTAATTGAAAATTAATAAATTGGAGTCAATCACCCGATCTCGATAAAACGCAACTTCAATCCAGCAAAAATCTCTGCCCACCAAAAGCCAAGATATCAACTTTTTCCTCTCAAACCCAAATCAAATTAATCAATCCAATCAACCCTTAAACCCCTATACTTAATCGTGGAATGAACTATGTGGATTTTGATCCCTATTCAGTGGGGTACGTAGGCACGTTTGGAATCCAAGTCTAAATCACAAATTGAAATACCAATCAATCTCCTTTCCCCTTTTTTAATATGTTTCATTTTAATTTTCTCATTGCACTCATACCATGCTCATACATTAATCATGATATTATAATTTTCATATAATATTTGTCATTCATGAAATCAATTTTTCAAAATAAATTAAACTTAAGAGCCAAATTTAGATTATTTAAAACCAAAAACCTAGTTTCCGAACTCAACCTAGTTCAAGGCCGGTGATTTTATCTATGGGTAAATTAACTGAAAATTAATGAATTGGAGTCAATTGGGTTTTTTCTTAATTTTTTCTATTTAAAAATAAATTAAGGTGGCGACACCCAAAATTATTTTCAAAATTCAAAAAATATGAACCTAAGGGTTCCATCGTGAGTCTAAACCCAAATAAGTATCTCGGTTTCCTCTAGTGGATGCAACCGGTGCTCGGACGAGGCCTCACAAGGGTTCACCTTTGGAGGATTTGCGAAGAAAGGATTGTGTTTTCATTAAAAATCGGTTTCTCCTTCAAATAATTCACCTAGCCTGAATAATACATCAATAAAATAGTAAAAACACAACCCAAAATAGTTTTCTCATGATTAGTTTCATAAAAATCAAATAGTAATTAAAAGAAGAAAAAAACTTACAAAAAGGGTCACGAAATCGCAAGGTTTGAAGGCACCTTGTGAATTTCGGTTGAGAGAATATTTTTGAGAGAATTTTTCTATAAAAATTTTGAAGAATAATAGAATGGTGGCTGCCAAGATTAGGGCTAGCTGAAATTTAGGTTAATACACGTAGGGTTTTGGCAAAATTACAAGTTTGCCATTAATGAGCTAGGTTAGGAGTGTTTTAGTGTGTTGGGCTTTAGTGAGTTGGGCTTTTTTTATTTTATTTATGGGCTGATTATATGTAATTAAAGATAGAATATTTTTCTTATTATTTTCACTAAAATTTTTCCCAAAATATTTATTTAAAAATATTTTAAAAATGCTCATGAAAATTATTTTATGCTTAAAAATTGCTTTTGTGCATGAAAATTCACTTTATGTGCAATAAATCATTTTATGCTTATGCACTTCATATAAATCAATTATTTCACAATAATAATTCATATTATGTATATTAGAACTAATCTAATATGCCATATACTCATCAATTGCATAACACATGAATTTTCATAAAAGCACACTTTTCGTCATAATAGCTTTAAATTCAAGTAAGTTGTCATGAAACTCTTAGGGTAAATGTGGGTTATTATAGCAACCATCTCCAATCATGCACCATCATGCATAAGCTGAGCTAAAAGCCCCATCGACATCTCCTAAAGCTGACAAGTACCTCCTCAAAACTAACTGACACATCCTAAAACTGACCAGTGCCTCTTCGGAGCTAAACAATACTTTTCCAGATCTAATCAATGAAGTGTGACTTCTAAAGTACCTTTAATCCTAACAAAGTTCCTTTAAGCCTTCTGAAAGGCCTAACCCTTCACATTTAAAAGCCAAAGTTTCTTCGACATAACCAAAATCTTGTTAGAATCTCTCGAGCTAACTTGCCATAGGCTGAGGCTTTCCTCCTATCAAAATCTTTTTAGAATCTCTTCAGCCGACTCACTATAGACTGAGGCTCTCTCCTCCTACCAAAATCTTATCAGAATCTTTTAAGTTGACTTACCATGGACCAAAGCTCTCCTCCTACCAAAATCTTATCAGAATCTATCGAGTCGACTCATCATATGCTGAGACTCTCCTCCTACCAAAATCCTATTAGAATCTCTCAAGCTAACTCACCTTAGGCTAAGGCTCTCCCTTTTCCAAAATCTTTTCAGAATCTGTCTAGCCGACTTACCATAGGCCGAGGTTCTTCTACCAAAATCTTTTTAGAATCTCTTAAACCAACTCACCATAGGTCGAGGCCCTCCTTTTACTAAAATCTTATTAGAGTCTCTCGAGTTAACTCACCATAGGCCGAGGCTCTCTTACTGAAATCTTTTCAAAATCTCTTGAGTCAACTAGCTAAAGGTTGAGGCTTTTCCTTTATCAAATCTTATTAGAATCTCTCGAGCCAGCTCGCCATAGGTTGATGCTCTCATTTCACTAAATTATCTTGTCCAAAATTATCTTCCACCAATAAGTATCTAGAAATGGTCACTTAAACATCCATATGGTTCTTTTTCCATCTCTTTTATCTAAATCCATCAACTCCACCCATAAATGTCTAGAAACGATCACCTAGACATTAATGTGGTTCCTTTTTCCATCTCTTTTATCCAAATCCATCAATTTCATCCATAAATGTCTAGAAATGATCACCTAGACATTTATATGGTTCCACTTTCCACATATTTTAACCAAATCCATCAATTCACCAAAAAATATCCAGCCACTTGATTAGATATCCCTTTGGTCCATTTTCTCACTTCCATTCATCAGCCACATTTCTCCCCTCCCATAAAATTTTGTTTAAGAACGATTGCTTAAAAATCTCTGTGGTTCTTTTTACCATATTCTTTTTTCAACCATGTCTCCCATCCAAACATGTCCAAACACTCGCCTAAACATCACTTTAGTTCTTTATACCATTCCAACTCTTGGATTCACTACCATCAGAATTGCCTAACAGACAAGACAAATTCTGAAGAGGAGGCAACTGTGAACCCTCAATTTTACACCCTCATCATCCAACCACACCTCATCACCTGCTAAGTTTAACGAGTTACACAGAGCCGTTCTAGCAATCCCACTAGCCGGTTAACGGATAAGGGTTCAAAGAAAATTTCTTTTACCTTCAATTATATTGCTACCAAATGTCCAAATTTCCTAAACACCAAACCAACCAATTTCTTAAAAAAAAAAAAAAAAAAAGATGAGCCACGTAAGCCTGGTGTAGATTTGCACCAAGTCTGCACGAATCCACATTAGATAGCACGACCGATGTGGATCCGTGCAGAACTGACGTGGATCCATGCAAAACTAATGCGGATCTGCGTCTCCTTTGATGCGAGCTAGGTTTTTTACCATTTTTGCACTGAAAATGACTAAATTACCCTTTTCAACCTAATTTTTAATCCTTTTTTTAGCCCTATCCTTTTGGTCTTTTCACTTTTTCAATTCCTAAATTACCCTCACCCACTTTTCCTATAAATATCCCCCTCCACTTCTCATTTCTCTACATCCCTGGAGTTAGAGTTGATAGCTATCCTCTAATTCCTCTCTTTTTCTCCCTCCAACCACTCTCTAATTAATTAATTAATCTTTTTAATTAATTAATTATCTCACCCTAACCAAGTTAATTAATTTTTTTAATTAACTAAAACTCTTTTTTTTTAAATTAAAAACAATCACTCAATTAATTAATTAATCACTTTTTTTTCTCAAAATCAAATTAATCCTTCTTTTTTTTTTTTCAAATCCACCTTTTATCCAAATTAATTAATTATTAATTTTTTAAATTAATTAATCCATTCATCCATTTCATTGCATTAATTAGTTAATTAATCATTTTAATTAATTAATTAATTAATTAATCTCTCAATTAATCTAATCACCAGTCTTGATAAAATGGAACTTCAATCTAGTTAAACTCTCTGCCATCTAAAAGCAAAGGTACCAGCCTTTTCTTCTTATCACAAATCTAAATCAAATCAATCAATCCAATCAACTCCTAAACCCCTCCACTTAATTATGGAATGAACTACATGGATTTTGATCCCTACTCAATGGGGTTCATAGGCATATTTGGAATCTAAATCCAAACTTTAAATCTAAATCCCAATCAATTTCCTTTCCCCTTTTTAATTAATGTAATTTATGAATGTTTCATTTTAATTTTCTCATTGCACTTATACCATCCTCACACATTAATCATGATTATTATAATTGTCATATAATATTTATCATCCATGAAATTAATTTTTAAATAAAATTAAAATTAAGAGTCAAATTTAGATTATTTAAAACCAAAAATCTAGTTTTCGAACTCATCCTAGTTCCAGGCTAGTAATTTTATCCACAGGCAAATTAATTGCAAAATTAATGAATTGGAGTCAATTTGGGCTTTTCCTACTAAATAAAATTAAGGTGGTGACTCCTAAAATTATTTTCAAAATCAACCAATCCAAACCCAAGGGTTCCACTATGAGTCTAAACCCGAATAAGTATCTCGACTCCCTTTAGCATATCGAGTCAGTACTCAAGTGAGGCCTCACACAGGAAAATGATTCATTTTTCTCAATATGTTAACCACAACAATATTTCCATGAGGATCAAAATCAAAAGGCGCCAACTATTTACCCCCTTTATTTTCTATGAATTGTACCATTTCAAATGCAAAACCTGACAATGGTAAGGTGGGCAACTCAGGCTGTATCTTTAGAATTGGAAAAGAACTTGGGACCTCACTTTTCCCATGCATATCCCCTCTAATAGTAACAATGAAAGATCCATAAGAAAATTTTAGCTTTTGATGGAGGGAAGAGAGGATAGCTTTGGCTTGATGTATCTAGGGCTATCCAAGGAGGAGATTAAAGCATGCTGGTACATTAATCACTTGAAATGGGATAGGATAAGTGATAGGTTCAATGATGATGTCCATGGTAGCGACACCTAACACTTCCCTTTTTGTGTTATCATATGCCCTTACAATCTGGTCAGAAGGAGTGAAGTCTGAAGCCTCTAACCCTAAGTAGCTTGTTACTTTCAGCGAATAGACATTCAAAGCAAATCCATTATCTACCAATACCATAAGAACTATCTTCCCCTGAGTTAGGACTATTATGTATAGGGCATGATTGTCGTTTAGGTCCCCCTTAGGTAGGTCATGGTCATTAAAAGAAATAGAGGTAGCTTTTGTAGTACTGGTGAGAGAGGCCACTAAAGTTTTAGAGCCTTGCAAAGAGCTTGGTGATGAGGGTAAGAAGATTGAATAGGCTCCAGATAGATATATTGGCTTGGGTCTTTTTCAGTTGCTTAAGGATAAGATCTTCATTAGGTTCAATGCTTTCTTTTATTATTTTAGCATGGGGTGGAATAAATTGGATAGGTGGCTAGCCATCTTATAGGGTAGGTGCTTGATATATCCTTCCACTTTTGGTTATGGCATTAATCTCCTTTACAAGGTTGCTCAAGTTTAGAACACAACAATATTTAAAAGCTAATCGAATCAAAGAGACAGGATCGACTTCAAGACTGGTAGTGGTGATAAGGCTAATTTGGTGGTCTGGGAGAGGATTAGTGGAAATTTGGGTCTAGGCTTAGGAGGTATGATGTCCTCACTATCTATAAGATCTTCAACCTTATGCTTCAAAGTTTGACACATCTCTGTCTTCTGATTAGCCCCTTCATGATACTCGCAGTATTCATTTGGATTGTAGTTTATAGGAAGTGGATCAAAAAGAGACCTTGGTTCTAGGGGCTTGATTAGCTTGGGTTCTAAAGCCTTCTTATATACCATCATCAGAGGAACCCTTAGCTTAGTAAAGGACCTTCTTTCCCATCTTAATGGCTGATGATGAGAAATGGCAGATACCTCTCATTCCTTCTTATTAGTTGAGGTAGTGACATTGGCTTAGTAGGGGGTGTTCTTCTTATACCTGTTATTAGTGGTCTCATTTTTTATATGGCCACTTTGGATCAAATCTTCTATTTTAGAGGTAGTAGCAATAAGGGCTTTAAAGCTTGGGAGGTACTGAGTGAGGAGATGATTCTGGTATACTTGCAAAAGGTTTTTCACAATTATATCAAACTGCTTTTGCTTAATTGGTTGATTCACCATAGGCTGCTTTTTCTCTCCACCTCACAAGGAATGAGGAGATAGATTCCTTCGGGTTTTACTTGGTAGTTTTCAGATCTCTCTTTGTGACATCCACTTCAATGTTATACTCATACTGTTTGACAAACGTATTGCAAATATCATCCCAGTTCCTAAGTCTTGGTCCAAAAACCATTTCACAACAATTCTTGTTGAAACAATTGAGCAAGGAGCTCATTATCAACCCCTAAAGGAGCCATTGCCCCCACTTACATCTTTAAGTGAGTATTAGGGCAAATTGTCCCATTGAATCTATCTAGTATCGGCATTTTGAACTATGGTAGAATTCTAACATTAGGAAAGATAGCTAAGGAATTGGCATCAATCATCATGTTTCTTAATGTTTTTGAGTTTTTCCATAGCTTTAAACTTTTCCATGAAGGCTTTAGTGTCTATATGAGAAAAAGATCCCTTTTCTTGAAAAGGATTCAAAGGAGAGTGAGTGACAAAATGGGTGATATTTGGGATTTGTATGAATTGGGAGGTGATAGCTTCTAGAATTGAGATAGAGGGTGAAATGACATTTAGAATGCAAAGGGCATTAACTACAACTTTTCTTTTATCAGTCAAGTCAATAAGAATATTAGGGGAGGAAGATACATTTGCAGCAGCTTGGGTCATGCCAAGAATGGTTTGGATCTATGCTGAATTTGAGTTAAGGCTGGCTTGATTCATCATATCTTGAACCTCCTCTAAGATGGATTGTTTTTGCTCTTTGAACTGGGCCTACTGAGCCTATAAAATAGCTTGGAAATTCCTCTCTTACCTTAAGAGAAGACCCATTAAAAATGAATTTAATTGAGTTTCTTCTTCTGAATTAACTGCATTCGGATCACTTTCTTTCAATCCACTTGTTCCCTCAGCCATCTTAGGTACCTTGTGATAAGGGAAAAAGGTAAACAAATGAGTATAGGACTAAGGTAATATAATAGGAAGATAGACCATTGGGCTAGCATTAGCGTTTTAGGATGGGTATTTAGTGAATCATAGGCTTGGTAGGCCTTCCACTTGTTTCAAGATTCTTGAATTATGAGTGTAATGAAAAGTCATTTTATGAATATACAATAAGGCTTCTTTTATGGTACATACACTCTAAGGTCTAAGTTATAAGTCCATTACATAAAAGGGTCAAGGTGGCTTAGTTTGGGTACCTATTACACTAGAGCAGAGATATACCTAACCATATATGTGTCAAAGAGTCTCGCATGGGTCTAACAGTACATGCATGCTCATTACACCTTTGAAAGGATTAAAGGATTTATCATGGGGTGGATGATTTCACTATCAGTGAATAGACCTAAGGGGGGTTACCCACTCAATGCAGTACTCACTATCCATTGTTTTCCTAAAACTATTTTGAATGGCAAAGAGCTTATGCAAGTGATGCATGCAAAGTCATAATTATATTAAAAGGCCAAACTCTGTTAAACCAATTAGTTGTCCACTTATTTCTTTTAAAAGAATTTCTCCAGTGAAGTCACTGATTGTGAGGTCTCACTCAAGCACCGATCCGATTTATTAAAGGGAATTGAAATGCTCATTTGGGAAAGAACTCACGGGGAAGCCCTAGAGCTTATTTTGATAGATTTGAAAATTATTTTAGAGTCACCACTTTAATTTATTTTTATTTAGAAAAATATAAGGACAAAAAACCTATTTGACTCGAATTATTACCCAAAGGAAAAAAGGATTACTAGCCTCAAAACCAAAGATGATTTGGATACTAGGTTTTCAGTTTAACAAAATATGTTTCACTAAATAATATAAAAGTAGCTTAAAATATATTTCATGAACAGTTTAAAATGCATGAACAATTTATAATATGCATGATCATTCAATCCATACATCCAACAATAAAATAAATACAAGTAAAGTTCAAAAGAAAGTTAACATTATAATAAAAAATCCCAAACTTAAGGGATACCTCCTCTAGCCCTTATGGATTCTAGGGAAGTCACACATTTCTCAAACTAAACCTAATAACAAAGTAAAACTAAACCTAATAACAAAGTAAAGGAAATAAAATAAGAGTAAATGAAGAAGGTGATAAGGGGAGAGTTGGTTAGTTTTAATTTAGATTCGATGCTTGAACCAAGTATGCTTATCCCTTTGAATAGGAATTAAAACTTATGCAGTTCTCCCTTCTCATGAAGGGGTTAGTTTAGCCTAGCTAGTTTATCATATTTTGATTGATTAATTTAGGGAAGGTTACATTAATTAATTAACCTAATTAACTACTGAGTTGATTTATCTAGCAACCTAAGTGAATAAATTTAATTAATTAACTAAAGAGGCAAGGAGCCTTAAACCAAGTGGAAAGGAAAAGAAGATTACCTTGCACTTTTATGGCTTGGGGATGAAGGGTAGATGGATTGAATGACCAGATCACAATTTCACCTTCTCCATACGAAGGACATAAGCCTTAGGCAATAGATTTATCTCGAACAGGTAGGCGGAAAGCCTTGAACTAGTTAGGTAGGAATCAAGGAAAAACCTTCCAACATGAGCTTTAGGCAATAGACTTGCCTTGAACAAAAGGGGGGAAAGCCTTTAACTAGTTGGGTAGGAATCAAGGAGAAACCCCCCAACTTGCTTTGCGAGGCAAGGAGCAAATACAAACCAGTTTGCTTAAAGTTAATACTTTTCAAGTTTTGATAATTGATGAACTAAAGTGTAGAGTGGTCCTCTATATATAGAGGGAGGGGTGGAGCATGGAAGCTATAAACTTTTGATATGGGATTGCGAAAATGTGGAAAAACACCCAAATTGCCACACAAGGCTCTGCGGTCTCGTGTTTTTATTATTTTTAGCGAATTTCTAATGTTTATGGGGGCCTAAACTAACTGTAATAATTGGTCCAAATTAGATTTATTTAATTACTTAATTTTAGGAGTTGATTTTCAATAAGGATTTGACTTTCCTTATAAAGATAAGATTTCCTAAATCTTATATGATTCTAGGGTTAGACTTGAATCTCTCTATATATCTATACTCAACAAAGCTAGTAAGAGGTCTCAGATTATCAAGAATATCATTGATTAATAAAATGTGAGAGTTTATTCTCCATTTATTATTTCAAATCATGTCTCTACATAATTGAAAAATCCTAGAACTTATCAAGGCCTGCCAAATCTTGTGGCATTCATATTTTTATCATGGCATTATAGCTTCCGTTCTTTGACATAGGTTCATCATTGAGTGGAGTTTCATTTCAATGACCTAAATTTGGACTTTCCTAAGTTGTTGATTTTGATTTTTTCATGGGTTCGATGATCTCTACCATCTAGATTCACATCAGTTTTGATAACTTGAAATTTTGGTAGGTTTGAGTTCTAAAAATGATTCCAGTTGTAATGAGATAATTTTGGTGATTTTTAGAACTTGATTTAACCATTTTTGGGAGACTGGTGAATTTTTAGGTTCATAATTTTTCTGGTTTTTTTGATATAAAAAACTATATTTGATGCAAACAACAGAGTATGTAAAGGCAAGGATCCAATTCAACTTCCCAATGGTCCCATTACAAGAGCAAAAATGAAGAAATTCAAGGAAACACTAAATGGGATGATTCAAGGCTTGTGGGATGATCTTGTGATGCAAACAACAAAGCATACAAAGGCAAGGATCCAATTCAACTTCCCAATGGTCCCATTACAAGAGCAAGAATGAAGAAATTCAAGGAAACACTAAATGGGATGATTCAAGGCTTGTGGAATGATCTTGCCGCAATTCAAGAATGCAAGAATGAATCATTCATCAAAATGGGGATTCAAGACTCAAATCAAAGTTTGGTGACAATGATTCAAGTGGATGAAGGCCAAAACATGGGCATGTACCTACACCTTTAGTTTGTTTTTGATGTTTTTGGGCCCCTATCAATATGATATAAGCCCAAGTTCAAATAAATTAAGTGTGCTTATGTAATTAGTGAGTTTTGGGCCTATTTATGTTAGGTATAAAGCCCAAAACGAGTTTAGATTTATTTCTTGTTTAGGAATCAATTTCTAACTAGGAAACTTCAATCCTTGTTTAGGAAGATTCCCTAGTCTATGTTTTATTCCAATTTAGGATGAACTTATAATTATTAGCTGTCTAGGAATCAATTTCTAACTAGAAAACTTTAATTCTTATTTAAGAAAGATTCCCTAGTCTATGTTTTATTCCAATTTAGGGTTGAACCTATAATTATTAGTTGTCTAGGAATCAATTTCTAACTAGAAAATTTTAATTCTTGTTTAGGAAAGATTCCTTAGTCTATGTTTTATTCCCATTTAAGGTTGAGCCTCTATATAAACTCAACCATTCATGTAAAATTGAGCTAGATTTTGATAAATAAAAAAATTCAGTTTTTCTTAAGAGTGTTATCTCTTGTTTTTGATTCTTGCTTGAATCAAGTTCATACAATCAAAGCTAATTACTTTGTGCGTATTTATTCCAAGGTTCTCTTTCACAAGTTGGTATTGTGTAGCAGAGATCATCATATTCCAAGGTGCTCTATCACGGGTTGGAATTGGGTCACCGACTTGGGGAAAATCTGATTTAGCTTTCCAAAGAGTTGCTTCAAAGTGTAAAGATATTGGGTCTCAAGTTTAATATACTTGGGGTTCGTATCAGTTTATTATCAGAGCTTAGGCTCTAAATCAGGTTATATCTTTACGTTTCATTTGTATTTTCCATTTTTTTCATTTCTTTTTTTTTTTTTTGTCTATTTTCCTTTTCATTAAATTTCTTTGTTTTCACTTTGTTAATTTTGTTTGCTATTGTTTCAGGTCAAAAATTCAAAAAAAAAAATATCCTAAAATCGTCTACCTTTATTAGTGTCTTGTTATCATCTTCTTTAGTTTGTCTCTTTGTTTCCCACCTTTTTGTATTATTTTTGTCCCATTTCTATTCTTTGTGTTTCATCAAAAATCAAGTATTGGAAGGTCATACCTATTGCAATCATTCAAATTCAAGAAGTTAAGAAGGAAGGAATCAGCTCCTAAATTCTCAACTTTAATTCGGTTTGGATTTTTGTATTTGACCTTCAATTTATCTTGTTAATCTTTAGTATTTATCCTTAAAATTACTTGCTGCAATTGAACTTAAAAAAAAAAAAAAGAAGAAGAAGAAGAGTAAAGAAAATCAGAATTAAAAAAAAAAGAAAAAAAAAAAAAGAAGGAAAATTCGTCCAAAAAGAAAAGAAAAAGCAAAAAGTGTTGAAATCTGACTTTTTGGAATATTTATAGAAGTTATTTAGTTCTTAGAGTGAAGAAGATAAGGAAAGAAGCTAATTTTCAAGAATATATGAGGAGAATCAAAGATTTCAGCATTCTACAAGGAGGTTGACCAAAGTCTAAGCATCCTTCCAAAACAAGCTAAGATTGTTTTCCTACTCCTTTCCAAATTTTGGTTTGACTTTTCTAATCCTATTTTCATTATGATTTCTTATTTCCTTATTCATTTTGGTTTTTCTTTTGTATTTAATTATTTTCAATCTTTATTCGTGTCTCATTAGGTTTCCTAATCTCATCAGGATTCCTATATTGTTTTCCTAGTTCTATTAGGATTTCTAGTTCTTGTTTCATTAAATCTTTAAACTTTGGATTTTATTCACATTGTAATTTAGTAAAAATTGTATTAATTTGATTTTTGCAACTAATCTTGGCAAGAAATTGAGTGGAAAAAGGCTAAGTGTGAGCACATCTAGAGAAAAGCCATTGATTGTATGTAAAACTAAACACGAGTGAATTGAGTGTCAAAACTACTTGAGTGAAACATGTGAATGAGTGAAGTGGAGAAACTATTCTCCACTTTACTAACTTTGTTTTGTAGCTTCAAGATGAGTGGAACCCAAGGGAATCCACATGGAGAACTATATAAATTCTAAGCCTTGCATGACTTACTCCAAGCTATGGAGAGAAGGACAAATGATAGATTGGATCAAATGGAGCAAAGAAGCAATGAAAGGATTGAAAGATTAGAAGTTTCAGTTACAAGGGGACAGCCATCCAATGCTCCTAGGCAAGCTAGGCGAATCCAAAGAAGAGTTTGGAATGAGGATGAGGATGAAATTGAGTCCCTTGGTGATAATGAAGAGGAAGAAGAAGTAAGGCCAAGAGCTAGACAAGATAACAGCAATGGTGAAATAAAACTGAAAATTCCAACATTCCATGGAATAATAGATCCCGAAGCATACTTGGATTGGGAAAAGAAGATTGAGTTGGTGTTTGATTGTCATAACTACACTAAATCCAAGAAGTTGAAGCTTGCTGTGGCTGTATTTGATGGATATGCCATTACTTGGTGGGATGATACTAAGCAAAAGAGGAGAAGAAATAGAGAAAGACCTATAGAAGAATGGAGGGACTTAAAGGCAATCATGAGAAGGAGATTTGTACCAAGCCACTACTATAGGAAGCTGTACAATCATCTTCAAAACCTATCTCAAGGATTGAAAAGTGTTGAGGAATACTACAAAGAGATGGAGGTAGCCATGATTTGAGCAAATGTGGAAGAAGATAATGAGGCTACAATGGCAAGGTTCCTCAATAGGTTGAATAAGGAGATTGCAAATGTGGTTGAGCTGCAACCATATATGGAGCTTGAAGATTTGCTTCATCTTGCTTTGAAGGTTGAGAAGCAATTGAAGAAGAGGAGTAACAATCGGCTATCTACCTCTTACAATGAAACATTCAAATCAAATTGGAGAAAAGATGACAAGGCTTTTTCATCCAAGCCTAGAGCCGATTCCAAGGAAGCTCTAAAGACACCCATCCCAAGCAAGGACAAAGGTAAAGCTACACCTTCTAATTCTGAAAATATTATATGATTTTAAATGTCAAGGTGTAGGTCACTACAAGAAGGATTGTCCAATAAAAGAACAATGATCATGCTTGATAGGGAGTACTATTGATACAGAAGCTCCAAGAATAAGCTTGAGAACTATATTTGAACCCCCAAAGCATTAACTTGAAAACCCTAATACTCAATTCGGCAACAACCCCTAAGAATGGTTAGAATTCAAATTGCTTAGATAAGATGATCAAAGAATTAGAATAAGGAAAACTTGTTTCTAAATTCCAATTTCGAAACACTCCACAAGAAGATGATCAATCTACTTGAATGTTCCTAAAGCATGTATTCTACACAAGAACATAAAGATAAAAGCAAACAGCCTTTAGGTTTAATAATTCAATCGTGTTCCGTCCAAAAACATGCAGCCAAGGCTTATTAATAGCCTTTACAAAGAAACCCTAATGAGCAAGTTCCCATTAATGACAAGAGTTGACAAATCAAACTCTAAGATTAAGAACTAATATGATTTTATTAAAACTAATTAAAACCAGCCCATAACTAATATGACCCATTACAAACTTAATTAAACCCATTAGTAACTTGGACTTGAATTAAGTTGTAAGGAACTTGGGCTGTACATGCTCCAAAGCTTTGGTGTCCTTGCAAACCCTCACTAGCCAAATTCACTAAGCCTTGTAGATGATGGATTAAGGCTTGTTGAAGCTTCTTAGAATGAGATCTTGTTATAGGTCCTTGAGGCATACTGATTGGACTAGAAACCTTTTGAACTTTATCCTTGCCTTCTTGATCTCTCTCATCTTCATGATGTTGAATCTACTCCACTTGGTGTGTAGGCTAATCCATAACACATGATATGCATAAGGTTTGTGAGCATTGCATAACATGTAGAGAGGTTAAGTCTAGGTTGAAACTGCATGGGTTATATACACCATTACCTATTCCTAGTGAACCTTGGACTGATTTGTCTATGGATTTGTGCTTGGATTACCTAAAACTAGGAAAGGCCATGATATTATTTTTGTTATGGTTCATAGATTTAGTAAAATGGCTCATTTTATACCATATCATAAAACTGATGATGCTAAGTTGATTGCTGATTTGTTTTTCAAAGAAGTTGTATGTTTACATGGCATACCGAAAAGCATTGATAGTGATAGGGATGTTAAGTTTTTTAGCCATTTTTGGCGTGTGTTGTGGGGAAAATTAGGTACTAAGTTGCTGTTTTCTACTACTTGTCATCCTTAAATCGATGGGCAAACTGAAGTAGTTAATAGGACATTGATTACCTTACTTCAGTCAATCATAGAAAAGAACATTAGGACTTGGGAGGATTGTCCACCATTTGTGGAGTTTGCTTATAATAGGGTTGTTCATAGCACTACTCAATGCTCTCCATTTGAGATTATTTATGGTTTTAATCCTCTTACTCCTATTGATCTATTGCCTTTACCACCTAACAAATCTGTAAGTTTTGATACTAATTCCAAGATAGATTTGGTGAAGAAGTTGCATAAGCAGGTTAAGGAGAGGATTGAAAAGCAAAATGTGAAAGTAGCTTCATCGGTGAATAAAGGAAGGAAGCTAATGATTTTTTAGCTTGGAGATTGGGTTTGGGTGCATTTTCACAAAGAAAGGTTTCCACTTCAAAGGAAGTCTACGTTGAACCCAAGAGGAGATGGTCCTTTTCAAAAACTTGAAAGGATTAATGACAACGCATACAAAGTGGACCTGCCAGGTGAGTATAATGTAAGTACTTCATTCAATGTGGCTAATTTGAGTCCTTTTGATGTAGGTGATGCTTTAGATTTGAGGACGAATCCTTTTGAGTAGTGGGAAAATGTTATGGAGCAGCCTACACACCAAGGTCCAAGGATTCAACATCAAGAGGATGAGCATGACCAGGGAAGCAAGGATCAAATTTAGGAGGTTTCTAATCTAATTAGCATGTCTCAAGGACCTATAACCAGATCACGGGCCAAGAAGACTCAACAAGCTTTAATTTTTCATCTACAAGATTAGGTGAATTCAACTTGTAATGGGCTGCAAGAACACCAAGGCTTTGAAACAATTACAACTCAAGTTCACTACAACTTAAATCAAGTCCAAATTCATAATGGGGTTTGTGTTTAGTTATAAGCCTTGTTAATTGGGGGCAATTATATGTGTTAATATTTTTCATAATGGGCTGTCCAAACTTGTTAATTTAAAAGCCCATTAGTTTGAGTTTGTTTATTTTAGTTTATGTTTTTTAGGTCTTGAAAAGGCTATATATGGCCAAAACAAAGTGTTTTAGAAAAAAAAAAAAAAAAAGAACTTTGGATGAATGATAAAAAAACAAACCTAAAAGTTGTTTTGCTTTTGCTTTGTGTTTTTGTGTAGAATACATGCTTAGGGAACTTTCAAGTAGACTGATCATCTTCTTGTGGAGTGTTTTGAATATGGAATTCAGAAATGAGTTTTCTTTATTCTGGATCTTTGATCATCTTTCTAAGCAATATGATTTTCTAGCCTTTCTTAGGGGTTGAGACTAAATTGGCTATTGGGGTTTTCAAGTTAATATTGTGGGGGTCTGTAATAATCAAAGGGGTTCTCAGGCTTATTCTTGGAGGTTCTGTATCACGAACCCCAAGTATATTAAACTTGAGACCCAATTGTCTTTATGCTTGGAAGCAACTCCTTGGAAAGCTAAATTAGATTTTTCCCAAGTCTGCGGCCCAAATCCATCTCGTGATAGAGCACCTTGGAATATGATCACCTTTGGATGATGATCTTCACGACACAATACCAACTCGTGAAAGAGAACCTTGGAATAAATACTCATAAAATAATTAGCTTTGATTGTATGAACTTGATTCAAGCAAGAATTAAAACCAAGATATCACACTCTTAAGAAAACTGAATTTTATTTATCATAACTTAACTTAATTTTACATGAATGGTTGAGTTTATTAGAGGCTCAACCCTAAATTGGAATCAGCTAAGGATTAGGAAGTCTTCCAATATAAGGATTGAAGATTCCTAATTAGAAACTAATTCTTGAATTTCTAAAATAAGTTAGGAATCCTTCTTATACAAGAGAAGCTAGTTCCTAACTAGAAACTGAAATCTAATTATTAAACTATAAAATTCGGATGGGCCTTTGACCTAACATAAAATAGACCGAAAACTAATTAAAACATGAAAATAAAGTAGTTTAAATAACTCTTGGGTTATATACATAACATAGGAAGCCCAAACACTAAATAAAACATGATAAATTGAATTTGAAAAGCCCAAATATGGAGGATACAATTTGAATGAAGAATGGCAGCCTTGTAAAAACTTGAATAGATTAGGCCCAAGCAAATAGGAATGTAATTTGGCTTCTTCATCTTGACATTGGGCTTGAATAGATTGATTAAACCCTTGACGCTTTCTTAAATACAATTGGATCTATATGCAAAGCTTATTATTCAAATATCCTTGATTGGTTTATAAGAAACTTCATACAATCTTGTTTTCTTCTTGAATGATCCATCAATCATGCACAATGGTTGTATTGCATGCCTTTGTAAGCTATCTTGACAAAAATGACAACCTTGAAGAACCTTTTTGAAATCTTTGTCATGCATGTATTTGTGAGCTTTTTGCAAGGTATATGATTCTCATCATTCCCTCCCTCTTTAGGATGGTTCGTCCTTGAATCTTGACTTGAACACCTAGTAGGAAATGCATTGCTTTTATCACCTCTTTTCTTCCATGAAAATCTATCTTTAAAAACCTGAAAAAGAGAAACAAAACTAAATAAAGAAAATTCAAGCTTGTTAGTGTTAGAAAACAAAACATCCTTGATACTTTCTTTTTCAACTATGCTTACTTGTTTTCTCTCTTCACTCTCAATCTTTTTATTTGAACTTTCTATTATTTCTTTTCTCTCATTTGAAAGTTCATTTTCTTCCTCACTTACTAATTCTGTCATTTCACACTCACTCTTTTTCTTTTCACTCTCTTTCTTTATGCCCTCTTTTCTTTTATTTCACTATTTTTAACAAAGTCAGTTTTGTTTACAACAACTTCTTGAGGAGGATCATATGTTGGAATTACTTGATAAATAACTTCTTCACCTTTAATAAGGACTTCATTTGTAAGCTGTGAAGGTTTTAAGTCATTTTCATGAGTAACTTTCATAGCTTCATTTTGCACATTGCTTTCCTCCTTTTTGAAACTCTTATCACTTTCATCCTCCCTTTTTGACACACTCAATTCTAGCACTACAAGCTCAACATCACCATTTTGTTTTTGAAGTTCTTCCTCTCTTTTTCTTTGTATCTTCACTCTATCTTCATATAATTTTTCTTGAGAAAGAGGAGCAAGGGTAGTATACTTACCAGCTTTTAGTGGAACTTTGTAATGGTTAGTAGATTTGATGTGTTTTGTTTGGCTAATATGTATCTATGGCTTTCCAAACAAAACATGTGTCACATTCATTAGTACAACATCACACCAATCTTCACTTTTATACCTTCCTAGAGAGAATGAAAATAAAGCTTGCTCTTTAATCTTGACATATTTTTTTAATAAATAAAATGAGCATGGCCTTGGATGCTTTCTAGTGGGCAAATTTAATTTCTCAACTAGCTCAAGGCTTGCAAAATTGACAACACTCAATCTATTAATGATCATATGGCATACTCTATCTTGGATACGACATCTTGTATGAAAAACATCATTACATTCTTCATCCTTCAATATTCACATACCTACTTCTTGCCTAATAGCCATTAATTCTTTTTGAAATTCTCAATCAACTTCCATTGTAAAAACTTGAAAAGAATGTTAGTAAAGTAAAATAATACATCACTTCACTCCATCACATGTTTCACTCAAGTATTGCCACTCAATCATTCGTGTTTCACTCAATTTATTATGGCTTTTCTCTTTATGAGCTCACACTTAGCCTTTTTCCACCCAAATCTCTTGTCAAGATTAGTTGCAAAAATCAAATTAACACAATTTTTACTAAGTTACAATGTGAATAAAATCTAAAGACTGAAAATGAAACAAGAAACAAGAAATAAGAAATCCTAATGATACTAGGAAAACGAGAATCCTAATTGAACTAGGAAAACAAAATTAGAATTTGGACTAAGAAAAATAGAAATAGAAATCCTAATTGAAATTGGAAAACAAAAGTTAAAATCCTAATAGAACTAGGAAAACAATATTGGAATCCTGATATGATTAGGAAACCTAATGAGACACGAACAAGGATTGAAATAAAAAGAAAACCAAAACGAATAAGGAAATAGTTAAATTAGCAACAAATCAGAATGAAAATAGGATTAGAAAAGTCAAACCAAAATTTGGAAAGGAGTAGAAAATCCTAGCTTGTTTTAGAAGGATGCTTAGATTTGGTCAAACTCCTTGTAGAATGCTGAAATCTTTGATTCTCCTTGTATAATCTTGAAAATCAGCTTCTTTTCTTGTCCTCTTCACTTTAGGAACCAAATAAATATACTAAAAAGTGAGATTTCAACACTTTTTACTTCTTCTTTTCTTTTTGGATGAATTTTCCTCCTTTTTTTTTTTGCTTTTCCTTTAAATTCTGATTTTCTCCCTTTTTTTTCTTCTCTTTCTTTTTTCTTTTTCTTTTTTTATAATTACAGCAACAAATTGAAAGGAAAATTAACAAATAAACTAAAGATCAAATACAAGAAGCCAAACTGAATTTGAAGTCTTCAAGCTTTTGATTGATGAATCCTCCACTTCCTTCTTCTTGAATTCAAATTGGTTTCCAAGTAAGTATGGATGAATTTGACCTTCCAACACTTGAATTTCAACAAAACACAAAGGATACTAATAGGATAGAAAACAAAGAAACAAAAAGACACAAACAGAATTGGGTAGATGATGTAGGAATTTTTTTTCTTTTTAATCTAGGAATTTTTTTCTTCTTTTTTTTTTTGAATTTTTAGACCTGAAATAAAAACAAACTAAATTAACGAGACAAAAATGAAGGAATTTAACAAAAATAGAAAATAAAAATAAAACAGAAAGATATAACCTTATTTAGAGCCTAAGTTATGATACCAAACCAATACGAAGTCCAAGTATATTAAACTTGAGACCCAAATCAGATTTTTCCCAAGTCCGCGACCTAAATCCAACCCGTGATAGAGCACCTTGGAATATGATCACCTTTGGATAATGATCTCTGTGACACAATACCAACTCATGAAAGAGAACAATAGAATAAATATGCACAAAGTAATTAGCTTTGATTGTATGAACTTGATTCAAGCAAGAATCAAAACCAAGAGATCACACTCTTAAGAAAACTAAATTTTATTGATCATGACCTAACTTAATTTTACATGATTGTTTGAGTTTATATAGAGGCTCAACCCTAAATTAGAATCAGCTAAGGATTAGGAAATCTTCCAATATAAGGATTGAAGATTCCTTATTAGAAACTAATTCTTGAATTTTTAAAACAAGTTAGGAATCCTTCTTATACAAGAGAAGCTATTTTGCTAACTAGAAATTGAAATCTAATTAATTAAACTATGAAATTTAGATGGGCCTTTGACCTAACATAAAATAGGCTGAAAACTAATTAAAACATGAAAATAAAGTATTTTAAATAATTATTGGGCTATATACGTAAAATAGGTAGCCCAAACACTAAATAAAAGCCCAAATATGGAGGGTAACAATTTGAATGAAGAATGGCAACCTTGTAAACACTTGAATAGATTAGGCCCAAGCAAATAGGAGTGTAATATGGCTTCATCATCTTGACATTGGGCTTGAATAGATTGATTAAAACCTTGAAGCTTCCTTGAATAAAATTGGATCCATATGCAAAGCTCATGATCCAAATATCCTTGATTGGTTTATAAGAAACTTCATACAACCTTATTTGCTTCTTGAATGATCCATCAATCATGCACAATGGTTGTATTGCATGCCTTTGTAAGCTATCTTGATAGAAATGGCAACCTTGAAGAACTTTCTTGAAATCTTTATCATGCATACGTTTGTGAGCTTCTTCCAAGGTATATGGATTCTCATCAATAGCACTTAAGGTAATAATAACATGTTCCATAATAACAATAACAGTTTAAGTTTTTGAACAAAAGATATAATAATAGTGTATTTCCATAAAGAAAGTAGGTAAGGTACAATTACAAAAGGTTTTACATATCATTGAATAAACATTATTGGTTTCAGACCAATTATCTTTAGGCAACCCAAGCTTAACAAAGAAATCATATAGTAAAATTTAAAATGGAAGTGAACTTGGGTTTTAAGAATCTCAAAGGTTCCCATTAACTTAATCATGATAGCTTGTACTTATAATCATAGCATAATGTTTACTCACCTTATGGTTCCTTTGCTCTTAGTACTCGTAGCCTTTGAACCTCTAAAACTCCTCAAGGTCTAATATCATATTTAATTCATTGCTTAGTATTTATTTAATCATCATGCTATCCTATCCCATAACTACCCTATGCACATATAACATTCACATACACTTAGAGTTGCACATAAATGTGCACTCATCACTTGCATATAACATGTTGACTTTAAAAGTCTTGTACACTTAGCCTTTATAGGCTCACATGAACTCACATTATAACTCATACCAATACTTTTCTCAAGTCAAACACAATGTCATGATCTTAATATCAATTTTACTTTAATAATCATCTTAGTACACTTAACACTTCCATACACATCAATTTATCAATAGCCTTTCAAGTGTCATGCTCATCTCTTAAGACCAATTCATTCAATCAATCTCTTCATCAATTCAAGATCATTAATTTATTATTAATTCATCATGAAACCTACCATATTACCCAATCACATTCACATTCTAATCACAACATAAGGTTAAGATACCTTAAGTATACCAAATTGCCTCTACCCTTGTCTAAAGTCATTCCTCCAACCAACATACAATTTAACCATTTATCATTCATTCATACATGTCAACAATCATTAAAATACACTACATAAAAATTATAGACATTGGGATAAAAATACCAACAATGGCTGAATGCACAATCAAAGAGAAAACTTGAATTTTCTTATTTTTCATACTTTCCATCTATTACTGTAATATGTAGAAATATGGTTGAACCAAGATTTTTCATGTAATCAAAACAAAAATCATTTTAGAACATGAATCCCTATGAATCCGCAGCCATAAATGTCCATATGCATGAAAATTTTAGAATTTTATGTTTTAGGATGAAAAACCATGAGTTTTCTTATTTCTAGTACTTTTTAGTCATTGCAGTAATATGTAAACACATGATTTAAACTATTATTTTTCATTCAATCATGAAAAAAATCACTTTAGGATGTAAAACCACACAAATTGGCAGCCATACTTACATATACACATGAAAATTTTCAACTTTTAAGTTCTAGAATGAAAACCATGAATTTTCTTATTTTCTAAAACTTTTCGGTCATTACAGTAATATGCAAAAATATGATTTAATTTGATATTTTTTATCTAAACACATTAAAAAACCATTTAGGACAAGCATGTAAAAATTGTCCCCCTAGTGTATACATGAAAATTTCAATTTTGAGTTGTAGGATTCACCTTTGGAGAAATCGTGTAGAGAGGTTGGTGTTTTCGGAAGAAAAATTAATTTCTCTTTCAAAAATTCACCTAAACTAAATTTAATTAGTAGAAATTAGTAAATACTCAATTCAAAATAATTTTCTCATGATTAGTTTCCTAGAAATCAAATAATAAATTGAAAAGAGAGAAAAACTTACAAATATTGCCAAGAAATCGCAAGGTTTGAAGGTCTTTTGTGAATTTCGGTAGAGAGAATAATTTTGGGAGAATTTTTCTACCCAAATAATGAAAAAAAGAATGGTGGCTACTGAAAACAAGGGCTGGCCGAATTTATGATATAAATAAATAGGATTTTGGGTAATTTCCAAGGTTACCCTTAATGAACTAGGTTATGAGTGTTTTGGTGTAGTAGGCTTTTGGGTATTTAGGCTTTTTTATTTAATTTTGGAGCTGATTAATTCAAAATAAAATATTTTTCTTATTATTTTCATTAAATATCCCCCAAAATATTTATTTAAAACTATTTTAAAAATGCTTATAAAAATTGTTTTATGCACAAAATCGTCTTTTTTTTATGAAAATTCTTTTTATGTAAAATAAATTATTTCATGCTAATGCACTTCATATAAATAATCTATTTCACAATAATAACTCATATTATGCATATTAAAATTAATCTAACATGCCATATACTCATCAATCACATATCGCATAACTTCCTATAACAGCACGTAGTTTGCTTTAATAGTTCTAAGTCAAGCAAATGGTTATGAAAACTCCTAAGGTGGGTGTGGGTTGTTATATTCACTGCCCAACCCATGCCCCCCGGGCCCCCCCCCCCCCCGGCTAAAAAAAAATTTATCCTCGAATTTTCAAATCTAACAATATAACATGCTCTGTTTAACTTCTCCACCACGCTTCTGCTACACCACTCAAACACAATGTCTAACTACAATTAACATATTGAATACGGTAAGGCACATACTCACAATCTATCAAAAATCACACTAATAAACCTTCAGCTTAAGCTACGCTTATGTTAATATCTTGTTCAAACAAATCTTAGAACTAATCCTTAATAATTTTGTATCCCTTAACCTTAAACAAAAGTAATAGAACCTTTAATTTCACCTTCAATCAAATATAATCCCAAGCATTTCTTTTCCTCATATCTCTATTAATATTAACATCTATTAGTACCTTAATCACCACTTCCATTCATTATTTATCACATTAGTCATATAACAATTCAACAAATAATTCCAAATTAATAACTTCAATTGATATTCGATAATTCACTTTCCATATTACTAATTATTACTTAATCTATTATAACCTCAATAGATATTTTCATGTTTAATACCTTGCTAACATTACAATTTCTACACTCCCTTCATTCATCAATTAAAATATATTTAAACTTAACAAACATTCCTATGTATACCATATCCCAAACGAACTTGCATTCTATCAATTTATAATCCCAATAAACTTTTTATAACTATTTTAGACTTACTCTCTTTTTGTATAATATATCATCATGACTTAATTACCTAATACCTCATAATTTTTATATATTTAGCTCGTAATATCATCTCACTTTAGATTTTCCATTTACTTCTTGCTATATTTCATATTCCTAATCATTTAATTTATCCATATTAAAATAATAAACCTTCTAATACCATTGATATTTAATGAAATCTCTATGCAACTTTTATATCTTTCCAACTCTATGCCATTCTAGGTTATCTCAATAAAAAATTCTTCCCGTACTAAAGATCACTACCAAATTTTCTAGTAACCTTAATTGAATATTATTGTATCTAACACCTTAAAACAGTTCTCATCTAAAGGACTCAAACCCCTTTTAGGTATATTCAAAACTATTTAATTTTCAAAACTGCGTAGAATCATTTGTAAGAATCAAAACATTTTCATCCTTGCATGTAATATGCAACCTTAATGAAATGCTTGATGCGGTTCATGATGTATGACTAATAATGTATGATTCTGTAAAGAAAAACTCGATGCATATAAATAGACATATTGGACATAAGTACATAATCAAATCAAATCTAGAACATTTTATCTCAAAATCATTTGAAATTTTGAATTAAATCATTTTACACCCTTATAGACCAAGTCCTCATGGATCCTTAAATTTATAGTTCGTATGGCCTTAACATCTATACTTTATAAAAATTCAAGTCCTTATACGCTGATCGCAGCCTATATACTCAAAGGAATCTCATCACTAAAGAATCTCTACTAGCATCATGCTTATCCTTTTATCATCATTACAAGTTTGAGAATACTTATCCTTTTATGTCTTCCCCCTCTTAAAAGAAATTCATCCTCAAATTTCAATACTTACTCAAATGCTAGGGATGCTTCTGTAGCATCCTTTCCTCTACTTCCTAAGTATACTCATCCATTTCATGATTATGCTAGTAGATCTTAATCATATGTATCTCCTTGATACACAAATTTCTCCCCATCCTTAGCTTGAGATTCTATCAACTTTTCTTTATAGTCAATATAAGCTCCATACCTATATAGCCAATCTATTCCTAAGATCACATCAAATTTTCAGGACATCAATTTCTCTGGAAGTTTCCATCCATAAATGTCTACCTCACAATCCTTAAACATATACTTTACTTCCATCATTACTCCCAAAGGAGTTGATGCTACTAAAGGTTCATGAATTAATTCCTTATTTCTTCCTAAACTCTTAGCAAAACATAGAGATATGAATGAATGTAGCGCCAGAATCAATTAAGCATTGACTAGAATTTTGAATGGGAATGATACCTTCTTCTTTTAAATCACACTAGATTAAAATTCTTCCTTTGACTATACTTGATGTTTACATAAGTGACAAAGAAATCCCTACCTTTCTTATTGTTCTAGTCTATGTGGTAACCTTTAAGCCATAAATTTCTTAATATAATTCACATAATTCATATCATATACTTATGTATATATATAATGTTATGGAGTAGCCTACACATCAAGTTCCAAGGATTCAAGTTCAAAAGGCTTCTAGTCCAATTAGCATGCCTCAAGGACCCATAACAAGGTCTGGGACCAAGAAGCTTCAACAAGCCTTAATCCATCATCTACAAGGCTTGGTGAATTCAAATAGTGTAGGTTTACAAGGCCACCAAAGTGATACGAACCCTAAGTATATTAAACTTGAGACCCAATATCTTTACGCTTGGAAGCAACTCCTTGGAAAGCTAAATCAGATTTTTCCCAAGTTCGTGACCCAATTCCAACCCGTGATAGAGCACCTTGGAATATGATCACCTTTGGATGATGATCTCTGCAACACAATATCAACTTGTGAAAGAGAACCTTGGAATAAATACACACAAAGTAATTAGCTTTGATTGTATGAACTTGATTCAAGCAAGAATAAAAAACAAGAGACAACACTCTTAAGAAAAACTGAATTTTTTTTTATTTATCAAAATCTAACTCCATTTTACATGAATGGTTGAGTTTATATAGAGGCTCAACCCTAAATAGGAATAAAACATAGACTAAGGAATCTTTCCTAAACAAGAATTAAAATTTTCTAGCTAGAAATTGATTCCTAGACAACTAATAATTATAGGTTCAACCATAAATTGGAATAAAACATAGACTAGGGAATCTTTCTTAAATAAGAATTAAAGTTTCCTACTTAGAAATTGATTCCTAGACAACTAATAATTATAAGTTCATCCTAAATTGGAATAAAACATAGACTAGGGAATCTTCCTAAACAAGGATTGAAGTTTCCTAGTTAGGAATTGATTCCTAAACAAGAAATAAATCTAAACTCGTTTTGGGCTTTATACCTAACATAAATAGGCCCAAAACTCACTAATTACATAAGCACACTTAATTTATTTGAACTTGGGCTTATATCATAATGAGAGGGCCCAAAAACATCAAAAACAAACTAAAGGCCAAAGTACATGCCCATGTTTTGCCTTCATCCACTTGAATCATTGTCACCAAACTTTGATTTGAGTCTTGAATCCCCATTTTGATGAATGATTCATTCTTGCATTCTTGAATTGTGGCAAGATCATTCCACAAGCCTTGAATCATCCCATTTAGTGTTTCCTTGAATTTCTTCATTCTTACTCTTGTAATGGGACCATTGGGAAATTGAATAAGATCCTTGCCTTTGTATTCTTTGTTGTTTGCATCATTCCCTCCCTCGCCAAGATGATTCGTCCATGAATCTCCAACACCTACATCAAAAGGAGAAAGATCACTAACATTAAAGTTAGCACTCACATTATACTCACCAGGTAGGTCCAGCTTGTATGCATTGTCATTGATCTTCTCAACTACTTGAAAAGGTCCATCTCCCCTTGGATGAAGCTTTGTCTTCCTTTGAGTTGGAAATCTTTATTTTCTCATATGCACCCAAACCCAATCACCTGGTTCGAATACAACACGCCTCCTTCCCTTATTCACTTGGCTTGCTATTTGTTGATTTTTCTTCTCAATATTCTTGCGCACCTCCTCATGTAGTTTCTTCACCAAATCTGCCTTTCTCTTCCCATCCAAACTACTCCTTTCATTACAAGGTAAAGGCATTAAATCCAAAGGGGTTAGAGGATTAAAACCATAAACAATTTCAAAAGGTGAGAAACCGGTAGTAGAATGCACAACTCTATTATAAGCAAACTCAACAAATGGAATGCATTCTTCCCAATTCTTTAAGTTATTTTGGACAATAGCACTCAACAAAGTTCCCAAAGTCCTATTAACAACTTTAGTTTGGCCATCAGTTTGTGGATGACAAGTAGGGGTGTGCACAAGATGCGGGAATCCCGAACCGAATTGATTATCCAAACTGAAAATAACCATATATTAAAAATATCTGACTACCCAAAAAAGACCCGAACTGTACCGAACCAAAATTAGTATTATGGTACGGGGCCGGATATGGAAGCTACCCCGTACCAGATAACCGAACCGAACCGAATCGATTTCAAACCAATATTAAATACCCGATCACCGAACCAATAATAATAATAATAATAATAATAATATAAGTGGGTGACTGGGTCTGGGTGTGGCCGTGTGGCCCTATGGGGCATGTGGCAGGCAACCAGCTAAGAGCCAACCATGCATACTGATACTGTGTAGAGAGAGAGAGCTATGGACAGACACTAGACAAACAAACATAGCAAAGGAAAAAAATTTTTAACCTAATCTTACTGAGCCGCCGCCAGAGAGAGAAAATCTCTCATTCCCTTGAGTATGGATTCTACTGTCTTCCTCTTCCATTGCAGCCTTGCAAGCCAGGAGAGAACTCTATTCTCTTCTCTCTTTTCTCTTCTGATCTTCTCTTTTCTTTCTGAGTTTCTAGTAATCTAGTAACCCTAACCCTAAATTCCATCCTCAATTTGCAGTCAGAGAGAGAAATACTCAGTCATTTGTCACCCTCAGCTTTATCCCTTTCATTCTTCCTCTTTTGTTCTCTCTTCGCTCAACAATCAGCACTCAACATTATAATCCTAATTTCCATTCCAAATACTGTCATTAAAGATTTGAAGGATGAGAAGAAATCGAAGGAAGTTAAGAAAAATCAAGATCTATAAATAGATTTGAAGGGTAATTAAAGGTCAGTGTATTTACTTTGTGAACTTGTGTGATATAGTGACATATGTATGATATGTGTGGTTTCTGTGTGTGCTTCTATGAATATGTGAAAGGATTTTGATTTTAAAATCAGAGCTTTTAATTTTGGGGTTTTCAATTTCTCAAATTAATTAGGGTTTCAAATTTTATAATTACATTTTTAATTTTTCAATTGGGGGTTCTGTCAATTGATCAAAAAATAGGGTTTTCATGTCTTCAATTAGGGATTTACCATTTTGATGATAAATTAGGGTTTTCAATTATTTAATTGAGGGTTTCTGTAATTGATGACAAATTTAGAGTTTTCTATTCATAAATTTAGGATTTTTGCAATTGATCTATTCGTAAATTTAGGGTTTCTGCAATTGATTAAAAAATTAGGGTTTTCTATACTTGAATTAGGAGTTTCTATAATTGATTAAAGAATTAGGAATTTCTATTCTTAAATTGGGGGCTTCTGTAATTGATTAAAAAATTAGGATTGTCTATTATATAAATTAGGGGTTTCTGTAATTGATTACAAAATTAGGATTTGTGTTTTTTAAAATTAGGTATTATGGTTGTAAATTTAATTTTTTAATATAAGTCAAATTTGACCATTATAAATTAATAACAATTTTTCACTTTTCAACGGTAATATTTTCTATCAAAAATATAATGATAGTGCCAGGCTTATTGTTTGTGTATAACTAATAAACATCTCTATCTCTATAAATACTAAAGGAAGCATATTATATTTGCAAACCAAAATATTACATAGCTTCTAAAATCCATATTTGAAATGGAAGCGAGTTCATCAAGGTCTAGGAGGTCGAGTTCTAATAGGGTAGCCAGTTCAATTAATGGGAATACAACTAAGTTTAGAAATCAGTTCTGCCATTGTAGAAGGAAGGCTTTAGTTAAGATTTCTGAGTCTGCATCCAATCCCAGTAAACTATATTTCCATTGTGATAATTGTGGTTTTTTTAAATTTTGGGAGCCAACAATAGATGATTTTGAAATTGTTAACATATATAATAGTATGGGCAACAACAACACTGATATTCTGATTGGTATGATGATGAAGTTAGTTCAAGCACAAGACAGAAACTATCAAGGTCATAGGATTCCTTCATTTTGTTGTTTGTATATTATACTATTTCTCATTGTAATTGTGCTATTGTTGTTGAGTATTAAAGTATTTATGACTATGTAAGTGTGTAGTATTTTTTGTAATTACTTAACTATTTTATTTAGTTAATTGGCTTCTTGTATATCTATTATATTATTAGTTATGTACTTGAACTTTCTATAATGAAATGTACTTGAACTAATGATATGAGTTTTTTACTTTCAAATTTATGTCTATAATTTGTAATGTTTATGATTAATTTAATACTGATGTGATGTATAATATTAATATGTATGGCTGTAATTAATAACTTAATATTTGTTGATAGGAAATGGTGAAGCAACAAAGAGGTAGGGGAGGTAATGGTACTGGCATAGGTAGCAGGGGTAGAGGGATTGCAGGAAAGCAAGTACAGGCTGCAGTGCCAACTACAACAGTTGATTCAATTTCTTCTCCAGCTAACATTCCTACATCTGCATGTGAAGTAACTGGGTTTGTTAATGAAAATGAAATGCAAACAGAAGGTAATCTTCTCGAGTCTATAACTCATACACATAGTAATAAGAGGGCTAGATCAAGTGTGTGGTTACACTTTGAGAAACTATATGATAGTGAGGGTAATGAAATTGGTAGGACATAATGTGTGTGGTGTGGGAGGGACTACCAAGGTAAAAGTGAGCAAGGAACCTCTGGTCTTTGGAAACACCTTAGGGAAACATGTAAAAAGTTTCCAGATAAGAAAGGGTTAGTTGAGGCACATAGAAGTGGCAAGGATAAAAGTCAGAGTACACTGACTTTTAACAAGGGGAATTCTAGGGAAAACAAACTGGCTTGTTGGAAATTTGACCAACAAGCTAGTAGGGATGCATTAGTTAGAATGATTATAAAAGATGAGTTAGCTTTTAAGTTTGTTGAGAGGGAAGGGTTTAGGGAATTTCTGGATACAGTCTGTCCAGAATTTGTCATTCCATCTAGATATACCATTACTAGGGACTATTTTAAACTTTTTGTGAATGAAAAGAAAAAATTGAAATCATTCATTGCTAATAACTATCAAAGGGTGTCTTTGACAACAGATACTTGGACAAGTATTCAAAACTTGTCTTATCTGTGTTTGACAGCCCATTTCATTGACAATGAATGGAATTTACAAAAAAAAATTTTAAATTTTTGTGTAATTAAAACTCATAAGGGTATAAACATAGGGAATGCAATGGATTTTTGCGTGGAGGAGTGGGGTTTAAGTAAGGTGATGTGCATTACAATTGATAATGCATCATCAAATGACACTGCTGTCCAGCAATTAAAAAAGAAATTAGTCAAAAAGGATGCATTTGTTTTGGGTGGGGAGGCATTCCATATGAGATGTTGTGCCCATATCCTTCAATTAATTGTGAAGGATGGTCTAGAGTATGTGGGAAAGGCAATTGGGAGGATTAGAGCTGTAGTTAAATACATTAGGAGTAGTCCAGCTAGAGCAGATTTGTTTAAAATGTGTTGTGAGAGAGCTGCAATTACAAGTAAAGCATCTTTAGCTTTAGATTGTCCAACTAGGTGGAATTCCACATATCATATGTTAGAATCTACAATAGTATATAAAACTGCATTTGAGAAGATGGAGGATTTAGATCCAAAATTTATAATAGAGTTTGGGGAAGAGGTGCCAAATGATGTGGATTGGGATAGTGCTAAAAGAATTATTAGATTTTTGAAAAAAATTTATGATGTTAGAGTTAAGATTTCTAGCTCTTTGTATTCTACATCCAGTTTGTATTTTCCTAAAATAATAAAGATTCTTAGAGAGCTGCAATTATGCGAGGGGTCTACAGATTCTTCCCTTTCCATTATGAGTAGGCACATGAAAGTTAAGTTTGATAAATATTGGGGTAGTCTTGATAAGATGAATGTATTATTATTTATGGCAGTTGTACTAGATCCTAGGTACAAGATTAATTACCTTAGGGTTAAGTACAATGGGTATTATGGTGAGGTTGAGGCTATAAATTTGTGTATAAGAGTGAAAAAGGCTCTCAATGATATGATGGAAGAGTACAAAGTAGTCAATGCTGAAATTGGATATAGCCAGGTACCAAATGTACCATCCTGTCATACTGAGAATCAGCTTGGTGATGTGGAAGATGAGATAAATGAGTATTTCATTGAGAAAGAGAAAGAGAGTAATCTCAGTGTGCAATCTGAGTTAGATATCTATTTAGAGGAGAGAGATGAGAAATTTGTGCTGGATTTCAATTTGCTGGGATGGTGGAAGATAAATTCAGTGAGATTTCCCATATTAAGCAAAGTTGCAAGAGATGTTTTGGCCATTTAATGTTCAACAGTGGCAAGCGAATCTGCCTTCAACACTAGTGGAAGAACACTAGATCAATTCAGGAGTTCTGTAACTCCTGCAACTGCTGAAGTCTTGATTTGCTGCCAAGACTGGTTAAGGACCACTTCTCATCCCATTCAACTTGAAGAGAGACTGGCAGAACTTGAGAACTTTGAGAATGGTATCTTTTCAGTTTCAATTTACATTTTCTTTTTCATTTCAGTTTCAGTTTATATTGTCAATTTTAATTTAGCTCTGTTAATTTCACTTGCAGGTGTATTAAAAGAGCCTGAAATTGTTGAGAATGTGGTTCCTAGGACTTTGGTGGATTGTTGAACAATTAAGGTCAATGATTTTGAATTTAATTCTATATTTTTGGATTTTGTTCTTTGCAGTTGCTGCTTGTGTGTTATATTTATACTGTTAGTTTCTTTCTTCTTGCAGACTTCTCTAAGATATACTTGGATTTTTAGGGAGTTTTCTTATGAATTCATTTCTCTTTTTATTTTAAACTTGGAAATCTATTAATTTTACTACTTGGTGACAGTTGTGGTTGCTTATTGAGTTATTGTACATTGATTTTTTTTTATCTGAATATGCAGAATTGAAGTGCATATGGCATCCTATTTTTTCTCCTTTCTTGTTGCTGCATACTCTGCAATCTCCACATGTTTTCCTTGTTGGTTGTTGCTGCTCCAAAATGCCTCTACTACTGCTATTCTGCTGCTACTGCTATCCTGTTGCTACTGCTAGCCTGCTACTGATATCCTGCTATTATTGCTACATTGCTTCTCTACTGTTGTTGTCCTGCTGTGCTGTTATTGATAAATTGCTTCTCAGCTACTGCTAACATGCTCTATTCATGAACAATTTCAAATTTGAAAGTTATTTGTTGATGTTATATTTGCTATAATCTGTTATGTTTGCTTGAATTCTGTAATATTTGGTACAATTTGTTATGAGTTGCTTGAGAAGTATTACAACTTACAAGTATTGGAATATTTTCAAATTAATATTACTTGAAATATTTCATGAAATGTAATTGAGTTTGTCTGTGCAATTTGCTACAAAGAAAAAAAAAACTGATAAGCATAAACATTTACACAAAATACCCAAAATTCCCAATCCCCCCGACTTGTTTTCCCCGAACCATTAGAACCAAATAGCTGAACTGTCCCAAACTGAGAAATCGGTTCAATTCGGTTCGGGACTTTCTTTATAATAATTTGGTACCGGTTCTTTAATATTATAATAACCGAAGTTTCGGTTTGGTTCGGGTATTTTCAAATCTCCGTCTTTACCCGAACCGTGCACACCCCTAATGACAAGTAGTAGAAAACAACAATTTGATTCCAATTTTACTCCACAAAACTTTCCAAAAATGACTTAGAAACTTAACATCCCTATCACTAACAATAGTTTTAGGAATGCCATGCAAACGTACCACTTCCCTAAAGAATAAATTAGCAATGTTGGTGGCATCATCAGTTTTATTACAAGGAATGAAATGTGACATTTTGGAAAACCTATCAACCACCACAAAGATAGAATCTTTCCCTTTTTTTGATCTAGGCAATCCTAAAATAAAATCCATGGAAATATCAGTCCAAGTGCTACTAGAAACAGGTAAAGGAGTGTACAAACCTTGATTCAAAACTTTAGATTTAGCTTGCTTGCACACAACACATCTATCACAAATTCTATGTACATCCCTTTTCATTTTAGGCCAATAGAAGTGTTCATGTAAAGTATCTAAAGTTTTAGTGATGCCAAAATGTCCCATTAACCCTCCCCCATGTGCCTCCTTAACAAGCAATTCTCTCATAGAACAAATAGGTATGCAAAGTCTATTTTCTTTAAACAAAAACCCATCCATTCTATAGAATTTACCAAATGCAACTTTCTCACTTGCTTTGAAAATGCTAGAAAAATCAGAATCATCAACATACAGAGATTTAATATTTTAAAACCCAAGCATTCTTGCATCCAAAGCATTAAGTAAAGCATACCTTCTTGACAGTGTATCAGCCACAAATGTTCTCCTTACCTTGCTTGTATTTGATCACATATGGAAAGGTCTCAATGAACTCAACCCATTTGGCATGCCTTTTGCTCAACTTACCTTGCCCCTTTAGGAATTTCAAGGATTGATGGTCAGTGTGAATTACAAACTCCTTAGGCCAAAGGTAGTGTTGCCAAGTCTCCAAAGCTCTAACCAAAGCATAGAGCTCCTTGTCATAAATGGGGTATTTCAATGAGGCACCATGTAGCTTTTCACTAAAATAGGCAATTGGGCTTTTTCCTTGCATAAGGATAGCCCCAATACCTACACCTGATGCATCACACTCAATCTCAAAAATATCATTAAAGTTAGGCAAAGCAAGAATGGGTGCCTTACATAGCTTATCTTTCAATGAATTAAATGCATCTTCTTGTTCTTTTCCCCACTTAAAAACACAATTCTTTTTAATTACCTCTATTAGAGGTGCAGCTACGGTGCTAAAATCTTTTACAAAACGTCTATAAAAACTAGCCAAACCATGAAAACTTCTTACCTCACTTACTGATGTTGGAATAGGCCAATTTTTTATAGCACTTACCTTTTCTTCATCAACTTCAACAACTTGAGCACTAACCACAAATCCTAAAAACACAATCCTATCTAAACAAAAAGAACACTTTTTAAGGTTAGCAAACAATTTTTCATTTCTCAACACATCAAGCACACACCTTAAATGTTCTAAGTGTTTATCTATGCTTTTAGAATAGACAAGAATATCATCAAAATATACAACAACAAACTTACCAATAAAATTTCTCAAAACATGGTTCATAAGTCTCATGAAAGTACTAGGTGCATTAGTTAAGCCAAAAGGCATAACTAACCATTCATACAAACCATATTTTGTTTTAAAGGCAGTTTTCCATTCATCACCTTCCTTCATTCTAATTTGGTGATATCCACTTTTCAAATCAATTTTACTAAAGATAGCAGAACCATGCAACTCATCAAGCATATCATCTAACCTAGGAATAGGATGGCGATACTTTACCATAATGTTATTAATTGCACGATAATCAACACACATACGCCAAGAACCATCTTTCTTAGGTACTAGCAAAAGAGGCACAGCACATGGACTCATACTTTCTCTAACATGTCCTTTAGCTAACAACTCCATAACTTGCCTTTGAAGCTCCTTTGTTTCATTGGGGTTACTTCTATAGGTTGGTCTATTTGGAATCGAGGCACCAGGAATAAAATCGATTTAATGCTCAATACCCCTAATGGGTGGCAATCCATTGGGTATCTCTTCAGGAAAGACATCCTCAAATTCCTGTAAAAGAGAAACAAAAACACTAGGCAAAGAAACATTAAGGTCATTAGTGTTAAAATAAAGCTCCTTGTACATGAGTACAAGTATACTTTTCTTTGAAAACCAAGCTTTCCTAACATCACTTCCCTTTGCATAAAAGTTCACAAGTTTCTTTTTACTTTCAACAATTTCTTTTCCCTCATTTTTCTCACTCAAGCTCACTTTCTTTCCTTTTTTGAGATTTTTGCCACTTTTTTCTTTTGCACTCTCTCTTTCTTTTGGTCCATCATTTACACTCTTTTTCTCACTCTTGTCTTCTCTCTCCTTTTGAATTCTTTTTAGCTCATTCTCATAGATTTCTCTAGGTGAAAGTGGTGCAAGAGTTATCTTTCTTCCATCTTTCTCAAAAGTGTAGTGATTGGTGCAGCCATTATGCATCACCCTTCTATCAAATTGCCAAGGGCGTCCTAACAATAGATGACCTGCTTGCATAGGCACAACATCAAATAAAATCTCATCATTATACCTGCTTATCTTGAAAGCTACTAGAACTTGCCTTGTCACCTTAATTTCCCCACAATCATTAAGCCATTTTAGTTTATAAGGGTGAGGATGCTTAGTAGTAGGTAACCCTAGTTTCTCAACTAAAGTAGTGCTTGCTACATTGGTTACACTTCCCCCATCTATGATTACATCACAAACTCTATCTTTTACAAGACATCTAGTTTGAAACAGATTTTCCCTTTGTTGCACATTAAAATCATGTTGGATTTGGATGTTCAACGATCTCCTTGTGACAAGAGACCTCCCACATTTGGCTATTTCCGGTTGGTTGTCATCCTCTTCGTCACTTGCATCTTTAAGAGGTGGTGTTCTTTCTTCTTCAACTTCTTCTTCACTAGCCAAATAGTACTCCCCATCAACCATGATCATTGTTCTTTTATTTGGACAATCCTTCTTGTAGTGACCTACACCTTGACATTTAAAGTATATAATATTTCCAGAACTAGAAGGTGTAGCTTTACCTTTGTCCTTGCTTGGGATGGGTGTCTTTGGAGCTTCCTTGGAATCGGCTCTAGGCTTGGATGAAAAAACCTTGTCATCTTTTCTCCAATTTGATTTGAATGTTGCATTGTAAGAGGTAGATAGCCGATTGGTACTCCTCTTCTTCAACTGCTTCTCAACCTTCAAAGCAAGATGAAGCAAATCTTCAAGCTCCATGTATGGTTGCAGCTCAACCACATTTGCAATCTCCTTATTCAACCCATTGAGGAAACTTGCCATTGTAGCCTCATTATCTTCTTCCACATTTGCTCAAATCATGGCTACCTCCATCTCTTTGTAGTATTCCTCAACATTTTTGGACCCTTGAGATAGGTTTTGAAGATGATTGTACAGCTCCCTATAGTAGTGGCTTGGTACAAATCTCCTTCTCATGATTGCCTTTAAGTCCCTCCATTCTTCTATAGGTCTTTCTCTATTTCTTCTCCTCTTTTGCTTGGTATCATCCCACCAAGTAATGGCATATCTATCAAATATAGCCACAGCAAGCTTCAACTTCTTGGATTCGGTGTAGTTATGACAATCGAACACCAACTCAATCTTCTTTTCCCAATCCAAGTATGCTTCAGGATCTATTCTTCCATGAAATGTTGGAATTTTCAGTTTTATTCCACCATTGTTGTTATCTTGTCTAGCTCTTGGCCTTACTTCTTCTTCCTCCTCATTATCACCAAGGGACTCGATTTCATCCTCATCTTCATTCCAAACTCTTCTTTGGATTCACCTAGCTTGCCTAGGAGCATTGGGTGGCTGTCCCCTTGTAACTGAAACTTCTAATCTTTCTATCCTTTCATTGCTTCTTCGCTCCATTTGATCCAATCTATCATTTGTCCTTCTCTCCATAGCTTGGAGTAAGTCATGCAAGGCCTGAAATTTATCTAGTTCCCCATATGGATTCCCTTGGGTTCCACTCATCTTGAAGCTGCAAAGCAAAGTTAGTAAAGTAGAGAATAGTTTCCTCACTTCACTCACTCACGTGTTTCACTCAAGTAGTTTTGACACTCCAGTTCACTCGTGTTTAGTTTTTACGCGCAATTAATGGCTTTTCTCTAAATGTGCTCACACTTAGCCTTTTTCCACTCAATCTCTTGCTAAGATTAGTTGCAAAAATCAAATTAATATGATTTTTACTAAACTACAATGTGAATGAAATCCAAAGTTTAAAGACTCAATGAAACAAGAACTAGAAATCCTAATAGAACTAGGAAAACAATATAGAAATCCTGATGGGATTAGGAAACCTAATGAGACATGAATAAAGATTGAAAATAATTAAATACAAAAAGAAAAACCAAAACAAATAAGGAAATAAGAAATCAGAATGAAAAAAAGGATTAGAAAAGTCAAACCAAAATTTGGAAAGGAGTAGGAAAACAATCTTAGCTTGTTTTGGAAGGATGCTTAGACTTTAGTCAAACTCCTTGTAGAATGCTGAAATCTTTGATTCTCCTTGTATATTCTTGAAAAATCAGCTTCTTTTCTTGTCTTTTTCACTCTAGGAACTAAATAACTTCTATAGATACTCCAAAAAGTCAAATTTCAACACTTTTTGCTTCTTCTTTCTTTTTGGACGAATTTTCCTTCTTCTTTTTTTTTTTTATTTTTTTTGCTTTTTTTTTAAATTCTGATTTTCTTTACTCTTCTTCTTCTTCTTTTTTTTTTTTTTTAAATTCAATTGCAGAAAGTAATTTTAAGGACAAATACTGAAGATTAACAAGATAAATTGAAGATCAAGTACAAAAATCCAAACCGAATTAAAGTTGACAATTTAGGAGCTGATTCCTTCCTTCCTAACTTCTTGAATTTGAATGATTGTAATAGGTATGACCTGCCAACATTTGATTTTTGATGAAACACAAAGAATAGAAATGGGACAAAGATAATACGAGAAGGTAGGAAACAAAGAGACAAACTAAAGAAGATGATAACAAGACATTAATAAAGGTAGATGATTTTAGGATTTTTTTTTTTGAATTTTTGACCTAAAACAATAGCAAATAAAATTAACAAAGTGAAAACAAAGTAATTTAATGAAAAGGAAAATAGATAGAAAAAAAAAGAAACAAAAAAAAATGGAAAATACAAACGAAACGAAAAGATATAACCTGATTTAGAGCCTAAGCTCTGATACCAAACTGAAACAAACCCCAAGTATATTAAACTTGAGATCCAATATCTTTACGCTTGGAAGCAACTCCTTGGAAAGCTAAATCAGATTTTTCCCAAGTCTGTGACCCAATTCCAACCCGTGATAGAGCACCTTGGAATATGATCACCTTTGGATGATGATCTCCACAACACAATATCAACTTGTGAAAGAGAACTTTGGAATAAATACGCACAAAGTAATTAGCTTTGATTGTATGAACTTGATTCAAGCAAGAATAAAAAACAAGAGATAACACTCTTAAGAAAACTGAATTTTTTTTTTATTTATCAAAATCTAACTCTATTTTACATGAATGGTTGAGTTTATATAGAGGCTCAACCCTAAATGGGAATAAAACATAGACTAAGGAATCTTTCCTAAATAAGAATTAAAATTTTCTAGCTAGAAATTGATTCCTAGACAACTAATAATTATAGGTTCAACCCTAAATTGGAATAAAACATAGACTAGGGAATCTTTCTTAAATAAGAATTAAAGTTTCCTACTTAGAAATTGATTCCTAGACAACTAATAATTATAAGTTCATCCTAAATTGGAATAAAACATAGACTAGGGAATCTTCCTAAATAAGGATTGAAGTTTCCTAGTTAGGAATTGATTCCTAAACAAGAAATAAATCTAAACTCGTTTTGGGCTTCATACCTAACATAAATAGGCCTAAAACTCACTAATTACATAAGAACACTTAATTTATTTGAACTTGGGCTTATATCATAATGAGAGGGCCCAAAAACATCAAAAACAAACTAAAGGCCTAAGTACATGTCCATGTTTTGCCTTCATCCACTTGAATCATTGTCACCAAACTTTGATTTGAGTCTTGAATCCCCATTTTGATGAATGATTCATTCTTGCATTGTTGAATTATGGCAAGATCATTCCACAAGCCTTGAATCATCCCATTTAGTGTTTCCTTGAATTTCTTCATTCTTGCTCTTGTAATGGGACCATTGGGAAGTTGAATCGGATCCTTGCCTTTGTATGCTTTGCTGTTTGCATCACAAAGTTTTAGGCTTAGTTTAGATCAAGCCCAATACAATTTAAGCCAAGTCAATGTTACTAATGGGCTTAGTTAAGAATGCTAATGGGTTTCCTAAAAGGGTTAGCCATTCATCATTTAGAATCGAATAATTTTATTTAGTTTATTATTATTTGGGTTGTCCATGTTAAGTAATAAGCCAAAATTCAGTTTATTAAAGTTTTTAGGTAAAGTTAAGTTTAAATTATCTTTAATGCACACCATTAAAGGTAATGATGACCTTTAATTGTTAGGTATTGATGATTCTAAGCTCAAAGTTCAGATGTTAAGTTTTAATTGTCTTTAATTGTTAGGTATTGATTACCTTTTATTATTAGGAATTGATGATAAGTATTAATGGTCTTAAATTGTTGTCTTTTGGCTTTTCCTATTCTTGGAGGGATGTTCCAAGATTAAAATGGGCAGATTTTTGTAATGAAAATATTAGATTTGAATTGTTAATAATAAAAACAAACCTAAAAGCTATTTTGCTTTTGTCTTTATGTTCTTGTGTAGAATACATGCTTAAGGAACATTCAAGTAGATTGATTATCTCCTGCTTATGGAGTGTTTCGAATCTGGAATTCAAAAATGAGTTTTCTTTGTTCTAGAACTTTGATCATCTTTCTAAGCAATATGATTTTCTAGCCTTTCTTAGGGGTTGAGACTAAATTGGCTATTGGGGTTTTCAAGTTAACGTTGTGGGGGTCCGTAATAATCAAAGGGGTTTTCAGGCTTATTCTTGGAGGTTCTGTATCATTTGGTATTAGAGCCTGGGCTTTAGATCAGGTTTTATCCTAGTTCAAATTCATGTTCTTTAACTCTAAATTTCTTACCTAATTGTTCTTTTTGTGTTTAATTGTTCTAGTCTTGTTCTCACTTCCTAGACTAAACTCTTTGTTTTGAATTCTGAATTCATCAAATTCATATTCAAATTTGTGTTTTCACTAAAAAAAAAAAAAAAAACAAACAAAACTACATATATATATAGAATTTGAAATTCTTGATTGTTAAAGGGTTCATGTTTCTAATTTGATTTCTTGTGTAATTAAGAATCCTACTCTTATTGGAATCTTTACAATTATTGTTCAATTTAGGATTTTCATTGCAAATTTCAATTCCTTATCCAAAACATCCTTCAAATTTTGAAAAAAAAAAAAACTTTCTTGTGCTCTAAGTAATTCTTGTGTTTCTTTTATATTTCTTTTGCATTTATTTGAGTTTTCTTGATTTATTGCTTCTTGATTGTTAAATTTTCTTGTTGATCGAATTGCATCAAACTTGGTTTTGAAAATTTCAGTTTTGGAATTCTACACATTGCAAGCTATTTGAATTTTTTTTTAAATGTGATACACCTAAGAACATAAAAGAATTAGCTAAAGTAGTAAGAGGAATACCTTGAGTGAATTCATTATTTGAGTTATACACAAGTGACTAACCCCATCTTTGGAGTGCAAACACGTGAGGAGTGCTTGTGAAGTTCCTAATTCATATTCTGTTTTTCTTTGTTTTCTAACCTTTCTATTGCAGTCATGTTAATTAAAGGTGATTTGCTAGTCATAAGGCATGCTCTTAGTACTCAATTGAAGGAGGAGTGCCATAAGGAGCAAAGGGACAATTTGTTTCATAAAAGGTGTCATGTTCAAGGCAAAGCTTGTAGTGTGATAATTAATAATGGGAGTTGCACCAATGTAGTGAGTACACTTTTGATTAGTAGGTTGGGACTGCCTACTATACCACACCCACATCCATACAAGCTTCAATGGCTTAATGATTGTGGAGAGGTAAAGCTGAATAGACAGGCCATGATTTCATTTTCAATTGAAAAATATCATGATGAGGTGTTATGTGATGTAGTGCCTTTGCATGTTGGAAAAATATTGCTTGGGAGACCATGGCAATTTGATAGAAGGGCTATACATGATGGGTACCTCAATAGGTATTCATTTACCAAGGATGGTAGAAAGACAATCCTAACACCACTTTCCTCAAAAGAAGTATATGAAGACCAATGTAAATTGGAAAGGATGAGAATGGAGGCTAAAAAGAGAGAACGAAAGAGTGAGAAGAGTGTTTTAGATAGTGAAAATAAGAAGAGTGAACAGCATGAGGGGAAGGAAAAAGGAGTACAGATTCCGCCTAGAGAGAAAAATGTGAGTTTGATAGCAAGGTCAAGTGAGGTTAGGCATGCTTTGTATTCCAAAAGGCCTATGTTTGTACTTTTGTACAAAGGGGCATGTTTTACTACTAATGAGCTTAACACATCTTTGCCAAGTGTGTTTGTTGAACTTTTGTAGGAATTTGAAGATATATTTCCTGAGGAGATGTTAAGTGATTTACCACCAATTAGAGGCATAGAACACCAAATTGACTTCATTCATGGGGCTGCCATACCCAATAGGCCAGCATATAGAATAAATCCAAGTGAGGACAAAGAGATCCAAAGACAAGTAGAGGAGTTGCTATCCAAGGATATGTGAATGAAAGTCTAAGTCCTTGCTCGATTCCTGATGGAACATGGCAGATGTGTATAGATTGTAGAGCCATCAATCAAAACACTGTGATGCTTTGGATTTGAGGACGAATCCTTTTAAGGAAAGGGGGAATGTTATGGAGCAGCCTACACATCAAGTTCGAAGGATTCAAGTTCAAAAGGCTTATAGTCTAATTAACATGCCTCAAGGACCCATAACAAGGTCTAGGTCTAAGAAGCTTCAACAAGCCTTAATCCATCATCTACAAGGCTTAGTGAATTCAAATAGTGTAGGTTTATAAGGCCACCAAAGTTTTAGGCTTAGTTCATATCAAGCCCAATACAATTTAAGCCAAGTCAATGTTACTAATGGGCTTAGTTAAGAATGTTAATGGGTTTCTGATACGAACTCCAATTATATTAAACTTGAGACCCAATTATCTTTATGCTTGGAAGCAACTCCTTGGAAAGCTAAATCAGGTTTTCCCCTAGTCTATGACGTAAATCCAACCTATGATAGAGTACCTTGGAATATAATCACCTTTGATGATGATCTCTGCGACACAATACCGAACTCATCGAAGAAAACCTTGGAATAAATATACACAAAGTAATTAGCTTTGATTGTATGAACTTGATTCAAGCAAGAATCAAAACCAAGAGATCATACTCTTAAGAAAACTGAATTTTTATTGATCATAACATTAACTTATTTTTACATGAATGGTTGAGTTTATATAGAGGCTCAACCCTAAATTAGAATCAACTATGGAAAAGGAAATCTTCCTAAACAAGAATTGAAGATTCCTAATTAGAAAGTAATTCCTAAATAATAACTAAGCTATAACTGAATTCTAAAACAAGTTAGGAATCCTTCCTATACAAGAGAAGCTATTTCCTAACTAGAAACTAAAATCTAGTTAATTAAACTATAAAATTCGGATGGGCCTTTGACCTAATATAAAATAGGTCCAAAACTAATTAAAACATGAAAATAAAGTAGTTTAAACAACTCTTGGGCTGTATACATAACATAGGCAACCCAAACACTAAATAAAACATGATAAATTGAATTTGAAAAGCCCAAATATGAAGGGTCCAATTTGAATGAGGAATGGTGGCCTAGTAAACACTTGAATAGATTAGGCCCAAGCAAATTAGAATGTAATTTTGCCTCTTCATCTTGACATTGGGCTTGAATAGATTGATTAAGCCCTTTAAGCTTCCTTGAATACAATTGGATCCATATGCAAAGCTCATGATCCAAATATCCTTGATTGATTTATAGGAAACTTCATATAATCTCATATTCTTCTTGGATGATTCACCAATCATATACAATGGTTGGATTGTTGGATTGCATATCTTTGTAGGCTATATTGATAGAAATGACAACTTTGAAGAACCTTCTTAAAATCTTTATCATGCATGTATTTGTGAGCTTCTTGCAAGGTATATAGATTCTCATTAGTTTCCTAAAAGGGTTAGCTGTTCATCATTTAGAATCAAATAATTTTATTTAGTTTATTATTATTTGGGTTGTCCATGTTAAGTATTAAGCCAAAATTCAGTTTATTAAAGTTTTTAGGTAAAGTTAAGTTTAAATTATCTTTAATGCACACCATTAAAGGTAATGATGACCTTTAATTGTTAGGTATTGATGATTCTAAGCTCAAAGGTCAGATGTTAAGTTTTAATTGTCTTTACTTGTTAGGTATTGATTACCTTTTATTATTAGGAATTGATTATAAGTATTAATGGTCTTAAATTGTTGTCTTTTGGCTTTTCCTATTCTTGGAGGGATGTTCCAAGATTAAAATGGGCAGATTTTTGTAATGAAAAGACTAGATTTGAATTGTTAATGATAAAAGCAAACCTAAAAGCTATTTTGCTTTTGTCTTTGTGTTCTTGTGTAGAATACATGCTTAAGGAACATTCAAGTAGATTGATCATCTTCTTGTGGAGTGTTTTGAATCTGGAATTCAGAAACAAGTTTTCTTTGTTCTAGATCATTGATCATCTTTCTAAGCAATCTAATTTTCTAGCCTTTCTTAGGGGTTGAGACTAAATTGGCTATTGGGGTTTTCAAGTTAATGTTGTGGGGTCTGTAATAATCAAAGGGGTTCTCAGGCTTATTCTTGGAGGTTTCGTATCATATAATGTAATTGATTTATTTCATTCTCATACTGGTCATTACAAAAAGTCATTTCTCTTCTTATGGCCTCAATCACAATTATCCTTTAATAGTTCCATATAATTCACATATCAAACCATTATCACTTGTAAGCATCCCATACTACATAACATCATACATATCAATCCCTACTCTTAGTGGGATCAAGACTTAGTCAACTTCTCCTTCTAATCCACTTAACCCCACTATCAAATTATCCTACTTACCATGCATTTAACATTAGTACCCATCATATAATATCACATTAAAGGACATATATCAGCTAGCATATATCACATAGCATGTATCAAGTATCCTAATCATGTAACACATAACTTATAGCATAATGAGCTCTTCTATCATCTAAAGTCAATCATCTCATAGGCATTAAAAGAATCAATCCGTACTAAGTCACCAAGCAATCAAATAATATTATTTGTATCATATAAGTCCTATGCCCCTAGGCTAATTGTTACCATATACTAGAGGGAGTCTTAATTATGTCTCTTATTATTGGCTCCTTACCCTTGAGGTTGCGGTGGTCCAGGTGGTAGAGGCACCGACGTTGCATTTCCCGAATTTCCCTTTTGTGGGTAGTCTTTGCAGAAGTGGCCCATCTGACCACATCTGAGACATGCACTAGAGGCTTTCTAGCAAACTCCAAAATGTTTCTTGCCATAATGGACACAGGCATGAAGCTGCTTTGATTAACCATTATTCCTTCTAAGTGTTAAAGTTGTAAGTGAAGATTCCTTTCCTAGACCTCCTCCGTCCCCTCTATGTTGGCCTCTGTACCATTGCTCTTATGCCTATTCTTCTATTCACGTTTGGCATGCTCAGCTCTCTTGGCCTTATGCCTCTTCTTTATGTCCTTTCTCAAAGCATACACTAGGGACCTAAGACATTGATTTTCTTCCATTAATTCTGAACAGTCTCTTTCAAACCTTTGCATCTTACTCTGAATCCATTTATAACCTAGACACTCCATAGGATCCTCCTCGTCAAGAGTCTTTTCTCTCTTCAGGTGGATCACAGGTATGGCTTTCTCGAACATGCTCCATGTCCTCTTGCAGGCCACACGCGGTGCTCTAGGTTGCAATCCTCAAGTAGGGATAATCTTCTTGGTCATTTGATAAAGGAATCGTAAGGCACACAAACAATAACAAGGAGTACTATAGCTTATTAGGATTTTGCGAAACTATACTAATGATGGACTGCAAATGACATGATGAGAAAATTCCTATGCTCTAGGATTATACTTAATTAACCCAATAAATAGACAAGTCTAAACTATACTTAAACTACAACTCTGATACCATCTTTGTCACATCCCAAATTTTAGAGATATGATGATCCTAGAACATGGGGAGACAAAAGGTCACCCACACCTGTAGAACCCACTTATACTTATACCAATCATGCCTATGATCGTACCACCCCATACATTAATTTAAATATTGAATAATATAGGAAACCTCAATATGTGGAAGAATAATTTAATAAAATACTTTGAAAACATCTTATGAGAAAATAACATTTAAAGTCTTAAAATAATTCATTAATGATTAATATCCCAAAATAAACTCCCAAAGTGTCTACGCGTAACTGTTCATAGCATAGTATAATTAAAGACTAGGACAAGGAATCCTTCAAGCGAAGTAGAATGCTTAAGCCATCACCTTGCCTTCTCATATTGCTCACCTGGTATCACACAAGAGAAAGGGGTGAGATAGATGATCTCAATGAGTAAACAATTATAGCATAAATGATATCATATATCCCATTTTTAAAGAAAATCCATTTCGTATAACACATAGTTCATGATTTACAAATCATGGTTTCACAGTTTCAATTTAGTAAGATTTCACTTTAGCAAGTTCACATAAATCACACTTACAACACTTATTACCCAATAAGAGTAAATGACTATACTAGCTCATTTACTCAAGGGAAAGGTGGCCTCATACCAAATTCCAACTCCCAACCCAATAACTTATAAAGTCGTGAAACTGATAAGGCTCCATTGTAAGAATTGCCCCTTCAGCTAAGGTGGATACATAACCCCTGTCCATCGGGTTACGACCATGTGCATAGGTTTCGATGATTACCCGCATTGGCATGAGAATTTCTGCATAAAGAGTTAGAGGTATCATAGCTAGAGCTAATGGTATTCACATATAACAATAGCACTTAAGGCAACAATAACATGTTCCACAATAACGATAGCAGTTTAACTTTTTGAACAAAAGATACAATAATAGTGTAGTTCTAAAAAGAAAGTAGGTAAGGTACAATTACAAAAGGTTTTACATATCATTGAATAAACATTATTGGTTTTGGACCAATTGTCCTTTGGCAACCCAAGCTTAACAAAGAAATCACATAATCAAATTTAAAATGAAAGTGAACTTGGGTTTCAAGAATCTCAAAGGTTCCTATTAACTTAATCATGATAGCTTGTACTTATAACAATAGCATAATGTTTACTCACCTTGTGGTTCCTTCGCTCCTAGTACTGGTAACCCTTAGACCTCTAAAACTCCTCAAAGTCTAACATCATATTTAATTCAATTCTTAGTATTTATTTAATCATCATGCTATCCTATCCCATAACTAACCCATGGATATATAACATTCACATACACTTAGACACATAAATGTGCACTCATTACTTACACATAACATATTGGCTTTAAAAGTCTTGCACACTTAGCCTTTACAAGCTCATATGAAATCATATTATAACTCATACCAATACTTTTCTCTAGTCAAACACAATGTCATGATCTTAATATCAATTCACTTTAACAATCATCTTAGTACACTTAACACTTCCATCAATTCAAGATCATTAATTCATTATTAATTCATCATGAAACCTATTTCCATATTACCTAATCCCATTTATATTCTAATGTTAAGATACCTTAAGTATACTAAATTGCATCTAGCCTTATCTAGAGTCATTCCTTCAACGAACATGCAATTTAATCATTTATTATTCATTCATACATGTCAATAATCATTAAAATACACTACATAAAAATTATAGACATTAGGATAAAGATCCCAACAATGGCCGAATGCACTATCAAAGAGAAAACCTGAATTTCCTTATTTTTCTACTTTCCATCTATTACTGTAATATACAGAAATATGGTTTGAACCAAGATTTTTCATGTAATCAAAACAAAAATCATTTTAGAACATGAATCCCTATGAATCCGCAGCCATAGAAGTCCATATGTATGAAAATTTTCTAACTTTATGTTTTAGGATGACAAGCCATAAGTTTTCTTATTTTTGGTACTTTCCAGTCATTACAGTACTATGTAAACATGTGATTTAAACCATTATTTTTCATTTAATCATGACAAAAATTACTTTAGGATGCAAAACTACACAAATCGGCAGCCATACTTGCATATACACATTAAATTTTCTAACTTTTAAGTTATAGGATGGAAACCATAAATTTCCTTGTTTTCTAAAACTTTTTGGTCATTACAATAATATTCAAAAATATGATTTAATAAGATATTTTTCATTTAAACACATTGAAAATCCATTTAGGATACAAGAATGTAAAAATCGGCCCCCCTTGTAATGTTTATGCATGAAAATTTCAATTTTGAGTTGTAGGATTCACCTTTGGAGAAATCGCGTAGAGAGGTTGGTATTTTCGGTGGAGAAATTAATTTCTCTTTCAAAAATTCACCTAAACTAAATTAAATCAATAAAAATCAGTAAATACTTAGTTCAAAATAATTTTCTCATGATTAGTTTCCTAGAAATCAAATAATAAATTGAAAAGAGAGAAAAACTTACAAATACTATCAGGAAATCGCAAGGTTTGAAGGTATTTTGTGAATTTCGGTAGAGAGAATAATTTTGAGAGAATTTTTCTGCCAAAATATGGAAAAAGAATGATGACTACTGAAAAACAAGGGCTGGCTGAATTTTTGATATAAATAATTAAGGTTTTGGGCAATTTCCAAGATTACCCTTAATGAACTAGGTTAGGAGTGTTTTAGTATAGTGGGTTTTTGGGTATTTGGGCTTTTTATTTAATTTTGGGGCTGATTAATTCAAAATAAAATATTTTTCTTATTATTTTCATTAAAATTCTCCCCAAAATATTTATTTAAAAATGCTTATAAAAATTATTTTATGCATAAAATTGCCTTTTTGCATGAAAATTCATTTTATATAAAATAAATTATTTCATGCTAATGCACTTCATATAAATCATCTTTTTCACAATAATAACTCATATTATACACATTAGAATTAATCTAAAATACCACATACTCATTAATCACAAGAGTAGATTCCATCTTATTCATATGATCGTTCATAATGAAATTAGAGAAGGAATCAAGTAGGGATTGAAGGATCAAATCGGTTTGAAGGTCAAAATCTATGGAGTAGTCTAAATTCTCCAATTACTTAATGAGCTTGACCATCTTATGAACATATGGCCTAACCTTCTCTCCTTCTTGTATCTTGGTTTGCTTCGATATCTCGTATCTAGCAGTTCTACTTTCTTCTCTATATAGCTCACGCAAATGGATAAGAATGTCCCTAGCCTCAAAATAATTCTTATGTTATACAAATCACTTGACATAGAAGCTAACATGATACATCTTGCTAAAATATGATCCTTTTGCCACCTTTTTAAGGTAGCATGTTCCTCAGCAGAGGCCCTTTTAGGTAAGGGTCCAAGAACATCAGAATCAAGCACATAACCAATCTTTTTGTAAGCAATGACTAATTTAAGATTATGATACCAATCCACGAAATTAGGTCCCATGAGTTTGTTATCAAAAAGCATGCTTTCGATGGGATAGAATTTGCTTATTTTAACAGAATACTGCAAAAAATAAAAAGATTATTAATGTTATGTAAAAAGTAATTTCCATAATGATTTAGTCTTTAATCATAATGGTGCTCAACTAAATTTGTGATTCCTACACTTCCAAGTAGGAAATGGAAATCCTATTGGGGTGGATTACTAGTGGGTGATTAAATTCTTATAAGACTATCAAATACTCCTAGACACACACTGTCTTTATTGAGAATTTGATATCTAATAAGTGAACAACAATTGTTCATCTTAACTCTTTATGAGGAGCAATCAATCTGGTTCCTAATGCTTTTGACCTCAGATACACATTTTCATTATTTGGGCTTTAATTTTATATCTCACTTTGCACATTATTCATATTAGCATTCATCACTTGAATCTTTATGCTCCCACTAGACATCATAATGGGTTGAACCTTTTTTTGTTCTTGCATCTCCATATCACTATATGTACATTTGTATCCTTGGCATACCAAGTGAGAATTACAACAACAAAAGAGCTCATAAGGCTCAATGAATATAATTAAAACCTAAATAAGTACTTAACATTTAATTATATGTCCATAAAAGAAAACACATGTTATGATTTCCTAGTCCATGATAAACCATTCATGCCTCTCAAATAAACAATAAACATAAATACAATAATTGTAATTATCGATATGTTGTTAAATTTTAGAAATTTCTAAAACCATTTTGAATATCACATATTTGAGGTTTTATAACTTAAAATCATATGTAAAGTCATAAGATATGTTTGATTGAAATTATAGTCTAAAACAATTTTGAAAATAAAAAAGTTGGGAAAAAGAAATAGTGGGAGTCACGACTTGTTTCTTGGCTACTGTACAAGTTCGTGGATGAGATTTTGATGCCATCATATCATAGTCATGATATGTGTTTACCAGCTACAACTTAGCTATAACAAAAGTTGACCCTAAAGTTAGAACTAAGTTAGTTGTAACACATTCATTATCACTACATAAGTCTTGCGGTCTTGACAAGTATTTCGCAGGTGCTACTGCTAATTCGTGATCATGAACTTAGATTAGTAGGCATAGAATGAATGTCGCAGTTGTAATTCTTGAATCCATCAACACAACATTTATGTCAAAAGTTTTTCAAACTCATTTTCAATTAGCACAAAAACACCCATAGCAACATATATAATGGTTTTACACATAAATTAGGTAGCTCGATACCAATTGAAGGAATATTGGGTACAAATTAAATGAAAGCAACATGGTGGGTGAAATTTCAAATATTTTTAAATTTCACTTTTACATAAAAGATCCAATAAACATTCAAGCAATCATCTAATTTGTGTATAAAACACAAATGAAGGAAAAAAAAAAAAGCAAGTGATAATTAGATTACCTCTTGAAGTCTAACAATTTTGATTCTTCTATCTTTTCCAAAAGCTCCCCACTTATGGAGCCTTTAGATCATCCACACCAAACTCCACCTCCAAGGTTCACTTTGATTTGCTTAGATGTTTTTGATTCCCTCTCTTGGTAGCCTAATTGGATTCAAGATTTTCTTACGCAAACCTTGAGTGATTTGATTTTTTTTTCTATTGCTATAGAAGGATCTTTTCAATTCAAGAAATTTTTGTTCTTTCACAGAGAACAAGAAATAAAGAATAAGAAATTTGAAGAACACTTTTTTTTTTTTTTTCCTCTCAAGACTTAGTTGCTAAGTTTTCTCTAAGAAAAGATGTGCATAAAGTTATCTAACTCTTGCAAAATTAATCATCATCATTTTCTTTATACAGCCAACCACTTTGCTAAGTATAAGGGGACAAATTAGATATTTTAAATTTTGCTTTGTGCTTTATGCTTTAGGGTTAAATAGAAAAGATCATCTTACTCTTTATGGTTTATGGTTATTTCCATTAAACTTTAAATAGTTAAGAGACCGTTTGACCTTAGGAGACTTTCTCTAACTCGTAAACTTATCACATGGGCTTTAGGGTTATGGAAAATCTCTAACCCACAAATTGCCTCTCTCCATATCTCATATGGGCTTAGGTTACTTATGGTTTTGTCCAAAGCTGAAAATTAATTCTTTTAACTTATCCATTGTATTAATTAATTTAATCCTTCTCATTTATATCATATGCAAATTAGAATTTAATTAATACGAAATCATTTTAGATTTAAACTTCAAGACATGATAGGGTCTTTGTAAATTTAATTTCAAGTTCAATCTTTTTACCACTAGTCAGTTAATTAAACACTTTAATTAATTATTATGATAAATATTTTATTGTTGGAAGGTGAACACTTTTGGGTGTGACTTTATAGGTTCATGTCTAATTAGCAATGGGATTGAGAAAATATTTTTCTATACTAATGTGAAATCCCTATTTCACCCTTAGTCCCATAAGTCATGAGTGATACCTAGCATAGCATATCATGACTACCTAATTAGAATGAATTTAAGTTTTTAGTTACTTATTCATTTTATAAACCATTGATCATAATTAATGTACACTAAATTCCCTTCAGTATGAAATCCTGATCTTAGCTAGGGTCATAGATTTTTCAAACCCTAATATGCTTTGATCATATGTCTATATCTCGATTCTAATTCTTGATAAAATTAATTCCTACTAGAAACCCTTTTTGTTTGAATCTTTACTATCTTGGCCAATGATTTGATTATTAAGAATAATAAGATAGCATAGGATTTCTTCCTTATTTATTCAAGTTAATGAATTCTCTCTTGGCCTACCTCTATAGATAACTAGTTAGAACTATCACAAACCATATACCTTTACTTGAATAGCATTAGTATATAGGCAGTGACAAATTATAACTACCAATGAATGAGATAAAGTATCCCTCAAGTCAAAGAACTATATGTGCAATTATGACCGAGATAATGATTTAATGACTAGCAATAAAACTCCATATTTTCATTATCTAACGTCATAGTTCAACTATTCATCATATGTATATTCATATGTTTATATCAATAATATTTGTAAAACAGCATGATGCTCACTATCTCTATAATCATAAGTATCACATACTAATTATTGATTATAAATAGATTGATGGTCTTCCAGAATTTGATGGTCAGTTTGAGAATTAGACAAGAAATTATAGGTTTTCCTTAAATTTGCCCTAAGTTGGAAAATTAGGGTTTCATGAACTAGAATGATTCAAATGAAATTATTTGATGGGAATTGATTGTCTAAGTGTTAATTTGATGAATCTATGATGGGAATTGATTGTCTAAGTGTTAATTTGATGAATCTATGATCAATTTGAAATTTGGTTGAGAAATTGATAGTTTTCTACAAATTCTAGGGTTTGGGAGACAAATTGGAAATTTTAAGAATTGAACTTGAATCCATGAAATTGTAGGGGCAATTAAGCTTAAGAATGGTGTAATATGAATTAGGTTCATTTATAGAATTGGAAGGTGAAAGTGAAATTAATTCCATTGAATAATGAAAATTGTTTAAATTGATTTTAATTGAGTAATATGAAATTGAAATGTGAAATTGGAAGGAAATGAATTATTTTTCTTAAGTGAATATACTTGGCCATTTGGAAAGCAACTAAGAGAAAATGTTAAAATTAGTAATATGTATATATATAGTGTGTCTTGACCTTAAACTAATAAGTTAATACTATAATGGGCAAGATAAAAAGTAACAAAGTTGAGCTAAATTTAAACTAATGACATAATAAGGTAGTGATTAATGTGTAATTGAAATGCAAAATGTGTATAATCTATAGACAAGGGCAAGGACATTGTCTAGGAATGTGAGGACCACTTCTAACACTAAGATTAAACATTAATAGAAGCAAAGAAGTCCAAGATGAGTGCTTGATAAAATGATATGATTGTGCCATACTTGTATGCAACCTTTGTTCGAACTACCACCCATTAAAATGCACCTTGAATTGATATTTAACACGTGTTGCCTAATAATTTTTGAAACATTAAAATACAATGCTTTTCTTATATAGCATTCAGCCATTATGAGACCCCTACATTCGTCCCATATTGTGATCAATGATGAGAACTATTGATATATCATTATATTTTCCATTGAATCCCTAATATGGATTTCACATATGCCCTTTTATTGATACTAATTGGTAAGAAGAAAATACTCTTCCAATGTGGGGTAATACATTGGACCTTGTACACTTAATATAAGCCTGCAAATAGGGAGAGTACCCAACCATTGCTAGGAGAATGCCTGACTATAAGACCTAATCTGATACGAACCACAAGTATATTAAACTTGAGACCCAATTATCTTTATGCTTGGAAGCAACTCCTTAGAAAGCTAAATCAGGTTTTCCCCAAGTTCGTGACCCAAATCGAACCTGTGATAGAGCACCTTGGAATATGATCACCTTTGGATGATGATCTCGGCGACACAATGCGAACTCGTGAAAGAGAACCTTGGAATAAATATGCATAAAGTAATATGCTTTTATTGTATGAACTTGATTCAAGCAAGAATCAATACCAAGAGATAACACTCTTAAGAAAACTAAATTTTATTGATCATAACTTCATCTCTTTTTACATGAATGGTTGAGTTTATATAGAGGTTCAACCATAAATTGGAATTATCTAAAGACTAGGAAATCTTCCTAAACAAGGATTGAAGTTTCCTAGATAGAAATAGTTTCTAAACTGATTTCTAAACAAGAAATAAACATAAACTCGTTTTGGGCTTTAAACCTAATATAAATAGGCCCAAAACTTATAATTACATAAGCAAACTTAATTTAATTGACTATAGGCTTATATCATATTGATAGGGGCCTAAAAACATCTAAAATTAAAGTAAAATAACAAAATCAGAAAATAAAATGAATGACATGGCCCATGTTCTCGTTGTGCTCGCAACACTATCATGCTCGCAACAGAGTGTTTTCAATCTGCAATTGTCGTCGACGCGACACCCGTAGGGAGCGCGACGCTGCCAATTTTTAGCTTTTGTGCACTTTCATCTCATGGCCATATTTTAAGCTTGGCTCTTCATGTGTTTGACCCCAATCACTTGGAATGTGTTTTAATCTCTTCATTTTGACATTGGGTTTGAATATGTTGATAAAATCCTTAAAACTTCCTTGAATTTGATTGGATCCATATGTAAAGCTTGTGATCCAAATTTCCTTGATTGGATTGCAGGAAACTTCATGCAATCTCATATTCTTCTTGGATGATTCACCAATCATCTACAATGGTTGGATTGTATGTCTTTTTAGGCTATCTTGGTAGAAATGATAACTTTGAAGAACCTTCTTGAAATCTTTGTCTTGTAAATATTTGTAGGATTCTTGCAGGGAATCTTAATTCTCATCATAATTAGTCTTACATAATGTGATTTATGTAAGTGAGCAAGGCTTAGGCCGCCACTTTTTTATTTATATGTGGGAAGCACACCACTTTCAAGAATTTATTATTTCTATTAAAGATATTGTTCTTATTCCAAATGAGAAATTGAATTCATAATGGAAAATTTGATTAACATTGCTCCATCATTACAATGGGCCTACCTTGATAATGACTTATATACTCACCCTGTATTATTATGTACTCACTGAGTTATGCTTCATTCCCATAGTTATTTAAGTTTATCAGGTCAGGGTGATGAGCTAGTAAGGTAAATTCTAAGTCCTATTTTTCCACTTGGAAATTGCTATGCTAATTTTGATATTTTGAATTTTGGATATGTAACTCTAAGGATCAGTACTCTGGAGACCCATAGTTAGCGAAGGTTTAGTACTAATATATTATCGAATTAATATGTAATGTAGTTATTAATATGTTGGTGTATTAAGTAATGGATATATGGATGATGAAATGAAATATGAAATGGGAAATTAAACATGATGAATATGAAAATGGTATTAATGAGCATTTGGTAATATGAAAAATGACAAAGTATTAGCTGGAAATAAGGAAAGGCAATTGGGTTGCATTCTTGCAATAAGGTTCAATATGATAAATGGTAAAGAATAATAAGTTAAATGAGGTTCTATAGGCATAGGTGATTTTATGTCTCACTATGCCCTATAAGACTTAAAAAGTGGGTCGTGACAAAGTTACCAAATACACTAATTAAGAGGATGATTTATTAATTTTTTTAAGGTTTTAACTAATCATTTGAATTCTCATCTTATCTTATTATGGAGAAAATTTAAATATCATTGACAAGCAAATTATATCATGAAACAGATTCACATATAAAAAAAATTATGAACAGGAAGCTAATCAAGTGAAATCATGTGATTAGTTCTTTAAAAAATTATCAAATTTGTAATCATTTTAATTCTCTTCCCTTTTATTTTTTCTTTATTTGTCTCTATCATTTTTGAAAAAACTATCAGTGTGCTTTTTCACTCTTTCTAGCTTCTCACCATCACTTCGCTCTCTCTAACTTCTCACCATTTCATCTCTCTCTCTGTTTAAGCATTTTCAAATCATTTTCTTTTCAATTTTTCATCATATAGTCATGGCTTGTAAACTATATATTCCCGAGTTTTTTTTTTCTTTTTGTAGGATCATCAATTCTAGATTTAACATTTATCTTTCATAAATTCATTATTTTACTTCTCTAGGTTCATTAGAAATCAACTCTGGGTTAATCCTTTTTTCTTTTGTAGGTTCTTTAAATATATGTTATAAATTCATTAGATATGAATATGGGTTCATTATCTTTAGATAAATTATAAGTATGTGATGAACTTATATTTTAATAGTAATGAATCACTAGTTTATGAATAATAAAATGTATAATTTTTACTAATGAACTTATTCTTAATATATGAATCTATTTTTTAATTTATGAATTTATGGACTATAATTTTTGCATCTCAGGTATATATGTGATGAACTTATAGTTTATAACTTATAAACTTTTTGTTTTTAACTTGTGAACCTATAGTTTTATGATTGATACTTATAATTTGAGTAAATTTCACCCATCATCCTCAACCTTTATAGTTATTCATTTTGTGGTCCTTAACCTTCAATATTGCACAAAAAAAAAAAAAAGCTCAGACTTTCAATTAATGTCATATGAATATCCTTTTGGTTAACTCCCATCTATTTTACTAGCAGACTTGATTTGGCTCATTTTTTATTAGTCAAAAGCCACCTCAGCCCCTCCAAGTCATCTAAAATTAATTTATGTGCATGAGATTTAAATTTTTTCTCTACCTTTGTCTCTCTACATGTACTTCAAAAAAACACTAACATTTTCCTTCTATCATTTACTTTGAGCATTGAAGACCTAACAACTATGGCTGCAAGTGATGCTTAAATTATTGCCTCTTACATTAAAGAATTTGGAACCCCAAGATGTGATTTTGGTGATTTAGCTCCTCTGTGAACCTCATGGCAAAGATGAACCTAGGTAGGTGATTTTTTGGTTGTCTAAATTATAGGGTAAGTTATAATTTTCATTAGTGTAGGTTGCATGTTTTGGGTTTAGCATCATCTCCTTATTTTGGTGAAATTAGGGTTATAAATTTCGTTTTTTTTTTTTTTTTGCAAAATCTTTGTGGGAGATGCAAGTACTTTGTTGGGTATATCTTAATTTTCTAGAACAAGCAAAGACTATTATCAATGCATTGCTTAGGAAAACTAAAAGATTAAAGAAAGAGAAGAGGGTATTAGAGAAAGCTTAGACATTGATGAAGATCGAGAAGATTTTTGTTTAGGGAGTTGGTTTTGTATCCGTGCAAGTACCAGTTGTTGCTTATTCATTTGTAATGAAGAAAGATTGACTTGTAATGAATCACTGATGTTGGTTGAATGAATATGTAGGTTGTAGGTTTTATGCTTTTTGCTTTAATTTAATATAGGTAGAGGGTTTACGCCTTTGATCTATATTCTATGTGTTCCTACTATATGTAATAGTTAAATTTCTATCTTTGGTAATGAAATGACTTAAAATTTTAAGCATTTGCCATCTCGTTTAGCAAAACTTCTTTATGCTTTAATGCTCAAATGACTATGTCAATTAGGACATATAAGAATGTCCTCTACAACTTACTTAGAACAAGAATGTTTTCTCCAATAATATCATTTCTCCATAATCTTAAAAGATAAACCAGAAGAAACAAGTAGTAAGATGCTATAAAATCTTTAGCAAAAAAAAAAAAAAAGGTGCTATCAAATAATAAGAACAAGTGCATAGAATTTTTAAACTCTGCTTATATGCCATGCAAGCATCATTTACATAGAAAAGGACAAGAATAATGATAAAGGACATGATAATATAATAACTTAAAAAAGCCTTTAAATTCTATGAAAGGCTGCAAAATGTAAATGATTACTTTGTTTGAACCTGTTATGGATCAACCTACACACCAAGTGGAGCGGATTCAACATCATGAAGATGAGAGAGATCAAGAAGGCAAGGATAAAGTTCAAGAGGTTTCTAGTCCAATCAGTATGCCTCGAGGACCTATAACAAGATCTCGTGCTAAGAAGCTTCAACAAGCCTTAATCCATCATCTACAAGGCTTAGTGAATTTGGCTAGTGAGGGTTTGCAAGGACACTAAAGCTTTGGAGCATGTACAGCCCAAGTTCCTTACAACTTAATTCAAGTCCAAGTTACTAATGGGTTTAATTAAGTTTGTAATGGGCCATATTAGTTATGTGCTAGATTTAATTAGTTTTAATAAAATCATATTAGTTCTTAATCTTAGAGTTTGATTTGTCAACTCTTGTCATTTAATGGGAACTTGCTCATTAGGGTTTCTTTGTAAAGGCTATTAATAAGCCTTGGCTGCGTGTTTTTGGATAGAATGTGATTGAATTATTAAACCTAAAGGCTGTTTGCTTTTATCTTTATGTTCTTGTGTAGAATACATGCTTTAGGAACATTCAAGTAGATTGATCATCTTCTTGTGGAGTGTTTCGAAATTGGAATTTAGAAACAAGTTTTCCTTATTCCAATTCTTTGATCATCTTATCTAAGCAATCTGAATTCTAACCATTCTTAGGGGTTGTTGCCGAATTGAGTATTGGGGTTTTCAAGTTAATGCTTTGGGGGTTCAAATACATAAAGGGGTTCTCAAGCTTATTCTTGGAGGTTCTATATCATTTGGTATCAGAGCTTGGCTCTAGATCAGGTTTTATCTTTCTATAATTCACGTTCTTCAATTTTGATTTCTTGTGTGTTTTGTTCTTGTTCTTCTTTGAATTAAATCAATTGTTTGCAATTTGAAATTCTGATTTTGTGATCAGGTTTTATCTTTCACGTTCTTCAATTCTGATTTCTTGTGCTTGTTTTGATCTTGTTCTTCTTTAAATTAAATCAATTGTTTGCAATCTGAAATTCAGATTTTGTGTTTAGAGTTGAAGGTTAAAATAAAAAAGAAATTCGTTTTACAAAAAAAAAAAAAAAAAAAAAGAAGAAGAAAGTATTCAGAAAAAAAAACAAAAAAAGGAAGAATCCATAATTTGTGGGTGACTGATATACTAATCAGATTTGATTCTAATTTAGATTTGCTATTCCTACCTAGTTTATAATTGACATATCTGAATAGATTTTATTATATCTTGTATTGGATTTTGCATATCATTACATTCCTTGCTCATTTAAGTGATATCAATTACCAGGATAGATTTGATATTTTTTTTTCTTTTCTCTTTCAAAATACCTTCTAAAATCATTTCTTTCCCATTCTGGTCAGATCCTTTTATTTTTTTTTACATGTCCTTTGCTTCTATTTGAGTTTTCCTAATTTTATTGCTTCTTATTTGATAATTTTTTTTTCTCGTTTGGCCGAATTGCTTCAAATTTGTTTTTGCAATTTCAGTTTTGAAATTCTACACATTTCAAGCTATTTGAACAGTTCTAATAGTGTGATTCACCTAAGAACATAAAAGAATTAGCTAGAGTAGTATGAGGTAACCGTGAGTGAAATATTTGCTTAAGTTAAACACGAGTGACCCCCCCATCATTTGAGTGCAAAACACGTGAGGGAGTGCTTGTGAGGTCCTTTGAATTATTTTTTTTTCTTTATTTTTCTAACGTTCTTTTGCAGCAATGTCAAACCAAAGTGGAAATAATGAGGCTGTTCATGTTGATGAAGCTAGACTATGTGAGGCTCAACAAGGAGAGTTTGCACGTTTTAACAGAAATATGGAGGCTATCAGGGATGCATTAGAGCGCATGGATGCAAGGTTGCAAGTGGTTGAAAGAGCAATTCTAAACTGCAATGATGTGCGAGGGGGAGGTAGAAACCAAATACCCCAAGATGATTGGGAAGATGTAGACCTTGGCTACCATGATGACGAAGATGTTCCTAATGTTGGGGTGGGCAGAAATAGAGGTAGAGGAGGCCGAGGCTTAGGTAGAGGTAGAGGAGGAAGGCAAGAGAATCCATACTATGGTAGAAACCAAGGCAATGAAGATTTTGTAGATAGGAATTTGGGGAGTATTAAACTTAAGATACCTACCTTTCAAGGTACAACAGATCCAGAGGCTTATTTACAATGGGAAAAGAAGGTGGAGCTTATATTTGATTGTCACCATTTTAGTGAGGAAAAGAAGGTCAAGCTTGCTGTTTCACAATTTGTAGATTATGCCATAGCTTGGTGGGAACAATTAGTGACTAGTCAAAGGAGAAACTTGGAGTACCCAAGTGAGACGTGGTATGACCTTAAGTCTACAATGAGAAAGAGGTTTATGCCTAGACATTTTCATAGGGAACTTGTGCAAAAACTTCAAGTTCTTAAACAAGGTAGTAAAAGTGTTGATGATTACTACAAGGAGATGGAAATGCTTATGACTAGGGCTGATATAGTGGAGGATAGGGAGACTACCATGGCACGTTTCTTGGCTGGTTTGAACAAAGACATAGCTGACCGAGTTGATTTGCAACCATATGTGGAGTTAGAGGAGATGGTGCACATTGCGGTCAAGGTAGAAAAACAACTCCAAAGAAGAGGACCAGCAAGGTATGTTTCTAAGCCTTATTTCAACTCTAATTCTACTTGGAAAAAGGATGGAAAGGGTGAATTTAAAGGTGGAAACAAGGTTGCCTATGATGTTGCAAAAGGAAGGGCAGATTCAAATTCCAAAGAGAAATCCACACCCGAAGAGCCTAAGGGGAGAAATAGAGATATTAAGTGCTGGAAGTGCCAAGGAGTAGGTCATGTAAGCAGGGAGTGTCCTAATAGATGAACTATGGTCATTAGGAATGGAGAAGTAGTGACAGATGATGAAAGGGACAGCAATGATAATGAAGAGGAAGAGATGCCCGAATTAGAGGATTGTAGCGAGGGGAGCATAGAGGAGCCAATAAGAGGTGATTTGCTGGTCACAAGGCATGCTCTTAGTACTCAATTGAAGGAGGAGTGTCATGAGGAGTAAAGGGATAACTTGTTTCATACAAGGTGTCATGTTCAAGGCAAGGCTTGTAGTGTGATAATTGATAGTGGGAGTTGCACCAATGCAGTGAGTACTCTTTTAATTAACAGGTTGGGGTTGCCTACTATACCACACTCACATCCATACAAGCTCCAATGGCTTGATGATTGTGGTGAAGTAAAGGTGAATAGACAAGCCATGATTTCATTTTCAATTGGAAAATATCATGATGAGGTGTTATGTGATGTAGTGCCTATGCATGCTAGAGAAATATTGCTTGGGCAGCCATGGCAATTTGACAGAAGGGCTATACATGATGGGTGCCTCAATAGGTATTCATTTGCCAAGAATGGTAGAAAGACAAGCTTAACACCACTTTCCTCAAGAGAAGTGTATGAAGAGCAATGTAAAATGGAAAGGATGAGAGTTGAGGCTAAAAAGAAAGAGAAAGAGAGTAAACAAAGTACTTTAGAGAGTGAAAATAAAAAGAGTGAAAAGAAAGAGGGAAGAGAAAAAAAGGAGCAGATTCAGCCTAGAGAGAAAAATGCCAAGAATGTGAGTTTGATAGCTAGGACAAGTGAGGTTAGGCAAGCTTTGTATTCCAATCGGCCTATATTTGTCTTTTTGTGCAAAGGGGCTTGTTTAGCAACTAATGAACTTAACCCATCTTTGCCTAGTGTGTTTGATGATCTTTTGCAGGAATTTGAAGATGTGTTTCCCGAGGAAATGCCAAGTGGTTTACTACCAATTAGAAGCATAGAACATCAAATTAACTTCATTCCTAGAGCTGCTATACCCAATAGGCTAGCATATAGAACGAATCCAAGTGAGGCAAAGGAGATCCAAAAACAAGTGGAGGAGTTGCTAGCTAAGGGGTATGTGAGGGAGAGTCTTAGTCCTTGCTCGGTTCCTATTATTCTTGTACCAAAGAAGGATGGAACATGGAGGATGTGTGTGGACTGTAGAGCCATCAATAAAATCACTGTAAAGTATCGTCATCCTATTCCTAGATTAGATGACATGCTTGATGAGTTATATGGTTCTTATTTGTTTACCAAAATTGATTTGAAATCTAGTTATTATCAAATTCAAATGAATGTTGGTGATAAATGGAAAACAGCCTTTAAGACCAAGTATGGGTTGTATGAATGGCTTGTCATGCCATTTGGTCTTACTAATGCACCTAGCACATTTATGCGATTAATGAACCATGTGTTGCGTGAGTACTTGGGTAAGTTTGTTGTTGTTTATTTTGATGATATTATGATTTATTCTAAGTGCTTAAATGATCATGTCATGCATGTATGACTTATACTAGAAAAACTTAGGCAGGAAAAGTTGTATGCTAACTATAAGAAGTGTAGCTTTTGCATGGATAAGGTTAATTTTCTTGGTTTTGTTGTATCTAGTCAAGGTATTGAGGTTGATGAAGACAAGGTTAGAGCCATTAAGGAGTGGTCGAGACCTAAAAGTGCTAGTGAGGTGAGGAGTTTTCATGGGCTTGCTGGTTTCTATAGGAGATTCATTAGGGATTTCAGCACTATAGCCGCACCTTTGAATGAGTTAGTTAAGAAAAATGTTAGATTTGTTTAGGGTGATGCACAAGAACATGCATTTAATGAGCTTAAGGTTAAATTGTGTAATGCACCTTTGCTTGCTTTACCTAACTTTGATCAGACTTTTGAGATTGAATGTGATGCTAGTGGCATAGGCATTGGAGCTGTTTTGATGCAGGATCAAAGGCCACTAATGTATTTTAGTGAAAAGTTAAGTGGGGCAGCCTTGAAGTATCCAACATATGACTAGGAATTATATGCTTTGGTTTGAGCTTTAAAAATATGGCAACATTATTTGTGGCCTAGGGAGTTTGTGATACACACTGACCATGAAAGCTTAAAGCATTTGAAAGGTCAAGATAAGTTGAACCATAGGCATGCTAAATGGGTGGAGTTCATAGAAACATTCCCATATGTGATTAAATACAAGCAAGGTAAGGAGAATGTGGTTGCTGATGCATTATCTAGAAGGTACACTTTACTTAACTCACTTAGTGCTCAATTGCTAGGTTTTGAGTTTATAAAAGAGTTGTATCATCATGATGCTGATTTTGGTGATATATACATTTCTTGAGATAATGGGCCTGTTTCTAATGATTTTTACTTATTTAATGGTTTTTTGTTCAAAAGAAATAGATTGTGCATTCCTAAATGTTCTATGCGGGAATTGTTGATTAAGGAGGCATATGGAGGGGGCCTAATGGGACATTTTGGGGTCAATAAGACCTATGATATACTATTAGAACATTTCTTTTGGCCTGGTATGAAACATGATGTGCATAAAGTTTGTGAGCATTGCATTACATGTAGAGAAGCTAAGTCTAGGTTGAAACCGCATGGGTTATACACACCATTACCTGTTCCTAATGAAACTTGGACTGATTTGTCTATGGATTTTGTGCTTGGATTGCCTAGAACTAGGAAAGGTCGTGATAGTATCTTTGTTGTGGTTGATAGGTTTAGTAAAATGGCTCATTTTATACCATGTCATAAAACTGATGATGCTTAATTGATTGCTGATTTATTTTTCAAAGAAGTTGTTCGTTTACATGGCATACCTAAGAGCATTGTTAGTGATAGAGATGTTAAGTTTTTGAGTCATTTTTGGCGTGTGTTGTGGGGAAAGTTAGGAACTAAGCTGATATTTTCAACTACTTGTCACCCTCAAACCGATGGGCAAACTGAAGTAGTAAATAGGACTTTGATTACCTTGCTTAGAGCAATTATAGAAAAGAACATTAGGACATGGGAGGATTGTTTACCATTGGTGGATTTTGCTTACAATAGGGCTGTTCATAGCACTACTCATTGTTCTCCATTTGAGATTGTTTATGGATTTAATCCACTTACTCCTATTGATCTATTACCATTGCCACCTAACAATTTTGTGAGTGTTGATGCTGATTCTAAAGCAGATTTGGTGAAGAAGTTACATAAGCAAGTTAAGGAGAGGATTGAAAAGCAAAATGCTAAAGTAGCTTCACGTGTGAACAAATGAAGGAAGCCAATGATTTTTCAGCCTGGGGATTGGGTGTGGGTACATTTTCGCAAAGAGAGGTTTCCACTTCAAAGGAAATCTAAGCTAAACCCAAGAGGAGATGGTCCTTTTCAAATCCTTAAAAGAATTAATGACAATGCATACAAAGTGGACTTGCCAGGTGAGTATAATGTTAGTACTTCATTTAATGTGGCTGATTTGAGTCCTTTTGATATAGGTGGTGGTTTTGATTCGAGGAAGAATCCTTTTGAGGTGAGGGAAAATGTTATGGATCAGCCTACACACCAAGTGGAGCGGATTCAACATCATGAAGATGAGAGAGATCAAGAAGGCAAGGATAAAGTTCAAGAGGTTTCTAGTCCAATCAGTATGCCTCAAGGACCTATAACAAGATCTCGTTCTAAGAAGCTTCAACAAGCCTTAATCCATCATCTACAAGGCTTAGTGAATTTGGCTAGTGAGGGTTTGCAAGGACACCAAAGCTTTGGAGCATGTACAGCCCAAGTTCCTTGCAACTTAATTCAAGTCCAAGTTACTTATGGGTTTAATTAAGTTTGTAATGGGCCATATTAGTTATGGGCTGGATTTAATTAGTTTTAATAAAATCAAATTAGTTCTTAATCTTAGAGTTTGATTTGTCAACTCTTGTCATTTAATGGGAACTGGCTCATTAAGGTTTCTTTGTAAAGGCTATTAATAAGCCTTGGCTGCGTGTTTTTGGACAGAATATGATTGAATTATTAAACCTAAAGGTTGTTTGCTTTTATCTTTGTGTTCTTATGTAGAATACATGCTTTAGGAACATTCAAGTAGATTGATCATCTTCTTGTGGAGTGTTTCGAAATTGGAATTCAGAAACAAGTTTTCCTTATTCCAATTCTTTGATCACCTTATCTAAGCAATCTGAATTCTAACCATTCTTAGGGGTTGTTGCTGAATTGAGTATTGGGATTTTCAAGTTAATGCTTTGGGGGTTCAAATACATAAAGGGGTTCTCAAGCTTATTCTTGGAGGTTCTGTATCAGAACCTAAATATCATTCTCCCTATAAGTTTCAATAGTAACCGCAAACTTTGTTGTTTAAAAGTTAACATGAAGCCACTACAAACTCAATAACATATATATAGTTTTATAAAAGATTAAAATAACATATTGTAAACCCTCATTTCAGTGCTTTCAAAATTAATTCTGAACTCATTAGCATTGACTAAAATATTTTTAGCATAATTTGATACTTTTCCTACCCTGACCGAACATTCTGTACTAGACAGTATTTTTTCAAAACTAATTTAATTTTCTTTTAGATTGACTATTCAGCTACTCTAAAATTAATTTCTAATCTATCAAAGCTGACTAATAAATTTTCTGAACTCTGAAACTCTTAAAAACTAACTTGGAAGTCTCAAAACTGACCCAAAGAACCAAAGCAAATTTTAGCTGGCATGCCAACCGAAGCACACAGCAACATGCCTCCCGCCGATCCCTCTTGTGACTTGGCCCCCACCACCCCACCTATAATTTCCAAAATACCCCTAATATGATTTTTCAGCATTTTCCTAGCCCTACCCCTCATTGTGTTTTCACATTTTCACTTCTTAAACTACCCTCAAACCCATGTGCCTATAAATAGGCCTCCTATTTCTCTTTATTCCACACTCCAAAACATTGATATTGATTACTATCTTGATAGTGATGTATGCCCTAGAGTAATGTACATATTATGTAAATGGAAACATAATCCTCAATTGGCAATAAAATATATATATTCTTTAAATGAATTTGTTCTTTTGTAATGTATATATGTTCCTTAAGTATTCTATAAGAGGATCTATTCTCAAATATTTGAGAATATGAGAGACAGATCACTCTTGTACATGTACTTTAAATTTGTTCATGGTCATAGGATTATTGACTAGACACCTTTAATCAGGAAGACCATCACTTCTATTATCATCCATCACAAGTATGTGATACTTATAGTAATGGAGGTAGTGAGTCTTATGCTACAGATATGTGATGTCGTGACAATATGTGAACTCTCATAGAGATGAGTGAGTTGAACAGTGACATCAGATAATGAATACATGGAATTTTACCATTAGTCAGTATTTCATCATCTAGGTCATAATTGTGTATATAGTCCTTTGACTTGAAGTGATACATTACCTAACGTATTGGTGGTTAGGATTTATTATTGCTTACATACCAATACTATTCACACAAAGGTATGTGGCATGTTATGGCCCTAATTAGTGATATGTGGAGGTAAGTAATCTCCAAGAAAGAATCCATTAACTTGGGTAAACAAGGAAGGAATCCTATGATATCTAATTATTCTTGATATGCAAGTCCTTGGCTAAGGTGGATGAGATTCACTAGAAAACAGTTTTTAGTAGGAATTAAGTTTATCAAGAACTAGAACAGAGATGAAATCATATGATTAAAGTATATAGGGTTTGACTAATCCATGACCCTAGCTGAGATTGGGAATCTGTAATGGAGGGATTCGAGTACATGATAATTATGATTAAAGGTCCATGTAATATTCATGTATATGTTCATTGATATTCATTTCTAATTAGGTAGTCATGATATGTTATGCTAGGCATCCCTTATGACTTATGGCACTAAGTGTGAAATGAGGATTTCACATTAAGTGAGAAAAGGAGTTTTCTCTATCCTATTGCTAATTAGAACATGAACCCAAAGTGTTATGGATCAGCCTACACACCAAATGGAGCGGATTCAACATCATGAAGATGAGAGAGATCAAGAAGGCAAGGATAAAGTTCAAGAGGTTTCTAGTCCAATCAGTATGCCTCAAGGACCTATAACAAGATCTTGTTCTAAGAAGCTTCAACAAGCCTTAATCCATCATCTTCAAGGCTTAGTGAATTTGGCTAGTGAGGGTTTGCAAGGACATGAAAGCTTTGGAGCATGTACAGCCCAAGTTCCTTACAACTTAATTCAAGTCCAAGTTACTAATGGGTTTAATTAAGTTTGCAATGGGCCATATTAGTTATGGGCTAGATTTAATTAGTTTTTAATAAAATCAGATTAGTTCTTAATCTTAGAGTTTGATTTGTCAACTCTTGTCATTTTATGGGAACTTGCTCATTAGGGTTTTCTTTGTAAAGGCTATTAATAAGCCTTGGCTGCATGTTTTTGGAAAGAATATGTTTGAATTATTAAACCAAAAGGCTGTTTGCTTTTATCTTTGTGTTCTTGTGTAGAATACATGCTTTAGGAACATTCAAGTAGATTGATCATCTTCTTGTGGAGTGTTTCAAAATTGGAATTTAGAAACAAGTTTTCCTTATTCCAATTCTTTGATCATCTTATCTAAGCAATCTGAATTCTAACCATTCTTAGGGGTTGTTGCTGAATTGAGTATTGGGGTTTTCAAGTTAATGCTTTGGGGGTTCAAATACATAAAGGGGTTCTCAAGCTTATTCTTGGAGGTTCTATATCACAAACAGTCACACACCATAAAGCATTCACCAATCAAAGATATAGAATTATATTAATAATTAATTAAAGTGTTTAATTAATTTATTAATGATAATTGAATTAAGCTTGTAATTAAATTTACAAAGACCCTAGTATGTCTTGAAGTTTAATTCATAAAGGGTTTATTTCAATTAGGTCATGATTTGTATGTGATACAAATAGTGAGGACTAAATGGAAATATTTTTGAACTAAATTTATTTGGGCTTGAACATTTAATGAAAGCCTAAACCACATGTGGTGATGTTATTTACAAGTGGGCTTTGATGCAAACAACAAAGCATACAAAGGCAAGGATCCAATTCAACTTCCCAATGGTCCCATTACAAGAGCAAGAATGAAGAAATTCAAGGAAACACTAAATGGGATGATTCAAGACTTGTGGAATGATCTTGCCACAATTCAAGAATGCAAAAATGAATCATTCATGAAAATGGGGATTCAAGACTCAAATCAAAGTTTGGTGATAATGATTCAAGTGGATGAAGGCCAAAACATGGGCATGTACCTAGGCCTTTAGTTTGTTTTTGATGTTTTTGGGCCCCTGTCAATATGATATAAGCCCAAGTTCAACTAAATTAAGCGCGCTTATGTAATTAGTGAGTTTTGGGCCTATTTATGTTAGGTATAAAGCCCAAAACGAGTTTAGATTTATTTCTTATTTAGGAATCAATTTCTAACTAGGAAACTTCAATCCTTATTTAGGAAGATTCCTTAGTCTATGTTTTATTCCAATTTAGGATGAACTTATAATTATTAGTTGTCTAGGAATCAATTTCTAACTAGGAAACTTTAATTCTTATTAAGAAAGATTCCCTAGTCTATGTTTTATTCCAATTTAGGGTTGAACCTATAATTATTAGTTGTCTAGAAATCAATTTCTAACTAGAAAATTTTAATTCTTGTTTAGGAAAGATTCCTTAGTCTATGTTTTATTCCCATTTAGGGTTGAGCCTCTATATAAACTCAACCATTCATATTAAATGGAGATAGATTTTGATAAATAAAAAATTCAGTTTTTCTTAAGAGTGTTATATCTTTTTTTTATTCTTGCTTGAATCAAGTTCATACAATCAAAGCTAATTACTTTGTGCGTATTTATTCTAAGGTTCTCTTTCACAAGTTGGTATTGTGTTGCGGAGATCATCATCCAAAGGTGATCATATTCTAAGGTGCTCTATCACGGGTTGGAATTAGGTCATGGACTTGGGGAAAATATGATTTAGCTTTCTAAGGAGTTGCTTCCAAGCGTAAAGATATTGGGTCTCAAGTTTAATATACTTGGGGTTCATATCAGGCTTGGTGAATCTCTAAACCCTGACATACATAAGATGTGGGCATAAATCCATATTAGATATGGAAGAGAGAGATTTTAGGGGTTAGAGATTCTCCACTCAATGGCAACTTGTAAATATCTTTATATGATAAGGATACAATGGACTTTTAGCTAACATTAGTGGGTGACAAATATGACTACAAGTCAAATGTAATGGAGCAGCCTACACATCAAGTTCCAAGGGTTCAAGTTCAAAAGGCTTCTAGTCCAATTAGCATTCCTCAAGGACCCATAACAAGTTCTGGGTCTAAGAAGCTTCAACAAGCCTTAATCCATCATCTACAAGGCTTGGTGAATTCAGCTAATGGAGTTTTACAGGGCCACTAAAGTTTTAGGCTTAGTTCAGATCAACCCAATATAATTTAAGCCAATTCAATGTTACTAATGGGCTTAGTTAAGAATGTTAACAGGTTTCAAAAGGGTTGGTCGTTCATCATTTAGAATCCACTAATTTTATTTATTTTATTATTATTTGGGTTTTCCATGTTAAGTAGTAAGCCAAAAGTCAGTTTATTAAAGTCTTTAGCTAAGTTTAAATTATCTTTAATGCACACCATTAAAGGTAATGGGTAATGATGACCTTTAATTGTTAGTTATTGATGATTCTAAGCTCAAAGGTCAGATGTTAAGTTTTAATTGTCTTTAATTGTTAGTTATTGATTACCTTTTATTATTAGAAATTGATGATGAGTATTAATAGCCTTAAATTGTTGTCTTTTGGCTTTTCCTATTCTTGGAGGGATGTTCCAAGATTAAAATGAGTAGATTTTGTAATGAAAAGATAGATTTGAATTGTTAATGATAAACCAAAAAGCTATTATCTTTTATCTTTGTGTTCTCACGTAGAATGCATGCTTAATGAAATATTCAAGTAGATTAATCATCTTCTTGTAGAGTGTTTTGAATATGGAATTCAAAAATGAGTTTTCTTTATTCTACATCTTTGATCATCTTTCTAAGCAATATGATTTCTAGCCTTTCTTAAGAGTTGAGACTGAATTGGCTATTGGGGTTTTCAAGTTAATGTTGTGCGGGTCTGTAATAATCAAAGGGGTTCTCAGGCTTATTCTTGGAGGTTCTATATCATCAAATCTGCTTCCCACTAATGAAACCATAATTAATTATTGATAGACTTGATGGAAAGCTATGAGAAGTCAAAGACTTAGTGGAGAACTTCAGAATTTTCCACTAACTCTAAGCTACTATTACATGTAAGAGTTGAAAGAGAGTTTAAGAGAGGAAGCTTGAAGAAAGAGTTCTTCATATTCATTTTCCTTCATCATCTTCTTATTCTCTTCTTTTGAGAAAGACAAGACTTGGTGATGGCAGAAGCAAGTCCAAAACAATAAGAACTCTTAATCCTTGCTTAGTGAAGCTTTGTGTGAGCAAGCTAGAGGCTTCATATTTAGGGAGCAAAAACAAAAAGGAGCTAAGGAGAAAGGTATATGATACTTCTTCTTCTTCTTTCTTGCTTGTATGTGTTTTGTACACAATTGATGAACATATTGAAAAGGTAATGGACCTACCACAATGGTGGAGCAAAATTTTGAAATGTTTGAAATTTTGCTCCATCCACCATGCTTCCGTTTTTGGTGCCATTAATCCCTTCATATCTATCAATTTTTCTTCTTCTTCTCCCTCCATCCACTCTTTACTTAATTAATTAATCATTTTAATTAATTAATTTTCACCCAAACCAAGTTAATTAATCCTTTTAATTAACTAAAGTCTTTTTTTTATCACTCAAAAGTTAAGTAATTAATAAATATTTTTAATTAATTAATTACTTCCTTTTTTTAAAATCAAGTTAAATCAAAATCTTTTTATCACTCATCCACTATATTAATTAATTAATCATTTTAAATATTAATTCATTTGCCAATCATTTTCTAAATACTTTATTTTTTAATTAATTAATCATTTTAAATAATTATTTTTTAATTAATTAATCATTTTAATTAATTAATTCAATAAATCCAACTGTCTCATGTTGATAAAATGGAACTTCGGTCCGGCAAAATACTTTTTCTATCCCATCCATCAAAATGTAAGGTATTTTTTATCAACTTATTCCTCAAACTAAAAATCATTGTAATTAATTTGTAAACTCCTCCACTTAACCGTGGAGCGAACTACATGGGTTTTGATTCTTATTCAATGGGGTACATAGACACGTTTGAAATTTAAATCTAAACCTCAAATCTAATTTTTCAAATTCAATTTATTTTCAATTTTTCCAAATGTAATTAATTACTTTCTAAATGATGTTTGTAAAGGAATCTGTAGTCTTCCTAGAATCCCATAAGGGCTAGAGGAGACATCCTAATTTTTATTAATGTAATTGTCACAATTGGAATTAAAGAGTGGTTATGTAGTTCCCTTAAATCCATAAAGATTAGAGGGAACACTCTCCTTAATTTATGACTATTTACTTTAATTGTTTTATTAATCCCCCATACACCATATATTCATGTTATACCATATCATGCATTTTCTCTATTAGCATCTTATAAATGTCATTCATGAAATTAATTTTTCTAAAGTCAAATTAAACTTACGAGCACAATTTAGATTATTTAACCAAAAACCTAGTCTCCAAGCTCAACTTAGTTCAAGGCTAGTGATTTTATCCTTGGGTAAATTAGAAAATTAATAAATTGGAGTCAATTGAGTTTTTTCCTTAATTTTCCTATTTAAAAAATAAATTAGGGTGGCAACTCCCAAAACCATTTTCAAAATCAATTAATCTGAACCTGAGGGAGATAGCAAAAGAATTCTACCCTGTGATGAATTCCTAATCATTTTGGTGGTGTAATGAGCAATTAGTACCATTGGACCTATGCGAGGCTCCTTGCCTCACCTATGGTTAGGTATATTGATGCTCTAGTGGGAGGGGACCCTTAATCAAACCACCCTTCAGCCTTGTGCATATAGTTGCCCTAGTGTTGACCTTAGGTTCTATATACCATAATAATGAAGACATTTGTGCATATGCCCATTGTTATAGAGCAGCCTACACATCAAGGTCCAAGGATTCAGCATCAAGAGGATGAGCATGACCAAGGAGGCAAGGATCAAATTTAGGAGGTTTCTAATCCAATTAGCATGCCTCAAGGACCTATAACCATATCATAGGCCAAGAAGATTCAACAAGCTTTAATTTGTCATCTATAAGATTTGGTGAATTCGGCCTGTAATGGGTTAAAAGGACACCAAGGCTTTGAAATAATTGTAGCTCAAGTTCACTACAACTTAACTCAAGTCCAAATTCATAATGGGCTTACTTAAGTTTGTGTTTAGTTATAAGCCTTGTTAATAGGGGGCAATAATATGTGTTAATATTTTTCATAGTGGGCTGTCCAAACTTGTTAATTTAAAAGCCCATTAGTTTGAGTTTATTTATTTTAGTTTATGTTTTCTAGGTCTTGAAAAGGCTATATATGGCCAAAAAACATGTTTTAGAAAAAAGAACTTTGCATGAATGATAAAAAAACAAACCTAAAAGCTGTTTTGCTTTTGTCTTTGTGTTCTTGTGTAGAATACATGCTTAAGGAACATTCAAGTAGACTGATCATCTTCTTATAAAGTGTTTTCTTTATTCTAGATCTTGGTTCATCTTTCTAAGCAATATGATTTTCTAACTTTTCTTAGGGGTTGAGATTAAATTGGCTATTGGGGTTTTCAAGTTAATGTTGTGGGGGTCCATAATAATCAAAGGGGTTCTCAAGCTTATTCTTGGAGGTTCCGTATCATTAGTTGAAATGTTATGGAGTAGCCTACACACCAAGGTCCAAGGATTTAACATCAAGAGGATGAGCACGACCAAGGAGGCAAGGATCAAATTTAGGAGGTTTCTAATCCAATTAGCATGCCTCAAGGACCTATAACCATATCACAAGCCAAGAAGATTCAACAAGCTTTAACTTGTCATCTACAAGATTTAGTGAATTCGGCTTGTAATGGATTGCAAGGATGCCAAGGCTTTGAAATAATTGTAGTTCAAGTTCACTACAACTTAACTCAAGTCCAAATTCATAATGGGCTTACTTAAGTTTGTGTTTAGTTATAAGCCTTGTTAATAGGGGGCAATTATATGTGTTAATATTTTTCATAATGAGCTGTCCAAACTTGTTAATTTAAAAGCCCATTAGTTTGAGTTTGTTTATTTTAGTTTATGTTTTTTTAGGTCTTGCAAAGGCTATATATGGCAAAAAAAAATGTGTTTTAGAAAAAAAAAAAAAAAAAAAAACTTTGGGTGAATGATAAAAAAAACAAACCTAAAAGTTGTTTTGCTTTTGTCTTTGTGTTCTTGTGTAGAATACATGCTTAAGGAAAATCAAGTAGACTGATCATCTTCTTGTGGAGTGTTTCGAATCTAGAATTTAGAAACGAGTTTTCTTTATTCTAAATCTTCGATCATCTTTCTAAGCAATCTAATTTTCTAGCCTTTCTTAGGGGTTGAGACTAAATTGGCTATTGGGGTTTTTAAGTTAATGTTGTGGGGGTCCATAATAATCAAAGGGGTTCTTAGGCTTATTCTTGGAGGTTTCGTATCATTTGGGATTAGAGCTTTGGCTCTAGATCAAGTTTTATCCTTAACAATTTTGTGTTTTTGATCCTGATTTCTTATTTTTCTTTTGTTCTTCTAAGTTTGTCTCTTGGTATTCTTGTGTTTTCTTTGTTCTTTTCATTTGGGATATTATTGTTTCTTTGAATTATGTTCCTGTTAGTTTGTTTGATCTTATTTCTTTTGATCAAATCTAGTGTTTGCAAATTAGATTTTGGTGTCTGTAGTTTAAAAAAACAAAACAAAATAAATAAATAAATACATCCAAAAAAAATTTGTTGTTCAAAAGAAAAGTGAAAAAAAATTCGAAAAAAAGGTTGATTAAAAAAAAATTTGGAGGTTTGGGCTTTAGATCTTCCCAATCAGATCTGAATTGTCCTTGACTCTTGAAATTCTAGTCTTATTTTTTGTTGTGTTTGCCATTTATTATAGTCTTTACTCATTAAGTAATATAGTACTTTGGGGCTACTTGGGTTTTCTTTTAAACTACCTTCTAAATTTGCGTCTTTTCATATTCTAGGTAGATCTTTGTTATTCTTTGATATGTCTTTTGCTTCTATTTGAGTTTTCATAATTTTTTGCTTCTAGTTTATTAAATTTTCTTGTTTTAGCTGAATTGCTTCAAACTTGTTTTGAAAATTCCAAATTTGGAATTCTACACAATTCCAACAATTTGATTTGTTCTAAAGTGTGATTCACCCAATTGAGACTTGGTATGACCTTAAGTATACAATGAGAAAGAGGTTTGTGCCTAGACATTTTCATAGGGAACTTATGCAAAAACTTCAAGTTCTTAGGCAAGGTAGTAAAAGTGTGGATGATTACTATAAGGAGATGGAAATGCTTATGACTAGGGCTGATATAGAGAAGGATAGGGAGACTACCATGGCATGTTTCTTGGCTGGTTTGAACAGAGACATAGCTGACCGAGTTGATTTGCAACCATGTGTGGAGTTAGAGGAGATGGTGCACATTGCAGTCAAGGTGGAAAAACAACTCCAAAGAAAAGGACCAGCAAGGTATGTTTCTAAGCCTTTTTCCAACTATAATTTTGCTTGGAAAAAGGATGGAAAGGGTGAATTTAAAGGTGGAAACAAGGCTGCTTATGATGTTGGAAAAGTAAGGGCATATTCGATTTCCAAAGAAAAATCCAAATTCGAAGAGCCTAAGGGGAGAAATAGAGATATTAAGTGTTGGAAGTGCCAAGGAGTAGGTCATGTAATCAAGGAGTGTCCTAATAGATGAACTATGGTCATTAGGAATGGAGAAATAGTGACAGATGATGAAAGGGGCAGCAATGATAATGATGAGGAAGAGATGCCCGAATTAGAGGATTGTAGCGAGGGGAGCATAGATGAGCCAATAAAAGGTGATTTGCTAGTCACAATGTGTGCTCTTAGTACTCAATTGAAGAGGAGTGTCATGAGGAGCAAAGGGACAACTTGTTTCATACAAGGTGTCATGTTCAAGGCAAGGCTTTTAGTGTGATAATTGATAGTGGGAGTTGCACCAATGTAGTGAGTACACTTTTGATTAACATATTAGGGATGCCTACTATACCACACTCACATCCATACAAGCTCCAATGGCTTAACAATTGTGGTGAGGTAAAGGTGAATAGACAAACCATGATTTCATTGTTAATTGGAAAATATCATGATGAGGTGTTATGTGATGTAGTGCCTATGCATGCTGGAGAAATATTGCTTGGGCGACCATGGCAATTTGACAAAAGGGCTATACATGATGGGTACCTCAATAGGTATTCATTTACCAAGGATGGTAGAAAGACAATCTTAACACCACTTTCCTCAAAAGAAGTGTGTGAAGACTAATGTAAAATGGAAAGGATGAGAGTTAAGGCTGAAAAGAAAGAAAAAGAGAGTAAACAAAGTGCTTTAGAGAGTGAAAATAAAGAGAGTGAAAAGAAAAAGGGAAGAGAAAAAAAAAGAGCAGATTTAGCCTAGAGAGAAAAAAGAAAAGAATGTGAGTTTGATAGCTAGGGCAAGTGAGGTTAGACATGCTTTGTACTACAATCAACCTATATTTGTACTTTTGTACAAAGGGCTTATTTGGCAACTAATGATCTTAACCCATCTTTGCCTAGTGTGTTTGTTGATCTTTTGCAGGAATTTGAAGATGTGTTTCTAGAGGAGATGCCCAATGGTTTACCACCAATTAGAGGTATAACACACCAAATTGACTTCATTCCTAGAGCTTCCATACCCAATAGACTTGCATATAGAACTAATACAACTAAGACAAAGGAGATACAAAAACAAGTGGAGGATTTGCTAGCTAAGGGATATGTGAGGGAAAGTCTTTGTCCTTGCTCAGTTCTTGTTATTCTTGTGCCAAAGAAGGACAAAACATGGAAGATGTGTTCTAACTGTAGAGCCATCAATAAAATCACTGTAAAGTATCATCATCCTATTCCTAGATTAGATGACATGCTTGATGAGTTATATGGTTCTTGTTTGTTCACCAAAATTGATTTGAAATTTGGTTATTATCAAATTCGATTGAATGTTGGAGTCGAATGGAAAATAGCATTTAAGAATAAATATGGGTTATATGAGTGGCTTATTATGCCATTTGGTCTTACTAATGCACCTAGCACATTCATGCGATTGATGAACCATGCATTGCATGAGTACTTGGGTAAATTTGTTGTTGTTTATTTTGATGGAATTTTGATTTACTCTAAAGTGCTTGGATGATCATGTTATACATGTACGTCTTGTATTAGACATACTAAGGCATGAAAAGTTGTATGCTAACCTTAAGAAGTTTAGTTTTTACATGTTAACTCTCTTGGTTTTGTAGTGTCTAGTCAAGGTATTGAGGTTGATGAGGAAAAGGTTAGGGCTATTAAGGAGTGGCCGAGACCTAAAAAAATGCTAGTGAGGTGAGGAACTTTCATGGGCTTGCTAGTTTCTATAGGAGATTCATTAGAGATTTCAGCACTATAGCTGCACCTTTGAATGAGTTAGTTAAGAAAAATGTTGGATCTGTTTGGGGTGATGCACAAGAACATGCATTTAATGAACTTAATTATAAATTGTGTAATACACCTTTGCTTGCTTTACCTAACTTTGATACAACTTTTGAGATTGAATGTGATGCAAGTGGCATAGGGATTGGAGCTGTTCTAATGCAAGATCAAAATCCACTAATGTACTTTAGTGAGAAGTTAAGTGGGACAGCCTTGAAGTATCCAACATATGAAAAGGAATTATATGCTTTGGTTTGAACTTTACAAACATGGCAACATTACTTGTGGCCTAACGAGTTTGTGATACACACTGACCATGAAAGTTTAAAGCATTTGAAGGGTCAAGACAAGCTAAACCGCAGGCATGCCAAATGGGTGGAATTCATAGAAACATTCCTATATGTGATTAAATACAAGCAAGGTAAAGAGAATGTGGTTGTTGATGCATTGTCAAAAAGGTACACTTTGCTTAATTCTCTTAGTGCTAAATTGTTAGGTTTTGAGCATATTAAGGAGTTGTATCTTAATGATGATGATTTTGGTGATATATAGGCATCTTGTGATAATAGGACTATTTCAAATGCCTTTTACTTATTTGATGGTTTCTTGTTTAAGAAAAATAAATTGTACATTCCTAAGTGTTCTATGAGAGAATTGTTGATTAAGGAAGCACATGGAGGAGGCTTAATAGGGCATTTTAGGGTAAGGAAGACCTATGATATGTTGTTAGAACATTTCTTTTGGCCTGGTATGAAGCATGATGTGCACAAGGTTTGTGACCATTGCATAACATGTAGAGAGGCTAAGTCTATGTTGAAACCGCATGGGTTATATACACCATTACCTATTCCTAGTGAACCTTAGACTGATTTGTCTATGGACTTTATGCTTGGATTACCTAAAACTAGGAAAGGCCATGATAGTATTTTTGTTGTGGTTGATAGATTTAGTAAAATGGCCCATTTTATACCATGTCATAAAACTGATGATGCTAAGTTGATTGCTAATTTGTTTTTCAAAGAGGTTGTGCGTTTACATGGCATACTGATACAGAACCTCCAAGAATAAGCTTGAGAACCCCTTTATGCATTTGAACCCCAAAGCATTAACTTGAAAACCCCAATACTCAATTCGGCAAGAACCCCTAAGAAAGGTTAGAAATCATATTGCTTAGATAAGATGATCAAAGAATTGGAATAAGGAAAACTTGTTTTTGAATTCCAATTTTGAAACACTCCACAAGAAGATGATCAATCTACTTGAATGTTCCTTAAAGCATGTATTCTACACAAGAACACAAAGATAAAAGAAAAACAGCCTTTAGGTTTAATAATTCAATCATAATCTCCATCCAAAAAAAACTCAGTCAAGGCTTATTAATAGCATTTACAAAGAAAACCCTAATGAGCAAGTTCTCATTAATGACAAGAGTTGACAAATCAAAATCTTAGAGAGCAAGATTAAGAAACTAATCTGATTTTATTAAGGCTAATTAAAACTAGCCCATAACTAATATGGCCCATTACAAACTTAATTATACCCATTAGTAACTTGGACTTGAATTAAGTTGTAAGGAACTTGAGTTGTACATGCTCGAAAGCTTTGGCGTCCTTGCAAACCCTCACTAGCCAAATTCACTAAGTCTTGTAGATGATGGATTAAGGCTTGTTGAAGCTTCTTAGACTAAGATCTTGTTATAGGTCCTTGAGGCATACTGATTGGACTAGAAACCTCTTGAACTTTATCCTTGCCTTCTTGATCTTTCTCATCTTCATGATGTTGAATCCGCTCCACTTGGTGTGTAGGTTGATCCATAACACATACCTAAAAGCATTGTTAGTGATAAGGATGTTAAGTTTTTGAGCCATTTTTGGCATGTGTTATGGGGAAAGTTAGGTACTAAGTTGCTATTTTCTACTACTTGTCATCCTCAAATCGATGGGCAAACTAAAGTATTTAATAGGACATTGATTACCTTACTTTCGTCAATCATAGAAAAGAACATTAGGACTTGGGAGGATTGTCTACCGTTTGTGAAGTTTGCTTATAAAAGGGTTGTTCATAGCACTACTCAATGCTCTCCATTTGAGATTGTTTATGGTTTTAATCCTCTTACTCCTATTAATCTATTGCCTTTACCACCTAACAAATTTGTAAGTGTTGATGCTAATTCCAAGATAGATTTGGTGAAGAATTTACATAAGTAGGTTAAGGAGAGGATTGAAAAGCAAAATGTTAAAGTAGCTTCGTGAGTGAATAAAGGAAGGAAGCCAATGATTTTTTCTGGAGATGGACCCAAAAGCATCAAAAACTAAAGTAAAATAATAAAAATTGAGAAATAAAATGAAATGCATAGTAGCCAACATGCCTACAGACATGCCCATCTTCCAGGGCATGTTGAACAATAAGCCCATGTACCACACTATACTAGAGTGTGTTGCATTCTGCCCATCTTGACATTAGGCTTAAATAGATTGATTAAGCCCTTGAAGCTTCCTTGAATATAATTAGATCTATATGCAAAGCTCATGATCCAAATATCCTTGATTGGTTTATAGAAAACTTCATGTAGTCTCATATTCTTCTTGGATGATTCACTAATCAAGTACAATGGTTGGATTGCATGTCTTTGTAGGCTATCTTTAGTAGAAATGACAACCTTGAAGAACCTTCTTGAAATCTTTAACTTATAAATATTTGTAAGATTCTTCCAAGGCATCTTGATTCTCATCATTATTTCTGTCCTATTTCTAAGAAGCTAATCCCTAGTTTTGAAATTTTCTTTGATATTAGGCTTGATTTAGAGGATTGCGAGCTCATCTATCAATTAGAGGAAGATTAGGAAATGAGCATGGAGCCCTCTCTTTTTGAGACCATCCATATGATCACTAACCACCAAAAACTTGATCCCACCAATCTCATTTAACCATCCCAAGCACATGAATAATTGGTATTTCAAGAAGAGCACTGGCCCTATTATGTCCTCATTCAAGTCCTCTAAGTCTGAGTCTAACTTTAAGTCCTCTGAGTCTGAGTCTATTGAGTCCTTTAAATCTTTCATATTAGATTTTGTAACTCATCTCCTGGGCTTATCCTTTCAAGCTGATGTAACCCATGATGATAGAACCTTTAATAAAATGAACAAATTTTATGCTTACTTTACTAAATCTCTATGCTTTACTTCATCTAACTCATCATTAAATGAGAAAACTAAAAAAGAAAATGAAAATAAAAAAAAGAAATAAAAAATTGAAAAACAAAGAACTAATCAACTCTATCACAAAGAAAAATCCTAAAATTACATACATTGCATCTACATATTTTAACACACAGGCATTGGTCGAAAAAGTTTGTGAGTTCTTAGACTATTTTGCATAGGAGCCCAAGGATATGGTAGGAATGGATCCTAGCAGTAATTCATAAGATCCTGACTTATGAATATGTGAAGTCTATAAAGCAAAAACTAAGAAGAATGAAGATAGAATGATCTTTGAAGATCGAAGAGGAAGTAACAAAGTTTCTAGATAATGGATTCATCAAGCCCATCACTTACCCCTCCTGGTTGGCCAAATAGTGCCTATTCCCAATAAGGATGGAAAGGTTTGTATGTGTGTTGATTATAGGTACCTCAACAAGGCTTACCCAAAGGATCATTTCCCTCTACCTCATATTGATTTGCCTGTGGAATGCATGGTTGGTGCATCAGTGGTCTCCTTAGCTGAATGGCCCTGATAAGGAAAAGACATCCTTTGTGATAGAGTGGGGCACCTACTATTATTGAGTAATGCCTTTAGGTTTGAAAAATGCTAACGCAACTTATCATAGAATGGCCACTACTATATTCCACGACATGCTACATAAGGATGTCGAGGCATATGTAGATGATATGGTTATAAAGTCCAAAACTCTTAAGGGCCATTTTGAAGCTTTGGACTGATTCTTCACTAGGCTCAGATGGTACAATCTTAATTGAACCCAGCTAAGTGCCTTTTTGGTGCCTCTTTAGTTGTATTTCTAGGGCACTTAGTGATGGGAATCCAATAGCCTTGCAAGAAGTATAAAAAGATATGCCCAAATAGGAATTCAAGAAGTGTCTTCAAAATGATGAGGCATTAGGCGAGCTGCACACAATGGGCTGGCCTGCCTATGCTTTCTACTTTTTTAATTATTTTACTTTAGACTCATATTGTCATTGGGCTGATTTTATTAATTAAGCCCATATCTCTCTTTTTTTTGCTTTAAGTATTTTAATTAGTTATTTGGGCTTTTAGTTTGTTTAATTTAAGCCCAAGTTTGAATTTTAGTTTGTAAGAATTTTAGGGTTTCTAATTTAGCTAAGATGATATAAATACTTAGCTAATCTAGGAATAGAAAAATTTTTAATAATCCAAAAATATAGCCTTGTGCTTTGTGAGAATTTTCTCCATTTCGGTTCTTGCTTGAACCAATAATCCGAACTTCCAAAGTTAATCACTTTGTTTTTGTTTACAACATACCAAGGTTCCTTGACATAGGTTCATCATTGAGTTGAGGTTTTTTCTTGCAAACTTGATTTGGCTTTCTAAGGGAGAGTCTTCCGCTAAAGGTATTAGGTCTCAAAGTAGGTTGTTTGGGGTTCGTATTAGTTTGGTATTAGAGCTTAGACTCTAAATCAGGTTATATCCTTTCGTTTGTTTGTGTTTTTGTCTTCATTTGTTATCTGATTTCTGTTTTTTTCAGTAAATTCCTTTGTTTTTATTTTTGTTGATTCTATTTTCCTTACGTTTAAGGTCTAAAAATAAAAAAAAATCCAAATTCATCGATCCATTCTGCTTTGGTTCTCTGTCTTCTATCCGTTCATATTTTTGTTCCTTTCGTTCTTTGTGTTTTCGTTGGCTTCTTGTGTTTGATCCTCTATTTATTTATTTTTTCCTTTTGAATTATTGTTGAATTGAAAAAAAAAAAAAAAAGAGAATTTGTGATACAGAACCTCCAAGAATAAGCTTGAGAACCCCTTTATGTATTTGAACCCCCAAAGCATTAACTTGAAAACCCCAATACTGAATTCGGCAACAACCCCTAAGAATGGTTAGAATCCAAGCACAAAATCCATAGACAAATCAGTCCAAGGTTCATTAGGAACAGGTAATGGTGTGTATAACCCATGCGGTTTCAACCTAGACTTAGCTTCTCTACATGTAATGCAATGCTCACAAACTTTATGCACATCATGTTTCATACCAGGCCAAAAGAAATGTTCTAATAGTATATCATAGGTCTTATTGACTCCAAAATGTCCCATTAGGCCCCTCTCCATGTGCCTCCTTAATCAACAATTCCCGCATAGAACATTTAGGAATGCACAATCTATTTCTTTTCAACAAAAAATCATTAAATAAGTAAAAATCATTAGAAACAGCCCCATTATCACAAGAAATGTATATATCACCGAAATCAGCATCATGATGATACAACTCTTTTATAAACTCAAAACCTAGCAATTGAGCACTAAGTGAGTTAAGTAAAGTGTACCTTCTAGATAATGCATCAGCAACCACATTCTCCTTACCTTGCTTGTATTTAATCACATATGGGAATGTTTCTATGAACTCCACCCATTTAGCATGCCTACGGTTCAGCTTATCTTGACCCTTCAAATGCTTTAAGCTTTCATGGTCAGTGTGTATCACAAACTCCCTAGGCCACAAATAATGTTGCCATGTTTTTAAAGCTCGAACCAAAGCATATAATTCCTTGTCATATGTTGGATACTTCAAGGCTACCCCACTTAACTTTTCACTAAAATACATTAGTGGCCTTTGATCCTGCATCAAAACAGCTCCAATGCCTATGCCACTAGCATCACATTCAATCTCAAAAGTCTGATCAAAGTTAGGTAAAGCAAGCAAAGGTGCATTACACAATTTAACCTTAAGCTCATTAAATGCATGTTCTTGTGCATCACCCCAAACAAATCCAACATTTTTCTTCACTAACTCATTCAAAGGTGCGACTATAGTGCTGAAATCCCTAATGAATCTCCTATAGAAACCAGCAAGCCCATGAAAACTCACCTCACTAGCACTTTTAGGTCTCAGCCACTCCTTAATGGCTCTAACCTTGTCTTCATCAACCTCAATACCTTGACTAGATACAACAAAACTAAGAAAATTAACCTTATCCATGCAAAAGCTACACTTCTTAAGGTTAGCATACAACTTTTCCTGCCTAAGTTTTTCTAGTACAAGTCACACATGCATGACATGATCATCTAAGCACTTAAAGTAAATCAGAATATCATCAAAATAAACAACAACAAACTTACCCAAGTACTCACGCAACACATGGTTCATTAATCGCATAAATGTGATAGGTGCATTAGTAAGACCAAATGGCATGACAAGCCATTCATACAACCCATACTTGGTCTTAAAGGCTATTTTCCATTCATCACCAACATTCATTCGAATTTGATAACAACCAGATTTCAAATCAATTTTGGTAAACAAACAAGAACCATATAACTCATCAAGCATGTCATCTAATCTAGGAATAGGATGACGATACTTTATAGTGATTTTATTGATGGCTCTGCAGTCCACTCACATCCTCCATGTTCCATCCTTCTTTGGTACAAGAATAATATGAACCGAGCAAGGACTAAGACTCTCCCTCACATACCCCTTAGCTAGCAACTCCTCCACTTGTTTTTGGATCTCCTTTGCCTCACTTGGATTCATTCTATATGCTGGCCTATTGGGTATAGCAGCTCTAGGAATTAAGTCAATTTGATGTTCTATGCCTCTAATTGGTGGTAAACCACTTGGCATCTCCTTGGGAAACACACCTTCAAATTCCTGCAAAAGATCATCAAACACACTAGACAAAGATGGGTTAAGTTCATTAGTTGCTAAACAAGCCCCTTTGCACAAAAAGACAAATATAGGCCGATTGGAATAGAAAGCTTGTCTAACCTCACTTGTCCTAGCTATCAAACTCACATTCTTGGCATTTTTCTCTCTAGGCCGAATCTGCTCCTTTTTTTCTCTTCCCTCTTTCTTTTCACTCTTTTTATTTTCACTCTCTAAATTACTTTGTTTACTCTCTTTCTCTTTCTTTTCGGCCTCAACTCTCATCCTTTCCATTTTACATTGCTCTTCATAAACTTCTCTTGAGGAAAGTGGTGTTAAGATTGTCTATCTACCATCCTTGGCAAATGAATACCTATTGAGGTACCCATCATGTATAGCCCTTCTATCAAATTGCCATGGCCGCCCAAGCAATATTTCTCCAACATGCATAGGCACTACATCACATAACACCTCATCATGATATTTTCCAATTGAAAATTATATCATGGCTTGTCTATTCACCTTTACCTCACCACAATTATTAAGCCATTGGAGCTTGTATGGACGTGAGTGTGGTATAGTAGGTAGCCCCAACCTGTTAATTAAAAGAGTACTCACTACATTGGTGCAACTTCCACTATCAATTATCACACTACAAGCCTTGCCTTGAACATGACACCTTGTATGAAACAAGTTGTCCCTTTGCTCCTCATGACACTCCTCCTTCAATTGACTACTAAGAGCACGCCTTGTGACCAGCAAATCACCTCTTATTGGCTCCTCTATGCTCCCCTCGCTACAATCCTCTAATTCGAGCATCTCTTCCTCTTCATTATCATTGCTGCCCCTTTCATCATCTGTCACTACTTCTCCATTCCTAATGACCATAATTCATCTATTAGGACACTCCCTACTTATATGACCTACTCCTTGGCACTTCCAGCACTTAATATCTCTATTTCTCCCCTTAGGCTCTTCGGGTTTGGATTTTTCTTTGGAATTTGAATCTGCCCTTCCTTTTGCAACATCATAGGCAGCCTTGTTTCCACCTTTAAATTCACCCTTTCCATCCTTTTTCCAAATAGAATTAGAGTTGAAATAAGGCTTAGAAACATACCTTGCTGGTCCTCTTCTTTGGAGTTGTTTTTCTACCTTGACCGCAATGTGCACCATCTCCTCTAACTCCATATATGGTTGCAAATCAACTCAGTCAGCTATGTCTTTGTTCAAACCAGCCAAGAAACATGCCATGTTAGTCTCCCTATCCTCCTCTATATCAGCCCTAGTAATAAGCATTTCCATCTCCTTGTAGTAATCATCCACACTTTTACTACTTTGTTTAAGAACTTGAAGTTTTTGCACAAGTTCCCTATGAAAATGTCTAGGCACAAACCTCTTTCTCATTGTAGACTTAAGGTCATACCATGTCTCAATTGGGTACTCCAAGTTTCTCCTTTGACTAGTCACTAATTGTTCCCACCAAGCTATGGCATAATCTACAAATTGTGAAACAGCAAGCTTGACCTTCTCTTCCTCACTAAAATGGTGACAATCAAATATAAGCTCCACCTTCTTTTCCCATTGTAAATAAGCCTCTGGATCGGTTGTACCTTGAATGGTAGGTATCTTAAGTTTAATACTCCCCAAATTCCTATCTACAAATTCTTCATTGCGTTGGTTTCTACCATAGTATGGATTCTCTTGCCTTCCTCCTCTACCTCTACCTAAGCCTTGGCCTCCTCTACCTCTATTTCTGCCCATCCCAAAAATAGGAACATCTTCGTCATCATGTTAGCCAAGGTCTTCATCTTCCCAATCATTTTGAGGTATTTGGTTTCTACCTCCCCCTTGCACCTCATTGCGGTTTGGAGTTGCTCTTTCAACTGCTTGCAACCTTGCATCCAGGCTCTCTAATGCATCCCTCATAGCCTCCATATTTCTGTTAAAATGTGCAAACTCTCCTTGTTGAGCCTCACATAGTCTAGCCTCATCAACATGGACAGCCTCATTATTTCCAGTTTGGTTTGACATTGCTGCAAAAGAACATTAGTAAAACAAAGAAGAAAAAAAAAATAGTTCAAAGGACCTCACAAGCGCTCCCTCACGTGTTTTGCACTCAAATGATGGGGGTGGTCACTTGTGTTTAACTCAAGCAAATATTTCACTCAGTTTTTTCCTCACACCACTCTAGCTAATTCTTTTATGTTCTTAGGTGAATCACACTTTTAGAACTGTTCAAATAGCTTGTAATGTGTAGAATTTCAAAACTGAAATTGCAGAAACAAATTTGAAACAATTCGACCAAACAAGAAAAGTAACAAATAAGTAGCAATAAAATTGGGAAAACTCAAATAGAAGCAAAGGACATGTAAAAAAAAAAAATAGAAGGATTTGACCAGAATAGGAAAGAAATGATTTTAGAAGGTATTTTGAAAGAGAAAAAAAAAATATCAAATCTATCCTGATAATTGATATCACTTAAATGAGCAAGGAATGTAATGATATGCAAAATCCAATACAAGATATAATAAAATCTATTCAGCTATGACAATTATAAACTAGGTAAGAATAGCAAATCTAAATCAGAATCAAATCTGATTAGTATATCAGTCACCCACAAATTCTAGATTCTTCCTTTTTTTTTTTTTGAATACTTTCTTCTTTTCTTTTTTTTTTCTTGTAAAATGAATTTCTTTTTTTTTATTTTTATTTTTTTTTAATTTTAACCTTCAACTATAAACACAAAGTCTGAATTTTAGATTGCAAACAATTGATTTAATTTAAAGAAGAACAAGAACAAAACAAACACAAGAAAGCAGAATTGAAGAACGTGAAAGATAAAACCTTATCACAAAATCAGAATTTCAGATTGCAAACAATTGATTTAATTCAAAGAAGAACAAGAACAAAACAAACACAAGAAATTAGAATTGAAGAACGTGAATTATAGAAAGATAAAACCTGATCTAGAGCCAAGCTCTGATACCAAATGATATAGAACCTCCAAGAATAAGCTTGAGAACCCCTTTATGTATTTGAACCCCCAAAGCATTAACTTGAAAATCCCAATACTCAATTCGGCAACAACCCCTAAGAATGGTTAGAATTCAGATTGCTTAGGCAAGATGATCAAAGCATTGGAATAAGGAAAACTTGTTTCTGAATTCCAATTTCGAAACACTCCACAAGAAGATGATCAATCTACTTGAATGTTCCTAAAGCATGTATTCTACACAAGAACACAAAGATAAAAGCAAACGGCCTTTAGGTTTAATAATTCAATCATATTCTCTCCAAAAAAACACACAGCCAAGGCTTATTAATAGCTTTACAAAGAAACCCTAATGAGCAAGTTCCCATTAAATGACAAGAGTTGACAAATCAAACTCTAAGATTAAGAACTAATATGATTGTATTAATACTAATTAAATCCAGCCCATAACTAATATGGCCCATTACAAACTTAATTAAACCCATTAGTAACTTGGACTTGAATTAAGTTGTAAGGAACTTGGGCTGTACATGCTCCAAAGCTTTGGTGTCCTTGCAAACCCTTACTAGCCAAATTCACTAAGCCTTGTAGATGATGGATTAAGCCTTGTTGAAGCTTATTAGAATGAGATCTTGTTATAGGTCCTTGAGGCATATTGATTGGACTTGAAACCTCTTGAACTTTATCCTTGCCTTCTTAATCTCTCTCATCTTCATGATGTTGAATCCGCTCCACTTGGTGTGTAGGCTGATCCATAACAATTTGGCTAGAAAAAAAAAAGAAAAAAAAAAGATGAAAGAATCTTGAAATTGGCCAATGAAAGAAAGAAAAAAAGAAAAAAAAAGAAAGAATATTGGCCAAATCGGAATATATAGGAATATATAGTGTTTGTTTCCAATTCTAGAGTGAAAGAAAAAAAGGAAGATTATTGGAATCAAATCAAATCGAGAAGAATCAAGGAGTTGACCAAATCAAGCCTACCTTCCAAAAACAAGTTAGGATTTGCTTCCAATTTCGGTTTGAGTTTCCTTATCCCATTCTAATTCATTTTTATTTTATTTTTATTTTTTTTATTATTTCCTTTTCGTTTTCATTAATATCTTTGTTTCCTTTTCCTGTTTCCAATCCTAATTCTACAGCAGCTATCTAGTCTTTCTCGAAAATTAAAAAAAAAAATCTAATATTGAGAAAGTTGCATTATTTTGACCCTTTTGAGTACATAGTTTCAAGAGAAATGGGCCAACGATCAAAATTCACCAGCTTTGCTTGTGATGTCCATGGTTTTTTGGCCAAATTTCATCATTTAAACCTCGAAATTCACGTTTTTTGGTCTCTAGTTAAATTTTGTTTTGTTATAACTTTCTATAGAGTACTCCATTTTAAGTGCTGTCAGTTGCGTTCTTCTCATCTTGTTATCTATTTTATTTCTATTAAATTTTATAATTTTTCCATTTTTCTTGCAAAATTCGTGTTCTGTGTCTTCGTGTCATTTTTGTCGAAATTATCTAGGGTTTTGGTTTTAGGTATTCTCATTTCTATTTTTTCCTTAATTAAACTAGTGTCAGATTTCATTTTGTAAATCTTGGTTAATTGTTGAGCAAAAAAAAAAAAGAAAATAAATAATAATAATTTTGTGTAGTTTGGAATTGGCTCTTGTAAGAACTATAAGAAGGAATTGAGAGGTAAAAGGCAAGAGTGTGAGATTATTTAGAGAAAAGCCTGCTGAGTTGTGTGAAAAATAAACATGAGAGAACTTGAGTGATTTATTACTTGAGTGAAAACATGTGAGGGAGTGAAGTGAGGTTATTTTGCTTTACTTACCCTATTTTGTAGGTTCAAAAAAAAATTACTCATAATCAAGATAATGATCAAGCCTTCAATATGCAAGCTATTCAACAAAACTTCCAATGGTTGAATGTTCAGTTGGATGGCATGATGGACGCCATGGAAAGATACAGCTCTGATCTTGATAGGTTGAAAAAAGGAAATTCACAACAAACTCCACCTAGGAGGAGAGTCCATAGAAGGCAAGATGATGAAGATTACGGATCCAATAATGAATTTAAAGATGATACCAAAGAAAGGAGAGGATACAGAAGGGAAAGAAGGCAAGAAGGTAATGGGGGTATCAAGTTAACAATTCCTCCATTCAGAGGCAAAAATAATCCAGAAGTATACCTAGATTGGGAAAATAAGATGGAGCTAGTGTTCGATTGTCATGACTACTCTGGAACAAAACAATTAAGGCTTGTCATGGCTGCATTTGAAGATTATACAATTACTTGGTGGGATGACACTAAGCAAAGAAGAAGAAGGAATTGAGAATGGCCCATTGAGGTATGGGAAGATCTTAAAGCTTTAATGAGAAGGCATTTTGTCCCTGCCCATTTTTATAAGGATTTGCACAATAGATTATAAAGCCTTACTCAAGGATCCAAGAGTGTGGATGAGTATTACAAAGAGATGGAAGTTGCTAGGATTCGAGCTAATATTGATAAAGATAGAGAGGCCACCATGGCTAGGTTTCTATATGGGCTGAATCGAGACATTGCCAATGTTGTTGAATTACAACACTATGTGGAGCTTGAGGATATGTTGCATATGACAATCAAGGTTGAGAGGCAACTTTGGTACAAGGGCAACAATCGAAGTTCATCTTCTTCAAATTCATCCAAGCCATGGAAATCAAGTTGGAAGGAAGATGTGGGGATTAATTCCAAGTCCAAAGTCGACTTAAGAAAGGGACAAGCTGCACCAATGTCAAAGGAGAGGGAAAAAGGTAAAACTGAAAATCCAAACCATTCTGGTGATATTAAATGCTTTAAGTGTTTGGGTTTAGGACATGTAACTTCATAATGCCCCAACAAAAGGGTGATGATTACATTCCATGAAGAGCTAGTTTCTGAGAGTGACAAGGATGATGACAATGAAAGCAGGCCCCCTTTGGAAGATGTAAGTGATCAAGAAAATAGTGGAGAGGAAATCATAGCAATGCTAGAAAGAGAAGAGTTGTTGATCACAAGAAGGGTTTTAAGTTCACAAGTTCGAGTAGAAGATAACAAGAAAAGGGAAAACTTGTTCTACACTATGTGCCTCAAAGTTTGTAATTTAATCATTGATGGAGGTAGCTATACTAATGTGGCTAGTTATAGTCTTGTTGATAAACTTAAATTACCAACTTTGAAACATCCTAACCTTTATCATTTGAAGTTGTTTAATGAGAGTGCTAGTCTTAAGGTTACCAAACAAGTCTTAGTTGTCTTTTCTATAGATAGGGACAAAGATGAAGTCCTTTGTGATATTGTGCTTATACAAGCTGGTCACATTCTTTTGGGGAGGCCTTGGTAGTTTGATAGAAGGGCCATACATGATGGTTTTACAAATTGATACACTTTTGATAAGGATGGCAAACACATTACTCTTGTACCTCTTTCTCCTATGGAAGTATTTGAGGATGAACTAAAAAGAAAAGAGAGTGATGAGTTGAAACAAAAGAATGAGTGTAAAGATTTGAAAAGAAGAAAAAGTGAAGACTTAAGTCAAGAAAAGGAAAAAGGAGTATGTGATTGAAAAAGAAAAGAGGGTGTTATTCACTAACAAATTTCCTTTATTTTCCTCTAGTTTTCTTGCTTTTCTTTTTCAAGGTTTCAAAGAAGGATTGTCATGGAGAAAACATGATGGCCATTCTACATTTAATGCAATCCAAGTAACTAAGAAGGATGGAGAGAAGATCAGGATTATGATTGGAAGAATTTGCAGTCATGTGCTACAAATTCCTATCTATAGACAAAGAGTTTTTTGTTTTGGAGGAATAATCTACAAGCTGCAATTCCAAGATAGATGTTATGTTACTTCTTCAATTTTTGTTTCAAATCCTTATCTCCTCAATGGAGGTATAGATTTGAGGTCGAATCCTTTTGAGGAGGGAGGGAATGATGGGAATCCAATAGCCTTGCAAGAAGTATAAAAAGATATGCCTAAAATGGAGTTCAAGAAGTCTCTTCAAAATGACGAGGCATTGGGCGAGCTGGGCTGAGGGGTCGAGCGAGCTAGGCTAAGGCGTTAGGTGAGCTGCGCACAATGAGCTGTGCTGCCTATGCTTTCTACTTTCAAATTTAATTATTTTACTTTATTCTCATATTGTCATTGGGCTAATTTTATTAATTAAGCCCATATCTATCCTTTTTCTACTTTAAGTATTTTAATTAGTTATTTGGGCTTTTAGTTTGTTTATTTTACGCCCAAGTCTAAATTTTAGTTAGTAAGAATTTTAGGGTTTGTAACTTAGCTAAAATGATATAAATACTTAGCTAATATAGGAATAGAAAAGCTTTTGATAATCCGAAAATACAACCTTGTGCTTTATGAGAATTTTCTCAATTTCGGTTCTTGCTTGAACCAATAATCCGAATTTCCAAAGTTAATCACTTTATTTTTGTTCACGACATACTAAGGTTTCTTGACATAGGTTCATCATTGAATTTAGGTTTTTCCTTACAAACTTGATTTGGCTTTCTGAGAGAGTTGCTTCCAAGCGTAAAGGTATTAGGTCTCAAAGCAAGTTGATTGGGGTTCGTATCACTTAGTCAGCCAAAGAGGCACAAAAGTGGATCTAGCTAAGTCAAAGGTAATTATAGAAATGCCTCTCCCTAAAACTAAAAAGGAGATTAGAGGTTTCCTAGGTCGCTTATAATATATTAGCCGTTTTGTTGCACAACTGGTGGATACCTGTAGGCTGATTTTCAAGCTACTAAAGAAAGGTGCCTCTAAATAGTGAAATGAAGAATGCTAAAAAGCAAACCTTTGACAGAATCAAGCAATACCTCTTGAACCCACCAATACTACAACTCCTAAGGCCAGGTCAGCCATTGTTGCTCTACTTATTAGTAACTTCAAAAGCTATAGGTGTGATGTTTGCCCAAAATGCTCCAAACTCATACAAAGAGAATGCCATTTACTGTTTAACCAAATGTATGCTGGTTCATGAGCTTAGGTACAACCAGATTGAGCAATTATGCCTAGCCTTGGTTTGGATATACCATAAGCTCCAATAATACCTATGCTCATATATAACCTATGTGCTAGCTAATAAGAGCCCTTTGAAATTCCTTATGGAGAGGCTAGTTCTTGATAGCGAAATGGCATGATGACTGGTAGTTCTTATAGCATTTTAGCTAAATTACATCCCAAGAAAAGCAGTTAAAGGAAGCATAATTGCTGACCGACTCACTGCTTCCCTTATGAAAGGTGAAGTATTTGAGCCTGAGTTCTCAGATGAGGACATTTTGATCATTGACCCTAAAGTATGGAAGTTGTTCTTCGACGGTGCCTCTAATAGTAAAGGCTATAGAGCCGGCATAGTTCTAGTCACCCCTAAAGGAGATCATCTACCCATAGGGATCAAGTTGGCCTTTAAAGTAACCAACAATTAAGGAGAATATGAAGCATGTATAACTAGCCTAGAGGTGGCCATTAACATGAAAATAGATTACTTGGAGGTCTACAGTGATTCTAACCTCATTATTTCCTAAGCTCTTAGTAAGTAGAAAATTGGAGAAGAGCTTTTGATTCCTTACCATCAACACTTAAATGACTTAGTTGAGAATTTTCATGAGCTATCTTTTCATTACTTACCAAGAGCAAAGAATCAATTCATCGATGCTCTAGCTATCTTAGCCTCAATGAAAGCCATGAGCGATAATGAGATAGACAGGCCTATTATCATTGAAGCAAAGTGATAGCCTAGATATTACATTGTGTACATGAATCTTTAGCTAGCTGATGCTAAACCATAGTTTTAGGACATCCTTAATTACATCTAAAATGGTAAGTATCCAAAAACGGCCTTGAAAGCATATCAAAGAACCCTAAGGCAACTGTCTATTGATTTTATTCCCAATGGTGATGTGTTGTATAAGAGAGCTTGGGACAACATCCATATGTGATGTGTGATCGAACAAGAAGCCTAACAAAATATGGAGTGGGTCCATGGCAGAGAGGAAGGCCCACATATGAATGGTGTAGCTTTGGTATGAAAGACAGCGAATCTAGGCTACTTTTGGCTAACTATGAATGAGGATTGTGCAAAGCATGTGTAGAAATGTCATAAATGTTAGATTTTTGCCAAACTCTAACTTTGGCCTTCTGTTCCTTTGAATCTGATAGCAACAGTATGGCCTTTTGCTACCTAGTGTATAGATGCCATTGAGAGAATATCTCCAAAGTTCTCTAGTGGGCATAAGTACATTATGGTGACCATAGACTACTTTATTAGTTTGGAAAATGGATTAAGGTAGTGCCATATTAGGTCTTAAATGCAGAAAAGGTGGCACATTTCATCCAAACTAACATCCTTTATCGGTTTAGAACCCCTTTTGAGATAATCACATATAATGGCTCCCACTTTCAAAAGGAGATAGTTTGCCTACTCTGGACAAAAGGGATTCAATATCACCGCTCCTCTCCTTATCGACCATAGACTAATGGTCTAGTTAAAGCTGCTAATAAGACCATTAAGACTATTATGTAGAAAGTTATTGAGAAATATAAGACTGGCATGAATGACTAGCTACTACTTCATGGGGATACAGAACTATGGTTCATACTCCAATAGGGTCAACCCTATATGTCTTGGTTTATGGAATGGAGGTTGTCTTTGCCCATCTAGATGCAAATTTGACTTGCTAGGGTAATGAGAAAAAGCCAGGCAGACTGGATCAAAGGATATTATGAGTAATTGAATGTTATTAATGAGAAGAGAATGGATGCCTTGTACTATCCAAAGCTACCAACAGAGGCTAGCTAGACATTTTAACAACAAGGTAAAGGACAGGGGTCTAGAGGAAGACAATTTAGTTTTGAAAGAGATTCGTGCCTCAATTCATGACACAAAAGGAAAATTTAAACCAAACTAGGTTGGGCTATATGTACTCAAGAAGATTTTATCTAGCGGAGGCGCTATTCTCACGGACATAGACAAAAACAAGTTCTCCAATCCCTACAATTTAGATTAGTTAAAAAGATATTTTGTTTAAGAACTACATTTGCATTCTTTCTATCTATTTTTGTATTCGAAATAATGTAATCAAAACTATGTGGACATGATTCTCCCTGAAAAAAGTAATAAAAAAATGAATGATGATGATAACTATAATGGATATATAGGCAGCTCGACTTAGGTGCGGTCCAAAGCATAATGTAAAAATATTTTGTTTGCATTATAATTTCATCTCCTCTGTGCCTAGTGCATCATTTTTTTCTTTTGTCTAAACAAAAAGATAAAATAAAATAAAGAAAAGAAAATACTCGTTAAGTTGAAAACCCGAAAGGGCAGCTTAGGCAAAAATTAGAACAAAAGTAAAAGTATCTCATCTAATGATGATCAAATTTTATAAGAGCATGTAATCCATCATCACAAAAATGATAGCCTTTATCTATACCTATGTCTTATCTTGTAATCATGTCAGCTTACAAGCATGTACAAAATAGAAGCCTGCAGCCAATGTCCTAATAACCACTAAAATGAACAGACGACTATATATATCTAGTCAATCTTCCTCCTCCTCCTCCTCCTTCTAGGATGCATATCTCCCTTAGAATCAGACCCTGCCATAATCTCCTTAGTTATCATACCCCCTAATCCTAGTCTCTGTATCCTCCTCTATAACATTAATAGACGAGGTGCTTGCAGACCAGAATTGCTCCTTGTGGTCACTCTAGTCAGCCTACTTTGACTCTCAATAACTCTAGAGTTGCACCTCACAATCATGTTTGAAACTCTCCTTTGAGAGCCAGTAGCTCTCGAACTACTTGTTATAACCCCCCTTTGTGTCAAAATCATTATAGCTAGAGTTTCGCTATGTACTCTGGCAATAGCAGTCCTCTTTTATACACTCACTGCTGTAATCCTCCTCTGTACAACCACAATAGTGTTGCCTTGGCATCTAACTATAGTCACAGTCCTTTGAGTCATCGCTAGTATAGTCTAGGACACTACTGCAGCCTATATTGTCGATCCTCCTGTAGCACCTCTACTCTCTCCCATATGTCGGGTCACCTCCTCTATCCTAGAATCAATCCCCTGGTCGCTAGTATCTTTAGCAGTTGTCTCCTTCGTCTTGTCACTCTCTATCTCCCTAAGCAAAGCAGCCCAGCTCTCTCTTGGTTGGCCAGATAGTCTTAGTCAACCAACTGCGGTACCTCTCAATAGTACCAAAGCCGACCTCTTGTCTCACTGTATGGAAACTCCTCATCCACCCACCTCTGATAGCGCTAGCAATGGGACCGTGATTTGTGCAAATTCTAGAAAAGGCACAATTAGGGGCACATCTTGAGTCTAACCCATCTATCACAAGACCCTTGTACCCTATTAAAATGATGTCTATGCCAAGCTTAACAAACAAACCACTTGACACCCATGGTTTATCTTCATAAAAGACTTGATCCTATACCATTGGCAATGCCAGAGTATGTCCTCTAGGGAAAACTCTAAGAGCTATCCAATCCACTCCCAAACTGATCCTCACCTCACCAGGATGGGCCGCATCTGATACTGAATAGTTGTGTACGAGCTCTTGGCCAAATGAGCAACCACCCTCAAGTGGTCCATCAACCATACCTACAAAATAAATTGTAACAACCCACACTTACCCTAGAAATTTTCGTGATAATTTGCTTGATTTAAAACTATTATGGTTAAGTATGTCCTTTTATGAAAATTAGTAATCTATGTGTTGATGAGCATGTGGCATATTAAATTAATTTTAATATGTATAATAGGAGTTATTATTATGAAATAAATGATTTACATAAAGTGCATTTGCATAAAATAATTTATTTTAAATAAAATGAATTTTCATGCATAAAGACAATTTTTAAGCATGAAATGATTTTATGAGTATTTTAAAATAATTTTTAAAATAAATATTTTGGGGGAAATGTTATAGAAATAATAAGAAAAATATTTTGTATTTTGATTACTTATAATCAGCCCCTAATTTAAATAAAAAGTCTAAATACATAAAAGCCCACTACCCAAAAACCCTTCTAACATAGCTCATTAAGGGTATTAGTGGAAAATTGCCCAAAACCCTAATATATAATATAAAATTCGGCTAGCCTAGGGTTTCCAGTGGCCATCACTCTAATTTTCTGTATCTTGGCAGAAAAATTCTCTCAAAATATTTCTCTCAACTGAAATTAAGAAAACACCTTCTAGTTTCGCGATTTCTTGACCGTAATCGTAAGTTTTCCTTCTCTTTCAATTCCTACATTGATTTCTATGAAATAAATTATGAGAAAATTATTTTGAACAAGTTGTTTACTAATTTTTATAGATTTAATTCTGTTTAGGTGAGCTTTTAGGAGAGAAAATCTATTTTTTACTGAAAACACAAATCTTTCCTCGAGATTCCTCTAAAGGTGAACCCTATAACTTAAAATCACAATTTTTATGCATAAACATCACTATAGGGGGGAAATTTGTGCATCATTGGTTTCTAAATTGATTTTTGATTTGTTTTGATGAAAAATATTAGATTAAATGATATTTCTGTAATAATCAAAAAGTTTCGAAAAACAAAGGAATTCAAGGTTTTTGTGCTAGAACTTAGAAGTTAGAAAATTCTATTATTAAATTAACATGTGGCTGCCGATTTGTGTGAGAAAGAATTCTAATATGATATTTGTTTTGTTTAGATGAAAAATAATGATTTAAATAATATGTTTGCATATTGCTGTAATGAACGGAAAGCACAGAAAGCGTGAAAACTCATGATTTTCACCTAAGTCTTAAAACTTGGAATTTTTTTTTATAAATATCATCTATGGCTGCCAAATCATGCATGAACATGTTCTAAACTGGTATTTGCTATGATTGAATGAAAACTAATGGTTTAAACCACTTGTTTACATATTTTTGTAATGACTGAAAAATACCAAAAACAAGAAAACTCATGATTTTGTACCCCATAAACCAAAAATTAAATTTTCATGTATAAGCATACCATATGTGGCTGATTCATGTAGATAAATATTCTAAAACGATTTATGTTGTGTTTACATGAAAAATCTTGATTCAAACCATGTTTTTACATATTACTGAAATAGACAAAAAGTGCCAAAAGAAAGAAAATTTAGTTTTCCTTTTGGTGATGCATTCAGCCTGCATTAATATTTTTATCCCAATGTCTATAATTTTTGTGTAATGTATTTTGATGATTATTGACATATATGTATGTATAATAAATGATAAAATTGCATGTTAGTTGAAGGTATGACCCTAGACAAGCTTAAAGGCATTTTGTATACGTAAGGTATCTTAATCTTATATTGTGATTGGAATGTAAATGTGATTGGGAAATATGGAACTAGATGTTATGATGACTTGATAATGAATACATGATTTTGAGTTGATGAAGTGACAATTGAATAGAAGGATCATAAGAGTTAAGCATGACACTTGAAAGGTTAATTGTTAAGTTGATATGTATGGAAGTGTAAAGTGTATTAAGATGATTGTTAAAGTGAATTGATATTGAGGTAATAAAATTGTGATGACCTTAGAAAGGTATTGACATGATTGTAATGTGTTTTCATGAGAGTCTATAAGGCCTAAGTGTGCAAGACTTTTAAAGTCAACATGTTATGTGCAAGTGATGAGTATAATTATATGTGTAACTAAGTGTATGTGTATGCTATATTGCATGGGGTAGTTATGGGATAGGAGCATCATGAGTAAATAAATACTAAGTATAAAATTAAATAATTGTGTTAGAGTTTGAGCAGCTTTAAAAGTGCAAAGGGGCTACGTGAATTAGGAGCAAAGGAATCACAAGGTGAGTAATATTGTATTCATTCTACAAGTGTGAGTAAACTCTATATTCCTGCTTCCAGTATGAGTAAACGCTATGTTCATGCTATAAGTGTGAGTAGCATTATGATATGTTACAATCATGTGATATCTTGTTATGTGAGCCTTTGTGATCTTTGAAACCCAAGTTCCTTCTATCCTAAAAATTAATTAAGCGATTTCTTTGTAAAGCTTGGGTTGCTAAAGGACAATTGGTCCAAAACTATTTTGTTTATCCAATGAGAATTTCTTGTGATTATTACCCTAACTTATATTCTTTCTGGAACTACACTATCATTGTATCTTTTGTTCGAAAGTTAAACCACTATTGTTATTGGGACACTTGTTATTGTTGCCTTATGTGATATTGTTATTTGTGATTACCATTAGCTCTAGCTATGGTACCTTTAACCCTTTATGCAGAATCCTCATGCTAATGTGAGTGATCATCGAAACTTGTGCACACGGTCTTAACCTAATGGATAGGGGTAGTGTATCCACCTCAGCTAGAAAGGGTCAGTTCTAGCCGTGGGGCCTAATCAGCTTCATGCCTTATAAGTGATAGGAGTTGGAATTTTGTATAAGGCCACCTCTCCTTAATGTGTTTGAGTGATAGAGCAATTGCCTTCACTCACTATGTGCTATAAGTGTGATTTCTGCAAACTTGCCAAATTGAACCCTTGCTAAATTGCAACTTGATTCATGAATTATAAATCATGAACTATGTGTATAAGCTATGTGTTTCCTTTTCAAAGGAATATGCGATAATGTATGTGTTTTATCGTTTACTCATTAAGATCATCTATCTCACCCCTTTCCTTATATGGTTCTAGGTGAGCAAATGTGAGGAGGCAAGGTGATGACTCAAGCATTCTACTTCACTTGGGGGATTCCTTGTCAAAGTCATTAATAATACCATGTTATGAAGTGTTGTCATTAGATGCTCCGGGAATATTGATTGATGCTTATTTTGAGATATAATATTTTTCCTAAGTTTCCAAATGGGATATGAATATTATTTTCCTTATGGATTTGATGTGAAATGTTTAATTATAGTCTTTCGCAATTAAAGTTATTCATTTAAATGTTTTAAATGAGTTATTGTAAGAGGTCTAGTATGATCCTAGGCATGATTTGTATATGTATAAGTAGGTTCTACGGGCATGGGTGACCTCATGTCTCCCTATGTTTTAGGACCATCATGTCTCTAAAGTTGGGATGTGACATAAGTCAAGAATAAAAATCAAACACCCATAAAATACCCATACCAGAAGGGGTAAAGAACATACAATTTTTTTTTCCTTTTCTCACCTAAAGGACTACTAGAGATACAATCCATCTTTCCAAGCCCCAAATGAAACAGTCGAGACTCATTAAATGTCTTTGCCAGTATCGCCCCAATTACGGAGTGAGTCTGCTCCATCTGTAGTAAGCCCGCCACTCTAGCATCCCCTAATTGACGGACCTGGAAAATAGATATTCGCCATCAAGCAAAAGATAAGGCTTGCATCCTGAGCCTCTGTCTCCTTGTATCACCCTACTCACCAGAATCATGAAACACCTCGATGACGGTAGTCAAATTCACTCGCCTCTTTACTACCATCTAACTAGTTGTGTCCTCTAATAGAGCTAAAAAGACAAATTTACCTTAAAATTCTACCCATATGTAGGCCTCAAAGTGGAACATCAAGATAAAGTTAAAAAAACTGCTTAGCCGATGTCTCTACGGTCGAGAACTCTGATGGCACTGATCAAATTTGAAGTGGCGCAGCCAGTCATCTAGGTGGCATGGTCCTATTCTAGAATTGTTTTGTCATGCCTAATCTGCCATGGCTCAATTTTCAATCCCTATAAAGCAAAACTCAACCATTTTCTTCCCTTTTTAGGATAAAAATTCAGAATAAAGTTTTTCCAAAATATCTCATGACTAGAAACCATCAGGAACGATAGGAGAAATAGAGTCATAAATCAGCAAAACCAAGTCTTAAGACATGCATTAAATGTAAACTCTCATCCACAACATACATTCACCATTATCAATTGCAAACATTCATTCATAAAATAAGTATACAGGATAAAATAAAAGCAATGGAGGAGTCAAATCATGCATACACAACATGTGCCAATCATAGGCATAACAAGAAAATACATACATCTAATGCATAGTCATAAGTAAATATCCGTGCCAATCATAGGCATAACAAGAAAATACATACATCTAGTGCATAGTCATAAGTAAACATCCATGCCAATCATAGGCATAACAAGAAAATACATACATCTAGTGCATAGTCATAAGTAAATATAGTCCAATCATCCAAAAGGGAAAACCAAAAAAAGGTCAACATGAGCTTTTGTATTAGTAACCTCATCATTGGTGTCGATTCCCTCTCCTCCATATCCTCATCACCCTGCCCCCTAGACTCTGATATATTGAGATGGGTGAGTAAGCCACCCATGGCCATCTCCATCTGCCGAGACATCCTATAAGTGTTCTGAGCAAACTCCCAAGGGATCTATATAAAAGAGTGTCAGATGTTTTGAATCTTTTTCAAGAAGCACCAAATACAACAAAAACCCTACCTAAGGATCCTTTCCAAACATAAGGAAATCAAAGGAACAGTGACATACCTTAACACTAGTGGGAACATCTTGCACTCTAGGGCAAACAATATCAAGCACCGTCCACATCCTTGTAGTACCATCTGATCCATAATAGGCAATTTGGTCAGAGATATGGTACTCTGTATCCTAGCTCACCGAGCCTGTAAAGGAATGGTGGAGCCAAATGCAGCGAAAGGTGAAATTCAAACATTTTAAAATTTTACTTCACCCAATTTTGGTCTAAAATTCATTCAAGCAATCAATTAATTTTTGTGTAAAACACATATGCATAGAAAGAAGAACGAAGAGTAATCATATTACCTCTTGTAGGTTCCTTCTTTCTTTATCAAAGAGCTTCCCAAGTGTGAAACCTCTAGATCATCCACACCTAGCTCACCTCCAAGTTTCCTCTTGGTTTCTTTGGTGTTCTTGAATCACTCTCTTGGTTGCCCAAATTGATTCAAGATTTACCCTCAAAAAACTTTAGGATGTTTAAGGTTTCTCTTTAGTTTGTTTTGGACTAAACACATTTTTCAATTTGCAAGCATTTGTTCTTTCATAAGGAATAAAAAAGAGATTGAAGATCAAAAGAAAAATTGAAGAAACACTTTCTTCATCTTTTCTTTTAACTCTATCAAATCTTTCTCTAATGCTACAGACATAAAATTGATGATCTCTTTCTTATGAAGAAAATGAACATAAAACCCTTTTATACTTATTGTATTCAAGACTCAACTCTTAAGTCTTCATAAAGACAAAAACACCCTTTTAGCTCTTTATTTGGTGGAGGGGCAAAGTTGACTTTGCTTCTTCAAATGGTGAAATGACCATTTTATCCTTTAGGGGTAAAATGGACATTTCTACTAGCCAAAAGATATAATTATAATTTTAACCTTAGTAAAAAATTCTCTAACCCCTAAACCCATCACATGGGCTCATGAATAGTGAATTTTCTCTAGCCCCTCAATTGCCTCTTAACCATATCACATATGGGTTCTGGCCATATCTCATGTGTTAAGGGTTTTTCACTAAGCTTAAAATTATGTCTTTGATTTAGTCCAAATCAATTTTAATTTAATCTTTCTCATTTGCATCATATACGAATTAAAATTTAATTGAATAGAAACCTTCATAGATTAAACATCAGGACATGCTACAGTCCTTGTAAATTTAATTACATGTTTAATCATTTTACCACTAATCAATTAATTAAACACTTTAATTAATTATTATGGTAAACCTTTTACACTTGGAAGGTGATCACTATTGGATGTGTGACTTTCTAGGTTCATGTCTAATTAGCAATAAGAATTAGAAAACATTTTTCTCTACTAATGTAAAATCTCCACTCACACTTAGTCCCATAAGTCGTGAGTGACAGTTAGCATTCCATGTCACAACTACCTAATTAGAAATGAATGTTTATAGTTGATAACTTTAAACATCACATAGACCATCGATCATAAATTATCATGCACTAGAATCCCTTCATTAAAGATCCCAATCTTGGCTAAGGTGATGGTTTATGTCAAACCCTAATGTGCCTCGATTCTATGTCCTTATCTCGGTTCTAATTCTTGATGATATTAAATTCCTACTAGAAACTTTTTCTAGTGAATCTGTCTGTCCTGGCTAGGAGCTTTAGTTATCAAGAATAACCAAGTAGTATAGGATCTTAACCTCGTTTACTCGAGGTAATGAATTCCATCTTGGTAATCACTTACCTCCATATATAATAAATTAGAACTATCACATGCCATATATCCATATGTGAATAGTACATCTATGTAAACAATAATAAAACCTAATTACCTATGTATGAGATACAACATCCCTCAAGTCAAAGGATTATATGCACTATTATGACCTAGATGATAAGTAATTTACAAGTAGTAAAACCCCATATTATTATCATCTAATGTCACAGTTCAACTATTCATCCTATTAATATCCACGTGTTTGTATCGACATCACATGTAAAGCAACATGAGACTCACAGCCTCTATAATCATCTGTATCAAATATTGATTATAGAAAACAAACAGAGGTGATGGTCTTCTAAAATTAATGATGCCTAGTCATTAATCCTATGACCATGAACATATTTAAAATATTTGTACAAGAGCAATCTGTCTCCTATATTCTCAACACTTGAGAATAGATTCTCTTACAAATACTTAAGGACTATATTCAATAATATGAAACCCTTTTCACATTATAAATATATTATTGTGCCATTGGGAATTAAAATCTACTATTATATAACTATTATATGGCTCCTACGGCACATACTGCTATTAGCCTGAACTCTGGTTAGGGCCGCAGCATGAACCAAACAAGAGGAATCTTAGTTCAAGTCTTCCCATCTTTTCTCTACTAGGAAGTCTTATACTCGCTACTCAATCAATAGGGGGAGGTAAATGGGAAGTATTTGTAAGCCTACATCTACAACACAAAGGCATCAGAAACAAAAAAAAAAAAAAAAAATGCCATGGCTACGACAAAAGATATAACCTGATGAACATGATGCATACCTCCCAGATTGATGCTATGCCACTGACGAATAGTATGTGCCCATAGGACAGATCTATCATATCACGGTTCATGGCACTCAAGACTACACCTCTTAAGTCATACTCTGCCCAACTATCTATCTAGGCTAAGCTTTTCAAGAAATTTAGATCCACCATATCCTTCATGTTATGGGTAAAAATGTAGCCGTGATGACTATAAGACATAGGTGAGTGAGGGTCTCATTTGGAATAAGATCTCTAGAAGATAGCCCCTCTAGCTTCTTGTGAAGGAGTGTGCACTGACGATGGTGCTCTCCATAAGAGGGGCAAAAATGATCAACATAGTGATCTCTCTTTTGGTGTACTTATCTCTCTAATCATTGCACATATCAAGGGGCGGGGACCCAAATCGGATCCCTGATATCATATAAAGATCAAATGGGCCACAAGTCATCTCCCCTCAGGATAAGTGAAAAGTATTGGTGGTATCCCACCACCTCTCGGCCAAAGCCTTTATTATTAGGCTCATGTTGACACAATTGAGTGTCTTCAACTCCAAGAAGTTGATGAAGCCTACCAGTTCCAAGAAATTCCTAACAGCACCTCCTGTGGCAATGCATTTGATCATTGTATCCAAATTGCACTGTCCACCCCGATTTTAGATAGTTTTTGTCTGCAATGCTCCAATAGGCATAATACATGTATAATGCTAGATTGAAAAGCAAAAAGGGATTCAGAGGGGGACAAATAAAACATTGACTACCATGGTCCCATCATATGAAACATGGTCTTAAGGATCTTGAAGTAGAATTAAGGGATCAAAATTTTCCCTCAACATCTCATACAGTCAACCTCGAAATCCGCCAATGGAGGGCATGGTAGTGCATCTGGATGAAGAAGCCATCGCTACAAATCGTTGAACTTAAAAAGCAAGAGAAAACAAATAAAAAAAGAAAAAAAACTTACTATTATTATTAAAAAGGAAGAAGAAGAAAAAATATTATTATTATTATTAAAAAAAGAGAAAAAAAGAAGAAAAAATTTTACTATTGTATTATTATTATTAATATTAAAAAAAGAGGAAAAAAAAAAGGAAAGACGAAATAGTGCATAGCAAAAGTGCTCTATAATTGTCCAGTTGTATACAAATATATTTTTAGTCTATCTCAACTCAGAATCTAAATCTGAAAGTTTCTATGTGTTAGTGAGATTTTTATCTACCTATAGACACCTCATTCGCCTATTTTCTGACCAAAATACTGATACAAACCCTAAGTATATTAAACTTGAGACTCAATATCTTTACGCTTGGAAGCAACTCCTTGGAAAGCTAAATCATATTTTCCCCAAGTTCGTGACCCAATTCTAACCCGTGATAGAGCACCTTGGAATATGATCACCTTTGGATGATGATCTCCGCAACACAATACCAACTTGTGAAAGAGAACCTTGGAATAAATACATACAAAGTAATTAGCTTTGATTGGATGAACTTGATTCAAGCAAGAATCAAAAACAAGAGATAACACTCTTAAGAAAAACTAAATTTTTTTATTTATCAAAATCTAACTCCATTTTACATGAATGGTTGAGTTTATATAGAGGTTCAACCCTAAATGGGAATAAAACATAGACTAAGGAATCTTTCCTAAACAAGAATTAAAATTTTCTAGTTAGAAATTAATTCCTAGATAACTAATAATTATAGGTTCAACCCTAAATTGGAACAAAACATAGACTAGGGAATCTTTCTTAAATAAGAATTAAAGTTTCCTAGTTAGAAATTGATTCCTAGACAACTAATAATTATAAGTTCAACCTAAATTGGAATAAAACATAGACTAGGGAGTCTTCCTAAACAAGGACTGAAGTTTCCTAGTTAAAAATTGATTCCTAGACAAGAAATAAATCTAAACTCGTTTTGGGCTTTATACCTAACATAAATAGGCCCAAAACTCACTAATTACATAAGCACGCTTAATTTATTTGAACTTTGGCTTATATCATATTGATAGGGGCCCAAAAACATCAAAAACAAACTAAAGGCCTAGGTACATGCCCATGTTTTGGCCTTCATCCACTTGAATCATTGTCACCAAACTTTGATTTGAGTCTTGAATCCCCATTTTGATGAATGATTCATTCTTGCATTCTTGAATTGTGGCAAGATCATCCCACAAGCCTTGAATCATCCCATTTAGTGTTTCCTTGAATTTCTTCATTGTTGCTCTTGTAATGGGACCATTGGGAAGTTGAATTGGATCCTTGCCTTTACATGCTCTGTTGTTTGCATCATTCCCTCCCTCCTCAAGATGATTCATCCACGAATCTCCAACACCTACCTCAAATGGAGAAAGATCACTAACATTAAAGGTAGCACTCACATTATACTCACCAGGTAGGTCTAGCTTGTATGTATTGTCATTAATCTTCTCAACTACTTGAAAAGGTCCATCTCCCCTTGGATGAAGCTTTGTCTTCCTTTGAATTGGAAACCTTTCTTTTCTCATATGTATCCAAACCCAATCACCTGGTTCGAATACAACACGCCTCCTTCCCTTATTCACTTGGCTTGCTATTTGTTGATTTTTCTTCTCAATATTCTTGTGCACCTCCTTATGTAGTTTCTTCACCAAATCTGCCTTTCTCTTCCCATCCAAACTACTTCTTTCATTACAAGGTAAAGGCGCTAAATCTAAAAGGGTTGGAGGATTAAAACCATAAACAATTTCAAAAGGTGAGAAACCAGTAGTAGAATGCACAACTCTATTATAAGCAAACTCAACAAATGGAATGCATTCTTCCCAATTCTTAAAGTTTTTTTGGACAATAGCATGCAACAAAGTTCCTAAAGTCTTATTAACAACTTCAGTTTGACCATTAGTTTGTGGATGACAAGTAGTAGAAAACAACAATTTGGTTCCAATTTTACTCCACAAAACTTTCCAAAAATGACTTAGAAACTTTACATCCCTATCACTAACAATAGTTTTAGGAATGCCATGCAAACGTACCACTTCCCTAAAGAATACATTAGCAATGTTGGTGGCATCATCAGTTTTATTACAAGGAATGAAATGTGACATTTTGGAAAACCTATCAACCACCACAAAGATAGAATCTTTCCCTTTTTTTGATTTAGGCAAACCTAAAATAATCCATGGAAATATCAGTCCAAGGGTTACTAGAAATAGCTAAAGGAGTATACAAACCTTGATTCAAAACTTTAGATTTAGCTTGCTTGCACACGACACATCTATCACAAATTCTATGTACATCCCTTTTCATTTTAGGCCAATAGAAGTGTTCATGTAAAGTATCTAAAGTTTTAGTGATGCCAAAATGTCCCATTAACCCTCCCCCATGTGCCTCCTTAACAAGCAGTTCTCTCATAGAATAAATAGGTATGCAAAGTCTATTTTCTTTAAACAAAAATTCATCCATTCTATAGAATTTACCAAATCCAACTTTCTCACTTGCTTTGAAAATGCTAGAAAAATCAGAATCATCAACATACAGAGATTTAATATTTTCAAACCCAAGCATTCTTGCATCCAAAGCATTAAGCAAAGCAAACCTTCTGGACAATGCATCAGCCATAATGTTCTTCTTACCTTGCTTGTATTTGATCACATATGGAAAGGTCTCAATGAACTCAACCCATTTGGCATGCCTCTTGTTCAACTTACCTAGCCCCTTTAGGAATTTCAAGGATTGATGGTCGGTGTGAATTACAAACTCCTTAGGCCAAAGGTAGTGTTGCCAAGTCTCCAAAGCTCTAACCAAAGCATAGAGCTCTTTGTCATAAGTGGGGTATTTCAAAGAGGCACCATGGAGCTTTTCACTAAAATAGGCAATTGGCCTTTTGCCTTGCTTAAGGACAACCCCAATACCTACACTTGATGCATCACACTCAATCTCAAAAATATCATTAAAGTTAGGCAAAGCAAGAATGGGTGCCTTACATAGCTTATCTTTCAATGAATTAAATGCATCTTCTTATTCTTTTCCCCACTTAAAAACACAATTCTTTTTAATTATCTCTGTTAGAGGTGCAGCTATGGCGCTAAAATCTTTTACAAATCATCTATAAAAACTAGCCAAACCATGAAAACTTCTTACCTCACTTACCGATGTAGGAATAGGCCAATTTTTGATAGCACTTACCTTTTCTTCATCAACTTCAACACCTTGACCACTAACTACAAATCCTAAAAACACAATCCTATCTAAAAAAAAAAAACACTTTTTAAGGTTAGCAAACAATTTTCATTTCTTAACACATCAAGCACACACCTTAAATGTTTTAAGTGTTTATCTAAGCTTTTAGAATAAACAAGAATATCATCAAAATTTACAACAACAAACTTACTAATAAAATTTCTCAAAACATGGTTCATTAGTCTCATGAAAGTATTAGGTGCATTAGTTAAGCCAAAAGGCATAACTAACCATTCATACAAACCATATTTTGTTTTAAAGGCAGTTTTCCATTCATCACCTTCCTTCATTCTAATTTGGTGATATCCACTTTTCAAATCAATTTTGCTAAAGATAGCAAAACCATACAACTCATCAAGCATATTATCTAACCTAGGAATATGATGGTGATACTTTACCGTAATGTTATTAATTGCATAACAATCAACACATATACGCTAAGAACCATCTTTCTTAGGTACTAGCAAAATGGGCACAGCACATGGACTCATACTTTCTCCAACATATCCTTTAGCTAACAACTCCATAACTTGCCTTTAAAGCTCCTTTGTTTCCTCGGGTTACTTCTATAGGCTAGTTTATTTGGAGTCGAAGCACCAGGAATAAAATCGATTTGATGCTCAATACCCCTACTGGGTGGCAATCCATTGGGTATCTCTTCAGGAAAGATGTCCTCAAATTCCTGTAAAAGAGAAACAAAAACACTAGGCAAAGAAATGTTAAGGTCATTAGTGTTAAAATAAAGATCCTTATACATGAGTACAAGTATATTTTTCTTTGAAAACTAAGCTTCCCTAACATCACTTCCCTTTGCATAAAAGTTCACATGTTTCTTTTTACTTTCAACAATTTCTTTTCCCTCATTTTTCTCACTCGAGCTCACTTTCTTTCCTTTCTCAAGATTTTTCCCACTTTTTTCCTTTGCACTCTCAATTTCTTTTGGTACATCATTTACACTCTTTTTCTCACTCTTGTCTTCTCTCTCCTTTTGAATTCTTTTCAGCTCATTCTTATAGATTTCTCTAGGTGAAAGTGGTGCAAGAGTTATCTTTCTTCCATCTTTCTCAAAAGTGTAGTGATTGGTGTAGCCATTATGCTTCACCCTTCTATCAAATTGCCAAGGGCGTCCTAACAATAGATGACCTGCTTGCATAGGCAAAACATCAAATAAAATCTCATCATTATACCTGCCTATCTTGAAAGCTACTAGAACTTGCCTTGTCACCCTAATTTCCCAATAATCATTAAGCCATTTTAGTTTATAAGGGTGAGGATGCTTAGTAGGAGGTAACCCTAGTTTCTTAACTAAAGTGGTGCTCGCTGCATTGGTTACACTACCCCTATCTATGAATACATCACAAACTCTATCTTTTACAAGACATCTAGTTTGAAACAGATTTTCCCTTTGTTGCACATTATCATCATGTTGGATTTGCATGTTCAATGATCTCCTTGTGACAAGAGACCTCCCACATTTGGCTATTTCTGGTTGGTTGTCGTCCTCTTAGTCACTTGCATCTTTAAGAGGTGGTACTCTTTCTTCTTCAACTTCTTCTTCACTAGCTGAATAGTTGTTATGGATTAGCCTACACACCAAGTGGAACGGATTCAACATCATAAAGATGAGAGAGATCAAGAAAGCAAGGATAAAGTTCAAGAGGTTTCTAGTCCAATCAGTATGCCTTAAGGACCTATAACAAGATCTCGTTCTAAGAAGCTTCAACAAGCCTTAATCCATCATTTACAAAGCTTAGTGAATTTGGCTAGTGAGGGTTTGCAAGGACACCAAAGCTTTGGAGCATGTATAGCCTAAGTTCCTTACAACTTAATTCAAGTCTAAGTTACTAACGGGTTTAATTAAGTTTGTAATGGGCCATATTAGTTATGGGCTGGTTTTAATTAGTTTTAATAAAATCAGATTAGTTCTTAATCTTAGAGTTTGATTTGTCAACTCTTGTCATTAATGGGAACTTGCTCATTAGGGTTTCTTGGTAAAGGCTATTAATAAGCCTTGGCTGCGTGTTTTTGGACGGAATATGATTGAATTATTAAACCTAAAGGCTGTTTGCTTTTATCTTTGTGTTCTTGTGTAGAATACATGCTTTAGGAATATTCAAGTAGATTGATCATCTTCTTGTGGAGTGTTTCGAAATTGGAATTCAGAAACAAGTTTTCCATATTTCAATTCTTTGATCATCTTATCTAAGCAATATGAATTCTAACCATTCTTAGGGGTTGTTGCTGAATTGAGTATTGGGGTTTTCAAGTTAATGCTTTGGGGGTTCAAATACATAAAGGGGTTCTCAAGCTTATTCTTGGAGGTTCTGTATCAGTTGGTATCAGAGCTTGGCTCTAGATCAAGTTTTATCTTTCTATAATTCACGTTCTTCAATTCTGATTTCTTGTGTTTGTTTTGTTCTTGTTCTTCTTTGAATTAAATCAATTGTTTACAATCTGAAATTCTGATTTTGTGATCAGGTTTTATCTTTCACGTTCTTCAATTCTGATTTCTTGTGCTTGTTTTTGATCTTGTTCTTCTTTAAATTAAATCAATTGTTTGCAATATGAAATTCAGATTTTGTGTTTATAGCTGAAGGTTAAAAAAAGAGAAATTCGTTTTACAAAAAGAAAAAGAAGAAAGTATTCAAAAAAAAAAAAAGGAAGAATCCAGAATTTGAGGGTGACTGATATACTAATTAGAGTTGATTCTGATTTAGATTTGCTATTCCTACCTAGTTTATAATTGACATATCTGAATAGATTTTGTTATATCTTGTATTGGATTTTGCATATCATTACATTCCTTGCTCATTTAAGTGATATCAATTATCAGGACAAATTTGATATTTTTTTTTCTTTTTTCTTTCAAAATACCTTCTAAAATCATTTCTTTCCCATTCTGGTCAGATCCTTTTATTTATTTTTTTTATGTGTCCTTTGCTTCTATTTGAGTTTTCCTAATTTTATTGCTTCTTATTTGTTATTTTTTTTCTTGTTTGGCCGAATTGCTTCAAATTTGTTTTTGCAATTTCAGTTTCAAAATTCTACACATTACAAGCTATTTGAATAGTTCTAAAAGTGTGATTCACCTAAGCACATAAAAGAATTAGCTAGAGTGGTGTGAGGAAACCGTGAGTGAAATATTTGCTTGAGTTAAACACGAGTGACCACCCCCGTCATTTGAGTGCAAAACACGTGAGGGAGTGCTTGTGAGGTCCTTTGAATTATTTTTTTTCTTTGTTTTTTCTAACGTTCTTTTGCAGTAATGTCAAACCAAAGTGGAAATAATGAGGCTGTTCATGTTGATGAAGCTAGACTACGTGAGGCTCAACAAGGAGAGTTTGCACGTTTTAACAGAAATATGGAGGCTATGAGGGATGCATTAAAGCGCATGGATGCAAGGTTGCAAGCAGTTGAAAGAGCAACTCCAAACCGCAATGATGTGCAAGGGGGAGGTAGAAACCAAATATCCCAAGATGATTGGGAAGATGTAGACGTTGGCTACCATGATGACGAAGATGTTCCTAATGTTGGGATGGGCAGAAATAGAGGTAGAGGAGGCCGAGGCTTAGGTAGAGGTAGAGGAGAAAGGCAAGAGAATCCATACTATGATAGAAACCAAGGCAATGAAGATTTTGTAGATAGGAATTTGGGCAGTATTAAACTTAAGATACCTACCTTTCAAGGTACAACAGATCCAGAGGCTTATTTATGATGGGAAAAGAAGGTGGAGCTTATATTTGATTGTCACCATTTTAGTGAGGAAAAGAAGGTCAAGCTTGCTGTTTCACAATTTGTAGATTATGCCATAGCTTGGTGGGAACAATTGGTGACTAGTCGAAGGAGAAACTTGGAGTACCCAATTGAGACGTGGTATGACCTTAAGTCTACAATGAGAAAGAGGTTTGTGCCTAGACATTTTCATAGGGAACTTGTGCAGAAACTTCAAGTTCTTAAACAAGGTAGTAAAAGTATGGATGACTTTAAGGAGATGGAAATGCTTATGACTAGGGCTGATATAGAGGAGGATAAGGAGACTACCATGGCACGTTTCTTGGCTGGTTTGAACAAAGACATAGCTGACCGAGTTGATTTGCAACCATATGTGGAGTTAGACGAGATGGTGCACATTGCGGTCAAGGTAGAAAAACAACTCCAAAGAAGAGGACCAGCAAGGTATGTTTCTAAGCCTTATTTCAACTCTAATTCTACTTGGAAAAAGGATGGAAAGGGTGAATTTAAAGGTGGGAACAAGGCTGCCTATGATGTTGCAAAAGGAAGGGCAGATTCAAATTCCAAAGAAAAATCCAAACTCAAAGAGCCTAAGGGGAGAAATAGAGATATTAAGTGCTAGAAGTGCCAAGGAGTAGGTCATGTAAGCAGGGAGTGTCCTAATAGATGAACTATGGTCATTAGGAATGGAGAAGTAGTGACAGATGATGAAAGGGGCAGCAATGATAGTGAAGAGGAAGAGATGCCCGAATTAGAGGATTGTAGCAAGGGGAGCATAGAGGAGCCAATAAGAGGTGATTTGTTGGTCACAAGGCATGCCCTTAGTACTCAATTGAAGGAGGAGTGTCATGAGGAGCAAAGGGACAACTTGTTTCATACAAGGTGTCATGTTTAAGGCAAGGTTTGTAGTGTGATAATTGATAGTGGGAGTTGCACCAATGCAGTGAGTACTCTTTTAATTAACAAGTTGGGGCTGCCTACTATACCACACTCACGTCCATACAAGCTCCAATGGCTTAATGATTATGGTGAAGTAAAGGTGAATAGACAAGCCATGATTTCATTTTCAATTGGAAAATATCATGATGAGGTGTTATGTGATGTAGTGCCTATGCATGCTGGAGAAATATTGCTTGGGCGACCATGGCAATTTGACAGAAGGGCTATACATGATGGGTACCTCAATAGGTATTCATTTGCCAAGGATGGTAGAAAGACAATCTTAACACCACTTTCCTCAAGAGAAGTGTATGAACAGCAATGTAAAATGGGAAGGATGAGAGTTGAGGCCGAAAAGAAAGAGAAAGAGAGTAAACAAAGTACTTTAGAGAGTGAAAATAAAAAGATTGAAAAGAAAGAGGGAAGAGAAAAAAAAAAGAGCAGATTCGGCCTAGAGAGAAATATGCCAAGAATGTGAGTTTGATAGCTAGGACAAGTGAGGTTAGGCAAGCTTTGTATTCCAATCAGCCTATATTTGTCTTTTCGTGTAAAGGGGCTTGTTTAGCAATTAATGAACTTAACCCATCTTTGCCTAGTGTGTTTGATGATCTTTTGCAAGAATTTGAAGATGTGTTTCCCGAGGAGATGCCAAGTGGTTTACCACCAATTAGAGGCATAGAACATCAAATTGACTTTATTCCTGGAGCTGCTATACCCAATAGGCTAGCATATAGAACGAATCCAAGTGAGACAAAGGAGATCCAAAAACAAGTGGAGGAGTTGCTAATTAAGGGGTATATGAGGGAGAGTCTTAGTCCTTGCTCGGTTCCTGTTATTCTTGTACCAAAGAAGGATGGAACATGGAGGATGTGTGTGGACTGCAAAGCCATCAATAAAATCACTGTAAAGTATTGTCATCCTATTCCTAGATTAGATGACATGCTTGATGAGTTATATGGTTCTTGTTTATTTACCAAAATTGATTTGAAATCTGGTTATTATCAAATTCAAATGAATGTTGGTGATGAATGGAAAACAGCCTTTAAAACCAATTATGGGTTGTATGAATGGCTTGTCATGCCATTTGGTCTTACTAATGCACCTAGCACATTTATGCGATTAATAAACCATGTGTTGTGTGAGTACTTGGGTAAGTTTGTTGTTGTTTATTTTGATGATATTCTGATTTACTCTAAGTGCTTAGATGATCATGTCATGCATGTGTGACTTGTACTAGAAAAACTTAAGTAGGAAAAGTTGTATGCTAACCTTAAGAAGTGTAGCTTTTGCATGGATAAGGTTAATTTTCTTGGTTTTGTTGTATCTAGTCAAGGTATTGAGGTTGATGAAGACAAGGTTAGAGCCATTAAGGAGTGGCCAAGACCTAAAAATGCTAGTGAGGTGAGAAGTTTTCATGGGCTTGCTGGTTTCTATAGGAGATTCATTAGGGATTTCAGCACTATAGCCGCACCTTTGAATGAGTTAGTTAAGAAAAATGTTGGATTTGTTTGGGGTGATGCACAAGAACATGCATTTAATGAGCTTAAGGTTAAATTGCGTAATGCACCTTTGCTTGCTTTACCTAACTTTGATTAGACTTTTGAGATTGAATGTGATGCTAGTGGCATAGGCATTGGAATTGTTTTGATGCAGGATCAAAGGCCACTAATGTGTTTTAGTGAAAAGTTAAGTGGGGCAGCCTTGAAGTATCCAACATATGACAAGGAATTATATGCTTTGGTTCGAGCTTTAAAAACATGGCAGCATTATTTGTGGCCTAGGGAGTTTGTGATACACACTGACTATGAAAGCTTAAAGCATTTGAAGGGTCAAGATAAGCTGAACCGTAGGCATGCTAAATGGGTGGAGTTCATAGAAACATTCCCATATGTGATTAAATACAAGCAAGGTAAGGAGAATGTGGTTGCTGATGCATTATCTAGAAGGTACACTTTACTTAACTCACTTAGTGCTCAATTGCTAGGTTTTGAGTTTATAAAAGAGTTGTATCATCATGATGCTGATTTCGCTGATATATGCATTTCTTGTGATAATGGGGCTGTTTCTAATGATTTTTACTTGTTTAATGGTTTTTTGTTCAAAAGAAATATATTGTGCATTCCTAAATGTTCTATGCGGGAATTGTTGATTAAGGAGGCACATGGAGGGGGCCTAATGGGATATTTTGGGGTCAATAAGACCTATGATATACTATTAGAACATTTCTTTTGGCCTGGTATGAAACATGATGTGCATAAAGTTTGTGAGCATTGCATTACATGTAGAGAAGCTAAGTCTAGGTTGAAACCGCATGGGTTATACACACCATTACCTATTCCTAATGAACCTTGGACTGATTTGTCTATGGATTTTGTGCTTGGATTGCCTAGAACTAGGAAAGGTTGTGATAGTATCTTTGTTGTGGTTGATAGATTTAGTAAGATGGCTCATTTTATACCATGTCATAAAACTGATGATGCTCAATTGATTGCTAATTTATTTTTCAAAGAAGTTGTGCATTTACATGGCATACCAAAGAGCATTGTTAATGATAGAGATGTTAAGTTCTTAAGTCATTTTTGGCGTGTGTTGTGGGAAAAGTTAGGAACTAAGCTGATATTTTCAACTACTTTTCACCCTCAAACCGATGGGCAAACTGAAGTAGTAAATAGGACTTTGATTACCTTGCTTAGAGCAATTATAGAAAAGAACATTAGGACATGGGAGGATTGTTTACCATTGGTGGAGTTTGCTTACAATAGGGTTGTTCATAGCACTACTCATTGTTCTCCATTTGAGATTGTTTATGGATTTAATCCACTTACTCCTATTGATCTATTACCATTGCCACCTAATAATTTTGTAAGTGTTGATGCTGATTCTAAAGCAGATTTGGTGAAGAAGTTACATAAGCAAGTTAAGGAGAGGATTAAAAAGCAAAATGCTAAAGTAGCTTCACGTGTGAACAAAGGAAGGAAGCCAATGATTTTTTAGCTTGGGGATTGGGTGTGGGTACATTTTTGTAAAGAAAGCTTTCCACTTCAAAGAAAATCTAAGCTAAACCCAAGAGGAGATGGTCCTTTTCAAATCCTTGAAAGAATTAATGACAATGCATACATAGTGGACTTGGCAGGTGAGTATAATGTTAGTATTTCATTTAATGTGGCTAATTTGAGTCCTTTTGATATAGGTGATGGTTTTGATTCGAGAACGAATCCTTTTGAGGAGAGGGAAAATGTTATGGATCAGCCTACACACCAAGTGGAGCGGATTCAACATCATGAAGATGAGAGAGATCAAGAAGGCAAGGACAAAGTTCAAGAGGTTTCTAGTCCAATCAGTATGCCTCAAGGACCTATAACAAGATCTCATTCTAAGAAGCTTCAACAAGTCTTAATCCATCATCTACAAGGCTTAGTGAATTTGGCTAGTGAGGGTTTGCAAGGACACCAAAGCTTTGGAGCATGTACAGCCCAAGTTCCTTACAACTTAATTCAAGTCCAAGTTACTAACGGGTTTAATTAAGTTTGTAATGGGCCATATTAGTTATGGGCTGGTTTTAATTAGTTTTAATAAAATCATATTAGTTCTTAATCTTAGAGTTTGATTTGTCAACTCTTGCCATTAATGGGAACTTGCTCATTAGGGTTTCTTTGTAAAGGCTATTAATAAGCCTTGGCTGCGTGTTTTTGGACGGAATATGATTGAATTATTAAACCTAAAGGTTGTTTGCTTTTATCTTTGTGTTCTTGTGTAGAATACATGCTTTAGGAAAATTCAAGTAGATTAATCATCTTCTTGTGGAGTGTTTCGAAATTGGAATTCAGAAACAAGTTTTCCTTATTCCAATTCTTTGATCATCTTATCTAAGCAATCTGAATTCTAACCATTCTTAGGGGTTGTTGCCAAATTGAGTATTGGGGTTTTCAAGTTAATGCTTTGGGGTTTCAAATACTTAAAAGGGGTTCTCAAGCTTATTCTTGGAGGTTCTGTATCATCATGCTTCATACCAGGCCAAAAGAAATATTCTAACAGCATATCATAGGTCTTACTTACCCTAAAATGCCCCATTAAGCCTCCTCCATGTGCTTCTTTAATCAACAATTCTCTCATAGATCACTTAGGAATGCACAATCTATTTTTCTTAAACAAGAAACCATCAAAAAGTAAAAGTCATCCCAAGGAGTCCTATTATCACAAGATGCATATATATCACCAAAATCATCATCATTAACATACAAATCCTTAATATGCTCAAAACCCAACAATTTAGCACTAAGAGAATTAAGCAAAGTGTACCTTCTTGATAATGCATCAGCAACCACATTCTCTTTACCTTGCTTGTATTTAATCACATATGGGAATGTTTCTATGAATTCCACCCATTTGTCATGCCTACAGTTTAGCTTGTCTTGACTCTTCAAATGTTTTAAACTTTCATGGTCAGTGTGTATCACAAACTTCGTAGGCCATAAGTAATGTTGCCATGTTTGTAAAGTTCGAACCAAAGCATATAATTCCTTGTCATATGTTGGATACTTCAAGGCTGCCCCACTTAACTTCTCACTAAAGTACATTAGTGGCTTTTGATCTTGCATTAGAACATCTCCACTGCCTATGCCACTTGTATCATATTCAATCTCAAAATTCTTATCAAAGTTAGGTAAAGCAAGCAAAGGTACATTACACAATTTATCCTTAAGTTCATTAAATGCATGTTCTTGTGCATCACCCTAAACAAATCCAACATTTTTCTTAACTAACTCATTCAAAGGTGTAGCTATGGGGCTGAAATCTCTAATGAATCTCCTATAGAAACTAGCAAGCCTATGAAAGCTCCTCACCTCACTAGCATTTTTAGGTCTTAGCCACTTATTAATAGCCTTAACCTTTTCCTCATCAACCTCAATACCTTGACTAGACACTACAAAATCAAGAAAGTTAACCCTTTCCATGCAAAAACTACACTTCTTAAGGTTAACATACAACTTTTCATGCCTTAGTATATCTAATACAAGACGTACATGTATAATATGATCATCTAAGCACTTAGAGTAAATAAAAATATCATCAAAATAAACAACAACAAATTTACCCAAGTACTTACGAAACACATGGTTCATCAATTGCATGAATGTGCTAGGTGCATTAGTAAGACCAAATGGCATAACAAGCCACTCATATAACCCATATTTAGCCTTAAATGTTGTTTTCCATTCATCTCCAACATTCATTCGAATTTGATAATAACCATATTTCAAATCAATTTTGGTGAACAAACAAGAATCGTATAACTCATCAAGCATGTCATCTAATCTAGGAATAGGATGACAATACTTTATAGTGATTTTATTGATGGCTCTACAGTTCACACACATCTTCCGTGTTCTGTCCTTCTTTGGCATAAGAATAATAGGAACTGAGCAAGGACTAAGACTCACATACCCCTTAGCTAGCAACTCCTCCACTTGTTTTTGTATCTCTTTTGTCTCAGTTGGATTAGTTCTATATGTAGGTCTATTGGGTATGGAAGCTCTAGGAATGAAGTCAATTTGGTGTTCTATGCCTCTAATTGGTGGTAAACCATTGGGCATCTCCTCTGGAAACACATCTTCAAATTTCTGCAAAAGATTAACTGATGCAAACAATAGAGCATGTAAAGGCAAGGATCCAATTCAACTTCCCAATGGTCCCATTACAAGAGCAAGAATGAAGAAATTCAAGGAAACACTAAATAGGATGATTCGAGGCTTGTGGGATGATCTTGCCACAATTCAAGAATGCAAAAATGAATCATTCATCAAAATAGGGATTCAAGACTCAAATCAAAGTTTGGTGACAATGATTCAAGTGGATGAAGGCCAAAACATGGGCATGTACCTAGGCCTTTAGTTTGTTTTTGATGTTTTTTGGCCCCTATCAATATGATATAAGCCCAAGTTCAAATAAATTAAGAGCGCTTATGTAATTAGTGAGTTTTGGGCCTATTTAAGTTAGGTATAAAGCCCAAAATGAGTTTAGATTTATTTCTTGTTTAGGAATCAATTTCTAACTAGGAAACTTCAATCCTTGTTTTGGAAGATTCCTTAGTCTATGTTTTATTCCAATTTAGGTTGAACTTATAATTATTAGTTGTCTAGGAATCTATTTCTAACTAGGAAACTTTAATTCTTATTTAAGAAAGATTCCCTAGTCTATGTTTTGTTCCAATCAGGGTTGAACCTATAATTATTAGTTGTCTAGGAATCAATTTCTAATTAGAAAATTTTAATTCTTGTTTAGGAAAGATTCCTTAGTCTACGCTTTGTTCCCATTTAGGGTTGAGCCTCTATATAAACTCAACCATTCATGTAAAATGAAGTTAGATTTTGATAAATAAAAATTCAGTTTTTCTTAAGAGTGTTATCTCTTGTTTTTGATTCTTGCTTGAATCAAGTTCATATAATCAAAGCTAATTACTTTGTGCGTATTTATTCCAAGGTTCTCTTTCAGAAGTTGGTATTGTGTTGTGGAGATCATCATCCAAAGGTGATCATATTCCAAGGAGCTCTATCATGGGTTGGAATTGGCTCATGGACTTGGGAAAAATCTGATTTGGCTTTCCAAGGAGTTGCTTCCACGTGTAAAGATACTGGGTCTCAAGTTTAATATACTTGGGGTCTATATCAGTTTGGTATCAAAGCTTAGGTTTTAAATCAGGTTATATCTTTCCATTTCGTTTGTATTTTCCATTTTTTTTTCATTTCTTTTTTTCTGTTTGTTTTCCTTTTCGTTAAATTCTTTTGTTTTCACTTTGTTAATTTTGTTTGCTATTGTTTTAGGTCAAAAATTCAAAAAAAAAAATCCTAAAATCGTCTACCTTTATTAGTGTCTTGTTATCATCTTCTTTAGTTTGTCTCTTTGTTTCCCACCTTTTCGTATTATTTTTGTTCCATTTCTATTCTTTGTGTTTCATCAAAAATCAAGTGTTGGAAGGTCATACCTATTGCAATCATTCAAATTCAAGAAGTTAAGAAGGAAGGAATCAGCTCCTAAATTGTCAACTTTAATTCAGTTTGGATTTTTGTACTTGATCTTCAATTTATCTTGTTAATCTTCAGCATTTGTCCTTAAAATTACTTGCTGCAATTGAACTTAAAAAAGAAGAAGAAGAAAAAGAGTAAAGAAAATCAGAATTTAAAAAAAAAAAAAAAAAGAAGGAAAATTCGTCCAAAAAGAAAAGAAGAAGCAAAAAGTGTTGAAATCTGACTTTTTGGAGTATTTATAGAAGTTATTTAGTTCTTAGAGTGAAGAAGACAAGGAAAGAAGCTGATTTTCAAGAATATACAAGGAGAATCAAAGATTTCGGCATTCTATAAGGAGTTTGACCAAAGTCTAAGCATCCTTCAAAACAAGCTAAGATTGTTTTCCTACTCCTTTCCAAATTTTGGTTTGACTTTTCTAATCTATTTTCATTCTAATTTCTTATTTCATTATTCATTTTGGTTTTTCTTTTGTATTTAATTATTTTCAATCTTTATTCATGTCTCATTACGTTTCCTAATCCCATCAGGATTTCTATATTTTTTTCCTAGTTGTATTAGGATTTCTAGTTCTTGTTTCATTAAGTATTTAAACTTTGGATTTTATTCACATTGTAATTTAGTAAAAATTGTATTAATTTGTTTTTTGCAACAAATCTTGGCAAGAAATTGAGTGGAAAAAGGCTAAGTGTGAGCACATCTAGAGAAAAGCCATTGGTTGCATGTAAAACTAAACACGAGTGAACTTGAGTGTCAAAACTACTTGAGTGAAACACGTGAGCGAGTGAAGTGAGGAAATTATTCTCCACTTTACTAACTTTGTTTTGCAGCTTCAAGATGAGTGGAACCAAAGGGAATCCACATGGGGAACTAGATAAATTCCAAGCCCTGCATGACTTACTCCAAGCTATGGAGAGAAGGAAAAATGATAGATTGGATCAAATGGAGCGAAGAAGCAATGAAAGGATTGAAAGATTAGAAGTTTAAGTTACAAAGGGGCATCCACCAATGCTCCTAGGCAAGCTAGGTGAATCCAAAGAAGTTTGGAACGAAGATGAGGATGAAATTGAGTCTCTTTGTGATAATGAAGAGGAAGAAGAAGTAAGGCCAAGAGCTAGATAAGATAACTGCAATGGTGGAATAAAACTAAAAATTCCAACATTCCATAGAAGAATAGATCCAAAAGCATACTTGGATTAGGAAAAGAAGATTGAGTTGGTGTTCTATTGTCATAACTACACCGAATCCAAGAAGTTGAAGCTTGCTGTGGCTGTATTTAATGGATATGCCATTACTTGGTGGTATGATACTAAGCAAAAAGGGAGAAGAAATAGAGAAAGACCTATAGAAGAATGGAGGGACTTAAAGGATGAGAAGGAGATTTGTACCAAGCCACTACTATAGGGAGCTATACAATCATCTTCAAAACCTATCTCAAGGGTCGAAAAGTGTTGAGGAATACTACAAAGAGATGGAGGGAGCCATGATTCGAGCAAATGTGGAAAAAGATAACGAGGCTACAATGGCAAGGTTCCTCAATGGGTTGAATAAGGAGATTGCAAATGTGGTTGAGTTGCAACCATATATGGAGCTTGAAGATTTGCTTTATCTTGCTTTGAAGGTTGAGAAGCAGTTGAAGAAGAGGAGTACCAATCGGCTATCTACCTCTTACAATGCAACATTCAAATAAAATTGGAGAAAAGATGACAAGGTTTTTTCATCCAAGCCTAGAGCCGATTCCAAGGAAGCTCCAAAGACACCTATCCCAAGCAAGGACAAAGGTAATGCTACACCTTCTAGTTCTGGAAATATTATATGCTTTAAATGTCAAGGTGTAGGTCACTACAAGAAGGATTGTCCAAATAAAAGAACAATGATCATGCTTGATGGGGAGTACTATTCGGCTAGTGAAGAAGAAGTTGAAGAAGAATACCACCTCTTAAAGATGCAAGTGACGAAGAGGACGACAACCAACCAGAAATAGCCGAATGTGGGAGGTCTCTTGTCACAAGGAGATCGTTGAACATGCAAATCCAACATGATGATAATGTGCAATAAAGGGAAAATCTGTTTCAAACTAGATGTCTTGTAAAAGATAGAGTATATGATGTAATCATAGATGTGGGTAGTGTAACCAATGTAGCGAGCACCACTTCAGTTGAGAAACTAGGGTTACCTACTACTGAGCATCCTCACCCTTATAAACTAAAATGGCTTAATGATGGTGGGGAAATTAGGATGACAAGGCAAGTTCTAGTAGCTTTCAAGATAGGCAGGTATAATAATGAGAGTTTATTTGATGTTGTGCCTATGCAAGCAGGTCATCTATTGTTAGGACGCCCTTGGCAATTTGATAGAAGGGTGATGCATAATGGCTACACCAATCACCACACTTTTGAGAAAGATGGAAGAAAGATAACTCTTGCACCACTGTCACCTCGAGCAATCTATGAGAATGAGCTGAAAAGAATTCAAAACGAGAGAGAAGATAAGAGTGATAAAAAGAGTATAAATGATGTACCAAAAGAAAGAGAGAGTGCAAAGGAAAAAAGTGGGAAAAATCTTGAGAAAGGAAAGAAAGTGAGCTCAAGTGAGAAAAATGAGGGAAAAGAAATTGTTGAAAGTAAAAAGAAACATGTGAACTTTTATGCAAAGGGAAGTGATGTTAGGGAAGCTTAGTTTTCAAAGAAAAGTATACTTGTACTCATGTACAAGGAGCTTTATTTTAACACTAATGACCTTAATGTTTCTTTGCCTAGTGTTTTTGTTTCTCTTTTACAGGAATTTGAGGATGTCTTTCCTGAAGAGATACCTAATGGATTGCCACCCATTAGGGGTATTGAGCATCAAATCGATTTTATTCCTGGTGCTTCGATTCCAAATAGACCAGCCTATAGAAGTAACCCCGAGGAAACAAAGGAGCTTTAAAGGCAAGTTATGGAGTTGTTAGCTAAAGAATATGTTAGAGAAAGTATGAGTCCATGTGTTGTGCCCGTTTTGCTAGGACCTAAGAAAGATGGTTCTTGGCATATGTGTGTTGATTATCGTGCAATTAATAACATTACGGTAGAGTATTGCCATCCTATTCCTAGGTTAGATGATATGCTTGATGAGTTATATGGTTCTACTGTCTTTAGCAAAATTGATTTAAAAAGTGGATATCACCAAATTAGAATGAAGGAAGGTGATGAATGGAAAACTGCCTTTAAAACAAAATATGGTTTGTATGAATGGTTAGTTATGCCTTTTGGCTTGACTAATGCACCTAGTACTTTCATGAGACTAATGAACCATGTTTTGAGAAACTTTATTGGTAAGTTTGTTGTTGTATATTTTGATGATATTCTTGTCTATTCTAAAAGCATAGATAAACACTTAGAACATTTAAGGTGTGTACTTGATGTGTTGAGAAATGAAAAATTATTTGCTAACCTTAAAAAGTGTTTTTTTTTTTTTTTTGTTTAGATAGGATTGTGTTTTTAGGATTTGTAGTTAGTGCTCAAGGTGTTGAAATTGATGAAGAAAAGGTAAGTGCTATCAAAAATTGGCCTATTCCTACATCGGTAAGTGAGGTAAGAAGTTTTCATGGTTTGGCTAGTTTTTATAGATTTTTTGTAAAAGATTTTAGCACCGTAGCTGCACCTCTAACAGAGGTAATTAAAAAGAATTGTGTTTTTAAGTGGGGAAAAGAACAAGAAGATGCATTTAATTCATTGAAAGATAAGCTATGTAAGGCACCCATTCTTGCTTTGCCTAACTTTAATGATATTTTTGAGATTGAGTGTGATGCATTAGGTGTAGGTATTGGGGTTCTCCTCATGGAAGGAAAAAGGCCAATTGCCTATTTTAGTGAAAAGCTCCATGGTGCCTCATTGAAGTACCCCACTTATGACAAGGAGCTCTATGCTTTGGTTAGAGCTTTGGAGACTTGGCAACACTACCTTTGGCCTAAGGAGTTTGTAATTCACATTGACCATCAATCCTTGAAATTCTTAAAAGGGCTAGGTAAGTTAAACAAGAGGCATGCCAAATGGGTTGAGTTCATTGAGACCTTTCCATATGTGATCAAATACAAGCAATGCAAGGAGAACATTGTGGCTGATGCATTGTCAAAAAGGTATGCTTTACTTAATGCTTTGGATGCAAGAATGCTTGGGTTTGAAAATATTAAATCTCTGTATGTTGATGATTCTAATTTTTCTAGCATTTTCAAAGCAAGTGAGAAAGTTGCATTTGGTAAATTCTATAGAATGGATGGATTTTTGTTTAAAGAAAATAGACTTTGCATACCTATTTATTCTATGAGAGAACTGCTTGTTAAGGAGGCACATGGGGGAGGGTTAATGGGATATTTTGGCATCACTAAAACTTTAGATACTTTACATGAACACTTCTATTGGCCTAAAATGAAAAGGGATGTACATAGAATTTGTGATAGATGTGTTATGTGCAAGCAAGCTAAATCTAAAGTTTTGAATCAAGGTTTGTATACTCCTTTACCTGTTTCTAGTAACCCTTGGACTGATATTTCCATGGATTTTATTTTAGGTTTGCCTAGATCAAAAAAAGGGAAAGATTCTATCTTTGTGGTGGTTGATAGGTTTTCTAAAATGTCACATTTCATTCCTTGTAATAAAACTGATGATGCCACCAACATTGCTAATTTATTCTTTAAGGAAGTGGTACGTTTGCATGGCATTCCTAAAACTATTGTTAGTGATAGGGATGTAAAGTTTCTAAGTCATTTTTGGAAAGTTTTGTGGAGTAAAATTGGAACCAAATTGTTGTTTTCTACTTCTTGTTATCCACAAACTGATGGTCAAACTGAAGTTGTTAATAGGACTTTGGGAACTTTGTTGCATGCTATTGTCCAAAAGAACTTAAAGAAAGGATTGGGTGCATATGAGAAAAGAAAGGTTTCCAATTCAAAGGAAGACAAAGCTTCATCCAAAGGGAAAGATTCTATCTTTTCAAGTAGTTGAGAAGATCAATGACAATGCATACAAGATGGACCTACCTGGTGAGTATAATGTGAGTGCTACCTTTAATGTTAGTGATCTTTCTCCATTTGATGTAGGTGTTGGAGATTCATGCATGAATCATCTTGATGAGGGAGGGAATGATCCAAACAACAGAGCATGTAAAGGCAAGGATCCAATTCAACTTCCCAATGGTCCCATTACAAGAGCAAGAATGAAGAAATTCAAGGAAACACTAAATGGGATGATTCAAGGCTTGTGGGATGATCTTGCCACAATTCAAGAATGCAAGAATGAATCATTCATCAAAATGGGGATTCAAGACTCAAATCAAAGTTTGGTGACAATGATTCAAGTGGATGAAGGCCAAAACATAGGCATATACCTAGGCCTTTAGTTTGTTTTTGATGTTTTTGGGCCCCTATCAATATGATATAAGCCCAAGTTCAAATAAATTAAGCGTGCTTATGTAATTAGTGAGTTTTGGGCCTATTTATTTTAGGTATTAAACCCAAAACGAGTTTAAATTTATTTCTTATTTAGGAATCAATTTCTAACTAGGGAACTTCAATCCTTGTTTAGGAAGATTCCCTAGTCTATGTTTTATTCCAATTTAGGTTGAACTTATAATTATTAGTTGTCTAGAAATCAATTTCTAACTAGGAAACTTTAATTCTTATTTAAGAAAGATTCCCTAGTCTATGTTTTGTTCCAATTTAGGGTTGAACCTATAATTATTAGTTGTCTAGGAATCAATTTCTAACTAGAAAATTTTAATTCTTGTTTGGGAAAGATTCCTTAGTCTATGTTTTATTCCCATTTAGGGTTGAGCCTCTATATAAACTCAACCATTCATGTAAAATGGAGTTAGATTTTGATAAATAAAAATTCAGTTTTTCTTAAGAGTGTTATCTCTTGTTTTTTATTCTTGCTCGAATCAAGTTCATTCAATCAAAGCTAATTACTTTGTGCGTATTTATTCTAAGGTTCTCTTTCACAAGTTGGTATTGTGTTGCGGAATCATCATCCAAAGGTGATCATATTCCAAGGTGCTCTGTCATGGGTTGGAATTGGGAAAAATCTGATTTAGCTTTCCAAGGAGTTGCTTCCAAGCGTAAAGATACTGGGTCTCAAGTTTAATATAGTTGGGGTTCGTATCATCTACAAACACACTAGGCAAAGATGTGTTAAGATCATTAGTTGCCAAATAAGCCCTTTTGTACAAGAGTACAAATATAGGCCGATTGTAGTACAAAGCATGTCTAACCTCACTTTCCCTTGCTATCAAACTCACATTCTTTTCTTTTTTCTCTCTATGCCAAATCTGCTCTTTTTTTTTTTTTTTTCTCTTCCCTCTTTCTTTTCATTCTCTAAAGCACTTTGTTTACTCTTCTTTTTCTTTTTTTTTTTTTTTTGGCCTCAACTCTCATCCTTTCCATTTTACATTGGTCATCATACACTTCTTGAGGAAAGTGGTGTTAAGATTGTCTTTCTACCATCCTTAGTAAATGAATACCTATTGAGGTACCCATCATGTATAGCCCTTGATACGAACCCCAAGTATATTGAACTTGACACCCAATTATCTTTACGCTTGGAAGCAACTACTTAGAAAGCTAAATCAGGTTTTTCCCAAGTTTGCGACCCAAATCCAACTCGTGATAGAGCACCTTGGAATATGATCGCCTTTAGATGATGATCTCCTTGATACAATACTAAACTCGTGGAAGAGAATCTTGGAATAAATATGCACAAAGTAATTAGCTTTGATTGGTTGAACTTGATTCAAGCAAGAATCAAAACTAAGAGATCACACTCTTAAGAAAACTGAATTTTTATTGATCATAACGTGACTTAATTTACATGAATGGTTGAGTTTATATAGAGGCTGAACCCTAAATTAGAATCAGCTAAGGATTAGGAAATCTTCCAATATAAGGATAGAAGATTCCTAATTATAAACTAATTCCTAGATTTCTAAAACAAGTTAGGAATCCTTCCTATACAAAAGAAGCTATTTCCTAACTGAAAACTAAAATCTAATTAATTAAATAATAAAATTCGGATGGGCCTTTGACCTAACATAAAATAGGCCCAAAACTAATTAAAACATGAAAATAAAGTAGTTTAAATAACTCTTGGGCTATATACATAACATAGGTAGCCCAAACACTAAATAAAACATGATAAATTGAATTTGAAAAGCCCAAATATGGAGGGTACAATTTGAATGGAGAATGACAACCTTGTAAACACCCAAATAAATTAGGCCCAAGCAAATTGGAATGTAATTTTCCTCTTCATCTTGACATTGGGCTTGAATAGATTGATTAAGCCCTTAAAGCTTTCTTGAATGTGATTAGATCCATATGCAAAGCTCATGATCCACATATCCTTGATTGGTTTATAGGAAACTTTATACAACCTTATTTTCTTCTTGAATAGTCCATCAATCATGCACAATGATTGTATTGCATACCTTTGTAAGCTATCTTAATAGAAATAACAACCTTGAAAAATCCTCTTGAAATCTTTATCTTGCAAATATTTATAGGATTCTTGCAAGGAATCTTGATTCTCATCAGCCCTTCAATTAAATTTCCATGGTTTCCCAAGCAATATTTCTCTAGCATGTATAGGCACTACATCACATAACACCTCATCATGATATTTCCAATTGAAAATGAAATCATGGCTTGTCTATTCACCTTTACCTCACCACAATTATTAAGCCATTGGAGCTTGTATGGATGTGAGTGTGGTATTGTAGGTAGCCCCAACTTGTTAATCAAAAGTGTACTCACTACATTGGTGCAACTCTCACTATCAATTATCACACTACAAGCCTTGCCTTGAACATGACACCTTGTATGAAACAAGTTTTCCCTTTGCTCCTCATGACACTCCTCCTTCAATTGAGTATTAAGAGCATGCCTTGTGACTAGCAAATCACCTTTTATTGGCTCCTTTATGCTCCCCTTGCTACAATCCTCTAATTCGGGCATCTCTTCCTCATCACTATCATTGCTGCCCCTTTCATCATCTATCACTATTTCTCCATTCCTAATGACCATAGTTCATCTATTAGGACACTCCCTGCTTTCATGACCTACTCCTTGGCACTTCTAACACTTAATATCTCTATTTCTCCCCTTAGACTCTTTGGGTTTGGATTTTTCTTTGGAATTCAAATATGCCCTTCCTTTTGCAACATCATAGTCAGCCTTGTTTCCACCTTTAAATTCTCCCTTTCCATCACTTTTCCAAGTAGAATTAGAGTTGGAAAAAGGCTTAGAACTGGTCCTCTTCTTTGGAGTTATTTTTCCACCTTGATTGAATGTGCACCATCTCCTCTAACTCCACATATAGTTGCAAATCAACTCAGTCAACTATGTCTTTGTTCAAACCAGCCAAGAAATATGCCATTGTAGTCTCCCTATCCTGCTCTGTATCAGCCCTAGTCATAAGCATTTCCATCTCCTTATAGTAATCATCCACACTTTTACTACCTTGTCTAAGAACTTTAAGTTTTTGCGCAAGTTCCCTATGAAAATGTCTAGGCACAAACCTCTTTCTCATTGTAGACTTAAGGTCATACCAAGTCTCAATTGGGTTCTTTAAGTTTCTCCTTCGACTAGTCACTAATTGTTCCCACTAAGCTATGGCATAATCTATAAATTATGAAACAACAAGCTTGACCTTCTTTTCCTTACTAAAATGGTGACAATCAAATATAAGCTTAACCTTCTTTTCCCATTGTAAATAAGCCTCTAGATCTGTTGTACCTTGAAAGGTAGGTATCTTAAGTTTAATACTCCCTAAATTCCTATCTATAAAATCTTCATTGCCTTGGTTTCTCCCATAGTATGGATTCTCTTGCCTTCTCCCTCTACCTCTACCTAAACCTCGGCCTCCTCTACCTCTATTTCTACCCATCCCAACAATAGGAACATCTTTGTCATCATGGTAGCCAAGGTCTTCATCTTCCTAGTCATCTTGAGGTATTTGGTTTCTGCCTCCCCTTTGCACCTCATTGCGGTTTGAAGTTGCTCTTTTAACCGCTTGCAACCTTATGTCCATGTGTTCTAAGGTGTCCCTCATAGCCTCCATGGTCCTATTAAAACATGCAAACTCTCCTTGTTAAGCCTCACATAGCCTAGCTTCATCAACATTACCACTAGATTCTCCACATAGTAGCCTACACATCAGGGTCCAAGGATTCAACATCAAGAGGATGAGCATGACTAGGGAGGCAAGGATCAAATTCAAGAGGTTTCTAATCCAATTAGCATGCCTCAAGGACCTATAACTAGATCACGGGCCAAGAAGATTCAACAAGCTTTAATTTGTCATCTACAAGATTTGGTGAATTTGGCTTATAATAGGTTGCAAGGACACCAAGGCTTTGAAACAATTATAGCTCAAGTTCACTACAACTTAACTCAAGTCCAAATTCATAATGGGCTTACTTAAGTTTGTGTTTAGTTATAAGCCTTGTTAATTGGGGGCAATTATATGTGTTAATATTTTTCATAATGGACTATCCAAACTTGTTAATTTAAAAGCCCATTAGTTTGAGTTTGTTTATTTTATTTTTTTTTAGGTCTTGAAAAGGCTATATATGGCCAAAAAAACGTGTTTTAGAAAAAAAAAACTTTGGATGAATGACAAAAAAAAAAAACAAACCTAAAAGCTGTTTTGCTTTTGTCTTTGTGTTCTTATGTAGAATACATACTTAAGGAACATTCAAGTAGACTGATCATCTTCTTGTGGAGTGTTTCGAATCTGGAATTCAAAAACAAGTTTTCTTTATTCTAGATCTTTGATCAACTTTCTAAGCAATATGATTTTCTAGCCTTTCTTAGGGGTTGAGACTAAACTGGCTTTTAGGGTTTTCAAGTTAATGTTGTGGGGATCCGTAATAATCAAAGGGGTTCTCAGGCTTATTCTTGGAGGTTCCATATCATTTAAAGAAAAAAAATAGAATATGTATTAGAAACCTCATAATCACTCCCTCACCTGTTTATACTCAAAAGATGGGGATGGTCACTCATGTATCACTCAAGAAATTAATTTCGCTCATGGCTTTCCTCACACCACTCTAGCTAATTCTTTTATGTTTTTAGGTGAATCACTTTAGAACAAATCAAATAGTTGGAATTGTGTAGAATTCCAAATCTGGAATTTTCAAAACAAGTTTGAAGCAATTCAGCTAAAATAAGAAAATTTAATAAACTAGAAGCAAAAAATTATGAAAACTCAAATAGAAGCAAAAGACATATGAAAGAATAACAAAGATCTACCTAGAATATGAAAAGACACAAATTTAGAAGGTAGTTTAAAAGAAACCCCAAACAGCCCTAAAGTACTATATTACTTAATGAGTAAAGACTATAATAAATGGTAAACACAACAAAAGATAAGAATAGAATTTCAAGAGTCAAGAATAATTCAGATCTGATTAGGAAGATCTAAAGCCCAAACCTCCAAATTTTTTTTTAATTAACCTTTTTTTGAATAATTTTTTTTTCACTTTTCTTTTGAATAGCAAATTTTTTTTTTGGAAGTATTTATTTATTTATTTTGTTTTTTTTTTAAACTACAAACACCAAAATCTGATTTGGAAACACTAGATTTGATCAAAAGAAATAAGATCAAACAAACTAATAAGAACAGGATTCAAAGAAACAATAATATCCCAAATGAAAAGAACAAAGAAAACACAAGAATACCAAGAGACAAACTTAGAAGAACAAAAGAAAAACAAGAAATCAGAATCAAAAACACAAAATTGTTAAGGATAAAACCTGATCTATAGCCAAAGCTCTGATACCAAATGATACAGAACCTCCAAGAATAAGCCTGAGAACCCCTTTGATTATTATGGGCCCCCACAACATTAACTTAAAAACCCCAATAGCCAATTTAGTCTCAACCCCTAAGAAAGGCTAGAAAATCAGATTGCTTAGAACGATGATCGAAGATCTAGAATAAAAAAAACTCGTTTCTAAATTCTAGATTTGAAACACTCTATAAGAAGATGATCAGTCTACTTGAATGTTCCTTAAGCATGTATTCTACACAAGAACACAAAGACAAAAGTAAAACAACTTTTAGGTTTGTTTTTTTATCATTCATCCAAAGTTTTTTTTCTAAAACACGTTTTTTTGGCCATATATAACCTTTTCAAGACCTAAAAAATATAAACTAAAATAAAGAAACTCAAACTAATGGTCTTTTAAATTAACAAGTTTGGACAGCCCATTATGAAAAATATTAACAGATATAATTGCCCCTAATTAACAAGGCTTATAACTAAACACAAACTTAAGTAAGCCCATTATGAATTTGGACTTGAGTTAAGTTGTAGTGAACTTGAGCTACAATTGTTTCAAAGCCTTAGTGTCCTTGCAACCCATTACAAGCCAAATTCACCAAATCTTGTAGATAAAAAATTAAAGCTTGTTGAATCTTCTTGGCTCATGATCTGGTTATAGGTCCTTGAGGCATGCTAATTGGATTAGAAACCTCCTGAATTTGATCCTTGCCTCCCTGGTCATGCTCATCCTCTTGATGTTGAATCCTTGGACCTTGTTGTGTAGGCTATTCCATAACATTTCGTATCAACTATTGTTATATGTGAATACCATTAGCTCTAGTTATGGTACCTCTAACCCTTTTTGCAAAAATCCTCATGCTGATGTGGGTAATCATTGAAACCTGTGCACTTGGTCTTAACCCGATGGATAGGAGTTATGTATCCACCTCAGCTAGAAGGGGCTATTCTAGCAATGGAGCCTGATTAGTTTTACAACTTTGTAAGTTATTGGGTTAGGAGTTGGAATTTGGTATGAGGCCACCTCTCCCTTGAGTAAATGAGCTAGTATAGTCACTTACTCTTATTGGGTAATAAGTGTTGTAAGTGTGATTTCTGCGAACCTGCTAAAGTGAGAATCTTGCTAAATTGAAACTATGAAACCATGATTTGTAAATCATGAACTATGTGTTTATACGAAATGGGTTTTCTTTAAATATGGGATATATGATATCGTTTATGCTATAATTGTTTACTCATTGAGATCATCTATCTCACCCCTTTCTCTTATGTGGTTCCAAGTGAACAATATAAGAAGGCAAGGTGATGACTCAAGCATTCTACTTCACTTGAGGAATTCCTTGTCCCTGTCTTTAATTATATTATGCTATGAAGAGTTACTTGTAGATGCTCTAGGAGTTTATTTTGGGATATTAATCATTGATGACTTATTTTAAGACTTTAAATGTTATTTTCTTATAAGATGTTTTGAAAGTATTTTGTTAAACAATTCTTCCACATATTAAGGTTTCCTATATTATTGGATATTTAAATTAATGTATGGGGTGGTATGATCCTAGGCATGATTAGTATAAGTATAAGTGGGTTTTATGGGTGTGGGTGACCTTATGTCTCCCCATGTTCTAAGACTATCATATCTCTAAAATTTGTGATATGACATTGCTCTAGTTGCTTCTTCTAGTAGTAAGACTACCAAGAAGAAAAGCAAAAAGAAAGACTCAAAGTTCAAGCCAAGTGCTGGGGTAAGCAAAGACAAGTCCACAAAGGCAGCTTCAAATGGTAGTGGAAAGTGTTTTTGTTGTGATAAAAGTGGTCATTGGAGAAGATATTGCCTAAAGTATTTGGAATCCTTGAAGAGCAATAAAGAGAACAAAGGGAAGGGCAAGCCTTTTATAATACCCTATGTTCCTAAAGTATAGTTGCGTGCTTATTGATTAGTAACTCTCTATGTTTGATGATTGAATTATGCTATGTATGATGTTAAATCATTAGTTTGTTGAGTATTGATGTTGATATTATAATGGTATGCTTGAATTTGAGTTTACTTAAGCCAAAGGTTGGATTGGGTGGTGACACACCCGTGTTAATGGGCTTAACACATGACTATGTCTTACAGCAAGAACCTGGATGCCCATCTATTTGTAAGTCACTCCCATGAGCCTTATAAACATGCTTGTGTCTTTCTTCTATTTGTAAGTCACACCAATGACCCTATTGGACATGCCCATGTCTTTTTCACATTGTAGAAAATTTAATTCAAAATCTTTAGCATTACACCCTAAAACCTAATCATATATAAACACCCTTTAACCCATTCATCCACCCACTGATAGCAACCATTCCCCCATCCTCCTAAACTCAATTCTAAGGTAAAAACTACTCCAAGACTTCTTTCTTTTGATCAATCTCTACCTTCTATTACCAATGAACCAAGTGAAATCACCTTATTCTTGTTGTTTTTTTATTTTATAGGATTCCAATATATCTTTTGAATTTGTTCCTAAGGTAAAACTTTAGACTTTGGCTTGGAAATTATTTTGATTAGTTAATTTTGTATAGATGTTGGTCTTGAAATAATTTAATTAGTTGTTTGTGCGAGTAATGATGTTATTAAGATTTAATGGTTTCTTTTTCAAATCTTTAAGAAACTCTATAAAAGATATGTTGGTTATCATTTCAATCACTATGTTTCTATCTTAAATAAATTCTATATTGGAAGTTGGTTTTGATGTGTTCAATACTAGTTGGTTTTGATGTGTTTAATACTTTTCAAATGATTCGAAGAAACTGTGATATTACTTGTATGTCGATATTTTTTATAAGAGTTATGGTAGGAGACTTTTGTGAGTGTCACCCCGTAATGTACATAACCTAAGTGATGTCGTGATTGTATGGCATATCTATTGTAAAGTCCATTTGAGTTATGTATGATTGTGTTGCAGTGTGAGAGTTATTGTTAAGAATAAGATCCTTAGAGTTTGTGGTATAATGTGTCAGTGTTAGCGAGGTAGAAGAGGTGCAAGCTTATGAGCACTAGTGTTATCATTATTAGGAGCTAAGGATATTTGAGATGAGTTCAATAATAGTATTTGCTTCCTAAGTTCTTGTCACATTATCATCTCTTAGTACCCAATCATCTATTTATATCCAATTGACCATGATATCTTGAATTGATAAGTATTTCTGCTTACACCTTACTTTCCTTCTTATTGATTAGTATTAACCTTGTCATAATAGTAATGCATTATAAATATTTGAACCATAATTATTTTATGAAAGCAGTACTCCCCTTCCAATGCAGGGGTCACATTGGTCATGCGCACACGTAATCCTGTAGGTAGGGCGAGTGTACCCATCCCTAACTAGGAAGGATGGTCCTAGTCATGGGGACTAATCAATTATATGCATTATTATATATATGGGGTAAGTGAGGCTTAGGCTGCCACCCAAATCAATATGACATATACCATCTCCTTTTTATTTGATTGCTTTTAAAGAATTGAATTGATTATTGACTATCTGAAATAATAGCTATCAATGAAATCAAACACATGTTGAATGCCCATATTTGTATCAGTTTTGCAAATTCATTTGAATAGGAAACATAAACTTATGTTTAACCTATATTTGACTTTGTACTTAATACTATTATTGACTCATTGAGACTTATTCTCACCCCTTTCTTTTTTCTTTCTTCTTCTCAGGAGTTTGAGCTAGCTAAGATAATCTTAAGAACCATGTGTCTCCTCTTGAAGATTAGAGTCATCATCTGGATTAGAGCTCCATGGATTGTCGAGTCTTGTTTCATTAATTTGATTGTTTTATTTCATTTTGCACCTCCATTTGGGTTGCTGTGTTATTTTTAAACCATTTTGAAATGTTGAAAGTTTAATTATTTCACTATATGAATTAATAATAACTATTGGATATAACTTTGACAATTGGGATATTCAATTTGGATTTATAAATGGATCTTGATACCCTTTTTCCATATTAAAAACCCTATATTATTTACATTAGTGGGTTCTACGAGCTTTGGCAGCCTTATGCGATTCCCAAGTCCTAAGACAGTCGCATTCTTCTAGGTTGGAGTGTGACAAAGGTGGTATCAGAGCCTAGGTTTTCAATATGGTTAAAGGAGTCTTTTAACATGAACATCATGCATAAGTCATCCATGGAGCATAGGAGATTCATGACCATCATTGTAAGTCATTTTTTAGGATAGATCCATTAAAAGTTTATGATGTATGAAACCTCTAAAATAGGATAGGATATTACTATTCCATTATTGTGTTGCTATATGTTATTATTTATGTGCTGTAGATGTGCCACTACCTAGGAAGAGAGCTACTCCTGATAATCACTCTAGCACTAGAGAGAGAGAGAGATGCTGAAACATCTCGAGGATGCGCTAGACTCTAATTAGGTCTAGGATTTTAAGGAGAAGATGCGAGGCATGGACGAGGAGCTTACAAGGCTAAATGACTCACTAAAAACCCTTAGGAGGTAGAGTGAGGAGATGATAGAGATGGTTAGGGAGACTAGTAAAGAAATCTTTTGTATTTAGAATCGAGTAGCAAAGTAGTCTATGCTTTAGCAAAAGTAACAAATCAACCTCCAGTGGTCCTTGTTTATGAGTGTTTAGAATGCCATATTTATGATCATCTTACTAATGTCTGTCTTGAGAGGATAGTACTACATCACCCAGAGATTATGTTATGGAGCAGCCTACACATCAAGTTTCAAGGGTTCAAGTTCAAAAGGCTTCTAGTCCAATTAGCATGCCTCAAGGACCTGTAATAAGGTTTGGGTCCAAGAAGCTTCAATAAGCCTCAATCCATCATCTACAAGGCTTGGTGAATTTAGCTAGTGGAGGTTTATAAGGCCACCAAAGTTTTAGGCTTAGTTCAAATCAAGCCCAATATAATTTAAGCCAAGTCAATGTTACTGATGGGCTTAGTTAAGAATGTTAATGGGTTTCAAAAGGGTTGGCCATTCATCATTTAGAATCCACTAATTTTATTTAGTTTTTATTTAGTTTATTATTATTTGGGCTATCCATGTTAAGTGTTAAGCCAAAATTTAGTTTGTTAAAGTTTTTAACTAAGTTAAGTCTAAATTATCTTTAATGCACACCATTAAAGGTAATGATGACCTTTAAATGTTAGGTATTGATGATTCTAAGCCAAAGGTCAGATGTTAAGTTTTTAATTGTCTTTAATTGTTAGGTATTGATTACCTTTCATTATTAGCAATTGATGATAAGTATTAATGTTCTAAATTGTTGTCTTTTGGCTTTTCCTATTTTAGGAGGGATGTTCCAAGATTAAAATGGGCAGATTTTTGTAATGAAAAGATTAGATTTGGATTGTTAATGATAAACCAAAAAGCTGTTAGCTTTTATCTTTGTGTTCTTGTGTAGAATGCATGCTTAAAGAAACATTCAAGTAGATTGATCTCCTGCTTGTGGAGCGTTTTGAAATTGGAATCTAGAAACTGAGTTTTCTTTATTCTAATTGTTGATCAATTTATCTAAGTAACCTGAGTTCTAACCTTTCTTAAGGGTTAAGATTGAATTGGCTATTGGGATTTTCAAGTTAATGTTGTGGGGGTCCATAATAGTCAAAAGGGTTCTCAGGCTTATTCTTGGAGGTTCCATATCAAATTAGGTCAACTGCCTATGTGGAGTAAGGCAAAGTGTGTGATAACATTAAGTTAGAGTTAGACTTAGAGGAGGATGAGGAGTGACATGATCATGGAGTGGGTAGTTATAGAAGTTCGGACTAAGCAATGGAGGTAATAAGTTTTGGGAGAAATTTTGGGATAAGATTAGTTGGGATTGTTAATTCTTTTATGTTTGACCTTCCCCGAATATTACTGTTTTCATATACTATTATTGTGTTGTACTCATAACTTATTTTAGATATGGTTATGATATTATTTTAGTATTGTAAACTTTGAAATTTTGATATTGAGATACAATAAAACAACTATTGAATTAAGTATACTGTTTAACTAAGTTTGTTATCTTGCTGATGTGAAATTTCAACATATGATATGTATATTATATGCTTATAGCTATTTATGTATAAGGATAGCATATTATGCTTGAACTAAAATGCTAGAAATTGGTTATGTATTACTGAATTTGCCATTTATCATAAATAGAATGTCATGCTAATGACATCAGTAGCAATGTGGTACTAACTTAGGTGTCAAATGTTGCATCCTCACACAAAGAGCTACACTAACATGATGAGGTACCACTGCCCGTTGGCAACTAAGGGCCAGGCCTACCCCATGATATGGAGGCCATGTAACAAGAGATCTTGGCCTTGCAAAGGGAGCTTGCTGAGGTGAGGGATGCTTTCACCTCTGCTTATTGCTCTGGAATTACCTCGAGAATGAGTGGAAGCAGTTTTGCCAACAAGACCACCTCGGTGAGTCAAGAGATGTATACTGCCAAATGAAGGAGTTTCAGTCAATGATTTCAGGAAGATGAAACTACCTGAGTTCAAAGGTGAGAAGGGTAAGGATCTACAAGAGTTCCTTGAAGAGATGGATAAGATTACACAATGATTGGTGTGTTCTGACACGAAGCTAATAGAACTAGTGGGCATACAATTTAAGAAGGATGCATGGGATTGGTTTTAGAGGAATATTGAGGAGAGCCTATATGATACGAACAAGTATATTAAACTTGAGACCCAATTACCTTTACGCTTGGAAGTAACTCTTTGAAAAGCTAAATCAGGTTTTCCCCAAGTTTGCAACCCAAATCCAACCCATGATAGAGTAGTTTGGAATATGATCACCTTTGGATGATGATCTCTTTGACACAATACCAACTTGTGAAAAAGAACCTTGGAATAAATATGCACAAAGTAATTAGCTTTTATTGTATGAACTTGATTCAAGCAAGAATTAAAACTAAGGGATCACACTCTTAAGAAAACTAAATTTTTATTTATCAAAACTTAACCTAATTTTATATGAATGGTTAAGTTTATATAAAGGCTCAACCCTAAATTAGAATTAGCTAAGGACTAGGAAATCTTCCAATACAAAGATTAAAGATTCCTAATTAGAAACTAATTCCTAAATAATAACTAAGTTAGAACAAATTCTAAAACAAGTTAGAAATCCTTCCTATACAAGAGAAGCTATTTCCTAACTAGAAACTAAAACCTAATTAATTAAACTATAAAATTCGGATGGACCTTTGACTTAACATAAAATAGGCCCAAAACTAATTAAAACATGAAAATACAGTAGTTTAAACAACTCTTGGGCTGTATATATAATATAAGTAGCCCAAACACTAAATAAAATATGATAAATTGAATTTGAAAAGCCCAAATATAGAGGGTCCAGTTTGAATGAAGAATGGCAGCCTTGTAAACACTTAAATAGATTAGGCCCAAGCAAATAGGAAGGTAATTTGGCTTCTTCATCTTGACATTAAGCTTGAATAGATTGATTAAGCCCTTGAAGCTTCCTTGAATACATTTGGATCCATGTGCAAAGCTCAAGATCCAAATATCCTTGATTGGTTTAGAAGAAACTTCATACAACCTTATTTTCTTCTTGAATGATCCATCAATCATGCACAATAGTTGTATTACATGCCTTTGTAAGCTATCTTGATAGAAATGACAACCTTGAAGAACCTTATCGAAATCTTTATCATGCATGTATTTGTGAGCTTCTTGCAAGGTATATGGATTCTCAACATTACCTCTTACCTAAGCACCTTAAGCCCAAAATGGTTAACCCAAAATGCCTTAGGAAGTCCTTTTTTCCTTAAAGTTTGCATCCTTTCATCACTTTTTCATGCCTTTCTCATACATTTAGCCTTTCTTTTCATTTTTCCTTGAAAGTACAAATGGCTAAACTTATAAACCCTTCGACCAAGACACAATGCGCACCTTTTTCACTAACCTTCTTAAGAAATAAGAGGAAACTTTCTAAGTCGCACTCACCATCGCCCTTAAGACCTAAGCTGACACTTTTACCTATGCTCTTAATGCCTAGTCTACCACCTTCACTAATGCTCTCAATTCCCAATGCCAATTCATCATTAATAAGGTCAAGGAAATGACCAATGCTACCATTGCTCTTCCCCTGCTCAGCCTACTTCCACTCAAGCTAGCACTAGCCATGCCCTCACTTTTACTCCTCCCATTATTGATCTTATCAATAAAGGGAAGGCTCTTGAGACCCTTCACTTCTCTTGCACTAGATGCAAATGCCACTACTTCAACTATCACTGCGAATCCTTTTCAAAGTAGAGACTTCTCTAGCTTTCCAAAAGCTAATAAATTGATGGAGAAGTTTAAAGCCATAAAATGATCCTTCAAAAATATCAAAAGGCATAAAGATATGATAGATGTCGATTCTTTTGCTCTCTTCCTAAATGCTCGAGTTCTAGCTAAGCTTAAAATGCCCATAATGGACAAATTCAATGGCACAACTTGCCTTAAAACCCACCTCAAATGTATGTAGGCACAATGAGACTATTTGGTATAGATGATGAGCTCCTTAGTCAGTTATTCTAACAATCTCTATTTGGGGCTGCCATCAAGTAACTCCCAGATCTTGACCAAAACCATAAGAAAATATGGGATGACATTTGCAATGCATTTGTAAAGCAATACTAATACAATATCGAGGTGGATGCGTCGAGATTTAGAGACCACTAAATAAGGCTAAAGAGAGTCTTTTACTACATTCCTTATAAGGTGGAGGGCATAAGTAGCACAAATGGTGAACCGCCTTTCTAATGTAGGGCAAATTAACATCATTATCAAAAATCTCCTCCCCTGATACCAAACTCAATTGTAAACATAGTACCACCCTAACTTTAAAGTTCTTGTTACTACTACCACTAAGATTGAGGATCTGATCCAATTAGGATAAATCAAAGATGAATCTTCTAATTCAAGGTATCACAACAACAATAATTACACCACTAACACCACCAACTCCACCACCCAAAAAGGAGGGGAGGTAAATGTCATCTCTTATCACTAGCCAATGAGGTTAGAAACAAGGAGGACTTGCTTTAACTTATGCATGCCCCTTAGTGTTGTTTATAAGAAAGCCCTAAAGGCTTACCTAGTTAAATCTTTAGAACCACGACCTCCTTGAAACCCCTTGCCCAAGGGCTACAATGCTAATGAGGAATGTGATCATCACCAGGAAGTGAGGCACAAAATGAATGCATGTAAGGCTTTGAGACACAGAATTTAGGATATTATCAACAAAGGAGACATCATTTCCCCTAGGCCAAACCCCAATATTGCCACAAATCCTCTTTCAAACCACTGAACTCATCCAACCATCTCAATCTTTACCTAGCAACTAGCACTTTGAGAGGAGTATTGGCTTAGCTAACGCGCCCTTATTCGAGTTCTACAATCAAGTTGAGTCTAGTCAGTCCTAAGTCTGAGTCATCTAAGGTCCAATTTTGATTCTTTTGAGTTTATTGAAGCTTTCTCTTAATTTGAGTCTATTGAGTCTTGTACTTGTTTCTTTTCTTTTCAGTCCTTAGTTGTCCAAAGTCAGAGTCAGAGTTTGTCACAAGTTTCTTTCTTTAAGTCTGTGATGACTTTTTCAATTTGTCTTAATAAAAGTTTATATTTTTCATGCATATTCTTTTTTGAATCCAACTTTAATGATATAACATAAAAAAAAAAAAAAGAAAAAGAAAACAAAAAAATAAAATAACAAAATTTGCGTGTATTACACCATAAAATCATTGAAGACGGATCAACTCTTAGAACTTAGCTATAAAATTATTATGCACATCAAGGCTATCCTTACTTAAACTGAGCCCAGTTAGCTATTTATTTGGGGCAATCAAATTCAAAATCCTTAATTAAGCATGAGAACATCTTAATGGCTATAGATCACTTCACAAAGAGGATCGAAGAAGGGTTATGTCAAGTTTTGAAGTAATCAATTTACCAAAATGGGGAAAGGCCCAATGAAAAGCTACAAAATAGATAAAATGGCTAACAAGATTGTCATGCCTAACTTTTTTCCACACTATAACAAGAACGATATGGACCTAATTCTCCTTCTAAAAAAAAAAAAGAATAGAAGTAATGTGAGGATTCGTAGGCAGCCCAATCTGGGTGCAATCTAAATTATAGTAAAAACATCTTTTGTCTTGTAAGGCATTATGCCCTCATGTTCTTTGAACCACATCAATTGCATCCCCACTTTTTTCCTCTGCTAAAAAAAGATGATGTTTCATTCAAATTGGATTATATTCTGAATTATGTCAAAATCCATCTATTTGAATGTATCAAATTGGTCTAAATAATTTATCCTCATGAACAGTCAAACAATTTTATCCTCCTCAGAGTCATCCTTCTTTATATCACCCCTTTTCTTCCCTTAATTATTCAAAGGGTAAAGAAAGTTTTCAAGTCGAATATCAAGTCGTTACAAATAAAGTTGCCCTTACCCATCATTAAGGGTATATCATTTGACGATATTCACATTCTTTGAGCAACTTTCAGTCAATCCACCACCTTTTTTCAAAGGCAAGATGTTTGATTCACCAAAAGACCCAAACAAGATGGCCCTCCCTTATTCCTAAAAATTCATCCCCACCTCTATTCCAATCCAACTAAACCCAAAAAGCATCATCCCCAAAAACCTTCCTAGCCTTAATAATGCATTCTTTCCTTTCTATGAAACATTGCAAAAAAAATAAATAAAAAAGAAGAAGAAGAAGAAGAAAAAAGGAACAACGAAGTGGAACCATAATTAATTAAAACTCTTAAAAATATGCTCACCTAAGCCATGCACTAGGAATCCCCATTTTCTTAGCAAAATGAAAGCCATGCACACTTTCTAAAAGTCCTAACTTCAAATCCCAAGCCAATGGTTGAAGCCTACCTCCCATTTCCAAAGCCCTAGCTCATTGATGAAACTAAATCATTCAAAAAGTGCCACCCTGAACTGAAAACAGGACATACCCCTCTTATGTACTCAAAGAAAGCCTAACCTCCAAAATCCAAGTGGACCTTCCAAACTTATCCAAGTCATTTATCCTTGTAACAAAAAATCCATCGTAACTAGACTAGAACCAAAGCCAAGATTAACTAAATCCTAATACCTATCAACCCATTTATTCAAACCTTTTGATGAAACTAAAACCAAACCCTAGACTACCCAATTAACCACTCAAGTAATCCAACTAGGCTAGAAGTGTAACAGGAAATATTAGGTCATTTGGAGTGAACCATAAATCAATGTCATCATGCTAACCTATAATTCCCCTTATAACCATAAGCTTCCAAAGTCAAACCAGGAGTAAACCGTTGACACCCCATTACTAGAACTAATTCATCCTCCAAGGTCTTAGGAAGCCTAAATAGACAAATTCCTTTTCGACCTGAAATAAGCCACTTGCTTGCTAAATCCATTACAAACCAACCGAGCTATCCTGTTGTCATGACAAGCCCTAACCCATGCCAAAATAGCTGAATTATTGCCCTCCAAAATAGGAGACCTTCCTCAAATCACCTTTTCAGATAACCAGTCATTAGTTCAAGGCATCTAGCTTGCATAAACACTTTTCTACTTAGGTCTAGATTATTCATCATTATCATCACTCAAAAATATCACAGGATTGTCAGACCTTCCTAGGACAACCTTATGAATCCACTAACAAAAAATCAATCAAAATAATCATCTCGTAACTTGTAGGCCACTTTTAGGAGTCAACATTGCAAGCAAATTGCATTCATGACATGCATAGAGCAAACCCATAAATCTACTCTCTTGTATCCATGCAATCATCCATTACATGCGTCATCACAAATCATCTATAACATAGAAATTAAGTGAAAAATTCATAAATCCAAAACATGCATACATTGGGATCATCATTTGTGCACCAATATCTATACAGATATAATCATCTGCAACCATCACCATTATACATATGCCAAGCGATGACCTCCCCTCCTTTGCACCTGTCAAATGTCATCCATCAAGTGATATCAAGCTAAATCAAGAAACTGAAGATGGTCACCTCCATCCAAAAGATAGTCACACTCCATCTGATGGACCATCCTATGAGCCTACCGTGCATAATCCAAGATAATCTATGGGAGAAAGAAAAAAATCATTTTTATAGAGGATCATTTTCAAAAGTAAAAAAAAGGTCCCATTAGGGGGCATTACCTTCATTTTCACTAAGGATCATTTCTAAAAGTCAAAAGGAATTATCCCATAAAGGGCATATCGTCCAAGTCATAATTACCTTTATTCCTCATCAAAATCGTCAAGTCATCCATTAAGTTACCTTCCTAGCTGAAGTAGCTAAATAATCCTTATCCCTCATTAGTGACAAATGAGTCAAATGCTCATTACATTAAACCAAACAAACCTGATATGAACCCCAAGTATATTAAACTTGAGACCCAATATCTTAACGCTTGGAAGCAACTCCTTGGAAAGCTAAATCAGATTTTTCCCAAGTCCGTGACCTAATTCCAACCCGTGATAGAGCACCTTGGAATATGATCACCTTTGGATGATAATCTCCGTAACACAATATCAACTTGTGAAAGAGAACCTTGGAATAAATACGCACAACGTAATTAGCTTTGATTGTATGAACTTGATTCAAGCAAGAATAAAAAACAAGAGATAACACTCTTAAGAAAAACTAAATTTTTTTATTTATCAAAATTTAACCCCATTTTACATGAATGGTTGAGTTTATATAGAGGCTTAACCCTAAATGGGAATAAAACATAGACTAAGGAATCTTTCCTAAACAAGAATTAAAATTTTCTAGCTAGAAATTGATTCCTAGACAACTAATAATTATAGGTTCAACCCTAAATTGGAATAAAACATAGACTAGGGAATCTTTCTTAAATAAGAATTAAAGTTTCCTAGTTAGAAATTGATTCCTAGACAACTAATAATTATAAGTTCATCCTAAATTGGAATAAAACATAGACTAGGGAATCTTCCTAAACAAGGATTGAAGTTTCCTAGTTAGGAATTGATTCCTAAACAACAAATAAATCTAAACTCGTTTTGGGCTTTATACCTAACATATATAGGCCCAAAACTCACTAATTACATAAGTACACTTAATTTATTTGAACTTGGGCTTATATCATATTGATAAGGCCCAAAAACATCAAAAACAAACTAAAGGCCTAAGTACATGCCCATGTTTTGGCCGTCATCCACTTGAATCATTGTCACCAAACTTTGATTTGAGTCTTGAATCCCCATTTTGATGAATGATTCATTCTTGCATTCTTGAATTGTCGCAAGATCATTCCACAAGCCTTGAATCATCCCATTTAGTGTTTCCTTGAATTTCTTCATTCTTGCTCTTGTAATGGGACCATTGGGAAGTTGAATTGGATCCTTGCCTTTGTATGCTTTGTTGTTTGCATCATTCCCTCCCTCGTCAAGATGATTCGTCCACGAATCTCCAACACCTACATCAAAAGGAGAAAGATCACTAACATTAAAGGTAGCACTCACATTATACTCACCAGGTAGATCCAGCTTGTATGCATTGTCATTAATCTTTTCAACAACTTGAAAAGGTCCATCTCCCCTTGCATGAAGCTTTGTCTTCCTTTGAGTTGAAAATCTTTCTTTTCTCATATGCACCCAAACCCAATCACCTGGTTCGAATACAACATGCCTCCTTCCCTTATTCACTTGGCTTGCTATTTGTTGATTTTTCTTCTCAATATTCTTGCGCACCTCCTCATGTAGTTTCTTCACCAAATCTGCCTTTCTCTTCCCATCCAAACTACTCCTTTCATTACAAGGTAAAGGCATTAAATCCAAAGGGGTTAGAGGATTAAAACCATAAACAATTTCAAAAGGTGAGAAACCGGTACTAGAATGCACAACTTTATTATAAGCAAACTCAACAAATGGAATGCATTCTTCCCAATTCTTTAAGTTCTTTTGGACAATAGCATGCAATAAAGTTTCTAAAGTCCTATTAACAACTTCAGTTTGACCATCAGTTTGTGGATGACAAATAGTAGAAAACAACAATTTGGTTCCAATTTTACTCCACAAAACTTTCCAAAAATGACTTAGAAACTTAACATCCCTATCACTAATAATAGTTTTAGGAATGCCATGCAAACGTACCACTTCCCTAAAGAATAAATTAGCAATGTTGGTGGCATCATCAGTTTTATTACAAGGAATGAAATGTGACATTTTGGAAAACCTATCAACCACCACAAAGATAGAATCTTTCCCTTTTTTTGATCTAGGCAACCCTAAAATAAAATCCATGGAAATATCAGTCCAAGGGCTACTAGAAATAGGTAAAGGAGTGTACAAACCTTGATTCAAAACTTTAGATTTAGCTTGCTTGCACACAACACATCTATCGCAAATTCTATGTACATCCCTTTTCATTTTAGGCCAATAGAAGTGTTCATGTAAAGTATCTAAAGTTTTAGTGATGCCAAAATGTCCCATTAACCCTCCCCCATGTGCCTCCTTAACAAGCAATTCTCTCATAGAACAAATAGGTATGCAAAGTCTATTTTCTTTAAACAAAAACCCATCCATTCTATAGAATTTACCAAATGCAGCTTTCTCACTTGCTTTGAAAATACTAGAAAAATCAGAATCATCAACATACAGAGATTTAATATTTTCAAACCCAAGCATTCTTGCATCCAAGGCATTAAGTAAAGCATACCTTCTTGACAATGCATCAGCCACAATGTTCTCCTTACCTTTCTTGTATTTGATCACATATGGAAAGGTCTCAATGAACTCAACCCATTTGGCATGCCTCTTGTTCAACTTACCTTGCCCTTTTAGGAATTTCAAGGATTGATGGTCGGTGTGAATTACAAACTGCTTAGGCCAAAGGTAGTGTTGCCAAGTCTCCAAAGCTCTAACCAAAGCATAGAGCTCCTTGTCATTAGTGGGGTATTTCAATGAGGCACCATGTAGCTTTTCACTAAAATAGGCAATTGGCCTTTTTCCTTGCATAAGGACAGCCCCAATACCTACACTTGATGCATCACACTCAACCTCAAAAATATCATTAAAGTTAGGCAAAGCAAGAATGGGTGCCTTACATAGCTTACCTTTCAATGAATTAAATGCATCTTCTTATTCTTTTCCCCACTTAAAAACACAATTCTTTTTAATTACCTCTGTTAGAGGTGTAGCTACTGTGCTAAAATCCTTTACAAAACGTCTATAAAAACTAGCCAAACCATGAAAACTTCTTACCTCACTTACTGATGTTGGAATAGGCCAATTTTTGATAGCACTTACCTTTTCTTCATCAACTTCAACACCTTGAGCACTAACCACAAATCCTAAGAAAACAATCCTATCTAAACAAAAAGAACACTTTTTAACGTTAGCAAACAATTTTTCATTTCTCAACACATCAAGCACACACCTTAAATGTTCTAAGTGTTTATCTATGCTTTTAGAATAGACAAGAATATCATCAAAATATACAACAACAAACTTACCAATAAAATTTCTTAAAACATGGTTCATAAGTCTCATGAAAGTACTAGGTGCATTAGTCAAGCCAAAAGGCATAACTAACCATTCATACAAACCATATTTTGTTTTAAAGGCATTTTTCCATTCATCACCTTCCTTCATTCTAATTTGGTGATATCCACTTTTCAAATCAATTTTACTAAAGATAGCAAAACCATGCAACTCATCAAGCATATCATCTAACCTAGGAATAGGATGGCAATACTTTACCGTAATGTTATTAATTGCATGACAATCAACACACATACGCCAAGAACCATCTTTCTTAGGTACTAGCAAAACAGGCACAGCACATGGACTCATACTTTCTCTAACATGTCCTTTAGCTAACAACTCCATAACTTGCCTTTTAAGCTCCTTTGTTTCCTCGGGGTTACTTATATAGGCTGGTCTATTTGGAATCGATGCACTAGGAATAAAATCGATTTGATGCTCAATACCCCTAATGGGTGGCAATCCATTGGGTATCTCTTCAGGAATGACATCCTCAAATTCCTGTAAAAGAGAAACAAAAACACTAGGCAAAGAAACATTAAGGTCATTAGTGTTAAAATAAAGTTCCTTGTACATGAGTACAAGTGTACTTTTCTTTGAAAACCAAGCTTCCCTAACATCACTTCCCTTTGCATAAAAGTTCACATGTTTCTTTTTACTTTCAACAATTTCTTTTCCCTCATTTTTCTCACTTGACCTCACTTTCTTTCCTTTCTTAAGATTTTTGCCACTTTTTTCTTTTGCACTCTCTCTTTCTTTTGGTATCATTTACACTCTTTTTCTCACTCTTGTCTTCTCTCTCCTTTTGAATTCTTTTTAGCTCATTCTCATAGATTTCTCTAGGTGATAGTGGTGCAAGAGTTATCTTTCTTCCATCTTTCTCAAAAGTGTAGTGATTGGTGTAGCCATTATGCATCACACTTCTATCAAATTGCCAAGGGCGTCCTAACAATAGATGACCTGCTTGCATAGGCACTACATCAAATAAAATCTCATCATTATACCTGCCTATCTTGAAAGCTACTAGAACTTGCCTTGTCACCTTAATTTCCCCACAATCATTAAGCCATTTTAGTTTATAAGGGTGAGGATGCTTAGTAGTAGGTAACCCTAGTTTCTCAACTAAAGTGGTGCTTGCTAAATTGGTTACACTACCCCCATCTATAATTACATCACAAACTCTATCTTTTACAAGACATCTAGTTTGAAACAGATTTTCCCTTTGTTGCACATTATCATCATGTTGGATTTGGATGTTCAATGATCTCCTTGTGACAAGAGACCTCCCACATTTGGCTATTTCTAGTTGGTTGTCATCCTCTTTGTCACTTGCATCTTTAAGAGGTGGTGTTCTTTCTTCTTCAACTTCTTCTTCACTAGCCGAATAGTACTCCCCATCAACCATGATCATTGTTCTTTTATTTGGACAATCCTTCTTGTAGTGACCTACACCTTGACATTTAAAGCATATAATATTTCCAGAACTAGAAGGTGTAGCTTTACCTTTGTCCTTGCTTGGGATGGGTGTCTTTGGAGCTTCCTTGGAATCGGCTCTAGGCTTGGATGAAAAAGCCTTGTCATCTTTTCTCCAATTTGATTTGAATGTTGCATTGTAAGAGATAGATAGCCGATTGGTACTCCTCTTCTTCAACTGCTTCTCAACCTTCAAAGTAAGATGAAGCAAATCTTCAAGCTCCATATATGGTTACAGCTCAACCACATTTGCAATCTCCTTATTCAACCCATTGAGGAACCTTGCCATTGTAGCCTCATTATCTTCTTCCACATTTGCTCGAATCATGGCTACCTCCATCTCTTTGTAGTATTCCTCAACATTTTTGGACCCTTGAGATAGGTTTTGAAGATGATTATACAGCTCCCTATAGTAGTGGCTTGGTACAAATCTCCTTCTCATGATTGCCTTTAAGTCCCTCCATTCTTCTATAGGTCTTTCTCTATTTCTTCTCCTCTTTTACTTAGTATCATCCCACCAAGTAATGGCATATCCATCAAATACAGCCACAGCAAGCTTTAACTTCTTGGATTCGGTGTAGTTATGACAATCGAACACCAACTCAATCTTCTTTTCCCAATCCAAGTATGCTTCGGGATCTATTCTTCCATGAAATGTTGGAATTTTCAGTTTTATTCCACCATGCTGTTATCTTGTCTAGCTCTTGGCCTTACTTCTTCTTCCTCCTCATTATCACCAAGGGACTTGATCTCATCCTCATCTTCATTCCAAACTCTTCTTTGGATTCGCCTAACTTGCCTAGGAGCATTGGGTGGCTGTCCCCTTGTAACTGAAACTTCTAATCTTTCGATCCTTTCATTGCTTGTTCACTCCATTTGATCCAATCTATCATTTGTCCTTCTCTCCATAGCTTGGAGTAAGTCATGCAAGGCCTGGAAGTTATCTAGTTCCCCATGTGGATTCCCTTGGGTTCCACTCATCTTGAAGCTGCAAAACAAAGTTAGTAAAGTAGAGAAAAGTTTCCTCACTTCACTTGCTCATGTGTTTCACTCAAGTAGTTTTGACACTCTAGTTCACTCGTGTTTAGTTTTGCACGCAATCAATGGCTTTTCTCTAAATGTACTCACACTTAGCCTTTTTCCACTCAATCTCTTACTAAGATTAGTTGCAAAAATCAAATTAATATGATTTTTACTAAACTACAATGTGAATAAAATCCAAAGTTTAAAGACTCAATGAAACAAGAACTAGAAATCCTAATAGAACTAGGAAAACAATATAGAAATCCTAATGGGATTAGGAAACCTAATGAGACATGAATAAAGATTGAAAATAATTAAATATGAAAAGAGAAACCAAAACAAATAAGGAAATAAGAAATCAGAAAGAAAAAAAGGATTAGAAAAGTCAAACCAAAATTTAGAAAGGAGTAGGAAAACAATCTTAGCTTGTTTTGGAAGGATGCTTAGACTTTAGTCAAACTCCTTGTAGAATGCTGAAATCTTTGATTCTTCTTGTATATTCTTGAAAAATCAGCTTCTTTCCTTGTCTTCTTCACCTTAGGAACTAAATAACTTCTATAAATACTCCAAAAAGTCAGATTTCAACACTTTTTTGCTTCTTCTTTCTTTTTGGACGAATTTTCCTTCTTCTTTTTTTTTTTTTTTGCTTTTTTTTTTTAAATTCTGATTTTCTTTACTCTTCTTCTTCTTCTTTTTTTTTTTTTTTTTAAATTCAATTGCAGTAAGTAATTTTAAGGACAAATACTAAAGATTAACAAGATAAATTGAAGATCAAGTACAAAAATCCAAACCAAATTAAAGTTGACAATTTAGGAGCTGATTCCTTCCTTCTTAACTTTTGAATTTGAATGATTGCAATAGGCATGACCTTCCAACATTTGATTTTTGATGAAACACAAAGAATAGAAATGGGACAAAGATAATATGAAAAGGTAGGAAACAAAGAGACAAACTAAAGAAGATGATAACAAGACACTAATAAAGGTAGACGATTTTAGGATTTTTTTTTTTTTTGAATTTTTGACCTGAAACAATAGCAAACAAAATTAACAAAGTGAAAACAAAGGGATTTAAAGAAAAGGAAAATAGACAGAAAAAAATAAAAGAAACAAAAAAAAATGGAAAATACAAATGAAACGGAAAGATATAACCTGATTTAGAGCCTAAGCTTTGATACCAAACTGATACGAACCCCAAGTATATTAAAATTGAGACCCAATATCTTTATGCTTGGAAGCAACTCCTTGGAAAGCTAAATCAGATTTTTCCCAAGTCTGTGACCCAATTCCAACCCTTGATAGAGCACCTTGGAATATGATCACCTTTGGATGATGATCTCCGCAACACAATATCAACTTGTGAAAGAGAACCTTGGAATAAATATGCACAAAGTAATTAGCTTTGATTGTATGAACTTGATTCAAGCAAGAATAAAAAACAAGAGATAACACTCTTAAGAAAAACTGAATTTTTTTATTTATCAAAATCTAATCCCATTTTACATGAATTGTTGAGTTTATGTAGAGGCTCAACCCTAAATGGGAATAAAACATAGACTAAGGAATCTTTCCTAAACAAGAATTAAAATTTTCTAGCTAGAAATTGATTCCTAGACAACTAATAATTATAGGTTCAACCCTAAATTGAATAAAACATAGACTAGGGAATCTTTCTTAAATAAGAATTAAAGTTTCCTAGTTAGAAATTGATTCCTAGACAACTAATAATTATAAGTTCATCCTAAATTGGAATAAAACATAGACTAGGGAATCTTCCTAAACAAGGATTGAAGTTTCCTAGTTAGGAATTGATTCCTAAACAACAAATAAATCTAAACTCGTTTTGGGCTTTATACCTAACATAAATAGGCCTAAAACTCACTAATTACATAAGCACACTTAATTTATTTGAACTTAGGCTTATATCATATTGATAAGGCCCAAAAACATCAAAAACAAACTAAAGGCCTAAGTACATGCCCATGTTTTGGCCTTCATCCACTTGAATCATTGTCACCAAACTTTGATTTGAGTCTTGAATCCCCATTTTGATGAATGATTCATTCTTGCATTCTTGAATTGTGGCAAGATCATTCCACAAGCCTTGAATCATCCCATTTAGTATTTCCTTGAATTTCTTCATTCTTGCTCTTGTAATGGGACCATTGGGAAGTTGAATTGGATCCTTGCCTTTGTATGCTTTGTTGTTTGCATCAAAACCCCTCTCCACTTTTAAAGACCCGTCCAATCGAGTGACAACTTTACAAAATCAAACCAATGAAGTGTGACTTCCAAAGTCCCTTTAGTCCCAACAAAGTCTCTTCAAGCCTTCCAAAAGGCCTAATCCTTCACCTTCAAAAGCCTAAGTTTCCTTGGCAAAACCAAGATCTTCTCAAAATTTCACGAGCCAAGACAAGGATCATAAACTAAACAAACTTTCTGTACCAAAATAAGGACCATAAACTAAATAGACTTTCTAAACCAAAATTGGGATCATTGACCAAATAAACTTTCTGAACCAAAATAGAGATCATTAACCAAATAGACTTCCCAAACTAAGACTAGGATCATCAATCGAATAGAATTTCCAAATGAAGACTGGGGCCATCAGCATTACTGACAGAGATGCCAGGAGGCATCTCCTTTATCTCAGTCACCAAAAACCTTCCCAAAGACACTGGGGGAATCTTCATTTATCAATCAATTCACCTATAAGTGTTTAGATATGATCATCTAGACATTCCTATGGTCTTTGTCTTGCCTCTTTTAGCAAAATCATTTTCACCCATAAATGTTAAGTAATAGTCACCTAAGCATCCTTGTGATTCCTTTTGAATCAATCATGTCCTCCACCCAGAAATGTCTAGACACTGGCATTCATTTGGTTCCCTTTTCCATTCCTTTTACCAAAATTCATCTGAATCCTTCACCTAAGAATGTCTAAATACTAACATCCCTTTGGTTCCCTTTTCCACTCCTTTTATTGAAAATCCATCCTAATCCTTCACCTAGAAATGTTTGAACAATGACATCCTTCTGGTTCCTTTTTGCACCTCTTTCATCAAAAATCTGTCCAAGTCCTTCACCTAGATATGCCTAATCCAAGCAGCCCCTCTAGTTCCTTTCCCCCTCTTTTCATCGGAATCATCTAAATCCATCAATTCACCTAAAAAAATCTAGCCACCAGTTTAGATATCCCTTTGGTTCCTTTCTCGCTTCCATTTATTAGTCAATTCCACCTATACATCCATATGGTTCCATTTTCCACCTATTTTATCTAAATCCATCGATTAATCCAAAAATATGACTACTAGCCTAGCTATCCTTTTGGTTCCTTTTCTCAATTCTATTTGTCAAACACACTTTTCACCCATAAATGTTTAGAAACGATCACCTAGACATCCTTTGGTTTTTTTTCCATCATCTTTGAAATTCAACTACATCTCTCACCTAAACATGTCCAAGCAATAACCTAGACATCCCTTTGGTTCCTTGCACCATCCCAACTTTTGGGTTTACTATTATCAGAATTGCCTTACAGACAAGACAATTTTAATGAGGGGGCAGCTGTGAACCCTCAATTTTACACCCTTATCATGTGACTGCAGCTTAACATAGGCTATGTTTAGTACACTATATAGAGCTAGTACGATGGTTCTGTTAGCCTATTAGTGGCAGGGGTTCAGGGGCAGTTCCTATAAAAGAAAATTTCAGCCTTCAAATACATTGCTATGTGGACACTTAATTTTCCAACACGAATCAACATCAATCTCTAAAAAAAAAAAAAACAGTTGTTTACCACATGGAGCTGTGTAGGGCTAGCGCGGATCCGCGCCTTGTTTGCACGGCTGCCATGCAAGCCTAGTGCGGATCTGCACTAGTAGTCCCCTGTCCAATATGAAAATTCCATTTTTGCTTTTTTCAATCCAAATTTCGGCCATTTTTTACTCATACGCTTTTGGTCTTTTCACTCTTCCACTTCACATATTGCCCTTACCCCCATTTTCCTATAAATAGCCCTCCAAATCCTCTCATCTTTTCACTCCTTGAGTACTTGTAGATTGGCTATCCATTTGCCCATTTTCTTTTTCTCCCTCCAATTACTCTCTTTAATTAATTAATTAATCCTTTTAATTAATTAATTAATTACTCTACCTGACCCAAGTTAATTAATCCTTAATTAACTAATCCCTTTTCAAATTAATTAATTAATTAATTTTTTTAATTAATTAATTTTAATCACTTTCTCAAAAATCAAAATTAATCTTTTTTTTTATTAAACCACCCATCATCCTAATTAATTAATTAATTAATCCATCCATTTCACCACATTAATTAGTTAATTAATCATTAATTAATTAATTAATCTTTCAATCAATCCAATCATCCGATCCCGATAAAATGAAATTTCAGTTCTATAACACTCTCCACCCAACCTATATAAAGATATTAGTCACTTCCTCATCCATCCAACCCCTAAACTAAAATTAATATGATCAATATGAAAACCCCTCCACTTCATAGTAAAATAAACTATGTGGATTTTAATCCCTATGCAATAGCGTACGTAAGCACGTTTAGAATCTAAATCCAAATATTAAATCCAACTCCCAATTAACCCTCTTTCCCTTTTTTTTACCTTCTAATATAATTATCTATTTTTTACTTTTTTTGTAAGGGAATTTTTGTAACTAGTTTGATTACCTTAGAGTCAATGAGCGATTTTGTAGTTCCCCTAAAATCCATTATCCATAAGGACTATAAGGAACACTCTTCTTGGCTTGTGGATATTTATTTGCTTTATTTCTTAAATTCACTCATGCATTCATATTATTCCATATTCATGCATTTAACTTATAATTGTCATTTAATACTTGGCATCCATGAAATCCATTTTTCAAGTCAAATTAAACTTAAGAGTCCAATCGCGATTATCCAAAACCAAAGACCTTGTCCTCGAGCTCAACCTGGTTTGAGACTAGTATTTTTATCCTTAGATAAATTAATTAAAATTAATAAATTAGAGTCATAATTGGGTTTTTCCTTAATTTTTCCATTTTAGAAAAATAAATTAAGGTGATGATTCTCGAAATCACTTTCAAAAATTCAATTTTTCAAATGATAACCATTCTAATCATGAGCACTGAAACTTATTTTATGACTTCCTCAAAAATCGCTCTTGTTTCCTTAAGGCAATTTCCTTAAGCGAGAGAGGGGCGTTCTGGTGAGATCTCATCACAATATAATAAATAGTCAAATTGTGATGTTAGATGATGATAACATGGAGTTTTATTGCTAGTCAATAAATCATCATCTAAGTCATAATTGTATATATAGTCTTTTAACTTGAAGGAGACTTTATCTCATTCATCGGTAGTTAAAATTTATTACTGCTTACATACTAATGCTATTCAAGTAAAGGTATATGGTAAGTGATTGTTCTAACTAGTTATGTATAGAGGTAAGTGATCACCAAAAGAGAATTCATTAACTTGAATAAACAAGAAAGAAATCTTATGCTATCTAATTATTCTTGATAATCAAATCCTTGGCCAATGTAGTAAAGATTCATTAGAAAGGGTTTCTAGTAGGAATCTATTTTATCAATAATTAGAATTGAGATATAGACATATATGATTGAAGTATATTAGGGTTTGACAAATCCATAACCCTACTAAGATTGGGATTTTTATAATGAAGGGATTTTAATGTACGTTAATAATGATCATCAAATGAATAAGTAATTAAACACTTAAATTCATTCTAATTAGATAGTCATGATATGCTATGCTAGGCATCACTCATGATTTGTGACTATGGGTGAAATAAGAATTTCACATTAGTAAAGAAAAAATTTTTCTCAATCCCATTACTAATTAGACATGATCCTAAAAGGTCATACACCCAAAAGTATTCACTTTCAAGAATAAAAAGGTTTACCATAATAATTAATTAAAGTTTTTAATTAATTGACTAGTGGTAAAAGAATTGATCTTATAATTAAATTTATAAAGACTCTAGTATGTCTTGAAGTTTAAATTCAAAATGATTTCTTATTAATTAAATCCTAATTTATATGTGATATAAATGACAATTATTAAATTAATTTAGACTATGGATAAGTTAAAAGAATTAATTTTGAGCTTTGGACAAAATCCTAAATACCCCAAGCCCATATGAGATGTACAGAGAGGCAATTTAGGGGTTAGAGATTTTCCATAACCCTAAAGCCCATATGATGAGTTTAGGGGTTAGAGAAAGTCTACCAAGGTCAAAATGGTCTTTTAACTATTTAAAATTTAATGGAAATAACCATAAACCATAAAGGGTAAGATAGTCTTTTCCATTTAACCCTAAAGCATAAAGCATAAAGCAAAATTTAAAATATCTAATTTGTCCCATACTGTCACGACCCATCTTTAAGCCATGACTATCCTAGGGCATAGGGAGACATAAGGTCATCTAAACCTGTAGAACCCTCTTATAAGTTATTAACTGTCGAAGAAAACCATGCTACCCTTATCTCAAGATCGAAACCAAAATAACCATTACTTATCACCGATTATCATATTAATTATCTATATGATTAACATTTACCATTTTAAATCCTTTTTCATGCTTATCGCTTTTGAACTCTATTTTCTAGTATTTTAGTTACAACTTGTTCATATACTGATTAAGTGCTTGGACTAAAATAAAATAGTACCAAGCCATACACATACTAAGAATATTCTAAATTATATTATTATTACAGACCTTAACAATCTATGGAGCTCTAGAGTGAAACTTCCAAAACAACATAGCATGTACAACATAATACCAAAAGTAGCAATGCAATTTCCAAGCAAAGACGCAGAACTTGGAATTTACCTTGCTGATTTATCAGTTGGTCCTAAAAATAAATAACAACAATGGAATAAGACAAAACTCAGTGAGTATAGAATAATATCATAAAGATTAAATAATGATGTATGTTCAAAGGTGATTCCTTATAGCAATAAAGGAAAGTGGGTCAGAAATTATTCTTATGGAACAATTTTCCCATATATATATACAACAGATATTATATCTTTAGCAGAATAATTCCTTTATTGGAAACGGTATGTTTCCCCTATAATCAATCGAGTGGCGGCATACGCCTTGCTCACTCCCATATACCTCGTCACACGTACAACTGATCAGGCCATACATATTGGGGACCTTAAACCCTTCCCAACGAAGGTTTGAATATTATTTACCCTATCCGCAGGTCCATTACCATTGTGCACAATGTATAATGTATTGCCTTACATCAGAGGGGTATTCTGCTTATCATGGTATCATTATAATGTTTTTCCTTTCTATCCATGAAATGATTCAATGGATAATATATCATTAAACAATTAGGTTCCCATCATTTATCACATTATAGGATCAAAGCAATACAGGTTCATTTGGCCAAGTGCCATAAAGGAATATTTTTATTCAATTTAGCTTTAAAAATAAAAAAGACAAGTATTGCTTGCCAAAGAATTACAATACATTTCATATAGGAAATAATTGAACATTAATGCTCATATTTAAGGCACAAGTTGTGGTATATTATTAAGTATCCAGAGCAATGCCTTTGCCTTTTGATTCTACAAATACATCCAAACAATGTACATCAATTTCTATTCCTTTGACTTTCTAACCAAACTCTAACTATTTCATATAAACATATTATTCATCAATGTCTCATATCATTTACCCCTTGCTTACACATGTCATAAACTAATTCAATATCTTTTAAATATCCCCTATAACATAATTAAGGAAACACATGTAACACTAACATCTAATTACATTTTCAATGATCTTATTATAGGATCACGAATGAGGAAATTCATAAAAATGTTAAATAAAATAATCTAGCAATACGTCATAAATACTACGACAACTATCCCTTTATGGCCAGAAATACAACTGCCCACGAGTGGAATCCCAGTTGTGCCTCCACCCGTGGGAGGCTACTAGAAGAATTTCTAGATTTTCCTTATCACATGGCTGGAACCCTAGTGGTGTGGTCACCCGTGTCTGCCTAACTCCCATGATCTTCTCACGCTTTCTTTATTATCTCTCACTTATTAAACCCCAAATTTTCTCCCATCCTCGTATTCCCTCAACTAACATGCAAATCTAGTCCCTTCTTAAATCTCTCCATCAAAATCAAACCATAGAAATCAAAAGAAAAGTATATACTTACTAACAACCCATCACTCTTAGGTTAGGAACAAGGAAAGAATCACTTAAATATAAAATCTTACCTTGAAATGCTTTAAATTTGGTCCTATATTGAAGAACAAGTTGAGAGATTTTAGTCTTTAGTGAGAATATGATTTTGATGCTAGGTCACAAATGAAAAGAATTTATATATTTTCACTTTATATGTAAATGAAATCAATGGTGGTGATTTAATCTCACAAGATCAATAGTCACATTTTTGCCTAAGATGGATGGTTAAGATTGATCAAGATAGATGGTTAAGATTGCCCTTAGGTGTATGGTGACTTGGCACCATAATGATGACTTCAATAATCATCAAAATGCATATGGACATGGTGAGAGGAAAGTGGATTAGTTTAGATGTTAAAGTTGACAAAAGTCAACAAAGGTGGCTATTATACAAAATGGTGACTAACCTAACTTAACCTCACCCTAACCCTTAGTTAACTTATTCTAACCTTAGTTTAGTTAAGTCCCACCAAATTTGAACCTTGGTGGGCCAGCCATTCTATGGGCTTGGGCCTTGAGTTCAAAGCCCATTATCAAGCCCACTCGAGCACGTTTTCCGAACTCAAAAATTTTCTGTGACTTTTTTCCCTTTCCTTTCACTTGTCATTTCAAATTCTACCTTCCCATATCATAATAAACTCAAACAAAGACATAGCCTTAAATTAATTCAATAAAATGTATATAAATATTCACACTTCATAAAAATACACAATTATGCACTTAGTACCAAAAAGGGTTTCTTTCATCCCATCACTATATCACTCATAAAAAATTATATTTTATGATACTATTATAACTCTAATGAGCTATGGAAACCTTGGGTATTACATATACTCAACAAAGTGATTAGCTATATAAGGAAAATGTTGATGGTTAATTTTGCGAGAGTTAGAGAACTTTATGCACATCTTTTCTTAGAGAAAATTTAGAAACTAAGTCTTGAGAGAAAAGAAAAAGAAGAACTATTCTTCAAATTTCTGGTTCTTCGTTTTTTGTGGAAGAACAAAAGTTCCTTGAATTGAAAAGATCTTTCCATAACAATAAAAAGAAATAAATTCACCAAAGGTTTTGTGTAAGAAGATCTTGAATCCAATTGGGCTATCAAGAGAGGGAATCAAGAATATCTAAGCAAATCAAAGTGAACCTTGGAGGTGGAACTTGGTTTGGATGATCTAAAGGCTCAATAATTAGAGAGCTTTTGGAAAAGAAAAATGAATCAAAAGTTGCTAGACTTTAAGAGGTAATTTGATTACCACTTGCTCTTCTTTCCTTCATATGTGTTTTACGCACTAATTAGATAATTGCTTAAATATTTATTTGACCCATTTGGGTGAAAGTGAAAATTTAAAATGTTTGAAATTTCACCCACCATGTTGCTTTCTCTTAATTTGCACCCAATATCCCTTCAGAAAATCTATATGACCATTCAAACATCAAAAATATCCTTTAGGATGCAAAATCCCCTTTTACTTTGGTTTATGCTTCCTAGAATTGTTTGTGATGAATTAAGCTTATTTATACCAATTTAACAAATTACAAACCATTATTCTCCATCTAAAATAACCTTAGAATCTATCAAATAAATTTTAGAATACTTCATTCACAAACTCAAATTCTTAGCCTAACCTACCCTTTAGATGCATTTAGGTGAGTTCTTTGCTTCTCTTGCCTGTTTTCACTTGTTAAACCTTTAATTCTCAAGCCTAATTCCCATATTAAATTAAAAAATATATAAAATAAACATTTCCTAGTATTGTTCTCATTTGGCCAATTCATTTAGAAAGGGAAAAAGAAGAAAATTTGTAACTAAAGCTTTAATCTCATGCTTAGAAGAAAGAGATGAGCATGTTTTTCTTACATTGGAAAAGTCTTGAATTGAGTTTCTATGATGATAACAATTTGGAGGGGTTTTTCTTTGGTAGGAATTGTGTTCTTGATGTAAATTTTGCAAAATGGTGAGAAATGAACATATTTTTACTTATATATATGGAATGATGAATGGTGGTGATTTAATCACACCAATTCAGTGGCTAAGATTTTATCAAGATAGATGGCCATGATTAAATCAAATAGAATGGCTATGATCTCATCTAGATGGATGGTGATTATCATGATGGTGTGAAAAAAGTAAAAATGTACCTAGACTTGATGTAGGAAAGGTGAGATTTCACCTTGGTTAAGAATTTGACTTTAGTCAAATTGATGGCTATTGAGTCAATTTTTGTGACTAACTCATCTTATCATCAATTTAACTCTAGATAATTGTTTTTAACCTTAGTAAGATTTATTCTCACTAAATTATAGGCATTGGTGGTCAAGCCAACTAGTGGGCTTGGGTCTTGGAGTTTAAAAGCCTGTTAACAAGGCCATTTATGCATATTTTCATACTTGGCATTTTTTTGTAATTTCTTCATTCCCTTTCACTTTGGCATATCAATTTCTATTCTCTAATACTATTACATATCCTATGCATTATCATATAAATTTTATCTAACCCATTAATGCACATAATTAAAGAGTTGCAAATTAGACGAATAATTTACTTAGCATCAAAAAAGCATGTTAATTTCACTACCATAGTACTTATTAAAATTATATTCTATGGCATAATCATGATGTAAAAGAATATGTATGGGAAAATGAAAACGATATATTTCAAAAATATTGTAATTAATCTAATCATAACGGATAAGTTTATTAAAAATTCGAGGCAGAATTGTTTTTAAGAGGAGTAGAATGTAATATCAAGGTTTACATAGTAGTTGAAGGTCATTCTAAAACTAAATTCGTTATTTATTTAACATCCGTATTTTAGCGGCCAAATGATAGCCACGTTGTTTCCGAAAATACATTTCCCGCCAAAAATAATTTTGCCGCCTATTTCTAACATAATAATAATAATAATAATGAACCAGAAAACATCACAAAACCCTTTCTCTCTCCTCCCCTCCATTTCTCTGCAATTTCTTTTGGGCTTCCATGGCGACTCAAAAGCTAACAGAATACGAAAGAAAGAGGCTCGAAAACATTCGCCGGAACGATGAAATGATGGCCGCCCTCAAGATCCATTCTAAAGTCTCTCAGCTCTCTGCGGCCACCAAACGCCAAAGGTCACTTTCTCTGTTAGATTACTCATTTTTTTAATCAGAACCCATCGCTATTTTGTTTTTATTGTTGTATTTTTGGTGTTAATTTACTAAATTATAATATGGTTTAGCTGTGTAAATTTATTTTAATGACAGAGTTGGACCATCTAAATCCTATAGAATGAGTCCAGAGAAGAAAAACCCCAAAATTGAGTCTCCGATTGTTATTAGGCGGTCACTACGAACTCGAGGAATGCCCCCTGATTCAAAAGGTTTAGATGAGGATTTTGTTGAGACTCCCATAAGAACTTCATCGTCAGTAAGTCCACAAAAATCCTCGCCGCGTGTTATGGGTCCCTTTAGTATAAGTTATGCCTATAGTGGAACAGGGTCTGATCGATCATTAATTGACGCAATCTTGTCTCTTAATAAGAAACCCCAAGTGGGTGTTGCAATTGAAGAACAACTGGAAAAGAAAACCCAAGCAGGTGTTTCAATTAAATGGGAAACTGATGGATTTGAGGCTGTAAAGATGGAGCAGAGTAATGGTGTTCATGATTTGGTTAAAAATGAGTATTTGGACTGTGAAATTAAGATAGAGAAGAAGGAAATTGAGAGTTGTGTTGATTTGTTGTCGATGAATTTGAAATCAGAGAATATTGCAAGAGTTGTGCCAGGGAGGATAATGGTAGTGAGGTTTTTGCCTTTTAATGATGTAAAGATGATTGTAGCTGGGAACAAGTTTGGTAATGTTGCGTTTTGGAATGTGGATAGTAAAGGAGAGGAAGAGAACGGAATATTTTTGTATCGCCCGCATACTGGTCCCATTTCAGGGATTTTGTTTCAGCAATCTTGTTTGTCCAAGGTACTAGTGATACTAAAACTCCAAACAATTTTTTTTTTCTTGAGAAACTTGAACATGCCAAATTTACGATGTTTAGGCTTATTGCTTGTTATAGGTTTCTCAGTTCATATTTTACATCCTAATCTGTTGAAGTTAGATGGACTAGTCATACAATGTGTTACTTTCATGTGAAAAAAAATCACTTGGCAAAAAACATATTCTCTGAACTATTGGAATGAGCAATTTTATTGTTTTCTTACCAAATTTTTGACGGCTTCTTTCCTAAATGAGCATTTTGATTTATTAGCATTTTATGGTTAATTTATTCTTGTTTTGTTATGTTCTAACTGAAAAAGTTTCTGGATGTTGTAGCATTATGGGAGCGGTCCTCTGAATTTGGGAGTATTTTTTGCAAGCAATTCATTAAGGTTTAGAAAGGGTTTATATCGTCCTACTCTGGTTGGACTAGCACCAATGATGGTTAATGAGCATAATAAAAGTTGCTGACAAACTGTCTACATTATGAGACTTTAGATTGGGTAACAGTTCACTATTAAAATTCAACTACGAAACACAATACACAGAATGTTGCAGATTGTACTGTTTCATCTCAAAAGGTTGTCAATAATGTGCCCGCCAAAATAGACCATCTAAATATTATTATGCATTCCACCTTTTTATTTGCTTCAGTTGTATAATTTACTAAATCTTTTGCATTTTTATCAACTTATTTTTTTTCTCATCTATTTGTCTGATATTGGTTGGGCTATTGAATTATGATTTCAACTGATTTAATTTTGTTAAAATCAAATGCAGATCTTTACCAGCTGTTATGATGGCTTTCTAAGGTTAATGAATGCTGAGAAGGAAGTATTTGATCTGGTATACTCTAGTGATGATGCTATATTTTCCCTATCCCAACGACCAAATGACGTGAATGGCCTATATTTTGGTGAGGGTCGTCATGGAGGATTGAATATCTGGGATGAGAGGACAGGAAGGTTTTCTTCCCAATGGATTCTTCATGAAGACAGGATCAATTCCATAGATTTCAATTCACAAAACCCTAACATTATGGCCACTAGTTCCACAGATGGGACAGCTTGCCTCTGGGATTTAAGAAGTGTAAATGCTGATGCACCTAAAAGTTTAAAGATAATAAACCATGGTAGGGCTGTGCATTCTGCTTACTTTTCACCCTCTGGAAGCTCCATTGCAACAACAAGGTACATAATAAACCATCATTTCTCTTTGTTCCTAAGCTTTTGTGTCTATGTTTGCAAAAATGGTTTTCCTGGATTCACTTCATGCTATTTCAGTTTTCCATGAATCTTTAGTACATCCAACAAATTTGTATGTATATGAACTAGTACAGAAAGAAAGTGATGTATCAGTAACAGTACAATCATATGTGTTAGTAATACTTTTTAACTATAGTTGCACAGTTAGGTATGCTCTACTTGAATTATGGCTTAAAATGTACTTGAATTAAGGTTATTTGTAGTTTTCCGCAGCCTGTATCCTATTTTAGTTACTTGTTATTCTGTCCAAATTTTTCGACATAATAAGCTAGTCACTTATATTGGAAAATCATTCTCGACTTAATTTCCTTTTTTTTTCCCCCCTCTTCCAGTTTGCACTTGCCTTAATCCGATTTTAATATATATATATATTTTTTTATGGTGGGAAGCAGCTCAGACAACACTGTCCGTATGCTAGGCGGTGTTAACTTTGAAGATTCATCTTTGATATACCATAACAATCAGACTGGCAGATGGATTTCTTCATTCAGGTGTGATTTTTGCCAATTTGACAAATGCTGATGTCTGATATTTTTGTTACTACATACCATTTTTGTGGCAGAATGAAGAAATTACAAAATAATATATTCATTGCAAAACAAGTATTGATTTTTAGCTTCTTGCTTTGTATGAGACCAGAGCAATATGGGGTTGGGATGATTCATATGTCTTCATCGGCAATATGCAACGAGGAGTTGATGTTATCTCTAGCCCACAAAAAAAAACAATTTTGACTCTACGAAGTCCCCACATGTCTGCTATTCCATGCAGATTTGATGCGCATCCTCACGATGTTGGAGTGCTAGCAGGAGCAACCAGCGGGGGCCAGGTTTACGTGTGGACTTCAAGCTAGGAACCAATTACCGGTTCAAGATTACCCGTCCAAGGGTATTTACTTTTGATAATTGTGAGCCAGCTTGCAATATGTGTTTGTTTTGTAGTGGTTTCTCAGACACTTCTGTTGCATGTAAATGCTTTGAGGACTCGAAATTACTAACCGATACAAAATGACCATGTCATTGACAACTTTCAGATTATGAATAGGTTTACTACCTTAGTTTGATGAGAAGTGCTGTAATCAAATGATGTTCCTTTGGAGGAACAAAGGCTGGTTGTCTTGAATGAATTTAGGAAATATGGTTAGTTTGGATTTCGATACGGATGAAGGGCTGTATTGTCTTCTGTCAATTTCTCACCTGGGATAGTTTACAGGTTTACAGATTTCTTGTTTCCATATGATCCACAATTATGCAGTGGTAAGAGGTTCTTAGTCATCTACTTTATCTTACAGCATACATACACCAAATATTCAAAACTGTCCACTAAAACGGGGGAAATAGAGATTGCAGTCAATTATCAATTTGTATTCTTCCAAGAGGTCATTTCAGGAGGGATTAATTGTTCGTTACAGGAAACCACAGCCTGTGCCATCAAACTCCCAAGCCACGCATGGTACAACAAACCTCTTGAACCAAGTCCACTAAATAACCAGTATTTACAAGTACACTTTTCACCAACAAAATCATTAACACAGCCTAAAAGTGGAAGTGATCCATGAGGTGTTAGCGGTGGCATTGCTCTCAAACCTGCCCTTGCTCCAGAAAAAGTCCAATCCTTTATTCCTGGGTAAAAAACAGATGCCTTTGGTAGAAGCTCTCGAAGAGCTTTTGAAGCTTCATCTGCTGAGACATTTGGAGACGAGTTTCTTGATTTCCACTCCCATGTTGAACCCATACATAAGCTGCGAGTCCCCCAGGCAGCAAGCCATGCATCTGACAATATTGAAGGGGCAAAGCTTGGATATTCTTCCCTGAAAGTGTTCCACAGGATGAGTTGGCAAAAAGAGCTAAATGAAGGCCTGCCCCCAACCAACCACCCTACCCTGTTTCTAAATAAAGAAGGTTCTTCTCATGAAAAAACAACCCCTCAATATGAAATTGGAAAAATCATAAACACAGATAATTAAAAAGCATAAGCAGCAGCAGAAAAGATGCTAAATATTATCAATTTCTGAAACCCTCACAAGATTCTCAATACAATTAGAAATGCAAGATTGGCCGCTCACCACAAAACTAAATTTATTTTTAGCATTCAACTTTATGGCATTTGGAGATCTTGTTTTATACAGACATCTTTTTAAGGACTAGTGGTGAATTCCAAATCAATTTCAAGACTCCAATTTAACGAAACACCACCACCATTAATACAAATACTACATGATCAGTCATGCCAGAATCACTTACAACTTCATTCTATAAAGTATCCAACTCCTGCTTATAAATCTCTGGCTTGATACTGCAGATAAGGGATAGTATAAGCTTTACCTGACATTACCAGGCAGCTGCAGGTGTGCAATGACACCTCTACATGTCCTCAAAGGAAGCTTCCCGGAGATTTCTGGTAGCATGTCTGCTTTGGCACCTAGACATATTATCACCGCATCATAGTCCCCTGTGTAAAATGCAAACAGAGCAATTAATCAGGGATAAACTAAAATTGTTTGAACTTATGCATACTGAGTAGAGTATGTAAGCAATCCAAATCAGTCAAAATGTTGTCCCAAACAACTCAAGAAATATCAACACCAAACATATGTATTTACGTACAGTTGCATCTATGTTATAAAGTATTTACCAGTTCAATCTTACATTCTGGACATATCCAGGGCATAAGAAAAACATGTTAAACCTATCGGAAGACTATCATATCCAAATTGGATAACTCCTCTATTAAGTCATAGGCTACTTGTTCAACTAAAAGCAGATATTGTACTGCTGTATATCTGGCAATTCAAAAAAATGCCAAATTCAAGTCAACAATTAGCTGCTGATTTCAGCGTAATGTGCAAGAGGCTAAAAATGCAGACTCCAAGACTTTCCAATTTTTTTCCATTTTCCCTTTGGTCCTTGCATAAAAGTTCAAGCACACAGGGCAACTTAAATACAACCTAGAGTTGCAAAACCTTTTAACATGTGAATCTCTTTTTGGCAAGTTTTACCTTCTAATTCAATAAGACTTTGAATAGATTTCTTATGCAAGTGTAGCTCCTTTTGTCCATGGCCAGAAGCAGATAATTCTCTCACTAGATTTTTACAAGCCAAGAAGAGTCCCTGAAGAAAAAAATAAAAAAAAATAAAAAAAATAAAAGAAGGAAGAAGAATAAATAAAACAATATAGATGAGACAAAAGAAACTATTACAGAATAATACAAGCTCAACCAATTAATTCTTCAGACCTGAAGATACCGCAGAGGATGGACATTTACAGCTTGAGGCATGTAAAAGGCCAAGTCAAAAGGTAGACACATACATGGTAAAAGTTTTTGGGCAGTGTCCTTATCAATAATCTCTATTCTGCAACTGGCATCGCAATTCTGAGCATTCTAGTTGCCCAAGATAGTAATATAGATATTAGTCTGAAATATATGCAAAATTCATTAAGGCTCAAATGAGGAGTTGGGTGGATTACATCATACAATACATTCAAATTCTTCACGCTGGTAGCTGGTCTCAAGATACCCCTGAAATGAACGGAACTCCATTAAAACCAAAAGCAACCCACGATGAAGAACAACATCAAAAGAATTAAAAGAATAAACCTTCTTCTAACTATAAAGCTATCAAAACCATGGCCTACTTCTCCAAGTTGAAGGGGTGATTCCTTGGAAAGAGCTGCCCTTTCTGCAGCACTTAAAAGCACCAAACACTCTTTCCAACACTCAGCACCCTTCCAAAGAAGCTTAGCTGACATAAATTTTCACCAAATTATAAGCTCAATGAAAAAAAGAATAGGTTAGTATTAGTAGGTGAAGAAGGAAAACGAAGAGAACCTTTAGGAGAATAAGGGTGGAGGAGACCTCCAGAAACACCAGAGGCACCTCCTCCAATTCCCACTTCATCAAATATGTCTATCCTCAGATTCAGCCCTTTACGACTATGCTGTGCAATTTTAGAAACAATTTCCGCCCCTAAAAAATGTCACCAACACAGCCAAATATACAAGAAATCCCACATACAGAGAGACAACAGAGAGACACCTTCAACAGATGCCAAACGACGGAGAGACCAGCGAAACCAGCACCGAGCACTGCGTATCTGCATTGATAAAATTCACAAAATTGACATGGAAGAGGAGTCCATAAAAAATGAAAGGAAGGAAGGAAACAAACCTGAGGGGAGGTAAGGAAAGAGAAGAAGAGCACTGAATAGAAGAAGATAACAGTGAAGTGGGTAGAGCACCAAAGCCACCATGCGCCACCGGAGTAGACAAATCAGAAATGAACATCGTGAAAACCACCCAGCGGCGATACTCTCTTCTGCTATGGCGGTGAAAAGCAGCACAACCCCAGGCCTAGTTTTGTTTGGAGTTTCAGAGCAGAAACTGGCTGGGTCACTATTTTCCTAAAATTCACCTAAAAATTTGGTACTGCTGCTGACTAGTATGACTGCATCAAATTCACCTCTAACTATCAATTTTAAAATCTGAATTACTGTGACGGAGAACTCGGTTCCGTCTTGAACCGACGGGAAATCCCCGTCTAACTTATAATGGAGCGGCTCGCCGTCCGCCTTGATCATATAAAATTAATATATTAATTTTTTATTATAATTTCATATTATATAAATATATATATATATATATATATATATATATATATATATATATATATATATATATATATATAAATTTACTAACTTTCTTTAAAATTATATTGTGTAATTAATTATATTATTATTTTTGAATATTAATTAATAATATATAAAATTTAACATAAATATATGTAATATTTTATTAAAATATATAAATTATGAAATTTTAATATAATAAAATTATAAAAATATAAATGAGAATCCCATCCCTGCCTTGCATCTATCAAAATTTGATATACCTTGCCTCATCATTGCCCTCTACTATCCAAGAGGCGATGGGAATCTCTAAACCCTCCCATCTTAGTTAGAAGTGTAAACGAGCTGAGTCAAGTTAAGTCGAGTTTTGGAGTACTCGAACTCGAGCTCAATTTTACAAACTCGAGCTCGAGCCAAGTTTTGATTAGCTCAAACTCGAGCTCGAGTAAAATTAACGAGTGTGAGATTAATCGAGTCGAGCTTGAGTCTAAACGAATAATATATAAATAGTAGAATGTTAAATACATAAAAGCTCGATTGAGCTCGATTATAGGTTCGACTCGACTCATTTATATTTGATTAGTAATATATGAAGGATATAATGGAAAATATATAAAAACTCGATTAGGCTCGCGAGTCTATCAAGTCGAGTAATATAGAGCTAGAGCTCGAGCTCGTTTAGCTACTCAAGTAGCTCGAGCTCGAGCTTAACTCGACTTACATCGAGTCGATTTCAAGTAATTTTCGAGTCGATCTCGAGTAGTTTGCAAGTAGGCTTGACTCATTTACACCTTTAATCTTAGTCCATTATCCATATATATATATATATATATATATATATATATATATATATATATATATATATATATTCATATTCAAATGGCTCCATAAAATTTTATTTCCACTATCATAGTTTATTTCTTCTTTTTATAATTAAAAAAAAAAAAGGAAGGAAATGGCATTACAACAATGGCACGTCAAATTTGGTGTGTCACTCTTGCACCACACCAATTGTGTGGTTTTTGGTGATAGGTTGAAGCGAAACCTAGTGCCAAAGCCTAAGCCAAGCAATGATTGGTGTTGATTGGAGATGCTCTGAGACAAAGAATGAAAAACATCACTTATTATTATTTTAATATTTAGTACGTTACTGCTGGAAGAGATGGAATCTACATTCACTGTTATATATATCAAATAACCATCCTAAAAGCGGACATGGTTTAAACTAATGTTTTTAAACATGGTTTGATTTTAAAATCAATAAAAGCAAAAAGTTATTGTCATGACCTGACTTTAGAGGTGCGTGACTGACACTAGGGCATGAAAAAATTTAAGCCCTTTAGGGCTCACAGTTAGCCTAACCTATCTAATCAATGGAAAAACCAATAATATGACTAAAGTTACCTTAACAGATGGGCTATGGGCCAACCTACCAAACCAAACCTGTTTACTATCACAACAAAGTCTCTCAAAGCTAGCATCTCAATAATATTTGTCAACATATAGTTTCTATTTAGCAAAGAATCTCATCATACATTATACAATTGAAATTGACACAAGAATAAATACATACAAGATACAAATTCATACTCTACTATAATTGCAAAATTCTACAATATAATCAACAATACAATACATAATAAAATACATATATGAATACATAAGATAATATCCACTGCTAAAAAAGAAGTCAGAGAAACTCAACAAAAATTAGCCACTTCTAAGACTCAACCTGCAATCTGGAAAAATAAGGAGATAGGGCGAGTGCCTCAATTCAATAAATGATACTAACCAATATATAAACTCAGTGCCCTATAATCAACCTATAAATAATGCTTATTCATAGTGTCAAATAGATAATTAATCATGTAATCGTACAAGGATAGGAATCAGTCCATAGAAATCACATTAATCCTTAATATGAGGAGTCAATCCTTTATCTAGCTCACTGAATCTAAATACTATCTCTTAAGATCCAATTCATAGAGTTTTAGCCGTCAATGCCATCTAACAATTACTTGATTGGCAGTAGCGCCGGATGATGAGCAAGTCCCTAAATGATCTTACAACAATAATATTTCATCAATCATAATCATTATCATCATAATCAGAATCACAATCCTAACTGGTCCTATGTCATCCCAATTGTAATATCCTAGGTTCCTAAACCCTAATTGTGTGATTGTCGAGTGGTAACTCTCTATATTTGATGATTGAATTATGCCATGTATGATGTTAAGTCACTAGTTTGTTGAGTATTGATGTTGGTGTTGCAATGGTATGCTTGAATTTGAGTTTATTTGAGCCAAAAGTTGGATCTGGCAATGTCACGCCTATGTCAATGGACACAAGGTCGTGGTTATCTAAGTCTGTATGCTCATGTCTTACAGTAAGAACCTGGATGCTGTGTCTTTCCTTTTGTTTGTAAGTCATGCCTGTAAGCCTTATAGACAAGCCCGTGTCTTTCTTTCTAGCTACAATTCTTGCTCGTGACCTATTAGACACGCTTGTGCCTGCTGTAGAAAATTTAATTTTTGCGAATCTTCATATTTAAACCCTAATAAGCCAATCATATAAATACCCCATAAACCCCATCCGGCTGCCATTTCCAGCAACCATTCTCCAACTTTTCTAAACCCAATTCTAACGTACAAACTAACCCTAAACTCCTTTTCTTTGGTTAATCTCTACTTCTTATTGATAATAAATAAATTGAAATAATCTTTTTCTTGTTATTTTGTTGATTCGATAGGATTCCGATAGATCTTTTGAATCTATCCCTAAGGTAAAACTTTAGACTTTGTCTTGGAAATTATTTTGTATAGTATGTTCGTCTTGAAATGATTTAATTAATTGTTTGTGTGAGTAATGATGTTGTTAAGATTTTAACTGGTTCTTTTTCAATTCTTTAAGAAACTTCATAGAAGATATGTTGGTTATCAATTCAGTCGCTGTGTTTTTATCATAAATAAATCCTATATTGAAATTGATTTTTGATGATATTCAACCTTTTGAAAGATTTAGAAGTATTTGTGATATTGATCGTATGATGTTAATTTATTACGAGAGCCATGGTGGGGGATTTTGGTGAGTGTCACCTCGTAGCGTAGATGAATCATATAAGTGTTGTGATTGTATTGCATATCTATTGTGAACTTCATTTGAGTTGTAAGTGTATGATTGTGTTGTAGTTTGAAAATCGTTATTAAGAAAGGATATTTAGTGATTTGGTGCGATTTGTCAAACATTGATAAGGTAGAAGAGGTGCTAGTTTGTGAGCACCCGTGTCATCATTATTAGGAACTAAGGTGATTAAGGTGAATTCAATGATAGCATTTGTTATTTAAGTTCTTATCATTTTATCCTTTCATTATACCCGAATATTCACTTGTTCCCAATTGGCCAAAACACCTTGAATTAATATGAATTTCCATTTACACCTTATTTTCCTTCTTCATGTTTATCAAGAATATTTGAACTTGTGATTTTGCAAAAGTAGTAGTCCCTTTCCAATTGGGGGTCACATTGGTCATGTGCATATGTAAGCCCATAGGTAGGGCCAGCGTACCCAGCCCTAATTAGGAAGGGTGGTCCTAGTCGTGGGGTCCGATCAACTCTGCATATTATTATGTATTTGGGGTGAGCGAGGCTTAGGCTACCATGTAGATCAATATAAGACATGCCGTCTCCTCTTTATATGATTGCTGCTAAAAATAAATTGAATTGACTATTACATATCGGAAGAACTATTTATCAATGAAATTGAAATGTATGTTAAATGCCCAAATTTGTACCCATTTTGCAAATTCTTTTGACTAGGAATCATAAACCCTTGCCGAACCCATTACTTGACTTGGTGCTTATTGCTATTACTGACTCACCGAGACTTATTCTCACCCTTTTTCTTTTCTTTCCCTTTCCCAGGAATTTGAGCTAACTAACATAACCTCAAGAACCATATGTCTCCTCTTGAGGGAGAGTGTTGTTATCTAGATAAGAGCTCTATAGATCATCATTAGGTCTTGCACATATACTTAAATGTCTCATTATGCATAGGTCATTGGGACTTTTAAATTTATTTTGAACTGTTGACAGTTTAATTATTTTGTTATGTGAACAATAGATGACTTATGGGCATTGTTTGAATTTGAGAACATTGAATTCGAATATATAAATGGAACTTGGGATACCTTTATCCATATTAAAAACCTTATAATTGGTTAATTTTCGAGGTTCTATAAGCTTAAGTAGCCTTATGTGATTCCTAAGTCCTAGGACTGTCACATACTTTTATGCTGGGATGTGACAAAGGTAGTATTAAAGCCTAGGTTTTTAATATGGTTAAGGGAGTCTTTTAACACAAACATCATGCATGAGTCATCCATGGAGCATAGGAAATTTGTGATTGTCATTGCAAGTCATTGTTAGGATAGATTCGCTAAAAGTCCATGATGCATGAAACCTCTTAGATAGGATAGAGTATTACTATTCCATTATTGTGTTGCTATATATTATTGTTTGTGTGTTATAGATGCCACTGCTATTAGGAAGAGAGCTACTCCTGACACTTACTTGGTATTGGAGAGAGAGATGCTAGAACATCTCAAGGATACATACACTTGACTCTGCTTCAATCTAGGATTTTGAGGAGAAGATGTGAGGCATGGTTAGAGAGCTTACAAGGCTGAGTGACTCACTAGAGACCCTTAGGAGGCAGATTGAGTAGATGATGGAGATGGTTAGAGAGACTAGTAAAGAAATCTTCCATATGCAAAATCGAGTAGCCAAATGTAACAACCCATACCCTTGCTAGGAGTTTCGTGACAAATTGCTTGATTTTAGAATTATTATGACAAAGTGTGTGTTTTCATGAAATTTTAGGTGCTATGTGATTTATGAGCAAGTGGTATGCTAGACTAGTTCTGATATGCATGATATGAATTATGAACATGGGATAGGTGATTTATGTGAAGTGCATATGCATTAATTAATTAAATGCATATAAAGTGAATTTTCATGCATAAAGTAATTTTTAAGTATAAAATAATTTTTATGAGCATTTCTAATACATTTTGAATTAAATATTTTTGGGGGAAGTTTAATAAAAATAAGAAGCAAAATATTTTATTTTTAATACATTTTAATCAGCCCATAAATTGGATTAAAAATCCAATTTACTAAAAACCCAAGACATCTAAGTACTCATAACCTAGCTCATTAATGGCAATATTGTAATTTTGCACTCAAAACCCTAATACCTAGCTAATATTCAGCCTCCCCTTGTAATTGGTAGTTTCCATTATGTTTCTCATTAGGTTTTATAGAGTTTTTCTCTTAAAAATCCTCTTTTGGCTGAAAATCACAAGGTACCTATAAACTTTGTGATTTTGTGATATTCTTTGTAAGTTTTCCTTTTTTTTTTTCAAGTTAATTTTCGAATGTTATGAAACTAATCATGAGTAATCCATATAGGCCTATATATTCTCTAATTTTCTCTTTATTATATTCAGCCTAGGCTTGTCTTAGAGGGAGAAATTAATTTCCAACTGTGAACATATCTCTTTCTTCTCAAATCCATCAAAGGTAAACCCTAAAACCTAAAATTTAGAATTTTCATGCATATGTGCATTGGGGGGGGTGGGGGGGGGGGGGGGGGGGGGGGGTGGTGGTGGGGGTATATGGGGGGTGTGTGCAGATTGCTTGTTTTCCCATCCTAAACTGATTTTTGTTATGTTTATATGAAAAATATTGATTTAAATCATGCGTTTACATATTACTGTAATGATAGGAAAGTATGAAAAACAAGAAAAACCCATAGTTTCCTATGGTCGTGATTGTTCGGCCAAGGTTGGGATTTTGATCCCAAGGCCTATAATTTTTGTAAGATTCATTTTAGTGATTGTTGATATGTGTATATGAATAGTACATGATTTAAGTGCATGATGATTGAAGGAGTAACTCTAGAAAACTCCTAGAGTGGGTTGGCCTATGCCTAGGGTTTCCAAAATCCTAATTAACATGTTTGGCTAATATGTGTACATGGTTAAGTGGCATGTGAATTGGATTTTATGATGTGTTAATTATGAATTAATGATCCTAATTTGCCTATGGGATTGATTGTATAATTCGGCCCAAAGGAGACAAGCATGACTCTTTTAGGATTTACTTGTTAAGTTGATATGTATGGAAAGTATTAAGTGTACGAAGTTGGAAGTTAAATTAAATTAATATTAAATTATGATTCGTTGCGTTTGGCTTTAGAAAAATGTTGATATAAACTATTATGTGAATTCATGTGAGCCTAAGAAGGCAAAATATGCAGGACTTAAAAGTCAATATGTTATGTACAAGTGATGAGTGCACTTCTAAGTGTAACTCCAAGTATATGTGAATGATATATGTGCATGGTGTAGTTATGGGATATCATAGCATGATGTTAAGCCAATACTAAGTATTGAATTATAATGTTATGTTAGAGCTTAGGAATTGTTAGAAGTGTAAGGGCTACGAGGGGCTACAAGCATTAGGAGCTAAGGAACCACAAGGTAATTAAACATTATGTTCATGTTACAAGTACAAGTTATCATGATATGTGAATCTTTGAGATTCTAGAAACCTGAGTTCCTTTTTATTATAAATTATAATTGTATGATTTTTTTTTTAAAACTTGAGTTGCTAAAGGATAATTGGTCTGAAACTATTATTGACCTTTCAATGATAAGAAAAGAGCCTTTGTGATTGTTGCTTTACCTTACATTCTTTCTAGAACCATGCTATTGTTTATCCTTTGTTCAATAAGCTAAACTTCCATTGCCACTATTATACATGTGATTGTATTCTTCAATGCTATTGTTACAAGTGATTGCAATGCTTTGGCTATGGTACCTATGAACCTTATATGCAGAAATCCTCGTATTGATGCGGGAAATCATCAAAACCTATGCACATAGTCTTAACCTGATGGATAGAGGTAATGTATCCACCTCAGCTAGAAGGGGCGGTTCTAGCCGTGGAGCCTTATTAGCTTTACGCTTCTTTACAAGTTGGGTGTTGGAATTTCGTATGATGTCATCTCTCCCTTATGTGATTGAATGAATAAGGCAAAAGCCATCACTCTACAAGTTACAAGTTTGATTTATGTGAAACTTGCTTAATCGCAAACTATAAACTATGAATCCTTCTAAAGGGATATGTGTCATTTTACAAGTTGTATTGTTTACTCATTGAGATCATCTATCTCGCCCTTTTTTTGGTGTCATTTCAAGTAAGCATTATGAGGAGGCAAGGTGATAGCTCAAGCAATCTACTCCGCTTGGGAGATTTCCTTGTTCAAGTCTATTTACATATTATGATATGCAGTGTTGCTCTAAGATGCTCTGGGAGTTTTTTTTTTGGAACATTATTCATTGATTATTAATTTGGAGTCTTAATTGTTCTTTTTCTTATGGATTGTACTCAAAGTATTTTTAAACTATTCTTCCACTAGTTAAGGATTTCTTTTATTATGGATCATTCAGGTTAATGCATGAGATTTTGGTATGATCCTAGGTAGTTTTTAATCATGCATGAGAGGGTTCTATGGGCGTGAGTGATCTTATGTCTCCCTATGTTTTAGGATCATCATATCTCAGAAGTTGGGATGTGACACTAAAGTAGTAGATGCTTTAGCAAAGGCAACAAATCTGCCTCCAATGGTCCCTGTTTATGAGTGTTTAGAATGCCATAGGCATGATCATCCTATCAGTGTCTATCTTAAGAGGATAGTACCATATCACTTGAAGGTTAGGAAGATTGCCTATGTAGAGCAGGGCAAAGTGTGTAATAAAAATAAGTTAGAGTCAAACTTGGAGGATACCATTTAACTAAGTTTGTTATCTTGCTAATGTGAAATTTTAATATGTGATGTAGGCATATGTGATGTGCCTATAGCTATTTGTGTGATTGATCTAGGATGTTAGAAATTGGTTATATATTACTTAATTCACCGTTTATTGTAAATAGAATGCCATGTCATAATCGCGCTTCACCCATTGAGCCTTAATGATAGCAGTAGCAGTGTGGGACCAACCTAGGTGTCAAATGCTGTGTCTTCATATGAAGAGCTGTGCTAACATGATGAGGTACCATAACGTATTGGCAACCAAAAGCCATGCCTACCCAATGATATAGAGGCCATGCAATAAGAGATTCTAGCCTTACAAAGGGAGCTTACTGAGGTAAGGGAAGTATAGCAAAGGGTGTCCCCACCATCGTTTGTTCCTCTAGAATTACCTTGAAAAGGAATGGAAGCACCTTTACCATCAACACCACTTCAGCGAGTCAGGAGACACACACTGCCAGACGAAGGAGTTTCCATCGATGATTTCAAAAAGATGAAACCACCTGAGTTTAAAGGTGAGGAGGGTAAGGATCTACAAGAGTTCCTCAAAGAGATGGAAAAAATTGCACAATGACCAGTGTGTTCTTACGAGAAGCTAATAGAACTAGTGCACATGCAATTGAAGGACACATATGATGAGTTTCAGAGGAATAACGAGGAGAGCCCATATGGTGATGATCCACCTGCTTAGGCCAAGTTCAAGCAAGCACTTATGAATGAATATTTGACTGAAGAGAAGCATTAGAATCATACACTTTAGTTTAAACAACTGAAGCAGAAGCTTGGAATGATCGTTTCTGATTATGCTTGAGAATTTAAATGCTTGAGCACACTGCTCATATCAACCCTATTGAGCGAGAAGAGTCAAAAGTTTTCGACATGGACTAATTGCCCAATTGTATAATGCTTTGGTGGCTACTAATTTCCCTACCATGGCAAAGCTGATTAACAAGGCCACGATGTTTGAAACGAGGCACAAAGTAGAGAGGGCCGAGCGAGTTGAAAGAGAGAATAAGAATAAATTCAAGAGTAAGAGTCAAGGTAATCCACCTAGAGGAAATGTTATTCAAGTTACTGGATTTGAGTGCACAATTACTCAAACAACATATAGACCACAGGAAGATTAAAGGGATTGGCGCCCTGCAATGAGCACATTTGTAGTATCTGCTCCTAGAAATACAAACACTCGGTGTAGTAAACAGCAAGGGTCTAACTTACCAAATTGTGCCACCTATGGGAGAAATCATGAGGGACTATGCTAGAGAGCAAGTGGAATATGTGCCGGTTGAGGTGAAATAGGCCATTTCATCCAAGACTACCCTAACCAAAATAAGCCAAGAGCTATACCAACTACGTCCCAACCCACTGTGCAAATGAGCAGAGCTAAGAACCAAACTCCTGCAAATAGAGGTAATAATGGAAGCAAGTTTCAAGGATAAATATATGGAGCTATTTAAGCCATGGAAGAAAAGCAAAAAGGATGAGTTTTTGCCTTAAACCATTAAGACACTAAAGCTACCAATAATGTAATGACAGGTATGGTGTCTTTAGAAGCAATTTTAGCTAAGAGTCTGTTTGATTCCAAGGCAACCCATTCTACTGTATCGCCTACTTGTGCTATGAATTTATGTAGAATTAAAAAGTTGTTGCATGAACTCTTAGTGGTAACCACACCTTTAAATGAGACAGTAGAAGTAGATAAGGATCTCAAAGGGTGTATAATAGAGATTGAGGGTAGGTGCATGCCAGTAGACTTGATAGAATTGGAAATATTAGAGTTTGATGTTATTTTGGGAATGGATTAGCTATCTACTTATAATGCACACATAGACTATTAAGAGAAGAGAGTCCTATTAAAGGAAAAAACTAGTAGTGAGTTTAGTTATCAAAGGGATGACTAGTACTATAAATGATTAGTATGTGTTATATAAGAGTAATTTTGGAAATGCTAAGAAAATTAAATTTCGGAATGATTAAGGTGATCATAAATGATAACAGTTTAAATAATATGAGTATTGGCTTGAGATTTTCTATGATTTTGAGGAATTGATTAAAGATCGTGAACAGATAGTTACGTATGATTATTTTCTTAGTATGATATATGAAATGGTTTGCTAGTGAAATGCTTAAGGTAAGTTAAAATGTAATTACCACTTATAGACAATTAGATGCTTATGGTGTAGCAGATATTTGTCCATTAGATAATGAGGTAGTAAATTTGTTAAATGACATTTAGCATGAGAATGATGAAATCATGATTATATAGAGACTATGGTTTTATGTGTTTAAGGTCATTTAGAATTAAGAAGATCGGTAGTGTATATTTATATGGAAAGTATGATAATTGATGGGATTTGGGGGGGGGGGGGGGGGGTGGGGGGTTCACAATTTGATTTTTAATATTTGATTTTGATATTGATGAGTATGTGAGAAAGGATATGTATTATATTTGAGGTGAAATTAGAAATTAACTGGCATAAGGGATGGGTAGATATTCTATTAAGTTTTGATTGATGAGTTAATTGATATTCACATGAAAAGTTTAGTTTTTAAATAATTGATGTTAAAGAGACTAAAATGAAGTGTTGTAATTGCAAATTTTGTGATTTGGAGTTATGAGTATAATTTAATTTTATAAGCTTATGAATTATGCACATAAAGTAATATTGGAAGACATAATCAGATTTATTTACTTCTAGTTTTGAGTTAGCCAATGGTAGATGCATGTTGAGTGAGTGGGTATAGCTTTAAAATTTGAGGACAAATTTTATTTTAAGGGGGTAGAATGTAATACCCTAAGTTCCTAAATCCTAGTTGTCGATTGGTAACTTTCTATGTTTAATGATTGAATTATGCTTTGTATAATGTTAAGTCACTAGTTGTTGAGTATTGATGTTGATGTTGCAATGGCATGCTTGAATTTGAGTGTATTTGAGCCAAAAGTTGGATCTAGTAGTGTCATGCCCATGTCAATAGATACACGGTTGTGCTTACTTAAGCCTGCACGTCCATGTCTTAAAGCAAAAATCTGGATGTCGTGTCTTCCTTCTATTTGTGAGCCATGCTCGTGAGTTTTATAGACACGTCTATGTCTTTCCTTTTAGTTGCAATTCATGCCCATGATCGATTAAACATGCCTGTGTGTGAGGCCTCATCCGAGCACTGACCTGATCCACTAGAGGGAACCGGGATGCTCATTCGGGTTTAGACTCATGATGAAACCCTCGGGTTAGGTTTTAGTTGATTTTGAAAATGATTTTGGGAGTCACCATCTTAATTTTATTTAGTGGAAAAACATTAAGGAAAAAATCCAAATTGACTCCAATTTATTAATTTTGCAATTAATTTATCCAAGGATAAAAATCACTAATCTCGAGCCAAGTTGAGTTCAGGAACTAGGTTTTTGGTTTTAAATAATCGCGATTTAGCTCTTAAGTTTAATTTGAATTTGAAATGATTTCATGAATGACATTTATAAGATGATAATTGCATATAAAATGCATGAATATAGCATAATATGAATACATGAAGATTGATGAAATAATAAACATTCACAAATTAAGGAGAGTGTTCCCTTTAGTCCTTAAAGATTTAGGGGAACCACATGATCACTGCTTAATTCCAATTAAGATAATTACATTGATAAATAATGGGATGCCTTCTCTAGCCCTTATAGGATTCTAGGAAGACCACATATTCCCTTACAAATGATATAAAAAGGATAATTGATTACATTTAAGAAAATGGAAAATAAATTTAATTTGAAAAAATGGATTTGAAATTTGGATTTAAATTCCAAACATACATACGTACTCCATTGAATGGGGATCAAAACCCACGTAGTTCATTTCATAATTAAGTGGAGGGGTTTATAGATTGATTAAAAATGATTTTTGGTTTGGGGATAGAATTTATGAAAAATACCTTAGATTTTGATGGACGAGATGGAAAAAGTGTTTTGTCGGACTAAAATTTTGCTTTATCGGACCAGGCGATTAGATTAATTAATGATTAAAGAAAATGATTGATGAGTTAATTAATTAATTAAAATGATTCATTCATTAATTAAAATAGTGGATGAGTAAAAAGGAATTTTTATTTAATTTAAAAAAAGATAATTAATTAATTAAAAAGATTAATTAATTAATTAATTAACTTGTGAGAGATTAAGAAAAGATTTTTAGTTAATTAAAATGATTAATTAGCTTGGTTTGGGTGAAGAAATTAATTAATTAATTAGAAAGTGGATAGAGAGAGAAGAAGAAGAAAAGTTGATAAATAGCAATCAATATTAATTTTGATGTGTTTTGAAATGAAGGATGGAGGGCCTATTTATAGGCAAAGGGAGATGAGGGTAGTTTAGGTAATAAAAATATGAAAAGACAACGAGAAGTAGGGCTAGAAAGGGCTAAAAATTGGGGCTAAAGGGGTAAAAGGGTCATTTTCCTAGCAGGACAGGCCCATTTTTTGTTGAAATAGTGTGGTGTCATGGCAGACCTGTGTAGTGCAGCACCAGGATTGTGCGGTGTCTCATCAAGGATGTGCGGCATGCTGCACACATAGCCTGCGGCACCGCAGGCCTGCTAAGTGGCATGCCATGTGGCACGTTGGCACGCTTTTTGAGATCTTTTTCAGGCCAATTTTTCAGAGGTTTTAGATTAGTTTTTGAGACTTTTGGATCAGTTTTCGGGAGTTATAAAGTTCAAAAATCCTATTGGTCAGCATTGATAGGTTCCAAATTAATTTTAAAACAATCTAGTAGTCAGTTTGAGAAAATATCTAGTCAGTTTTGGAAAAGATTCTATTTGATACAGAATGTCAGGTTAGGGTAGGAAAGGCGTCAAGTTGTGCCAATGATACTTCAATCGGTTTTGAAGAGTTCAAAATTAATTTTGAAGATGGTGAAATGAGGGTTCACAGCTGCCCCCTCATCAAGGCTGTCTATTAGTTAGATAGTTCTGATGAGAGTGAATCTCAAACTCTGGTAGATCTGAGTTCAAAAAATGATATCCAGTTTTGATGAGATAATTTTCGTGAATTTTGAAACTTGATTTGGCTATTTTTGAAAGACTGGTGAATTTTTATTTTTCTGATGTAAAAAATTGCATTTTGGCTAGGAAATAAACAAATGAGGTGTCTATAGGTAGATAAAAATCTCAAGAGCATATGGAACTTTCAGATTTTGATTCTGAATTGAAACAGGCTAAAAATCTATTTTTATGCAACTAGATAATTACATGGCACTTTTTACTATGCACTATTTTGTCTTTATTTGCCCTAAAATCCTATAAATAGCACACTCACACACCTCACACAACTCACACCCCTCTTTGCTCACTCCTAACGTGAGCTCTCTCTTCCTTTTTTTTTTTTTTTTTTTTTTTTTATATATATAATAATAATAAAAAAACTTCTCTCTTTTTTTTTTCTTTATATATATATATATATATATATATATATACACATTTACCTGCTCCCATTGCCTATAAGGTCTGACATTTGGTCAAGATAGCATCTACATCCCGTCACGGAGCTGTTTCCTCAAGGGGGACCTCTGCTTCTTATGCAAGCAGTTAGGGGAGAAAGTATGAAGCACCCAGAGACAACCCACATCCAACTCTCTTATTACAGGACCATAAGATCATGTGTCCTATGTTGGTCAACTAGCGGTCAGTGGTCTTGCTTACTCCTTTTAAAAGTCAATTTCGTCCATTGCTTACATTCCATGTACGTAAATCATTCTGTGCTTTTAGTAGCTTACTAAGCACAGACAATTAGGAATAGGGTGACCGCAGTAACCTTAGGGATTAGGTGTGCCTCCAAGAGTAGTATTGCTAGGGCCATACTGGAGCCTATTGGTTTTGTCGACTTTCTGGACTTGCAAACCCTAGATTGCTTGAACATCAACCTGATTAAAGCTCTAGCAGAGAGATAGTGGGATACCACTGACACCTTCCACTTTGCTTGCGGGGAGCTGACCCATATGCCGCTTAATTTGCATCTGCTGTCTGGGATCTAGTTTGGTACTCAGACTCTCGACATATGCAATGATTGAAGACAGACATTCTCTGCCAATGAGATGCAAGCTCTTTTTGGCTTCAACCCACCTTGTGAGAGCACTCAAATGAGATGTACCTTGTTGATAGACAAGCTGGAATGGGCGGTGGCTATCAGTGAGATTATTCCAGATGTAGCAGTGGCTTGACTGTGTCTGCTGATCATTATAGGTTACACTTTCTCCCATAGCTTGAGAGACACGATGGATCTCAACATTTTGGCTTGCTTAGTTGATCTAAATGCTTAGAGAGAGTATAATTGGGGTGGTGTAGTACTTAGTGCTATGTACCATGACATGGTGGAGCTGTCTCGAGGGAATATCTTTTTTGTTGGCAGCATGGCACCAATATGAGAGGTACGTTTTTGTACCTTGGCTTATACTTTGTTTTGTAACTTCGATGATTTTGATTGTCTACTGCATGCAGCTTTGGGCATATGAATACTTGGCTTTTATAGCTCCTGGACTGATCATATAGAGGTCGGGGGAATTTCTTGCTAGGAAGAGATGGCTGGGGTCTCCTAACTCCAACAATCATAGTGTTTTGACACTCCGAACCTTTTTTGACAATTTGATGAAGCCTAAGGTTTTCCACTCGTTACTTTGCCTTTTCTATTATTTTACCATTTAAACTATCTTGCTTATTGTACACTGTGACAAATCTTAAGGCCTTTTAGAGAGTTATGGCATCTCAGTCTTGACAGTGTAATTTTTGTCGAGCACATCTCTCAGAGGTGGCTCTTGTTACGCTCGCCCTATCATCGCCTGTTCTATTTGGGTGAGAGAGTGTACTTCCAAATCATCTACTCTTAGTCCATCCCTAAACCTTCGCTGGTGTACATGAGACATGGGTTGGCGATCCGTCCTTTCGTTATGCTCTGTAATGGCAACGAAGGGTACATCCACCAATGCTCTAGCCAAAGCTACCATGACTTTTGTTCCGCTTTTATAATGCATGAGATCACTTTGAGAGGTAGCTTCTCCGTTGGGTCTACCTTTTTAAGGGAACCAACCATCTAGGTGACTTTTGAAATACTTGGAGGGAGCACTTCTGAGGGACTTGTCCCTGATACTAGCAAGGCGTTGGGCCGAGCTTGAGTACTAGTGCAATAAACTGGGATATGAACTTTTACATCCATGAGCAGATTTCATTCTATGGGGTAGATGGCTCAATGAGGATATGGTAGCTTCCTGATCTTATTCATCTAGATGTGAAAGACATTCCTAACAATGTCGAGGTATGATTTTGTCCTACATTCAGAAATGATCCTCATGTAGGGGTAGTATTTATGCTCACTTGTACCCAAATTTTCTAACATTATAATAGGTACCTAGGGGTTTCATCTATCGGACTTATAAAGTTTCTAGCAGGATGGAGGACGCCCTTGCTGGGATGCTGACACATTTAGATATTGCTGATACTTGTGAGGCTGGTGATGAGGAAGCTCCTCGGAGATATAGGAGAGGAGGGCCCCATTGACTGGGCAGCTAGGATGCTAGCTTTGACTTTTATTGTACCTTTCTTTTTTTATATAGCTTTCTCAGGTAGTTATGTCACTTGTTTCTCTTGGTGGGAAGTAGTACTCTTTCACGGGTGACTTCTATGTATAGATATGTTCATATGCTATGCTTATGTTATATGTGTTATGACTCTATGTAATTTTTCGATACTCCCTATCCTATCATGTATGTTTGTGCTATGGATGTATGTGGGTGCCAAGCAAGAATGAATGAAATGTGATGTATGCATGCCTTGGCTTCTAACAGCTCCATTTTTCTCTTTTTTTTTCTTTTTTTTTTTCCGTGGTTCTGAGAAGATATTAATCTTCTAGATTTTTTTTCTAAGGAAGAAAGAAAGATTATTTATCTTTTTCGCCAAGGGGTACAGAATTGTAGTTCTAGTGTCGAAGGATGAATATCGGAGTGTCGCCAGAGGGTTGTGCCACATAAAGCACGTGCGGCGTGGCACTGACTAATTGCGGCTGGCTGCACAAGCAATATGTGGCATAACATAGATGCCTTGCTACCCCGCACAGGCTTTTATGGCAGATCCATTTGGTTGTAGCTTTTTTGTACTTTCTGACTTGATGTGAAACCTTAAGGCCTATATAAAGGTAGAACCTTTGAAGCAAATCTGTCCATTTTTTCATTTGAGAGCCAAAACTTTGCTCATTTATCGGCTTTCTTTCCTTTTGCTTGGTTTTTTCACTTTTTCTTATTCTTTTTCACTTCTTTTTCATATAGAGCCATATTTTAGTCATTATATACATATGTGGACTAGAAAACTCGACAAAGTAGACAAGATAAATTTAGGTGGGTATGGGGTTATGGCTATGGTAGCCTTGAGAGGGGTTTGAGTAGATTGGGATTTCTTACGAGCATATTTTTAGTTTTGGGATCTAGTGGCCCGAGTTTTTCAGTTTGGTGTGGGTATGGAGAAGTTGTGCCCCACATTTGATGAGTTCTATGCCATACTTGGCAGTGATCCAGAGGTGGCCCTAAAAATGCCTGAGTTTAAAGTTGGGCACTATAGAGTTTTTCAAGAATTTTTAGCTCTCTGCCAAAAGACACAACTAGTTGGATGGTGGTAGAGGGGCAGGTGAATCTAACTACCGTTATTGAGGAGTTTCATGATCCAGGTGATCAGAGTGATGTAAGGAGACGGAGGCTTAGGATGCGAGCCTTAGTTTTCTGTCTAATGGCTAGATATTTATTTCCCAAGCCCGTCAATTGGGGAGATGCCAGAGTGGCGGGTTTAGTACTACAAATGGAGCAAGGTCACTTTGTTATTAGGACCGTGTTAGCAGAGACACTTTTGAGTCTCGACTGCTTTGTTCAGGGCTTGGAGAGATGGATTGTATCTCCAGTAGTCCTTCGGGTGAGAAAAAAGAAATTTCTCAATTTTTATCCTTTATGTTATGGATATTTTATGCATGTCTCAATTTTTTGTTTGGTTAATTTTGTAGGTATGGTTAATGGACCACTTGAAGGTGGTTGTTGCTCTTACCAGAAGTCCTTATATAGCCATTTAGTATCAAATGTGGCCCATCTTGGTGAGGCGAGGATAAGTCTAGGAGTGGATTGGATAGCTCATAGAGCTTGCCCTAGAGGACATACTCTAGCATTACCAATGGTATGGGATTAGGTTCTTCATGACGATGAGCCATAGGTATCAGGTGGTCTGTCTACTCAATTTGGCATAGACATCATTCTACTAGGGTACGAGAGTCTTGAGGCAGATGGGTCAGACTTAGGATGTGCCCCTAATTATGCCCTTTTTAGAGTCTGCATAGATTACGGCTCCCATTACTGGGGCTATCAGAGGAGGGTGGATGAGGAGCTTTCATGCAGTGAGATCATAGATTAGTTTTGGTACTACTAAAAGGTAAAGTAGTTATTTGATTGAGATCGTCTGGCCAATCGAGAGAGAGCACCGGGTTGCATTACTCAGGGAGATTGAGATTGGCGAGACGGAGGAGGCAGTTGCCAGAGTTACAAGCGACTAAGGGATTACTGCCTAGATAGGATAAGTGACCCGACTTGAGAGATAGACTAGAGGTTCTATACAAAGACCAACTCTATAGGCTGCAGTGGTGACTTAGACTGTGATGGAGGTGACGCACATGACTGTCACCATAGTTAGACACTAGGGTGATGCTACTTTGGTTGCACAGAGGAGGATCACAACAGTGAGTGCACAGAGGAGGATTGCTGTTGCCAGAGTATGGAGGACTACTTTAGTTGTAGTGACTTCGACTCAAAGGACAACTGTAGTAAGTAGTTTAAGGGCTGATGGCTCTCAGAAGAGAGTTTTAGGCATGATTGAAGGGAGTAGTTCTAGTATTACAAGTGTTCCGACTATTGATGTTATAGAAGAGGACACAGAGACTAGGATTAGAGGCATGACAATTGAGGAGATAGTGGCAGGATCTGATTCGTAGGAGACATCCATCCTAGGAGGAGAAGGAGGAGGGTTGACTAGGGAGAGGTAGTTGTTTGCCTATTTTTGATGGTTGTTCTGACACTAGCTGTAGGTTTCAATTTTGTACACTCCTGTAAGTTGGCATGACCACATGACATTCCTATAAGCTAATATGACCACATGACAAGCCGTAGGTACAGATAGAGGTTGTCTTTTTTGTGATGATGGATTGTATGCTCTTATAAATCTGATCATCATTATATAAGATACCTTTACTTTTACTCTAATTTTTGCCAAATTCGCCCTTTCGGGTTTTCAACTTAGCAAGCATTTTCTTTTCTTTATTGATCATTTATTATTATTATTTTTTTGTTTAGACAAAAGAATCAAATGATGCATTAGGCACAGAGGGGATGAAATTATGATACAAACAAAATATTTTTACATTATGCTTTGGATCACACTTGAGTTAGGCTGCCTACATTTCCCTTACAGTTATCATCATCATTTTTTGTTTTTTTTTTAGGGAGAATTAGGTCCACGTAGTTCTAATTACATTGCTTTGAATAGAAAAATAGACAGGAAGAATGCAGATGTAGTCTTCAAACAAAGTATCTTTTCAGTTGATCCAAATTGTGAGGATTGGAGAACTCATTTTCATCCACATTCACAAGAATGGCACCTCCACCAAACAAGATCTTCTTGAGTGCATATGGCCCGGCCTAGTTTGGTCTGAACTTTCCTCTTAGGTCATGGACCAGGGCCCTAATCTCTTTCAGAACCAAATTCCCTTCCTCTAAGCCCTTTTCCTTTACCTTGTTGAAATGTCGGGCTAACCTCTGTTGGTAGCCTTGGATTTTATATAAGGCATCCATTCTTTTCTCATCAATAACATTTAGTTGCTCATGATATCCTTTGATCCAATTTGCTTCACTCAACTAGCTTTCCATAATTACCTTCATAGATTGAATTTGCATTTCAATGGAAATGACAACCTCCATTCCATAGACCAAGGCATATAGGGTTGCCCCTATCGGAGTACGAACAGTAGTTCTGTATCCCTATAAAGTAGCAGGTAGTCGTTCATGCCAGTCTCTATGTTTCTTAATAACTTTTTGCAAAATAGTCTTTATGGCTTTATTAGTGGCCTCAACTGCACCATTAGTTTATGGTCGATAAGGAGAAGAGTGGTGAAGTTGAATCTTTCTTTTTCTAGAATAGGCGGACTACTTCCTTTTGAAAGTGGGAGCCATTATCCATGATTATTTTGAAGGGGGTTCCAAACCGATAAAGGATATTGGTTTGCATAAAATGTGCCACCTTCTTTGCATTTAGGACTTGATATAGAGCTGCTTCAATCCATTTCATAAAGTAGTTTATGGCCACCAAAATGTACTCATGTCCACTGGAGGACTTCGGAGATATCCTTCCAATGACATCTATGCCTTAGGTAGCAAAAGGTTATGGTGTTGCTATTTAATTCAGAGGAACAGGGGGCCAATGTTGGAGCTTGGTAAAGATTTGACATTTGTGACATTTCTACACATACTTTGCATAGTTCTCATTCATGGTTAGCTAAAAGTAGCCCAGATTCGCTATCTTTCATGCTAAAGCTACAGCATTCATGCGTGGGCCTTATCACATCCTAACTTTAGAGACATGATGGTCCTAGAACATGGGGAGACATAAGGTCACCTACGCCCGTAAAACCCAGTTACACATATACAAATCATCCCTAGGATCGTACCAAACCTCTTACAATAACTCATTTAAAACATTTAAATGAATACCTTTAATTGCGGAAGACTATAACTAAACATTTCACATAAAATCCAAAAGGAAAATAATATTCATATCCCAGTTGGAAACTTAGGAAAAATATTATATCTCAAAATACGCATCAATCAATATTCCCGGAGCATTTAATGACAACACTTCATAACATAGTATTATTAATAACTTTAATAAGGAATCCCCCAAGCAAAGTAGAATGCTTGAGTCATCACCTTGCCTACTCACATTTGCTCACTTGAAACCACATAAGGAAAGGGGTGAAATAGATGATCTCAATGAGTAAACGATAAAGCACATATATTATCACATATTCCTTTGAAAAGGAAACACATAGCTTATACACATAGTTCATGATTTATAATTCATGAATCAAGTTGCAATTTAGCAAGGGTTCAATTTGGCAAGTTTACAGAAATCACACTTATAACACATAGTGAGTGAAGGCTATTGCTCTATCACTCGAACACATTAAGGAGAGGTGGTCTTATGCCAAAGTCTAACTCCCATCACTTATAAGGCATGAAGCTTATCAGGCATCATAGCTAGAACCACCCCTTTCTAGCTAAGGTGGATATACTACCCCTATCCATCGAGTTAAGACCATGTGTACAGGTTTCGATGATTACTCGTATCGGTGCGAGAATTATGCATAAAGGGTTAAAGGTACTATAGCTAGAGCTAATGGTAATCACAAATAACAATATCACATAAGGCAACAATAACAAGTATCCCAGTAACAATAGTGGTTTAACTTTTGAACAAAAGATACAATGATAGTGTAGTTTTAGAAAGAATATAAGTTAGGGTAATAATCACAAAAAATTCTCATTAGATAAACAAAATAGTTTTGGACCAATTGTCCTTTGGCAATCCAAGCTTTGCAAAGAAATCGCTTAATTAAATTTTAGGATAGAAGGAACTTGGGTTTCAAAAATCACAAAGTCTCACATAACAAGATATCACATGTTTGTAATATATCATAATGCTACTCACACTTATAACATGAACATAGCGTTTACTCACACTGGAAGCAGGAATATAGAGTTTACTCACACTTGTAGAATGAATACAATGTTTACTCACCTTGTGGTTCCATTGCTTCTAATTCACGTTGCCCCTTTGCACTTCTAAATCTCCTCAAACTCTGACACAATTATTTAATTTAATACTTAGTATTTATTTACTCATGATGCTCCTATCCCATAACTACCCCATGCAATATAGCATACATATACACTTAGAGTTGCACATATAAGTGTACTCACCACTTGCACATAACATGTTGACTTTAAAAGTCTTGCACACTTAGGCCTTATAGGCTCATATGAGAACACATTACAACCATGTCAATACCTTTCTAAGGTCATCACAATATTATTAGCTCAATACCAATTCACTTTAACAATCATCTTAATACACTTTACACTTCCATACATATCAACTTAGTAATTAACCTTTCAAGTGTCATGCTTAACTATTATGATCCTTTTATTCAATTGTCACTTCATCAACTCAAAACCATGTATTCATTATCAAGTCATCATAACATCTAGTTCCATATTTCCTAATCACATTTACATTCCAATCACAATATAAGATTAAGATACCTTAAGTATACCTTAAGTATACCAAAATGCCTTTAAGCTTGTCTAGGATCAAACCTTTAACTAACAGGCAATTTTATCATTTATTATACATACATACATGTCAATAATCATCAAAATATCTTACACAAAAATTATAGACATTGGGATAAAAATATTAATGTAGGCCAAATGCATCACCAAAAGGAGAACTAAAATTTCTTTCTTTTCACACTTTTCGTCTATTTCAGTAATATGTAAAAACATGGTTTGAACCAAGATTTTTCATAACACAACATAATCATTTTATAATATTAATCTACATGAATCAGCCACATACGGTATTGCTTATACATGAAAATTCAATTTTTGGGTTATAGGGTACAAAATCATGAGTTTTCTTATTTTTGGTATTTTTCGGTCATTACAAAAATATGTAAACAGGTGGTTTAAACCATTATTTTTTATTCAATCACAGCAAATATTAGTTTAGAACATGTTCATGCATGATTCGGCAGCATAGATAATATTTATACAAAAAAATTCTAAGTTTTAAGACTTATGTGAAAATCATGAGTTTTTGCACTTTCCGTCATTATAGCAATATGCAAACACATGATTTAAATCATTATTTTTTATCTAAACAAAACAAATATCATATTAGAATTCTTCCTCACACAAATCGGCAGCCACATGTTAATTTAATAATAGAATTTTCCAACTTCTAAGTTCTAGCACAAAAACTTTGAATTCTTTTGTTTTTTGAAACATTCCAGTCATTACAGAAATATGCAAAAATATCATTTAACATAATACTTTTCATCAAAACAAATCAAAAATTAGTTTAGAAACCAATGATGCACAAATCGCCCCCCTATAGTGATGTTTATGCATAAAAATTGTGATTTTAAGTTATAGGATTCACCTTTGGAGGAATCTCGCAGAAAGATTTGTGTTTTCGGTTGAAAATAGATTTTCTCTCCCAAAAACTCATCCAAATAGAATTAAATCTATAAAAATAAGTAAACAACCTATTCAAAATAATTTTCTCATAATTTATTTCACATAAATCAATTTAGGAATTGAAAGAGAAGGAAAACTTATGATTATAGTAAAGAAATCGCGAAACTGAAAGGTGTTTTCTTAATTTCGGTTGAGAGAAATATTTTGAGAGAATTTTTTGGTCAGGGTATAGAAAATTAGAGTGATGGTTGCTGGAAACCCTAGGCTGGCTGAATTTTACATTATATATTAGGGTTTTGGGCAATTTTCCACTAACACCCTTAATGAGCTTTTTAGAAGGGTTTTTGAGTAGTGGGCTTTTATGTATTTGGGCTTTTTATTTAAATTAGGGGTTGATTATGAGTAATTAAAATAAAAAATATTTTTCTTATTATTTTCATTAAAATTTTTCCCAAAACATTTATTTAAAAATTATTTTAAAATACTCATAAAATTATTTTATGCTTAAAAATTGCCTTTATGTATGAAAATTCATTTTATTTGAAATAATTTATTTTATGCAAATACACTTCATGTAAATCATTTATTTCACACTAACAACTCATTTCATGCATATTAAAATTAATTTAATATGCCACATGCTCATCAATCATATAGATTACTCATTTTCACGAAAGCACACACTTAACCTTAATAGTTTTAAATCAAGCAATTTATCACGAAAATTTCTAGGGTAGGTGTGGGTTGTTATAGCCTTCCTCTCTGCCATGGACCCACTTTATAATTTGCTGGGCTTCTCCTTTGGTCACACATCACAGATGGATATTGTCCCTGGCTCTCTTATTTAACACATCGTCATTAGGTATAAAACCAGCGGACAGTTGCCTTAGAGTTCTCCAATATGCTTTCGAGACCCTTTTTGGATACTTACCATTCTGGATGTAATTGAGGATGTCCCAAAACTAGGGCTTGGCATCAGCCAGCTGAAGATTTATGCACATGGTATAATATCCAGGCTGCCGTTTTACTTCGATGAAAATAGGCCTATGTATCTCATTATTGCTCATGTCTAGCATTGAGGCTAATATGGTTAGAGCATCGACAAATTGATTCTTTGCCCTTGGCAAGTAGTGAAATGAAAGTTTATGAAAATTCTCAGCTAAGTCATTCAAGCATTAATGGTAGGGAACCAAATGCTCTTCTCTAATTTTTCACTTACTGAGGGCTTAGGAAACAATGAGATTAGAATTGTTGTAGATCTCTAAGTAGTCTAATTTTATGTTAATGGCCACCTTTAGACTAGCGATGCATGCCTCATATTTTGCTTCATTGTTGGTTACCTCGAATGCCAGCTTGATTGCCATAGGCAAATGATCTCCTCTAGGGGTGACCAAAACTATGCTAGCTCCGTAGCCTTTACTATTGGAGGCACTGTCAAAGAATAGCTTCCATACTTTAGGATCTATAATCAAGATGTCCTCATCAGGAAATTCAGGCTCAAATACTTCACCTTCCATAGGGGTAGCAGCCAGTTAGTTAATCGCTTTTCTTGGGACATACTTTAGGTCAAATGCTGTGAGAACTGCTATCCATCATGCGATCTTGCTGTCAAGAACTAGCCTCTCCATAAGGAATTTCAAAGGGCTCCTGTCAGCTAGCATATGGGTTGTGTATGAGCATAGGTAATGCTGGAGCTTATGGCATATAAGGCTAGGCATAATTGCTTGATCTGGTTATAGCTAAGCTCATGTGCTAGCATACGTTTGCTTGAATAATAAATGGCATTCTCTTTGTATGAATTTGGGGCATTTTGAGCAAGCATTGCACCTAAAGCTTTCGAAGTTACTTATAAATAGAGCAACAATGGTTGACCTAGCCTCAGAGGTTGCAGTATTGGCGAGGTCAAGAGGTATTTCTTGATTCTATCAAAGGCTTCTTGGCATTCCTTATTCCATTGCCTAGAGGCTTTTTTCCTCCATTGCTTAGAGGCTTTTTTCCTTAGTAGTTTGAAAATCGACCCACAGGTATTTGCCAGTTGTGCAATGAAATGGCTGATATACTGGAGGTGACTTAGGAAACCTCTAATCTCCTTTTCAGTTTTAGAGGGAGGCATTTCTATAATTGCCTTTGTCTTCACTGGATCTACTTCTATACCTCTTTGGTTGACTAGTTGCCCCAAAAATACACTTGAAGAGGCACCGAAAAGGCACTTAGCTGGGTTCAACTTGAGATTATACTGCCAAAGCCTAGTGAAGAATTAGTCCAGAGCTTTGAAATGGCCTTTAGGAGTTCCAAACTTTATAACCATGTCATCCACATATACATGGACATCTTTGTGCATCACGTTGTGAAATATAGTAGTGGCCATTCTTTGATAAGTTGCCTTGGCATTCTTTAAACCGAAAGGCATTACCTGATAACAATAGGTGCACCATTCTATCACAAAGGATGTCTTTTCCTTATCAGGGGCATAGACTTGGATATGGTTGCAGCCCGCATAAAGATCGGTCAAGGAGACCACTGATGCACTAGTCATGCAGTCCATAAGTTAATCGATATAGGGTAGAGGGAAATCATCCTTTGGGCAGGCTTTGTTGAGGTCCCTATAATCAACACACATCTAGACCTTTCCATCCTTCTTGGGAATAGGCACTATGTTTGCCAACCATGAAGGATAAGTGATGGGTTCGATAAACCCATTATCTAGCAACTTGGTTACCTCCTCCTTGATCTTTAGAGACCATTCTGTCTTCATTCTTCTTAGCTTCTGCTTTATAGGCTTCACATGCTCGTAAGTCAGGATCTTGTGAACTGCTATGCTTAGATCTACCCCTCCTATATCCTTGGGCTCCCATGCAAAACGGTCTAAGAACTCACAAATTTTTTCTACCAATGCTTATGTGTCAGAATATGGAGATGCAATATATGTAATTTTAACATTCTCCTTTATACCATAGTTGATTGGTTCTTTGCTTTTTTCACTTTTTATTTCTTTTTTACTTTCTTTTTCTTTTTCAGATTTCTCATTTAACGATGAGTCAGAGGATGCAGAGTATAGAAAGTCAAGAAAGTAAGTAGAAAACTTGTTCATTTTATTAAAGACAAAGGCCCCATCATCATGGGTTATATCATTTTGAAAGGACAAGCCTGGGAGACGAGTTATAAAATCAAATAAAAAAGATTGAAAGGTCTCCATGGACTCACATTCAGACTCAAGGGATTGGGACTCGGACTCAGACTCATAACACACTTTACTTGACTTCTTTGCCACACTTCTACTGCGCCACTCAAACACAATATCTAACTATAATTAACTTATCAAATATAGTAAGGCACATACTCACAATCTATCAAAAAGAATCATAGTCATAAATTTTCAGTTTAATCTACACCTATGTTAATCTCTCGTTCAAAAAAATCTTAAAACTAATCCTTAATCATTTTTATCCCTTAACCTTAAATAAAAGTAATAGAACCTTAATTTCACCTTCAATGACATATAATCTCAAGCATTTCTCTTCCTTATATCTCTATTAATATTAACGTCTACACTAATACCTTAATCACTACTTCCATTCATTATTTATCACATTAGCCATATAAGAATCCAACAGATAATTCCAAATTAAAAACTCCAATTGATATTTGATAATTCTCTTTTCATATTAATAATTATTACTTAATCTATTATAACCTTAATAAATATTTTCGTGTTTAATACCTTGCTGACATTACAATTTCTACACTTCCATCATTTATCAATTTAAAATATACTTAAACTTAACAAACATTCCTATGTATATCATATCCCAAATGAACTTGAATTCTATTAATTTATAATCCCAAATAAACTTCTCATAACTATTTCAGACTTACTCTCTTTTTGCATAATATATACATCATTACTATGACTTAATTACCTAATGCCTCATAAATTTTCTTTTATACCTTCAGCTCGTGATGTCATCTCACTTTAGTTTTTCCGCTTACATCTTGCAATACTTCACATTCCTAATCATTTAACTTATCCATATTAAAATAATAAACCTTCTAATACCATTGCTATTTAATGAAATCTTTATGCAACTCTTTTATCTTTCCAAATCTATGCCATTTTAGCTTATCTCAATAAAAATTCTTTCCAAACTAAAGATCACTACCAAATTTTCTAGCAACCTCAACCCCATCTTATTGTATCTAATCCTTAAAACATTTCTCATCTAGATGACTCAAATCCCTTTCAAGTATGTTCAAAACTATTTAATTTTCAAAATTGCATAGAATCATCTGTAAGAATCAAAACATTTTCATCCTTGCATGTAACATACAACCTTAATGCAATGCTTGATGCTGTTCATGATGTATGATTGATGATGTATGATTTCATAAAGCAAAACTTGATGCTTATAGGTAGACACACTGGACACAAGTCCATAATCAAATCAAATCTAGAACATTTTATCTTAAATCATATAAAATTTTGAATTAAATCATTTTATATCCTCATAGATCAAGTACTCATAGATCCTCAAATTTACAGTTCGTATGGTCTTAACATCTATTACTTTATAAAAATTCAAATCCTTATACTCTAATCACAACCTATATACTCAAAGGAACCTCATCACTAAAGAATCTCTACTAGCATCATACTTATCCTTTTATCATCATTACAAGTCTGAGATTACTTATCCTTTTATATCTCCCCCTCTTAAAAAAAATTTGTCCTCAAATTTTAAATATCCTCGGCTTCTTAAGTATACTTATCCATTCCATGATTTCATTAGCTGACCTTAATCATAGGTATTTCCTTGATACACAAATTTCTCCCATCCTTAGTTTGAAATTCTACTTGTTTTCCTCTATAGTCAATACAAGCTCGATACTCATATAGCCAATCCATTCCTAAGATCACATCGAATTCTAGGACATCAAGTTCCAATAACTCCATAGGAAGTTTTTGTCCATCAATGTCTACCTCACAATCCTTAAACAATACCTTACTTCCATCATTTTTCCCTAAGGAGTCAACACTACTAAGAATTCATTAATTAATTCCTTATTTCTGCCAAGACTCTTAGCAGAACACAAATGAATGTATAGCACCAAAATCAATGAAGCATCTTGCATTTAAAAATTCGAATGGGAATGATACCTTCTTCTTTTAAATCACCCTAGATTAATACTCTTCCTTTGACTATACTCAATATTAACATAAGTGATAGAGAAATTCCTACCTTTCTTGCTATTCTATTCTATATGGTAGTATCTAAACCACAAATTCCTTAATATACTTCACTTACTTCATACCGTATACTTATGTATATATAATGCAACTGATTTGTTTCATTCTCCTACCGATCATTTCTAAATATCATTTCCCTTCTTATGGCACCAATCACAATTATCATTTAATAATTCCATATAATTAATAGATCAAACCATTGTAAAATGTAAGCATTTCATACCTCATAACATTATACCTATCAATCATTAATCTCAATTGGATCAAAACCTAGTCCCCTTCTCTTTCTAATCCATTTAACTCCAATATCAAAATGTCATACTTAGCATGTCTTTAACATAAGCACCCATCATATAATATTGCATCACAAGACACATATTACCCAACAGATATCACATATCATGGCATATATCATGTATCCTAATCATGTAGCACATAACCTATAGCATAATGAGCTCTCCCATCATTTTTAAAAGTCAATCATCTCTTAGGTAAAAGAGGGTCAAACCAAAGCCAAATAGCTAAGCAAACATATAATATCATACATGTCATTTAAGTCCTATGCCACTAGACTAACAATTAGCCACTACTAGTAGAATTCTCCATAATGTCTCTTATTTTTGGCTTTTTACCCTTAAGGTTGAGATGGTCCAGGTGGTAGAGGTGTCGAGGCCACATTTCCCAAGTTCCTTATTTGAGGGCAGTCCTTGATGAAGTGATCCAGCTATCCGCACCTTAAACATGAGCCAAAGGCCTTTCGGCAAACCCCAGAATGTTTTCGGCCACAATGGCAACAAGTAGGAAACTGCTTTGATTGACTATTGCTTTTCCCAGGTGTTGCAGTTGTTGGCAATGATTCCTTTCCTAGACCTCCTACTCCCTTATGGTGGCCTCTATGGCCCTTATTCTTATGCCTACCTTTTTGACCATGTTCCACATGTTCGGCCCTATCGTCCTTATATCTCTTTTCCATTATCTTGGCCTTGTCTATCAGCTTAGCCAAGGTTAAGAATTCAGTGGATGCTAAGGAGTTAAATAGTGGTGTAACCAATTCTCTCAGGAAACGATCAATGCAACTGGCTTCGGTAGGGATGATGTTGACAGCGAACCTGCTAAGTCGATTAAACTCCTTAGCATATTTTGACATTGACATTTTAGGTTTTTACTTTAGCTGCTTACATTGAACCGCCTTATCGTGCCTTTCTCCTTTACGCAAGAACTAGTCCATCATCTCTTGCTTGAATTATGCCCATGTAAGTGGGTTTGCTCCATATAGCTATTCCTCAATATTTCTCTCATACCAATACCAAGCCTCCTTCTTGAATTGGAGTCCTACCAACTCAATTACTTAAGCATCTGAACATGACAATCGACGAACTAGCTTGTCCACCTCATCTAAGAACTCATATGGGTCGTCACCCTCCTCACCACAGAAGGTAGGTAGCTGTAGGTTCTTGAATTTTGAGACAATCATCCCTTCGTTAAGCAATCAATTAACATCATTTGCATCACAGGAGTCTTTTTTTTTCTTGAGGTGGATCATAAGCATGGCCTTCTTGAACATCTCTTGCCATGTCCTCCTGCATGCCACACGGGGTGCTCTAGGTCATGGTCCTCTAGCAAGAGTAATCTTTCTTGGTCATCTGAAGAGAAAATTATAAGGCACACAATAATAACAAGGATTACTAAAACCTATTAGGATTTCGCAGAACTATGCTAGCGTTACACTGCAAATGACATGATAGAAAAAATTCGTATGCTCTAGGATTATACTTATTTAACCCAATACATATACAAGTCTAAACTAGACTTTTAAAAACATGGCTCTGATGCCACCTTTGTCACATCCCAACTTTCAGAGACATGACAGTCCTAGAACATGGGGAGACATAAGGTCACGCCCACTTATACTTATATAAATAATAAGATTGTACCAAAACCTCTTACATTAACTTAAATAAACCTTTTTTTTTTGAAAACCTGAAGTTGCGGAAACATAATTGAAATATACTTTAAACATAATCCATAAGGTATTATATTTAAAATCCAATTAAAACCTCGAAAGATAACATTTCAACATAAACATCCAAAAACAAATATTCCTGGAGCATCAAAGGATAACTCTTCATAACATATTAAACTAATTATCTTGGACAAGGAATTCCCCAAGCAAAGTAGGATGCTTAAGCCATCGCCTTGCCTCCTCATATTATTCACCTGGAACCACACAAGGAAAGAAAAAGGGGTGAGATAGATGATCTCAATGAGTAAACAATATGGCACATATGATAACATATATCCCTTTTTAAAAAGGAAACCCATAGCTTATAACACATAGTTCATGTTTTACAATTCATGAATCAAAGTTTGTAATTTAACAAGGTTTATAGAAAATCACACTAATTACTTATGAGTGAAGACTCTAGCTCAATTCACTCTTGAGTGAAGACACTGCTCAATTCACTCAAATTTACATAAGTGAGTGAAGACTCTTGCTCAATTTACTCGTGAGTGAAGACACTGCTCAATTCACTTGAATTTACATAAGTGAGTGAAGACTCTAGCTCAATTCACTTGTGAGTGAAGACATTACTCAATTCATTCGAATTTACATAAGTGAGTGAAGACTCTTGCTCAATTCACTCGTATTTATGGTAATCACTTATAAAAATAGCACTTAAGAAAGCAATAACATGTATCACAATAGAAATAGCAGTTTAGCTTATTGAACAAAAGATAAATAACAGTGTGGTTCCAGAAAAAAAAGTAAGATAAGGCAACAAATCACAAAGGTACTTTATTGTCATTGAACAATCAAAATAGATTTGGACCAAATGTCCTTTGGCAACCCAAGCTTACAAAGAAATCATTTAGTCATAATTAAAAATAGAAAAGAACTTGGGTTTCAAGATATCAAAGGTTCACATAACATCATAACTTATACTTGTAACTTGAACATAATGTTTACTCACACTTGCAGAATGAATACAGTGTTTACTCACACTGGTAACATGAACATAGTGTTTACTCACCTTGTGGTTCCTTTGCTCCTAGTATACGTAGCCCTTTTTAACCTTTAAAGCTTCTCAAGCTCTAACATAATATTTAATTCAATACTTAGTATTTATTTAATCATGATGCTATCCTATCATATAACTACGCCATGCACATATAACATTCATATATACTTAGAGTTGCACATATAAATGCACCTCATTCATTTGCACATATCATGTTGACTTTAAAAGTCTTGCACATTTAGCCTTTATAGGCCCAAATGAAAACTCATTACAATCATGTCAATACCTTTATAAGGCCATCATAATATCATTATCTTAATATCAATTCACTTTAATAATCATCTTAGTATACTTAACACATCCATACATGTTAACTTATCGATAGCCTTTCAAATGTCATGCTTAACTCTTATGATCCATTCATTCGATCTATCTCTTCGTCAATTAAAGATCATTAATTCATTATCAAGTCATCATAACATCTATTTCCATATTTCTCAATCATATTCACATTCTAATCACAAAATAAGGTTAATATACCTTAATTATACCTTAAGTACACCAAAGTGCCTCTAGGCTAGTCTATAGTCATTCCTTCAACCAATATGCAATTTAACCATTTATCATACATACATGCATTTCAATAATCATCAAAATACATCACATAAAAATTATAGATATTGGAATAAAAAATATCAATGTAGGCCGAATGCCCTATTCAAAGAAAAACCTGAATTTTCTTATTCTTCGCACTTTTCGTCTATTACAGTAATATGTAAAAATATAGTTTGAACTAAGATTTTTCATGTAATCAAAATAAAAATCAATTTAGGACATAGATATGTAGGAATCAGCTCATATATACATTCATATGTATGAAAATTTCCAACTTTAAGTTTTAGGATGAAAAACCATGAGTTTTCTTATTTTCAGTATTTTCTAGTCATTACAGTAATATGTAAACGGGTGGTTTAAATCATTATTTTCATTCAATCACAGTAAATATCAGTTTAGAACATCCACATGCATGAATCAGCAGCCATTGATCATAATTATGCATGAAAATTCTAAGTTTAAAGGTTTAGGGTGAAAATCATAAGTTTTTAAGCTTTCTACACTTTCCGTTCATTACAACGATATGCAAATACATGATTTAAATCGTTATTTCTCATCCAAACAAAACAAATATCAAATTAGAATCCATCCATATACAAATCCATAGCCACATGTATAAATAATCATAGAATTTTCTAACTTCTAAGTTCTGGCACAAAAACCTTCAATTCCTTTATTTTCTGAAACTTTTCGGTCATTACAGTAATATGCAGAAATATGATTTAATTCAATATTTTTTTATCTAAACATATCAAAAGTCATTTTAGAATGCAATAATATAGAAATTTCCCCCTTGGTATGGTTTATGCATAATTTCAATTTTGAGTTAGAGGATTCACCTTTGGAGAAATTGCATAGAGAGGTTAGTACTTTTGGTAGCAAAATTGATTTTTCTCTCAAGAAATCACCTAGCCTGAATTTTATTAGTAAAAATCAGTAAATATTCAGTTCAAAATAATTTTTCCAAGATTAGTTTCATAAAAATCAAATAGCAAATTGAAAGGAAAAGAAAAACTTATGAAACGGTAGCAAAATAAAAAATTTGAAAGGATTTTTATGAATTTTGGTATAGAGAAATATTTTGAGAGAATTTTTCTGCCAAAATAATGAAATAATAGAATGGTGGCTGCTAGAATGAAGGGCTGGCTGAAATTTAGGTTAAATATTAGGGTTTTGGGTGAAATTTCCAAGATTACCCTTAATGAGCTAGGTTAGGAGTGTCTTAATGTAGTGGGCTTTTGGGTATTTAGGCTTTTTAATTAATTTAGGGCTGATTATAGGTAATTAAAAATAAAATATTTTTCTTATTATTTTATATAAAATTCCCTCCAAAATATTTATTTAAAAATTATTTTAAAATACTCATAAAATTATTTTTATGCTTAAAAATCATCTTTTTGCATGAAAATTTATTTTATGAAAAATAAATTATTACATGCTAATATATTTTATTTAAATCATTTATTTCACAATAATAATTCTTATTAGGCATATTAAAATTAATTTAACATGCCCCAAACTCATAAATCATGTCACACATGAATTTTCATATAGTCACACAATTTATCACAATAACCCTAAATTCAAATAATTTATCACTAAAACTCCTAGGGTAGATGTGAGTTGTTACACTTAATCACATAAACATATTGATCACATCATAAAAATAGGGTTAGGAAACCCCAGATATACCCTATTGTCTTTAGACTTGTCTAGAGTTATTCTTTTAACCAACATGCAATTTAACCATTTATAATTCATGTATACATGTCAATAATCATTAAAATACAGCATATAAAGATTATAGACATTGGAATAAAAATCCCTACATTGGCCGAATGCCCTACTCAAGGAAGACATGAATTTTTTCTTAGTTTTTACACTGTCCGTTCATTACAGTAATATGCAAAAACATGATTTAAACCAAGATTTTTCATGTAATAAAAATAAAAATCATTTAAGAACATGAACATGTAGGAATCAGCACCCATACAGATCCATATGCATGAAAATTTTCCAACTTTAGGTGTTAAGGTGAAAACCATAAACCTTTCTTATTTCTGGTACTTTCTGATCATTATAGTAATGTGTAAACACATTATTTAAATCATTATTTTTCATTCAATCATAACAAAAATTAGTTTAGAACATGAATATATACAAATCGGCAGCTATAGACCATACTTATGCATGAAAATTCCAAGTTTAGGGTTTAGAGCGAAAGTCATGAGTTTTCTTGCTTTTTGGTGTTTTTCAATCATTACGGCAATATACAGAAACATGATTTAACTCGATATTTTTCATCTAAACACAATAAATATTAGTTTAGAATACAATAATGTGAAAATTGGGTGCCGCCCCATCCCCCTGTTGAGTTTATGCATGAAAATTTTAACTTTGAGTTTTAGGGTTCACCTTTAGAGGATTTGCTAGAGAGTTTATGGTGGCTGTCTAAATAAGGGCTACCCGAATTTCTCTTTTTATATTTAGGGTTTTGGCCAATTTCCAAAATTACCTTTAATGAACTAGGTGAGGAGTGTTTTGGTATAGTGGACTTTTGGGAATTTGGCATTTTTATTTATTTTATGGGCTGATTATAGGTAATTAAAAATAAAATATTTTTCTTATTATTTTTATTAAAATTTCCCCTAAAATATTTATTTAAAAATATTTTAAAAATGCTTATAAAAATTATTTTATGCTTAAAAATCGCTTTGTGCATGAAAATTCAATTTATGTGAAATAAATATTTTTATGCTTATGTATTTCATATAAATCACTTACTTCACCATAATAATTCATATTAGGTATATTAGAGCTATCCTAACATGCCACATACTCATCAATCACATAACACATGAATTTTCACAAAAGCACATACTTAGCCTTAATAGTTTTAAATTCAAGAAATTAGATCACAAAACTCCTAGGGTAGGTGTGGGTTGTTACAATTAAACTATATTACAATTAAACTATCCACTATAGATACATATATATCAACTATTACTCTAAAATTTTACCAAAATACATCCATTCTTCTCCTTAGTTTCTTAATTCCTCGAATCCCTTTCACTATTCTCTACTTCACTTGCCCCAGGACCTACTTGTTTATGACCTGTCGACAATAATGAAGGAGATAGCATTCGCCTCCTAATAGGACATCTTTCCTCCGAATGATCAAATCTTCCACAAGCTACACATAAATGCTTGGGGAATCCAGGCATAACATCACGAAGTGGTGGAAGTAGCTTTACTTTCGAATTTTGAGACATCTGCCTAACTCAAGCTAACTCCCATTTCACATTTTTCATCATTCTTTTCAAACTCCATACTTCCTCCCTTAACATATTAAGTTCCCTTAATGCTTCCTCATATTGTTCTTTCATTCTTACCACCCAAATAGGATCAAGATTCTCTTTTAGGTCCGTTTCTTCAAGCTCAAGCAAAGCGGTGGAAGTAGCATATGATATTTCCATTTCTCTAATAGGGTTATGAATTTGTGGCATCTACATCCACAATCAATAATATAACATAACAACAATACAACAATACCATTATGCATATATATAGATCATAAAAATGAGAGAATATCTTAACATATATCATTAATGCAGATCTAACTTAACAATATACTTAGACAGCAATAAGAATTCTTATGATCCATAGTTTAACCTATAGTTCATATAATGTTAAGCCTAAGTAATACTTAAACCCTTAGCTCTGATACCAACTTTGTCCTGACCCAATTTTAGCACTGTGACTGTCCTAGAGTTCAAGGAGACTCAGGGTCACTTAAACCCATAAAACACCACTAATCTTATTAACATTTTATGTACATTCCAATTACAATCTTTCCCAAGATTGAAACCATACTTATTCTTTGTCCATTCCCATTAGTTTAAATCAATCACTTATAGCCATTACGTTTTGTGTCATTCCATGATCAGCAGTAAAACATCATTTATCAAGATAATAGATATCATCCATTCATTCTTATTAGCATAAGTATTTATACATAACAAATATCATTAATTGTTTACATTATTCTCCAACATCACATACTTTAACACTAAGCCTTAAGACACCATGGAGCTCTAGATTGTTTGTCCTCAAATGACATAAGCAATCAGAATAACACTTTAGCAAGTCCTAAGCGAAGAAGTATAGCTTGGAGTTTACCTTGTTAACAATTCACCACAACTTGGAAAATTATAAACAACTATGAGATGAAACAAGCTCGGTGAGTACAAAATAATATAATATAACATACAGGCAATAAAGATTGTATCACTTGGGTTGATTCAGGCATCAAATGAGTGATATTAACCAAAATTGGGCATATCAAACTTTAGAATGTATTTAGTAGAAATGATAATGTGTTGGAAGCAGAGAGCTTCCCACACAAAAATATTTAAAGAGTGGCGGCCTAAGCTTTGCTCACTCACATTACGCAAGACTGATCAGGCCTTGTGGTTAGGCTTTCCCCCCTAAAAGAGGTCAGATACTCTCATCGTAACCACAGCCTTATACCAAGTGCACATGGTTTGATGTTATTCATGGGTTTCAATGAAAGACATATCAGGGGTTTATAATATGGATCCAATGAAACATGATTTGGCAAAATAATCATTCTCATCATTGAACATAACATCGGACCAAGGCAAAGGCTCATTATGGTCAATTATCATATAAGGAGGAGGTAAGTTTTCAAGGGCTTAACAAACAATAAGCAACCATATATCAAGTGCCATTTCAAGTTCATGACAAGAATTGAAATTTCAAACAATGGTTGCATACAAGAGCATGGTTATATCATATTATTAAGTACTCACCTTAACTCCTTTGCTCCTAATGATTATTCATTCTTGGTCAGTTCAATGCCCTTCACGGTCTTAAGCAATTTCTTTGCCCTTGCTTTGAAATTCTACAACCATCATATTTCAATTACTTCAATTAGTAACTAATAGTGTTACTAATTATATCCTTTACTTATTTTATTTCTTTAACTTATAATAGAGATATATCAATCAAGCTATACACATACTTACTCTTACTTCTAATCATTCCAAACTAATTTACTCATTTGATTTCATGATTTCAAGTCTAAATCACAAAATGCCCAAATTGTGCCATAAACCCTAGAATTCGGGGAAAAACATTAATTTCACTTTCAAACCTTAATTCAACTATAAATTCATCAAATTACCACCTAAGTAATCAATTCCTATCAATTAAGCTGAATTAATTTGCTCTTATTCATATGAACCTAGTTTATTCCACTTAAGTCAAATTTGGGGAAAGTTCATATTTCCACATCCAACCTTCAAATTAGTTGTAGAAGTATGAAATTAATACAACATATAATATGTATGATCACTTATATAGTTCAATCTAGTGTTAAAACACCAAGTTTCCCTTTAAGTTATATTTATGCCTAAAAGGTTTTTAAGTCTTGAGTCAAGTTCTCAAAATTCCATTTAACACTTCTAAATCATTTTTCCTTATCTAAGATCATTCAAAATTACATCTTATACATATTTACTCTAAGTTGGCTGAATGTTCTTATGGTGTAGAAAGGACTTCATACAACTAAAATACTAAAGTTAACCTTAGATCATATAATGGAGAAAGTGAACATAGTTTCTCACCTTACTTAGCTTTGATTTGCTAATACTCTTGCTGCAAGTGATGTAGAGAAAATCTCCTTTTTAGGGTGAAAATTTAGTGTAGAGATAAACTAAATACTCTTTCATAACATCAAATTTACATATATATGTGATTAGTTGAATGGCAAGGATTTAATCAAGCTAGATCCAATGGTTGGAGTTTAATCTTAATAAATGACAAGGATTGGATCTAGATGGGCTAGGATTGTCTCTACAATGGTGATGAACATCATAAGGTATTGCAGTGCTCAAAGTGAATCTAGACTCATGTGTAAAGAGGGTGAGAGTTTTACTTGGTTTAGGACTTTGACTTTGGTCAACCTTCATGGCTTGTTAGTCAAATTTTACAACTCTTTCTCTACAACATTGTCACATCCCAACCTCAGAGATATGATGGTCCTAGAACATGGGGAGACATAAGGTCACCCATGCCTATAGAACCCACTTACATATAAACAAATCATGCCTAGGATCTTACCAAAACCTCTTACAATAACTCATTTAAACATGTAGATGAATACCTTAAAATGCGGAAGTCTAAAATAAATCATTACATATAAAATCCATAAGGAAAATAATATATATCAATAAGTATTAATCAACATTCTCGGAGCATCTAATGACAAGACTTCATAAAATAGTATTATTGATAACTTGGACAAGGAATTCCCCAAGCGAAGTAGAATGCTTGACCCATCACCTTGCCTTCTCACATTTGCTCACCTGGAACCACACAAGGAAAAAGGGGGTGAGATAGATGACCTCGATGAGTAAATGATAAGGCACATACATATCACATATTCCTTTGGAAAGGAAACACATAACTTATACACATAGTTCATGATTTATAATTCATGAATCAGGTTGCAATTTAGCAAGGGTTCAATTTGGCAAATTTGCAGAAATCACACTTATAACACATAGTGAGTGAAGGCTATTGCTCTATCACTTGAACACATTAAGGAGAGGTGGCCTTATACCAAATTCCAACTCCTATCACTTATAAGGCATAAAGCTTATCAGGCTCCACGACTAGAACCACCCCTTTCTAGCTGAGATGGATACACTACTCCTATCCATTGGGTTAAGACCATGTGCACAGGTTTCGATGATTACTTGCATCGGCACGAGGATTCTGCATAAAGGGTAAAAGATACCATAGCTAGAGCTAATGGTAATCACAATTAACAATACCACATAAGGCAACAATAACATGTATTCCAATAATAATAATGGTTTAGCTTTCAAACAAAAGATACAATGATAGTGTAGTTCTAGAAAGAATATAAGTTAAGGTGTTAATCACAAGAATTTCTCATTAGATAACAAAATAGTTTTGGACCAAATGTCCCTTGGCAACCCAAGCTTGTCAAAGAATTCATATAATAATATTTTAGAATAGAAAGAACTTGGGTTTCAAAGATCACAAAAGCTCACATATCATGATATCACATATTTGTAAATAACAAAATGTTACTTGCACTTGTAGAATGTATATAATGTTTACTGACACTTGTAACATAAACATAGTGTTTACTCACACTTGTAACATGAACATAGTGTTTACTCACCTTGGGGTTCTTTTACTCCTAGTATACGTAGTCCCTTTGCACTTCTAAAGCTCCTCAAACTCTAACATAATATTTAGTTTAATACTTAGTATTTATTAACTCATGATGCTCCTATCCCATAATTACCCATGCACATATAGCATACACATACATTTAGAGTTCACATATAGGTGTATTCATCACTTGCACATAACACATTGACTTTAAAAGTCTTGCATACTTAGGCCTTATAGGCTCACATGAGAACACATCACAATCATATCAATACCTTTCTAAGGTCATCACAATATTATTACCTCAATATCATCTCACTTTAACAATTATCTTAATTCACTTTACACTTCCATACATGTCAACTTAACCATTAACCTTTCAAGTGTCATGATTAACTCTTATGATCCTTTTTATACAATTGTCACTTCATCAACTCAAAACCATGTATTTATTATCAAGTCATCATAACATCTAGTTCTATATTTCCTAATCACATTTGCATTCTAATCACAATATAAGGTTAAGATACCTTAGCTTATCTAGGATCATACCTTCCACTAACATGCAATTTTATCATTTATTATACATACATACATGTCAATAATCATCAAAACACATTACATAAAAATTATAAACATTGGGACAAAAAGATTTATGTAGGCCGAATGCATCACCAAGTTAAAAACTAAATTCTTCTTCTTTTCGCACTTTCCATCTATTTCAAAAATATATAAGAACATGGTTTGAACTAAATTTTTCATGTAAATATAACAAAAATCATTTTAGAATTTAAATCCATATGAATTGGCCACACTTGGTGTTGTTTATACACAAAAATTCAACTTTTGAATTATAAAGCACAAAACCATGAGTTTTCTTGTTTTTGGTATTTTCCGGTCATTTCAGAAATATGCAAACAGGTTGTTTAAACTATTATTTTTCATTCAATCATAGCAAATATTAGTTTAGAATACATCCATACATTATTCGACAGCCATAGATAGGATTTATACAAAAAAATTCCAAGTTTAAACATTTAGGTAAAAAATCATGAGTTTTTGCGCTTTCTGCGCTTTTCGTTCTTTTCAGCGATAAACAGACACATGATTCAAATCATTATTTTTTATCTAAAAAAAACAAATATCATATTAGAGCACTTCCTCATACAAATTGGCAGCCATATGTCCATTCAATAATAGGATTTCCAACTTCCAAGTTCTAACACAAAAACCTTGAACTCTTTTGTTTTTTCGAAACTTTTCGGTCATTGCAGAAATATGCAAAAATATGATTTAATCCAATATTTTCTATCAAAACAAATCAAAAATCAGTTTAGAAAACAACAATACACAAATCGCCCCCCCTTTGTGATGTTTATGCATAAAAATTGTGATTTTAAGTTATAGAATTCACCTTTGGAGAAATCTTGCGGAAAGAATTGTGTTTTCGGTAGAAAATAGATTTTCTCTCCCAAAAACTTACCCAAATAGAATTAAATTTGTCAAAATTAGTAATCAATCAATTCAAAATGATTTTCCCGTAATTTATTCTATAGAAATCAGTTTAGAAATTGAAAGAGAAGAAAAACTTATGATTACAGTCAAGAAATTGCGAAACGAAAAGGTGTGTTCTTAATTTCAGTAGAGAGGAATATTTTGAGAGAATTTTTCTACCAAGATACAGAAAAAATAAGGGGATGGCTGCTGGAACTCTATTCTAGCCAAAATTTAGAATATATAATAGGGTTTGGGTGAAATTTCCACTAATACCCTTAATGAACTAGGTTATGAGGATTTTAGTGTAGTGGGCTTTTGGGTATTTGGGCTTTTATTTAAATTTTCGGGCTGAGTCAAATTAAAATAAAAAGAATATTTTTCTTATTATTTTTATAACATTTCCCCCAAAAATATTTATTTTAAAATATTTTAAAAATACTCATAAAATTATTTTATGCTTAAAAATTGTCATATGCATGAAAATTCATTTTATTTAAAATAAATTCTTTTATGCAAATGCACTTCATGTAAATCATTTATTTCACAATAGAAACTCATATTATATATATTAAAATTAATTTAATATGCCACATACTCATCAATCACTTAAATCATAAATTTTCACACAAGCACACACTTAACCTTAATAGTTCTAAATCAAGCAATTTATCACAAAAATTCCTAGGGTGGGTGTGGGTTGTTACAAACATGTTCCATTTGATGTTGGCTAACTACTTTAATTGGGCTAACTATTCTAACATGTGGACTTAAAGTTACATCAATTATAGGCCCATGGGCCAGCCCACTATTGTTGGACTTAGGCCTTTGATAACCCATGGCCTAATAACAAGCCCATAGTCCATCAACCAAACCCATGATACTTAGAAACTTTCCCTTTTATCTTTCTTTCAACATATGTCCTTTAACTTCTTTACACATTTTATTAGCTACCACATAAACTCTATTCAATTTATTAAAGCATAATTAATCATATCAATAAGATCATGTGCTAAGCAACAATTTAATTAGCATCACAAGGTTTCTAATTGATTGACTTTCATGTCTATACCATGCTAACCTTTAAGGATCTAGCCTCTTCACATAATTAGCACTAAAATGAACTATAAAAGACTTGGGTATTACAAAATCTAGCCATGGTGGCCTCTCTATCTTCATTAATGTTGGCTCGAATTATAGCAACTTCTATCTCTTTGTAGTAATCTTCTATGCTCTTGGCTCCTTGAGTAAGGCTTTGTAATCTGTTGTGCAAATCCCTATAAAAATGCGTAGGGACAAAATGCCTCCTCATTAAAGCTTTAAGATCTTCCCAATGCTTAATTGGTCTTTCTCGATTCCTTCTTCTTTTTTGCTTGGTGTCATCCCACCAAGTAATGGCATAATCTTCAAATGCAGCCACGGCAAGCCTAAATTGTTTTGTTCCAGAGTAGTCATGACAATCAAACACTAGCTCCATCTTCTTTTCCCAATCAAGGTATACTTATGGATCATTTTTGCCTTTTAAAGGAGGAATCATTAATTTGATAACCCCGTTATCTTCTTGCCTTCTTTCCCTTTTGTATCCTCTTCTTTTTGTAGTATCATCTTTAAAGTCATTATTAGATCTAGAATCTTCATTATCTTGCCTTCTTTGGACTCTCCTCCTAGGTGGAGTTTGTTGTGAGCTTACTCTTTTCACCTCATCAAGATCAGAACTATATCTTTCCATGGCATCCATCATGCCATCCAACTGAACATTCAACTGTTGGAAGCTTTGTTGAATAGCTTGATATTGAAGGCTTGATCATTATCTTGATTATTAGTCATTTTTTTTTAACTTGCAAAATAAGGTAAATAAAGCAAAATACCCTCACTTCACTCCCTCACGTGTTTTCACTTAAGTAATAGATCATTCAAGTTCCCTCATTTTTATTTCACACAAATCAGCAGGCTTTTCTCTAGATAATCTCATACTTTTGCCTTTTACCTCTAAATTCTCTCTCATAGTTCTTAGAAGAGCCAATTTCCAAACTACACAAAATTAATTTTTTTCTTTTTTTTTGGCTCAACAATTAACCAAGATTTAAAAATAAAATTTGACACAAATTTAAGGCAAAACAGGAATGAGAATACCTAAAACAATAACCCTAAACATTTTCAACAATGATGGAATGAAGACACCAAACACAAATTTTACCAATTAATTGGAAAAATTATAAATTTAAGCTAAAATAAAATAGATAACAAGATAAGAACAACACAACTGGCAACACTCAAAATGGAGTTTTATACAAAAAGTTATAATGAAACGAAATTTACTAAGAAACTGAAAAACATGAATTTTGAGGCCTAAACGATAGAATTTGGCTGAAAAGCAATGGACATCACAAGCAAAGCTTGTGACTTTAGATCGTTCGCCCATTTCCCTTGGAATTGTGTACTTTGAAGGATCAAAAAAGTGATTTTTCCAATCCTAGCAAAAGATATTTTTTTCTTTGAATATTTGAGTTGCAAGACAAACAAAAAAGGAAAAAACAGGACAACAATGCAAATGAAAAGGAAATAATAAAAAAAAATAAAAAACAAATTAGGATGGAAAAAGGAAGCTCAAACTGAAATTGAAAACATAATCCTAGCTTATTTTGGAAGTTAGGCTTGATTTGATCATCTCCTTGATTCTCCTTGATTTGATTGGATTCCAACAATCTTCCCTTTTTTTTTTTCACTCTAGAATTGGAAGCAAACACTATATATTCTTATATGTACTGATTTTGCCAAGATTTTTTTTCCTTTTTCTTTTCTTTTCCCTACCTTGGCTGATTTCAAGATTTTTCCTTTTTTTTAGCCGATTTCTTTTTTTTAAAAATTAGTTACGATAACAAATTGAAAGAAAAAAAAATAAACAAATTGAAGATCAAGTGCACAAGAAGCCTAACTGAATTTGAAATCTTCAAGCTTGGACGAATCTTCCCTTCCTTCTTGAATTCGAATTGATTCCAACAAAAACTCAAAGAACGAAAGGAATAAAAATATGAAAAGTGGAAGACAAAGAAACAAACGAACACCAAGAAGGGGAAAAAAATAATTTTGGATTTTTTTTTATTTTTGAATTTCAGACTTGAAATCACAAGGAAATAAAATTATTGAAAACGAAAACAAAGGAATAAAAAACGAAAAATGAACTCAAATGGAAACAAGAAAAAAAAAACAAACGAAACACAAAACACAAATGAAATGGAATGATGTAACTTGATTTAGAGCCTAAGCTCTGATACCAAATTGATACGAACCCTAAATGAGCTGCTTTGAGACCTAATATCTTTACGCTTAGAAGCAACTCCCTTAGGAAGCCAAATCAAGTTTGTAAGGAAATACCTCAACTTAATGATGAACTCGTGTCAAGGAACCTTGGTATATTGTGAACAAACAAAGTAATTAACTTTGGAAGTTTAGATTATTGATTCAAAAGTAAGAAACAAAATTGAGAATTTTCTCACAAGCACAAAGCTGTATTTTCCAATTATCAAAAAGCCCACTATTCCTAGATTAGCTAAGTATTTATATCATCTTAGCTATGTTACAAACCTTAAAATTCTTACTAACTAAAATTTGGGCTTGGGCTTAAATTAAACAAACTAAAAGCCCAAATAACTAATTAAAATACTTAAAGCATAAAAAGGATAGATGTGGGCTTAATTAATAAAATCAGCCTAATGACAATATGAGAATAAATTAAAATAATTAAATTTGAAAATAGAAAGTATAGGCAGCCCAGTGCAGCTCGCCTGACACCTCAGTCTAGTCCATTGTGTGCAGCTTGCCTGACACCTCAGTCCAGTCCATTGTCTGTAGGTCTTTGTATATTTCTTGCAAGGCTATTGGATTCCTATCAGCACAAGAGTCTTTACTAAAGACTTAAGGGTTAGGTATTGAAGAAATATGTATATAAAATGTTTATGTTCATCTTCTTCATAAAGTTGTTGTTCATTTTTCATTTTGAAGTTTTTAGAAAGAGAAATTAAAAGAGAGAAAGAAAAGATGAAGAAAGAGTTTCTTTAATTTTCTTTTTGATCTTCAATTCTTTTCTTTGTTCTTTGTGAAAGAAACAATTGCTTGCAAATTGAAAAATGATTTTAGTCTAAAATAAATTAAAAGGAAACCTTATCTTCCTAAGGGTTTTTGGTGGAGGATCTTTAATCAAATTTGGAGCAACCAAGATAGGGAATCTAGAACACCAAGAAAACCAAATGGAAACTTGAAGATGAGCTATGTGTGGATGATCTAAAGGCTTCACACTTGGGGAGCTCTTTATTAAAGAAGAAAGTAACATTCAAGAGGTAATATGATTACTCTTCCTTTTTCTTTCTATGCATATGTGTTTTACACATAAAGTAATTGATTGTTTGAATGAATGTTTGGATCTAATTGGGTGAAGTGAAATTTTAAATTATTTGAAATTTTACCCCACCACCTTGCTTCCACTGCAATTAGCGCCATCATTCCTTCAGCTCTTCCATCGCCTCTACTTTTTCAAGCTAGCCCATTCTTCAAGCTACTTTTGGATACCCGAGGCTAGCATTTTTGAGAGGCTTGCTCCTGATGCTAGTAAGGGCGCTAGTTTGAGCTATAGTCTTGATGACGGGATACAAAGTTCTTCATTCTTGAGAAGATTTCTTATTATAGTGTGGATGGTAGTATGAGGATATGGCAACTCCTTGACGTCATCCGGCATACATACAAGACATCCCTAAAGATGTTATGGTTTGTCCTATATTCAAAAATGATCCTCATGTAGGTGCTACACTTGTACTTATTTGTGCCTTTGAAAAGGGTCCAAGGTGTCTAACATTTTACTGTATTCAGGTACCTGGACATTTCATCCACCAGTCATACAAGGTTTCTCATAGGATGGAAGTTACTCTTATAGGATGCTGACACACCTAACATGGTGAAAACATACGGTGTGAGTGATATGGATGCCCTTTATAGGTAGAGGAGAGGAGGTGATGCAACTTAAGTAGCTAATAGTAAGGATCTAATGACTTTGCCAAATGGACCAATTACAAGAGCAAGGGCAAAGAAGTTCAAGAATGCAATTCAAGGTTTGATACAAGGCTTATGGAACAATCTATCCACAATTGAAGATTGCAAAGAGGAGTCAAATATCAAATTAGGGATTCAAGATTCAATTTCATATTTGATTAATTTGATTCAAGTGCTAGAAGACTAAACATGAAGATTCAAGCTTTAAGGATGGATTTTCGAGACGGGTCAATCAATTTAAATTCAAGTTCGAAATTCATTTTTGGCATTGGGCTAATTTTTGTTAATTAAGCCCATATCTATCCTTTTTTTGTTTTAAGTATTTTAATTAGTTTTTTTTTGGGCTTTTTAGTTTGTTTAAAATTAAGCCTAAGCTTGAATTTTGTTAGTAAGAATTTTAGGGTTTGTAACCTAGCTAAGATGATATAAATACTAAGCTAAGCTAAGAATAGGGGGACTTTTGATAATTTGAAAATACAACTTTGTGCTTTGTGAGAAAATTCTCAATTTCATTTCTTGCTTGAACCAACAATCTGAACTTCTAAAGTTAATCACTTTGTTTTGTTCACAACATACCAAGGTTCTTTGACACAGGTTCATCATGATAGTGATGTTTGCCCAAGAGCAATGTACATATTATGTAAATGTAAATAAAATCCTTAATTGGCAATAATATATATATGTTCTTTAAATGAATTTTTTCTTTTGTAATGTATATATGTTCTTTAAGTATTCTATGAGAGGATCTATTCTCAAAGAGTTGAGAATATGAGAGGCAGATCACTCTTGTACAAATACTTTAAATTTGTTCATGGTCATAGGATTATTGATTGGACACCTTTAATCCGGAAGACCATCACCTCTATTATCATCCATGATAAGTTTGTGATAATTATAGTAATGGAGGTAGTGAGTCTTATGCTATAGACATGTGATGTCATGACAATATGTGAACTCTCATAGAGATGAGTAAGTTAAACAGTGACATCAGATGATGAATACATGGATTTTTACCATTAGTCAACTTTTCATCATCTAGGTCATAATTGTATATGTAGTCCTTTGACTTGAGGTGATACATTACCTAATGTATTAGTGGTTAGGATTTATTACTGCTTACATACCGATGCCATTCATGTAAAGGTATATGGCATGTTATGGCCCTGACTGGTGATATGTTGAGGTAAGTGTTAAGTGATCTCCAAGAAAGAATCCATTAACTTGGGTAAACAAGGAAGGAATCCTATGACATCTAGTTGTTCTTGATATACAAGTCCTTGGCCAAGGTAGATAAGATTTACTAGAAAAGAGTTTCTAGTAGTAATCGAGTTTCTCAAGAACTAGAACATAGATGAAATCATATGATTAAAGCATATAGGGTTTGACTAATCCATGACCCTAGCCGAGATTGGGAATCCGTAATGGAGGGATTTGAGTGCATGATAATTGTGATCAAAGGTCCATGCAATGTTCGTGTATATGTTCACAGACATTCATTTCTAATTAGGTAGTTGTGATATGTTATGCTAGGCGTCCCTCATGACTTATGGGACTAAGTGTGAAATGAGGATTTCACATTAGGTGAGAAAAGGAGTTTTCTCTATCCCATTGTTAATTAGAACATGAACCTAGTAAGTCACACACCATAAAGCATTCGCCAATCATAGATAAAAATTTACATTAATAATTAATTAAAGTGTTTAATTAATTTATTAATGATAATTGAATTAAGCTTGTAATTAAATTTACAAAGACCCTAGCATGTCTTGAAGTTTAATTCATAAAAGGGTTATTTCAATTAAGTCATGATTTGTATGTCATACAAGTAGTGAGCTAAATTGAAATAGTTTTGAACTAAAGTTAATTGGGTTTATATTTGATGGGAGCCCAAACCACATTTGATGTGGTAGTAGATGAATAAAGGCTTGGTTATAAACTTGATCCATATGATGGATTTAGGGATTGCACTAACTAAAACCCAAGTCCATATAAGATATGGAAGAGAGAGAGAGTTTAAGGGTTAGAGATCACCCACTAACTCTTTTGGGCATCTTTGTATTTTCCTCTAAAATAATGGGAGACAAAGATGAATTGATGAGACTATCAACTCATCTTTGTTCCTTACTATCTCAACAACCATTTCTTGGTGTGAGAGGACATAATACAAAAGGAGAAAGGAAAAATCTGATAAGTAAGTGACATATACAAATTTTTCTACTAACTAATATGTCTAATATTAAATGCAAGAGTTGAGAGAGAGTTTGAGAAAAAAAACTTAAAGAAAGAGTTCTTCATTTTCTTTCATCATCTTCATATACTCTTTTTGTTTTTGAGAAAAACAAGACTTGGTGATAGTAGAAGCAAGTCCAAAACAACAAGAACTCTTAATCCTTGCTTAGTGAAGCTTGGTGTGAGCAAGTTAGAGGCTTCACATTTGGGGAGCTAGAACAAATAGGAGCAAAGGAGAAAGATATATGATACTTCTTCTTCTTCTTTCCATCTTGTATGTGTTTTGCACACAATTGGTGAACATATTGAAAGGATAATGGACCTACCACAGTGGTGGAGCAAAATTTTGAAATGTTTGAAATTTTGCCCCACCTACCATGCTTCCGCTTTTGGTGCTATTAAAACCTTCAATTGGTATCAGAGCCATCCAATTTTAGTGCAAAACCATTGCATGTGTTGTTTTGGAGCTTTAGATTTGATTGAGAAAGAGTTGGTGCACAAATGTTGTGCTTACAGACACATAAATCGCGATCATGATATTGATTTTGCAACCGTGAATGAGTACATCAGTACAAGTGTTGTGCTGTCTGTCATGATTTCTTGACCGTGAAATATGTGTCTCGATTGTGATTTTCATTTAGCGATCATGATTTCTTTGTCTCAACCAGGATTTTGATTTCGTGACCAATATTGCGACCGCGACCTAGGTTGTGATTTACACTGTGTCTTTTGGCCAACTTTTAATTTTTCAAAATTGTTTTGGATATATTTTTCAATCAAATGAATTTATATGACTTAAAATATGATTTTAAGCTTTAGAAATATTGAATATTTGATATTCAAAATATTTTTTTTAAATGTTTAAAAATTTGGATATGTTCCAAAAGATAAAGAACAACACATGAATAAATCTAATTGTTATGTTTATGGCATGTGTTTGAAAGGCATAAATGGATGATCATGGACTAAAACCATAATCTGTGTTTCTTATGATGGGCATGTAATATTCTTTTATTATATTAAAGGGTCATAATTAATTGTTAATTACTAGTTTAGGTTATATATTCAATTTATTGAGCCTTAGAGCTCTCTTCATTTGTAATCTCACCTTGGTATGCCAAGGATAACAATGTACACATAAAGGATGTAGAGATGTAAGATCAAGAGGAAACTCAACCCATAAAGATGCCTAGTGGGAGCATGAAGACTCATTAGTTGTAGTCTTTGAACGTTTGTGGCTAAGAATTGGGCCCATTAGTCCATGATCATACCTATATAAAGTGTCCATTTTATGATATATATATATATATATATATATATATATATATATATATATATATATATATATATATATATATATATATATATATATATATATATATATATATATATATATATATATATATATATATATATATATATATATATATATATATATATATATATATATATATATATATATATATATATATATATATGATGCATGAGATATATGTAAAATGGATAATGTGTAAAGTGAGACCTAATAATTAAAGCCCAAGAAAATCTTCCAAATCAAAAATTAAGTCATGGCTCTCCATTGGAGCAATGATTCATGGAAATCGTTTCCTTGAAGTCATTGTATAGCATTTGATGTTGCAAGTATAAGATACATTTTGTGTCAACAATGGCAATGTGTACCTGAGCCACACAATGTTTAAATCTCTATATTTGTAAGTCCAATGGCGTTGACTTAACTAATGTGAAAGACCAATAACGACAATGTGTATCTGAGGTCAGAAGCATTAGAAGCCGGAATGATTGAGCCTTACAAAGAGTTGTGATGAACAAGAGTTGTTCACTTATGTGTATCTGAGGGAATTTGATACTTTTATGAGAATTCAATCACCTACTAGAAATCCACCCCAATGGGATTTTCGTCTCCTACTTAGAAGTGCCTACACTTTTAAGTAGTATATATGATAAAATGAGCACAGCTTGTCCTATTGCGAGCATACTCAATGATAACAAATTAATGGGACCAAATTTTATGGATTGGTTGAGATACCTTAAATTAGTCCTTGCTTACGAAAAACTTTTGTATGTTCTTGATTCAAAGGTTCTTGGACCCTTACCTAAAAGGGCCTCTCTTAAGGAACATGCCACTTTAGAGAAGTGGAAAGATGATCATACAAAAGCAAGGTGCATCATATTGGGATCAATGAGTCCAGAGTTGCACAAGCAACATGAAAACATGCTTAAGGTTACGGACATTATCACTCACCTGAAAGAGTTGCATCGTGAAGAGTATAGGAATGCTAGATATGAGATATCAAAGTAGTTGTTCCAAACCAAAATGCGTGAGGGAGAGAAGGTTAGGCTGTATGCTCATAAAATGATCCGGCTAATTGAGCAATTGGAGAATTTAGACTTCTCCATAGACTTTAACTTCAAAGGGATTTGATCCTTCAATCCTTACCAGACTCATTTTACAATTTCATTGTGAATTTTCACATGAGCAAAATTGAGTGCACCCTTGCAGAATTGCATAAAAGACTTGTGACCGCCCAAAATAATATGAAAGGCAAGGGTAAGGAAGTAGCTCTTGTTGCATCTTCTTTTAGTAAGACTAAAAAGAAAAAAGGCAAAAAGAAGACTTCCTAACTCAAGCCAAGTGGTGGTGTGAGCAAGGAAAGATCCATAAAGGCAGCTTTTGAAAACAAAAGAAAGTGTTTCCATTGTGATGAGGTTGGCCATTGGAGGAGAAATTGCCCAAAGTATTTGGAATCCATGAAGGGCAAGAAGAAGAACAAGAAGAAGGATAAGCCTTGTGAAGGTATGTCTTTTAATTGTTCCATCTCTAATATGTCTAATAGTTCATCAATTGCTTGGATACTTAATAGTGGTGCAAGTTCTCACATTTGTGCCTCTATACAGGTGATGACAAGCAGTAGAGGCTTAGAAAGAGGAGAGATGATCCTAAAGCTTGGAAATGGAGCAAGGGTTGCAGCAAAGGCTATTGGATCTAACTCTATTGATCTTGTTGATCATGTTTGGTTATTAAAAGACATTTTGTATGTACCTAATGCTTTTAAAAACATTATTTTTGTAACTAGTATAACTAGTATGCATTATGAACTTTTGTTTAAGAAATATGTTTGTGAAATCTATTATGATAATAGAATTGTTGGCATGGATTATGTACTTGATGGTCTATATTATTTGGATAATGGTAATGACAAAATAACTCCAAGATAAATAATATTAATGCCATGATAAAACCTAACTCTAATTCAAAATTAATTTGGCATCTTAGACTAGGTCATATAGCCGAAGATGGGATTCTAAAGTTGGAGAAAATGGGGATCCTAAACCCAATGGATAATCAACAAACTCCAACTTGTGAATCTTGTATCCAAGGCAAGATGACTAGGTCACCCTTTGTAGGACAAAGTGAGAGAGCCAAAGAAATTTTGGAACTTATACATAGTGATGTATGTGGTCCATTTGGAGAAATGGCTAGAGGCGAATATTTATATTTCATCACATTTACAAATGACCTTTCGAGGTTAGGCTATGTTTATCTGATGAAACATAAACATGAATCATTTGAAAAGTTCAAAGAATTCAAGAATGAGGTTGAAAAACAAAAAGGCAAAAGTATTAAAATCCTTCGATCCGATCGAGGAGGTGAATACTTAAGTACTGAGTTTAAAGACTTCTTGAAGGAAAATGGCATAATATCACAATTGACTCCTCTCGAAATGCCACAATTAAATGGTGTGTCTGAAAGGAGAAATTATACCCTATTGGATATGGTACGTTTGATGATGAGCTATATCGATCTGCCTATCTCCTTATGGGTATTCGCACTACAGACAACTTGCTATATCCTCAATAGAGTTCCATCCAAATCTGTCTCTACTACTCCATATGAGATATGGTATAGTAGAAAACCAAGTCTTAAACATGTTAAGATTTGGGAGTGTCCAGCTCACATTAAAAAGCTAAAGACAGATAAATTAGAAGGAAGGTCTATTAAAGGAAGGTTTGTTGGATACCCTAAAGGTAGTTTAGGGTACTGTTTTTATCTTCCCATAGAACAAACAATTGTTGTTAGCTGAGATGTCATTTTTCTTGAGAAACAGTTTCTTCAAGAATGTGGCAAGGGAAGGAAGAAAGTTTTAGATGAAGAGTCATCCAAAGAAATCCAACAAATTGATCAAATGGAAATTGATCAATCCCATGATGAGTTAATTCCAGTTGATAATATATCAACACAAGTACCTCAGAGATCTAATAGAGTATCTCATCCTCCGGAGAGACATGGATTTCTTCATAAGAATGTACAAGGGTTATTCATTCATAAGGAAGTCGATCATGGTGATGATCCTACCACTTATGAGGAAGCTATATCAGATATAGATTCCTCAAAATGGCTAGATGCTATGAAATCTGAAATGGATTCCATGTATGCAAACCAAGTCTAGGAACTTATTGATCCACCTAAATGTATTGTACCTATAGGGAACAAATGGGTCTTCAAGAGAAAGATTGATGCAGACAGATGCATGGAGACGTTTAAAGCTAGGCTTATCACGAAAGGTTTTTGCTAAAGACAAGGGGTTGACTACGAGAAAACCTTCTCACCTGTAGCCATGCTTAAATCCATAAGGATATTATTAGCAATAGCTGCAAACTATGATTATAAGGTTTGGCAAATGGATGTCAAGACCACTTTCCTTAATGGATACATTGAGGAAGAAATTTTCATGGAATAACCTAAAGGTTTTGAATCTAAAAAAGGTTCCAAAGTGTGTAAACTTAAGAAGTCCATTTATGGTCTTAAGCAAGCTTTGAGGAGCTAGAATCATTGTTTTGATGAAGCAATCAAACCATTTGATTTCATAAAAAATGAAGATGAGCCCTGTGTATACAAGAAGGTTAGTGGGAGCGCACTTACTTTTCTTATACTGTATGTAGATGACATTTTATTAATTGGTAATGACATTGGCATGCTCATGACTGTAAAAGTCTGGTTATCCCAAACTTTCTCTATGAAAGACTTAGGAGAAGCCACCTACATTCTTGGTATTTGTATCTATAGAGATAGATCAAAAAGAATGATTGGGCTTTCTCAAAGTTTTTCTCAAACTCTCTCTCAACTCTTGCATGCAATAGTAGACATATGAGTTAGTGGAAAAATCTGTATATGTCACTTACTTATAAGATTTTTCCTTTCTCCTTTTGTATTATGTCCTCTCACATTAAGAAATGGTTGTTGAGATAGTGGGGAACAAAGATGAGTTGATAGTCTCATCAATTCATCTTTGTCTCCCATTATTTCAAAGGAAAATACAAAGATGCCCAAAAGAGTTAGTGGGTGATCTCTAACCTCTAAACTCTCTCTCTTCCATATCTTATATGGACTTGGGTTTTAGTTGGTGCAATCCCTAAATCCATCATATGGATGAAGTTTATGACCAAGCCTTTATTCATCTACTACCACATCAAATGTGGTTTGGGCTCCCATTAAATGTAAACCTAATTAACTTTAGTCCAAAACTATTTTAATTTAGCTCATTACTTGTATGACATACAAATTATGACTTAATTGAAATAACCCTTTTATGAATTAAACTTCAAGACATGCTAGCATCTTTGTAAATTTAATTACAAGCTTAATTCAGTTATCATTAATAAATTAATTAAACACTTTAATTAATTATTAATGTAATTCTTTGTCTATGATTAGCGAATGCTTTATGGTGTGTGACTTACTAGGTTCATGTTCTAATTAGCAATGGGATAGAGAGAACTCCTTTTCTCACCTAATATGAAATCCTCATTTCACACTTAGTCCCATAAGTCATGAGGGATGCCTAGCATAACATATCACGACTACCTAATTAGAAATGAATATCTATGAACATATATATGAACATTACATGGATCTTTGATCATAATTATCATGCACTCAAATCCCTCCATTACGGATTCCCGATCTCGGCTAGGGTCATGGATTACTCAAACCCTCTATGCTTTAATCATATGATTTCATCTCTGTTCTAGTTCTTAATAAACTCAATTACTACTAGAAACTCTTTTCTAGTAAATCTTATCTGCCTTGGCCAAGGACTTGTATATCAAGAACAACTAGATGTCATAGGATTCCTTCCTTGTTTACCTAAGTTAATGGATTCTTTCTTGGAGATCACTTAACTTACCTCAACATGTCACCAATTAGGGCCATAACATGCCATATACCTTTGCATGAATAGCATCAGTATGTAAGCAATAATAAATCCTAACCACCAATACATTAGGTAATGTATCACCTTAAGTCAAAAGACTATATGCACAATTATGACCTAGATGATGAAAAGTTGACTAATGGTAAAAATCCATGTATTCATCATCTGATGTCACTGTTCAACTCACTCATCTCTATGAGAGTTCACAAATTGTCATGACATCACATATCTGTAGCATGAGACTCACTACCTCCATTATTATAAGTATCACATACTTATCATGGATGACAACAGAGGTGATGGTCTTCCATATTAAAGGTGTCCAGTCAATAATCCTATGACCATGAACAAATTTAAAGTATTTGTACAAGAGTGATCTATCTCTCGTATTCTCAACTCTTTGAGAATAGATCCTCTCACAGAATACTTAAGGAACATGTATACATTACAAAAGAAAAAATTCATTTAAAGAACATATATATATCATTGCCAATTAAGGATTTTATTTACATTTACATAATATGTACATTACTCTGGGGCAAACATCACTATCAATCTCCCACTTGCACTAGAGCTAATCAGTACAGTATCTAAATCCCATCTTGTCAAGATGAAAATCCAACTGTTGTTGACTCATTGCTTTAGTCAGTGGATTAGCTGTGTTATCGACTGATGCTATTTTCTGCATGGTAATATCGCCTTTGCTAATGATTTCTCTGATAATATGATATCGCCTTTCTATGTGTTTGGATTTCTGATGAGACCTGGGTTCCTTTGCCTGAGCTATGGCTCCATTATTGTCACAATAGAGAGAAACTAGTGATTGAATGGAAGGAACCACTACTAATTCCATCATGAACTTTCGAATCCAAACAACTTCTTTTGCGGCATATGATGCAGCAATATATTCAGCTTCTATTGTGAAATCTGTAGTAGTTGACTGCTTGGAACTTTTCCAGCACACTGCTCCTCCATTACATGTAAACATAAACCTAGAGATAGACTTTCTATCATCAAGATCTGACTAGAAGTCAAAATTTGTAAATCTGTTTATCCTCAAATCACTTCCTCCATATGTCAAAACTAAATCCTTAGTCCTTCTTAAGTACTTAAGGATAGCTTTGACTGCAGTCCAGTGATCTAATCTTGGATTGGCTTGATATATGCTAGTCAAACTAACAACATATGCGATATTCAGCCCAGTACACAACATAGCATACATTAGACTTCCAACTACTAACGCATATAGAACCTTAGCCATATGTTCCCTTTCTTCAGGTGTCTTAGGAGACATAGCCTTAGAAAGGTGGATACTGTGCCTCACAGGTAACAATCCCTTATTGGAATCAAGCATGTTGAACCATTTCAACACCCTTTCAAAGTCATCATTGAGTTGAGCTTTTTCCTTGCAAACTTGATTTCACTTTCTAAGGGAGTTGCTTCCAAGCACAAAGGTATTGGGTCTCAAAGCAGATCATTTGGGGTTCGTATCAGTTTGGTATCAGAGCTTAGGCTCTAAATCAGGTTATATCGTTCCATTTTGTTTGTGTTTTATTTTCGTTTGTTTTTTCTTGTTTCCATTTGAGTTCATTTTTTTGTTTCTGATTCCTTTGTTTTCATTTTTGTTAATTCTATTTCCTTGTGATTTCAGGTTTGAATTTGAAAATAAAAAAAAAATCCAAATTCGTCGATCCATTCTATTTTGGTTTCTATCTTATATCAATTCGTATTTATGTTCCTTTCGTTCTTTGTGTTTTAATTGGCTTCTCATGTTTGATCTTCTATTTGTTTATTTTTTTTCTTTCAAATTGTTGCTAAATTAAAAAAAAAAAAGAGCATTTGGCCAAAAAAAAGGAAAAAAAAAGAGGAAAGAATCTTGAAATCGGCCAAGGAAAGAAAGAAAAAAAAAGGAAAGAATCTTGGCCAAATTAGAATATATAGAAATATATGTGTTTATTTCCAATTCTAGAGTGAAAAAAAAAGGAAGATTATTAGAATCAAATCAAATCAAGGAGAATCAAGAAGTTGACCAAATCAAGCCTACCTTCCATAAACAAGCTAGGATTTGCTTCCAATTTGGGTTTGAGTTTCCTTATCCCATTCTGATTTGTTTTTTTTTATTTTTTTTCCTTTATTTTATTGTTTCCTTTTCATTTTCATTAATATCTTTGTTTCCTTTTCCGTTTCCAACCCTAATTCTATAGTAGCTATCTATTCTTTCTCGAAAATTCAAAAAAAAAAATCTAGTATTGAGAAAGTTGCATTATTTTGACCCTTTTGAGTACATAGTTTCAAGAAAAATGGGCCAACGATCAAAAGTCATAGCATTGCTCATGATATCTTTGTTTTTTTGGCCAAATTTCATCATTTAGGCCTGGAAATTCGCATTTTTTGGTTTCTCAATAAATTTCATTTTGTTATAACTTTCTGTAGAAAACTCTATTTTGAGTGCTGTTAGTTGCATTCTTCTCATCTTGTTATCTATTTTATTTTTGTTAAATTTTATAATTTTTCCATTTCTCATGTAAAATTCATGTTATGTGTCTTCGTATCATTTTCATTGAAATCATTTAGGGTTTTGGTTTTAAGGATTCTCGTTTTTGTTTTTGCCTTAATTAAACTTGTGTTAGATTTCATTTTTTAAATGTTGGTTAATTGTTGATCCAAAAAAAAACAAAAAAAAAATAATAATTTTGTGTAGTTTGGAAATTGGCTCTTGTAAGAACTATAAAAGGGAATTGAGAGGTAAAAGGCAAGAGTGTGAGATTATCTAGAGAAAAGCCTACTGACTTGTGTGAAAAATAAACATGAGAGAACTTGTGTGATTTATTACTTGAGTGAAAACACATGAGGGAGTGAATTGGGGTTATTTTGCTTTACTTACCTTATTTTGCAGGTTCAAAAAAAAGACTAATAATCAAGATAATGATCAAGCCTTCAATATGCAAGCTATTCAACAAAGCTTCCAATGGTTGAATGTTCGGTTGGATGGCATGATGGATGCCATGGAAAGATATAGTACTGATCTTGATGAGTTGAAAAGAGCAAATTCACAACAAACTCCACCTATAAGTAGAGTCCAAAGAAGGCAAGATGATGAAGATTCTGGATCCAATAATGCATTTGAAGATGATACCGCAGAAAGGAGAGGATACAGAAGGGAAAGAAGGCAAGAAGGTAATAAGGGTATCAAATTAATGATTCCTTCATTCAGAGGCAAAAATGATCTAGAAGTATACCTAGATTGGGAAAAGAAGATGGAGTTAGTGTTTGATTGTCATGACTTCTGGAACAAAACAATTGAGGCTTGCCGTGGCTACATTTGAAGATTATGCCATTACTTGTTGGGATGACACCAAGTAAAGAAGAAGAAGGAATCAATAAAGACCCATTGAGGATTGGTAAGATGTTAAAGCTTTAATGAGAAGGTGATTTGTCCCTACCCACTATTATATGGAATTACACAACAAATTGCAAAGCCTTACTCTAGGGTTTAGAAGTGTGGAAGATTACTACAAAGAGATGGAAGTTGCTATAATTTGAGCCAACATTAATGAAGATAGGGAGGCTACTATGGCTTGGTTTCTACTGGGCTGAATCGAGACATTGCCAATGTTGTTGAATTACAACATTTTATGGAGCTTGAAGAGATGTTTCATATGGCCATCAAGATTGAAAAGCAATTTAAGTATAAGGGAAGCAACATTCAGAGCTCATCCTCTTCAAATACATCTAAGCTGTGGAAATTTAATTGGAAGAAGGATGACAAGGCTTATTTCAAGCCAAAATTCGATTCAAGCAAAGGAGAGACTAAACTAGTTTCAAAAGAAAAAGGTAAAACTAAATTCCCAAATCGCTCTCATGATATTAAATGTTTTAAATGTTTGGGTTCAGGTCATATAGCTTCTTAAAGCCCTAAAAAGAGAGTGATGATCACATTCCATGGAGAAATATTTTATGAAAGTGAGAAAGAAAATGACAGTGAAAGCATGTTGTCCTTGGAAGATGCAAGTGATCATGAACTAGAAAAAGATGGTAAAGATGCGGTTCATGGAGAAATGCTTGTCACCATGCGTGCATTGAGTGCACAAGTGAAGGAAGAAAATGAGGTCAATCAGCAAAGGGAAAACTTGTTCCATATTAGGTGTTTTGTGCAGAATAAGGTTTGTCATGTAATTATTGATAGGGGAAGTTATACTAATGCAACAAGCTACTACATAGTTAAGGAGCTTAACTTACCCACAATTAAACACCCAAAAACCTATAAACTGAAGTGGTTAAATAAATGTGGTGAAATTAGGGTGCATAAGCAAGTTTTAGTTTCCTTTACTATTGGTAGTACAAAGATGAAGTTCTGTATGATGTAGTACCTATGCAAGCTAGCCATTTACTTTTGGGAAGTCCTTGGCAATTTGATAGAAAGGCCAAACATGGAGGATTTACCAACTAGTACATGGTTGAAAGGGATGGCAAGCGCACTACCCTTAATCTATTGTCACCAAGGGAAGTGTATGAAGATGACCTCAAAAGGATGAGACAATTTGAACAGTGGGAAAGATAAAGAGTGCTTGAATCTAAGAGAGAAAATTTGAGTGAATCAAAAGATAGAGTGACAAGAGATGAAAGTGGAAAGAAAGAAAAATTGAATTCATCTAAAGAAAAAAAGAGAGGTAGATTTAGGTATGGGAAAGGAAATTGAGTGTTAAAAGAAACATGTGAGTTTTTATGCTAAGGGGAGTGATATCAAAGATGCTATGTGATACAAAACCTCCAAGAATAAGCTTGAGAACCCCTTTATGTATTTGAAACCCCAAAGCATTAACTTGAAAACCCCAATACTCAATTCGGCAACAACCCCTAAGAATGGTTAGAATTCAGATTGCTTAGATAAGATGATCAAAGAATTGGAATAAGGAAAACTTGTTTATGAATTCCAATTTCGAAACACTCCACAAGAAGATGATCAATCTACTTGAATGTTCCTAAAGCATGTATTCTACACAAGAACACAAAGATAAAAGCAAACAGCCTTTAGGTTTAATAATTCAATCATATTCTGTCCAAAAACACGCAGCCAAGGCTTATTAATAGCCTTTACAAAGAAACCCTAATGAGCAAGTTCCCATTAATGAAAAGAGTTGACAAATCAAACTCTAAGATTAAGAACTAATCTGATTTTATTAAAACTAATTAAAACCAACCCACAACTAATATGGCCCATTACAAACTTAATTAAACCCATTAGTAACTTGGACTTGAATTAAGTTGTAAGGAACTTGGGCTGTACATGCTCAAAAGCTTTGGTGTCCTTGTAAACCCTCACTAGCCAAATTCACTAAGTCTTGTAGATGATGGATTAAGGCTTGTTGAAGCTTCTTAGAACGAGATCTTATTATAATTAATAGTGGGAGTTGCACCAATGTAGCGAGTGCATTTTTTATTAGTAGGTTGGGATTGCCTACTATATCATACCTATGTCTATACAAGCTTCAATGGCTTAATGATTGTGGCGAGGTAAAGAGGAATAGACAAGCCATGATTTCATTTTCAATTGGAAAATATCATGATGAGGTGTTGTGTGATGTAGTGCCTATGCATGCTGGAGAAATATTGCTTGGGAGACCATGGCAATTTGACAGAAGGGTTATACATGATGGGTACCTCAATAGGTATTCATTTACCAAGGATGGTAGAAAACAATCCTAATACCACTTTCCTCAAAAGAAGTATATGAAGACCAATGTAAATTGGAAAGGATGAGAATGGAGGCCAAAAAGAGAGAACAAAAGAGTGAGAATAATGTTTTAAAGAGTAAAAATAAGAAGAGTGAAAAGCATGAGGGAAAAGAAAAAGGAGGACAGATTGGGCCTGGAGAGAAAAATGTGAGTTTGATAGCTAAGTCAAGCAAGGTTAGTCATGCTTTGTATTCTAAAAAGCCTATATTTGTACTCTTATACAAAGGGGCTTGTTTTACTACTAATGAGCTTAACAGATCCTTGCCTAGTGTGTTTGTTGAACTTTTTCAGGAATTTGAAGACATATTTCTTGAGGAAATGCCAAGTGGTTTACCATCAATTAGAGGCATAGAGCACCAAATTGACTTCATCCCTGGGGCTGACATACCTAATAGGCCAGCATATAGAACAAATCCAAGTGAGGCAAAAGAGATCCAAAGACAAGTGGAGGAGTTGCTATCCAAGGGATTGTGAGGGAAAGTCCAAGTCCTAGTGTAGTTCTTGATGGAACATGGCGAACGTGTGTAGACTGCAAAGCCATCAATAAAATCACTATGATGCTTTAGATTCAAGGATGAATCCTTTTGAGGAAAGGGGGAATGTTATAAAGCAGTCGACACATCAAGTTTTAAGGATTTAAGTTCAAAAAGCTTCTAGTCCAATTAGCATGCCTCAAGGACCCATAACAAGGTCTGGGTCCAAGAAGCTTCAAAAAGCCTTAATCCATCATCTACAAGGCTTGGTGAATTTAGATAGTAGAGATTTACAAGGCCACCAAAGTTTTAGGCTTAGTTAAGAATGTTAATGGGTTTCCTAAAAGGGTTGGCCATTCATCATTTAGAATCCACTAATTTTATTTAGTTTTTATGTAGTTTATTATTATTTGGACTTTCCATGTTAAGTATTAAGCCAAAATTTAGTTCCTTAAAGTTTAGCTAAAGTTAAGTTTAAATTATCTTTAATGCACACCATTAAAGGTAATGATGACCTTTAATTGTTAGGTATTGATGATTGTAAGCTCAAAGGTCAGATGTTAAGTTAAGTTTTAATTGTCTCTAATTGTTAGGTATTGATTACCTTTTATTGTTAGGAATTGATGATAAGTATTAATGGTCTTAAATTATTGCCTTTTGGCTTTTCCTATTCTTGGAGGGATGTTCCAAGATTAAAATGGGCAGATTTTTATAATAAAAAGATTAGATTAGATTTATTATTGATAAACCAAAAAAAAGCCGTTAGCTTTTATCTTTATGTTCTTGCATAGAATACATGCTTAAAGAAACATTCAAATAGATTGATCACCTGTTTATAGAGTGTTTCAAAATTGGAATCTAGAAACTGAGTTTTCTTTATTCTAATTCTTGACCAATTTATCTAAGTAATCTGATTTCTAACCTTCCTTAGGGGTTGAGACTAAGTTAGCTATTGGAATTTCAAGTTAATGTTGTGGGGGTCCGTAATAATCAAAGGGGTTCTCAGGTTTATTCTTGGAGGTTCCATATTAGTCACCTATGCCTGTAGAACCCACTTATACTTATACAAATTATGCCTATGATTGAACCGAACCTTATACAATAACTCATTTAAAACAATTATATGAAAACCTTTAATTGTGGAAGACAATAATTAGATATTTTACATATAATCCATAAGAAAATAATATTCATAATCCAATTGAAACCTTAATAAATAACATCTCAAAATAAACATCAAAAGTAAATATTCCTAGAGCATCTAACGACAACCCTTCATAGCATAGTATTATTAAAGACTTGGATAACATATTCCCCAAGCAAAGTAGAATGCTTGAGCTATCACTTTGTCTCCTCATATTGCTCACCTAAAGCTACACAAGGAAGAAGGGGTAAGATAGATGATCTCAATGAATAAACAATATAACACATACATTAACATATATTCCTTTGAAGAGGAAACTCATAGCTTATACACATAGTTCATGATTTACAATTCATGAATCAAGTTGCAATTTAGCAAGGTTTTCAATTTAGCATGTTTGCAAAATCACACTTATAACACATAGAAGGTGAAGGTTGTTGCCATAATCACTTGAACACATAGAGGAGAGGTGGCATTAAACCAAATTCCAACTCCTATCACATAGAAAGGCGTGAAGCTGATTAGGCCCCACAGATTAAGACCATGTGCATAGGTTCTGATAATTACCTGCATCAGCATGAGGACTTCTGCATAAAGGGTTAAAGGTATCATAGCTAGAGCTAATGGTAATCACATACGACAATAATATTTAAGGCAACAATAACATGTATCACAATAGCAATAGCAGTTTAACTTTTTGAACAAAAGATATAAGAATAGTGTAGTTCCAGAAAGAATATAAGTTAGGGCAATAATCACAAAGGAATTATCATTGGATAAACAAAAATGGTTTTTGGACTAATGGTCCTTTGGCAACCCTAGCTTAACAAGGAAATCATAGAGTTTCATTTTAAAAGTAGAGAAGAGCTTGGGTTTCAGGAATATCAAGGTACATATATCATGATAGCTTGTACTTGTAACAATATCATAATGTTTACTCACCTTGTGGTTCCTTTACTTCTAGTACACGTAGCCCTTTTAAACCTCTAAACTCCTCAAGTTCTAACATAATATTTAATTCAATACTTAGTATTTATTTAATCATGATGCTATCCTATCCCATAACTACCCAATGCACATATAACGTTCACATACACTTAGAGTTGCACATATAAGTGCACTTCATCACTTGCACATAACATGTTGACTTTAAAAATCTTGAACATTTAGCCTTTATAGGCCTATATGAAAACACATTATAATTCATGTCAATACCTTTCTAAGGTCAACACAATATTATTATCTTAATATCAATTCACTTTAACAATCATCTTAGTACACTTAACACTACCATATATGTCAACTTAACAAATAACCTTTCAAGTATCATGCTTATCTCTTATAACCAATTCATTCAATCAATCTCTTCATCAATTCAAGATCGTTAATTAATTATCAAGTCATCATACAACATACATCCATATTATCCAATCATATTCACATTTTAGTCACAACATAAGGTTAAGAAACTTTAAGTATACCAAATTGCCTCTAGCTTTGTCTAGAGTCATTCATTCAACAACATGCAATTTAACCATTTATCATTCATGCATACATGTCAATAATCATCAAAATACATCATATAAAAATTATAGACATTGGGATAAAAATCCCAATGTAGGCCAAACACATCATCAAGGAGAAAACTTGAATTTTCCTACCTTTCGCACTTTCCGTCTATTACAGTACCGTGTAGAAATATGGTTTGAACCAAGATTTTTCATGTAAACATAACAAAAATCATTTTAGAACCTTAATTCATATGAATCGGTAGCAATAGGGACAACATATACATGAAAATTCTAATTTTTGGTTTTAGGATGCAAAACCATGCATTTTCTTATTTCTAGTACTTTTCGATCATTACAGTAATATGTAAATAGGTGTTTTAAACCATTATTTTACATTCAATCATAACAAAAATCATTTTAGAATACCATCATATACAAATGTCACATCCTAACCTTAGAGATATGACGGTCCTAGAACTTGGGGAGACATAATGTCACCCACGCCCTTAGAACCCACTTACATATAAACAAAATATGCCTAGGATCTTACCAAATCCCTTTCATTAACTCATTTAAATCATTTATTGAATACCATAAATTGTGGAAGACTAAATAAATCATTACATATGAAATCCATAAGGAAAATAATATATATCAATAAGTATCAATCAACATTCCCAGAGCATCTAATGACAAGATTTCATAAAAATAGTATTATTGATAAGTCAGACAAGGAATTCCCCAAGCAAAGTAGAATGTTTAAGCCATCACCTTGCCTCCTTACATTTGCGCACCTGGAACCACACAAGGAAAAAGGGGTGAGATAGATGATCTCAATGAGTAAATGAAAAGGCATATACATTATCACATATTTCCTTGAAAAGGAAACACAAAGCTTATACATATAGTTCATGATTTATAATTCATGAATTAGGTTGCAATTTAGCAAGGGTTCAATTTGGCAAGTTTGCAGAAATCACACTTATAACACATAGTGAGTGAAGGCTGTTGCTTTATCACTCGAACACATTGAGGAGAGGTGGCCTTATACCAAATTCCAACTCCTATCATATAGAAGGCGTGAAGTTGATCAGGCCCCACGGCTAGAATCGCCCCTTTTTAGCTGAGGTGGATACATTACCCCTATCCATCGGGTTAAGACCATGTGCAAGGTTCCGATGATTACCCGCATCGACAAGAGCATTCTGCATAAAGGGTAAAGGTACCATAGCTAGAGCTAATGGTAATCATAATTAACAATATCACATAAGGCAACAATAACATGTATTTCAATAACAATAGTGGTTTAGCTTTTAAACAATGATACAATGATAGTGTAGTTCCAGAAAGAATACAAGTTAGGGTGTTAATCACAAGAAATTCTCATTGGATAAATAAAATAGTTTTGGACCAAATGTCCCTTGGCAACCCTAGCTTGTCACAGAAATCATATAACAATATTTAGAATAGAAAGAACTTGGGTTTCAAAGATCATAAAGGCTCACATAACAATATATCACATTCTTATAGTACAACATGATGTTGTTCGCACTTATAACATGAATGGGGCATTTGCCCACACTTGAAGAATGAATGCGATGTTTACTCACACTTGTAATATGAAGATAGTGTTTACTCACCTTGGGGTTCCTTTGCTCCTAGTACAGGTAGTCCCTTTTTTGCACTTCTAAAGCTCCTCAAACTCTAACAAAATATTTGATTTAATACTTAGTATTTATTTACTCATGATGCTCCTATCCCATAACTACCCATGCACATAGAGTATACACATTAGAGTTCACACATAGGTAGTACTCATCACTTGCATATAACAGGTTGACTTTAAAAGTCTTACATACTTAGGCCTTATAGGCTCACATGAAAACGCATTGCAATCATATCAATACCTTTTTAAGGTCATCACCATATTATTACCTCAATATCAATTCACTTTAACAATTATCTTAGTTCACTTTACACTTCCATACATGTCAACTTAACAATTAACCCTTCAAGCGTCATGCTTAACTCTTATGATCCCTTTCACTTCATTAACTCATAACCATATGTTCATCATCAATTCATCATAACACCTAGCTCCATATTTCCCAATCACATTTGCATTCTAATTACAATATAAGGTTAAGATACCTTAAGTATACCTTAAGTATACCATAATGCATTTAAGCTTATCTAGGATCATACCTTCAACTAACATGCAATTTTATCATTTATTATACATACATACATGTCAACAATCATCAAAACACATCACATAAAATTTATAATCATTGGGACAAAAATGTTTATATAGGTTGAATGCATCATCAAGGTAAAAACCAAATCTTCTTCTTTTCGCACTTTCCGTCTATTTCAGAAATATGTAAAAACATGGTTTGAATCAAGATTTTTCATGTAAATGCAACAAAAATCATCTTAGAATTTAAATTCATAAGAATCAGTCACTCTTGGTGTTATTTATACACAAAAATTCAACTTTTGGCTTATAGAGCACAAAACCATGAGTTTTCTTATTTTCGGTATTTTCCGGTCATTTCAGAAATATGTAAATAAGTTGTTTAAACTATTATTTTTCATTCAATCATAGCAAATATCAGTTTATGACACATCCACATATAATTCGGCAGCCATGGATAGGGTTTATATAAAAAAATTCGAAGTTTAAAGGCTTAGGTGAAAAATCATGAGTTTTTACACTTTTCACGCATTTCGTTCATTTCAGCGATAAACAGACACATGATTCAAATCATTAGTTTTCATCTAAACAAAACAAATATCATATTAGAACACTTCCTCATACAAATTGGCAGCCATATGTCCATTCAAGAATAATATTTTCCAAGTTCCAAGTTCTAACACAAAAACCTTGAACTCCTTTGTTTTTCGAAACTTTCCGGTCATCATAGAAATATGCAGAAATATTATTTCATCTAATATTTTCCATCAAAACAAATCAAAAATCAGTTTAGAATACAACCATGCACAAATCCTGTGCCCCCCCCCCCCCCCCCCCAAATGATGTTTATGCATAAAAATTGTGATTTTAAGTTATAGAATTCACCTTTGGAGAAATTCTACGGAAAGAGTCGTGTTTTCGGTAGAAAATAGATTTTCTCTGCCAAAAATTTACTCAAACAGAATTAAATCTATAAAAATCAATAATCAAATAGGTTAGAATAATTTTTCCATAATTTATTTCATAGAAATCAGTTTAGAAATCGAAAGAGGAGAAAAACTTACAATTATGGTCAAGAAATCGCAAAACGGAAAGGTGTTTTCTTAATTTCGATAGAGAGAAATATTTTGAGAGAATTTTCTGCCAAGATACAGAAAGAATAAGAGAATGGCTGTTGGAACCTTGGTTTGGCCAAAATTTAGATTACATAGTAGGGTTTGGGTGAAATTTCCACTAATACCCTTAATGAATTAGGTTAGGAGGATTTTGGTGTAGTGGGCTTTTGGGTATTTGGGCTTTTTCTTTAAATTTTTGGCTGAATAAAATTTAAAATAAAAAGAATATTTTTCTTATTAATTTTGGAACATTTCCCTCAAAAATATTTATTTTAAAATATTTTAAAAATACTCATAAAATTATTTTATACTTGAAAATTGTCTTATGCATGAAAATTCATTTTATTTAAAATAAATTCTTTTATGCAAATGCACTTCATGTGAATCATTTGGAGAAATCTCGCGGAAAGAATTGTGTTTTCAGTAGAAAATAGATTTTCTCTCCCAAAAACTCATTCAAATAGAATTAAATCTGTAAAAATTAGTAATCAAATAGTTCAAAATAATTTTCCCATAATTTATTTTATAGATATCAGTTTAGAAATCGAAAGAGAATAAAAACTTACGATTACAGTCAAGAAATCGCGAAACTTAAAGGAGTTTTCTTAATTTCGGTAAAGAGAATTATTTTAGGAGAATTTTCTGCCAAGATACAGAAAGTATAAGAGAATAGCTACTAGAAACCCTAGTTTGGCTGAAATTTAGAATATATATTAGGGTTTTGGTGAAATTTCCACTAATACTCTTAATGAATTAGGTTAGGAGGATTTTGGTGTAGTGAGCTTTTGGGTATTTGGGCTTTTCCTTTAAATTTTTGGTTGAATAAGAATTAAAATAAAAAGAATATTTTTCTTATTATTTCTATAACATTTTCCCAAAAATATCTATTTAAAAATATTTTAAAAATACTCATAAAATTATTTTATGCTTAAAAATCGCCTTTTTACATGAAAATTTATTTTATGAAAAATAAATTATTTCATACTAATCCATTTTATTCAAATCATTTATTTCACAATAATAATTCATATTAGGCATATAAAAATTAATTTAACATGCTCCAAACTCATAAATCACGTTACACATGAATTTTCATACAGTCACACAATTTATCACAATAAGCCTAAATTCAAATAATTTGTCACTAAAACTCCTAGGGTAGATGTGGGTTGTTACATGTTGGTTTTCCTCCTTCAAGTATGAATAGTTATCCTCCAATTTTTGAACCTTACTATATACCCAATCAGGATCTAAGCACTTCTCGGGGTCCTCCTCTTTGTCAGGGGCCTTCTCTTTCGTGGGGCGAATCACAGTTACAACTTTCTCGAACATCTTCGGCCAAGTCCTCTTACAGGTCACACGGGGTGCCCTAAGTCACGATCCTTGAGCAGGTGTAATCTTCTTGGTCATCTGTTAAAAGAATGGTAAGGCAAGCAAACAATAACAAGGATTACTAAAATCTATTAGGATTTCGCGGAACTATGCTAGCGATAGACTGCAAGTGACATGACAGGAAAATTCCTATGTTCCAAGATTTTACTTATGCAACTCATATAAAACAAGCCTAAACTAGACTTTTAAAAACTATGGCTCTGATACCACCTTTGTCACATCCCAACCTTAGGGATATGATGGTCCTAGAACATGGGGAGACATAAGATCACCCATGCCAGTAGAACCCACTTACATATAAACAAATCATGCCTAGGATCTTACCAAATCCCTTTCATTAACTCATTTAAATCATTTATTGAATACCATAAATTGCCGAAGACTAAATAAAGTATTACATATGAAATCCATAAGGAAAATAATATATATCAATAAGTATCAATCAACATTCCCAAAGCATTTAATGACAAGAATTCATAAAAATAGTATTATTGATAACTCAGACAAGGAATTCCCCAAGCGAAGTAGAATGCTTGAGCCATCACCTTGCCTCCTCACATTTGCTCACCTGGAACCACACAAGGAAAAAGGGGTGAGATAGATGATCTCAATGAGTAAACGAAAAGGCACATACATTATCACATATTCCTTTGAAAAGGAAACACATAGCTTATACACATAGTTCATGATTTATAATTCATGAATCAAGTTGCAATTTAGCAAGGCTTCAATTTGGCAAGTTTGCAGAAATCACACTTATAACATATAGTGAGTGAAGGCTATTGCTCTATCACTCGAACACATTGAGGAGAGGTGGCCTTATACCAAATTCCAACTCCTATCACATAGAAGGCGTGAAGCTGATCAGGCCCCACGGCTAAAACCTCCCCTTTTTAGCTGAGGTGGATACACTATCCCTATCCATCAGGTTAAGACCATGTGCACAGGTTCTGATGATTGCCCACATCGGCATGAGGATTCTGCATAAAGGGTAAAGGTACCATAACTAGAGCTAATGGTAATCACAATTAACAATATCACATAAGGCAACCATAACATGTATTTCAATAATAATAGTGGTTTAGCTTTTAAACAATGATATAATGATAGTGTAGTTCTAGAAAGAATACAAGTTAGGGTGTTAATCACAAGAAATTCTCATTGGATAAACAAAATAGTTTTGAACCAAATGTCCCTTGGCAACCCAAGCTTATCACAAAAATCATATAACAATATTTAGAATAGAAAGAACTTGGGTTTCAAAGATCACAAAGGCTCACATAACAATATATCACATTCTTATAGCACAACATGATGTTGTTCGCACTTATAACATGAATGTGGCATTTGCCCATACTTGAAGAATGAATACGATGTTTACTCACACTTGTAACATGAACATAGTGTTTACTCACCTTGGGGTTCCTTTGCTCCTAGTACACGTAGTCCATTTTTTGCACTTTTAAAGCTCCTCAAACTCTAATATAATATTTAATTTAATACTTAGTATTTATTTACTCATGATGCTCTTATCCCATAACTACCTATGCACATAGAGTATACACATTAGAGTTCACACATAGGTGTACTCATCACTTGCATATAACACGTTGACTTTAAAATTCTTGCATACTTAGGCCTTATAAGCTCACATGAAAATGCATTGCAATCATATCAATACCTTTTTAAGGTCATCACCATATTATTACCTCAATATCAATTCACTTTAATAATTATCTTAGTTTACTTTAAACTTCCATACATGTCAACTTAACAATTAACCCTTCAAGTGTCATGCTTAACTTTTATGATCCCTTTCACTTCATTAACTTATAACCATATGTTCATCATCAATTCATCATAACACCTAGTTCCATATTTCCCAATCACATTTGCATTCTAATCACAATATAAGGTTAAGATACCTTAGGTATACCATAATGCATTTAAGCTTATCTAGGATCATACCTTCAACTAACATGCAATTTTATCATTTATTATACATACATACATGTCAACAATCATCAAACACATCACATAAAACTTATAATCATTGGGACAAAAATGTTTATATAGGCCGAATGCATCATCAAGGTAAAAACCAAATTCTTCTTCTTTTCGCACTTTTCGTCTATTTTAGAAATATGTAAAAACATGGTTTGAATCAAGATTTTTCATGTAAATGCAACAAAAATCATCGTAGAATTTAAATTCATAAGAATTGGCCTCTCTTGATGTTATTTATACACAAAAATTCAACTTCTGGCTTATAGAGCACAAAACCATGAGTTTTCTTATTTTCGGTATTTTTCGATCATTTCAAAAATATGTAAATAGGTTGTTTAAACTATTATTTTTCATTCAATCATAGCAAATATAAGTTTAGGACACATCCACATATAATTCGGCAGCCATGGATAGGGTTTATACAAAAAAATTCCAAGTTTAAAGGCTTAGGTGAAAAATCATGAGTTTTCGTACTTTTCATGCATTTCGTTTATTTCAACAATAAACAGACACATGATTCAAATCATTACTTTTCATCTAAACAAAACAAATATCATATTAGAATACTTCCTCATACAAATCGGCAGCCATATGTCTATTCAAGAGTAATATTTTCCAACTTCAAAGTTCTAACACAAAAAGCTTGAACTCCTTTGTTTTTCGAAACTTTCCGGTGATCACAGAAATATGCAGAAATATTATTTCATCCAATATTTTCCATCAAAACAAATCAAAAATCAGTTTAGAATACAACCATGCACAAATTGCCCCCACCCCGTGCCCCTCCTCCCCCCCCCCCCCCTCCCCCACTCATGAGTTTATGCATAAAAATTGTGATTTTAAGTTATAGAATTCACCTTTGGAGAAATCCTGCGGAAAGAGTCGTGTTTTCAATAGAAAATAGATTTTCTCTCCCAAAAATTCACTCAAACAGAATTAAATTTGTAAAAATCAGTAATCAAATAGTTCAAAATAATTTTCCCATAATTTATTTCATAGAAATCAGTTTAGAAATCGAAAGAGGAGAAAAACTTACGATTACGTTCAGGAAATCACGAAACGGAAAGGTGTTTTCTTAATTTCGGTAGAGAGAAATATTTTGAGAGAATTTTCTGCCAAGATATAGAAAGAATAAGAGAATGGCTATTGGAACCTTGGTTTGGCCGAAATTTAGATTGTATATTAGGGTTTGGGTGAAATTTCCACTAATACCCTTAATGAACTAGGTTAGGAGGATTTTGGTGTAGTAGGCTTTTGGCTATTTGAGCTTTTTCTTTAAATTTTCAGCTGAATAAAATTTAAAATAAAAAGACTATTTTTCTTATTAATTCTGGAACATTTCCCTCAAAAATATTTATTTTAAAATATTTTAAAAATACTCATAAAATTATTTTATGCTTAAAAATTGTCTTATGTATGAAAATTCATTTTATTTAAAATAAATTCTTTTATGCAAATGCACTTCATATAAATTATTTACTTCACTATAGCAACACATATTATGCATATTAAAATTAATTTAATATACCACATACTCATCAATCACTTAGATCACTTTCACACAAGCACACACTTAACCTTAATAATTCTAAATTAAGCAATTTATCACGAAAATTCCTAGGGTGGGGGGTTGTTACAACAAATTAGCAGCACATACATATGTAGCCATAGAATTTTCCAACTTTTAAGTTCTAGAACAAAAACCTTGAATTTCCTTATTTTTTGAAACTTTTCGGTCATTATAGTAATATGCAGAAATATAGTTTTATCCAATATTTTTCATCTAAACACATCAAAAATCAGTTTAGAATATAATAATTTAGAAATCCCCCCCCCTATTGAATTTATGTTTGAAAATTTTCAATTTTGAGTTGTAGGATTCACCTTTGGAGAAATCACGTAGAGAAGTTGGAGTTTTCTATAGAGAAATTAATTTCTCTTTCAAAACTCATCCAAACTGAATTAAATATATAGAGATCATATCCTTTGGAGGTTTTAGGTAAGCCAACTACAAAATTTATAGTGATGCACTCCCACTTCCATTTAGCTAGTCAAATTTCTTGTAGCAATCTTGAGGGTCGTTGATGCTCGTACTTGACTTACTGGCAAGTTAGGCAGGCTACAAACTTAGCCACATCCTTCTTTAGTCCAGACCACCAATAGTTAGCTTTCACATCATGGTACATCTTGGTAGTTCCAGGATGAGCACAGTATGGTGCTTGATGTGCCTCCTTCAATATCCTTTCCCTCAATCCCCCCACATTAGGCATGCATACTCTTTCCCCGCACTTAAGGATTCCATCATCTACTTCAAACTCAGGATTCTTTCCTTTCCCTATCTCATCCTGATGCAAACAACAAAGCATACAAAGGCAAGGATCCAATTCAACTTCCCAATGGTCCCATTATAAGAGCAAGAATGAAGAAATTCAAGGAAACACTAAATGGGATTATTCAAGGCTTGTGGAATGATCTTGCCACAATTCAAGAATGCAAGAATGAATCATTCATCAAAATAGGGATTCAACTCAAATCAAAGTATGGTGACAATGATTCAAGTGGATGAAGGCCAAAACATGGGCATGTACCTAGGCCTTTAGTTTGTTTTTGATGTTTTGGGGCCCCTATCAATATGATATAAGCCCAAGTTCAAATAAATTAAATGTGCTTATGTAATAAGTGAGTTTTGGGCCTATTTATGTTAGGTATAAAGCCCAAAATGAGTTTAGATTTATTTCTTGTTTAGGAATCAATTTCTAACTAGGAAACTTCAATCCTTGTTTAGGAAGATTCCCTAGTCTATGTTTTATTCCAATTTAGGATGAACTTATAATTATTAGTTGTCTAGGAATCAATTTCTAACTAGGAAACTTTAATTCTTATTTAGGAAAGATTCCCTAGTCTATGTTTTATTCCAATTTAGGGTTGAACCTATAATTATTAGTTGTCTAGGAATCAATTTCTAACTAGAAAATTTTAATTCTTGTTTAGGAAAGATTCCTTAGTCTATGTTTTATTCCCATTTAGGGTTGAGCCTCTATATAAACTCAACCATTCATGTAAAATGGAGTTAGATTTTGATAAATAAAAAATTCAATTTTTCTTAAGAGTGTTATCTCTTGTTTTTGATTCTTGCTTGAATCAAGTTTATATAATCAAAGCTAATTACTTTGTGCATATTTATTCCAAGGTTCTCTTTCACAAGTTGGTATTGTGTTGCAGAGATCATCATCCAAAGGTGATCATATTCCAAGGTGCTTTATCACGGGTTGGAATTGGGTCACAGACTTGGGAAAAATCTGATTTAGCTTTCCAAGGAGTTGCTTCCAAGCGTAAAGATATTGGGTCTCAAGTTTAATATACTTAGGGTTCGTATCACATTCTTTAACTTAACCAAGTGTGGATCTTTACCTTGTAAAGCCTTTATCTCCTTTATTAATTTACACTTCACTTGAAAATGAGCCACTAAAGCTCTCAATTCTCCAACCTCCAACATCAAACCTTGATTAAACAATCCTTTTAACTCCTTCATGATTGGCCTCTTTTGTACAGTCACATGGGCTAGGATTTCCATTGATTTCTAACTCAAGGCATCCGCCACTACATTTGCCTTTCTAGGATGGTAGAGAATCTGACAATCATAGTCTTTCAATAGTTTAACCCATCTCCTCTGCCTTAGGTTGAGTTCTCTTTAGCTCAAGATATACTGAAGACTCTTATGATTCGTGAGAGCTCTAGCACACTTCATTCCATGCATGTAATGTCTCTGGATCTTTAGAGCGAACACTACCGTGTCCAATTCCAAATCGTGAGTAGGGTAATTCACTTCATTCTTCTTAAGTTGTTATGATGTATAGGCGATGACTTTACCATTTTGTATCAAGACACATCCAAGCCCTACTCGTGAGGCATCACAATAAATGGTGAACCCTTCTTCTCCTTCTGATAAAGCCAAAAGTGGAGTTGATATCAAACACTTCTTGAGCTTTTGAAAGATCTCCCCATAGGACTCTTCCTAATTGAACTTAACTTGCTTTCTAGTTAACTTGGTCAATGGAGTTGCTATCTTAGAAAAGTCCTGTACAAATCTGCAATAATACCCAGCCATGTCCAAGAAACTCCATACTTCCAAAACCGTTGTAGGCTGTGGCCAACTTGCTACTGCTTCAACTTTCTTCGGATCAACTTGGATCCCTTCCTTAGTCACTATATGTCCAAGAAAGTTGATAGACTCCATCCAAAACTCACATTTAGATAGCTTAGTGTAAAGCTAGTGATCACGTAACATTTGCAACACGATCCTCAAATGCTCTTCGTGTTCTTCCTTGCTCTTTGATTAAATCAAGATGTCATCAATGAAAGGAATGGCCTGAATACTTGATTCATCAAGTCTATAAAAGTGGCAGGAACATTTGTCAGACCGAATGGCAGAACCATGAACTCATAATACCCGTATCTAGAATGGAAGGCAATCTTGCATACGTCTTCACCATGAATCTTTAGTTGATGATAGCTAGACCTTAAGTCGATCTTGGAGAAGTGACCAACTTCTTGCAATTAATCAAAAAGATCATAGATCCTTGGCAAAGGATATCTATTCTTCATAGTGACTTTGTTAAGCTAACAATAATCAAGGCACATCCGGAATGAGCCATCCTTCTTTACAAATAGCACTAGAGTGCCCCATGGCAAGCTACTCTATCAGATAAAACCCTTGTCGAGTAGACATGCAGTTACATCTTTAATTCTTTCAACTCCATTAGTGCCATATGATATGGCGATATTAATATAGGTTATGTACCAGGTAGTAGTCCAATGTTGAACTCAATCTCATAATCAAGTGGTATTCTAAATAGGTCTTCTGGAAAGACATCTATGAATTCATCCATTACTGGAATGCTCTTGTCTCGAACAGCGGCCTCCTTGTCAGTATCAATTACTAAGCTAGGTATGCTTGGCACCCTTTCCTTAAAATCCTTCTTGCTCCCAAAGCTGATATCAAGGTCGGAGGATTCTCATTCCTATCTCCTTGATACACAAACTTCTTCCTATCCTTGGCTTGAAACTCAACAAGTTTCTCTCTACAGTCAAAATGAGCTTTATGCTCATATAACCAGTCCATCCCTAATATCACATCAAATTCTAGTACATCCAATTCTAGCAATCCTATAGGAAGTTTTTTTTTCCAATAATATCTACCTCACAACCCTTAAACACATACTTTACTTCCATCACCTCCCCTAAAAGAGTTGATAATACGAAAGGTTCACTAATTAATTCCTTATTTCTACCAAGACTCTTAGCAAAACATGGTGATATAAAGGAATGCATAGCACAAGAATCAATCAAACATCTTGCACTAGAATTTTGAATGGGAATGATATCTATGATAGCTGTGTGCAAAGCGTAGGCCTCATGTTGATTTAAGGTGAAGACTTGACCTTTGCCCTTATTCTCTATTGCCGGTGCATTCCCAATAGCTGGCCCTTTATTCTTGGCTCCTTGCCCTTATGCTTGGAATGGTCTAGATTATGGATGTGTTGTGGTCCCATTCCCTTGATTCCTCATTTGAGGGTAGTCTTTAATGAAGTGTCCCATTTGCCCACACTTAAGGCACGCACCAGAATCTTTTCGGCAAATTCTAGAATGCTTCTTTCCACATTTGCCACAAGTGGGGAGTTCCTACTTGGTTTGACCATTTCGCTGTCCAGACATTACAAATTTCTTCCTTGGGCCTCCTCCTCCCCCTTGCTATCCTCCATGACCTTTATTTTTATTCTTCCCTATCTGCTCTCATTTAGCTCGTTCGGCTCTCTTAGCCTTATATCTCTTTTCCATTACCTTGGCCTTATCTACCAGCTTGGCTAAGGCTGGAAATTTTGTTACTACCAATAAGTTGAATAGAGGTGTGATCAACCCTCTTAGGAAGTAATTGATGTAGCTAGCTTTAGTAGGAATGATGTTGACAGCAAGCCTGCTAAGTCAATTAAACTCCTTAGCATAATTTGAGACCGACATTCTAGGATTCTGCTTCAGTTGTTCGAACTGCAGTGCCCTATCTTGCCTTTTGCCTTCAGGCAAGAACTGATTCATCACTTCTTATTTGAACTCTGCCTATATAGATGGGTCTACCCCATAAAGTCACTCCTTGATGTTTCTCTTATACCATTACCAAGCTTCCTTCTTAAGTTAGAGTCCTACCAACTTGATCACTTGGGCATCTAAGCAAGACAATCGACAGATTAGCTTGTCCATCTCATCCAAGAATTCATGTGGGTCATCGCCCTCCTCACCACACAAGGTAGGTGGCTGGAGCTTTTTGAACTTTGAAATAGTCATCCCCTCGTCAGGTAGTCATTTCCTTTCCCTCCGTGCAGGTGCCACTACCACAGGAGCCGGAACTCCATTTCTTTCTTGTGTTGGCAGCACTTCCCGCCATTAAGCTCGCTGCTCATCCAATTCTTTGTGTAAGTCTCTCATTTCCTTACACATAGCTTGCACATTTTACGAAGATGTTGGCTCACTAGAGCCCATGGTCGGTGCCCTCGAATTGGATCTTTCTCTTGACCGTGCACGTGCAGAGGCAGCATTTGATGCAGTGTCCAATATGGCATCATCAATTGCCCTGATAGGCTAGGCAGCTGTGCAAACCTTCTTTTTGGGAGGCATTCTGCTTATCATGATAAGGAAATTTACTACTAACCCATTTAACCCCACCATTGTACTAGTATAAACATCATGCATTTATCATAAGTATTTATCATATCACATTACTAAACACATGTCATATATATATCACATATCACATAGTTTAGTACATATCACATATCAAAATCAAATAGCATATATCTCATAGTATGAAAATAATCTCCTATCATGATAAGTTAATCATATCATAAGAATAAAAGAAATCATTTCATACTACGTAACTAGGTAGTCAAAAGGAAATATCATTCATATCATATAAAGTACTATGCCATTACATTGATCTTCACCAACTACTTGTCCTAGCCCCTCATGTGTCCTCCAATAGGGCAGTCGAGAGTGACATGGCCACTACTGCTACATTGGTAACAAAGGAGATCTCCATCCTAAAGGTGACTAGTCGAAGACAAAGACCTCGCTGGTGAGTAATCTCTTTCATGCTAAAAAATCCCTATCTTAAGCTGCTCCACATCCTCCCTCAAGGCATGAACCAAAAGCCTAAGATGTCGATTTTCCTCCTTCAAGTATGAATAGTCATCCTCCAATTTCTAAATCTTACTATAAACCCAATCACGATCTAAGCACTCCTCAAGGTCCTCCTCTTCATCAGGTGTCTCCTCCCTCGCGAGGCGAATAAGAGACATGACTCTCTCAAACATCTTCGCCCAAGTCCTTTTGTAGGTCACATGAAGTGCTCTGGGTCGTAGTCCTCAAGCAGGGGTAATCTTCTTGGTCATCTGTCAAAAGAATCATAAGGCAAGCAAACAATAACAAGGATTACTAAAACTTACTAGGATTTCACAGAACTATGCTAGCAATGGACAACAAATGACATGATAGGAAAATTCCTATGCTCCAGGATTATACTTATTTAACCAAGTACATAGACAAGTCTAAACTAGACTTTTAAAACTACAGCTTTGATACCAACTTTGTCACATCCCAACTTTAGAGATATGATGGTCCTAGAACATGAGAGACATAAGGTCACCCATGCCTGTAGGACCCACTTATACTTATACAAATCATGCCTAGGATCGTATCGAACCTTATACAATAACTCATTTAAAATAATTATATGAAAACCTTTAGTTGCGAAAGACAATAATTAGATACTTCACATACAATCCATAAGAAAATAATATTCATAATTCAGTTGAAACCTTAATAAATAGCATCTCAAAATAAATATCAAAAGTAAATATTCCTAGAGCATCTAACAACAACCCTTCATAGCATAGTATTATTAAAGACTTGGACAAGTATTCCCCAAGCAAAGTAGAATGCTTGAGCTATCACTTTGCCTCCTCATATTGCTCACTTGAAACCACATAAGGAAGAAGGGGTGAGATAGATGATCTCAATGAGTAAACAATATAGTATATACATTAACATATATGAAGATCTCAATGAGTAAACAATATAGTATATACATTAACATATATGAAGATCTCAATGAGTAAACAATATAGCATATATATTAACATATATTCCTTTGAAGAGGAAACTCATAGCATATGCACATAGTTCATGATTTACAATTCATGAATCAAGTTGCAATTTAGCAAGTTTGCAGAAATCACACTTATAACACATAGAGAGTGAAGGTTGTTGCCATAATCACTCAAACACATAGAGGAGAGGTGGCATTAAACCAAATTCCAACTCTTGTCTTATAGGAAGGTGTGAAGCTGATCAAGCCCCATGGCTAGAATCGCCCCTTCTAGTTGAGGTGGATACACTACTCCTATCTATTAGGTTAAGACCATGTGCAAAGATTCCAATAATTACCCACATCAGCACGAGGACTTCTACATAAAGAGTTAAAGGTACCATAGCTAGAGCTAATGGTAATCACATATGACAATAACATTTAAAGCAACAATAACATGTATCACAATAGCAATAGCAGTTTAACTTTTTGAATAAAAGATACAAGAATAGTGTAGTTCCAGAAAGAATATAAGTTAAGGCAATAATTACAAAGGAATTATCATTGGATAAACAAAAATTGTTTTTAGACTAATGGTCCTTTGGCAACCCCAGCTTAATAAAGAAATCATAGAGTTTCATTTTAAAAGTAGAGAAGAGCATGGGTTTGAGGAATATCAAGGTACACATATCATGATAGCTTATACTTGTAACAATATCATAATGTTTACTCACTTTGTGGTTCCTTTGCTCCTAGTATGCACAACACTCTGAACCTCATACAAGAACTCATTTAAAACATTTATGAGAAAACTTTTAGTTACAGAAGACAACAATTAGATATCTCATATATAATTCATAAGAACATAATATTTATAATCTAGTTGAAAATCTTAACAAAACATTCAAATAAACATCAAAATAATTATTCCTAAAGCGTCTAATGGTAACCCTTAATATCATAGTATTATTAAAGACTTTGGACAAGGAATTCCCCAAGTAGAGGAGAATGCTTGAGCTATCACCTTGCCTCCTCATACTACTTACTTGGAACCACACAAGGAAAAAAAAAGGAGTGAGATAGATGATCTCAATGTGTAAATGAATACGCATATACATTAACACATATTCCTTTGAAAAGGAAACTCATAGCTTATACATATACATATAGTTCATGATTTATAATTCGTGAATAAAGTTAATATTTTAGCAAGGCTTTCAATTAAACAAGTTTGTAGAAATCACACTTATAATACATTGAGAGTGAAGGCTATTGCTCTATCAGTCAAACACATAGAGGAGAGGTGGCTTTACACCAAATTCCAACTCCTATCACATAAAGAGCGTGAAGCTTATTAGGCACCACGGCTAGAACCGCCCTTTTCTAACTGAGGTGGATACACTACCCTTATCCATCGGGTTAAGACCATGCACATAGGTTCTGATGATTACCCACACCGGCACAAGGACTTCTACATAAAGGGTTAGAGGCACCATAGCTAGAGCTAATGGTAATCACATATGACAATAACATTTAGCACAATAAAACATGTATCATAATAGCAATAGCAATTTAACTTTTTGAACAACAGGTACAAGAATAGTGTAGTTTTAGAAAGAATATAAGTTAAGGCAATAATCATAAGGAATTATCATTGGATAAACACAAATAGTTTTTGGACCAATTGTCCATTGGCAACCCAAGCTTTACAAAGAAATCATTTAATCATATTTTAGAATAGGAAGAACTTAGGTTTCAAGAATCTCAAAGGCTCACATAACATGATATCACATATTTGTAACATATCATAATGTTACTCACACTTGTAGCATGAATACAATGTTTACTCACCTTGTGGTTCCTTCGCTCCTAATTCATGTAGCCCTTGAACTTCTAAGACTCCTCAAACTCTACCATAATATTTAATTCAATACTTAGTATTTATTTAATCATGATGCTATCCTATCCCATATCTACCCCATGCACATATAGCATTTACATACACTTAGAGTTGCACATATAAGTGCACTCATCATTTGCACATAACAGGCTAACTTTAAAAGTCTTGCACACTTAGCCTTAATAGGCCCATATGAAAACACATTATAACTCATGTCAATACCTTTCCAAGGTCAACACAGTATCATATCTTAATATTTATTCAATTTAACAATCATCTTAGTACACTTAACACTTCCATACATGTCAACTTATCAATCGCTTTTCAAGTGTCATGCTTAACTCTTATGATCCATTCATTCAATCAATCACTTCATCAATTTAAGACCATTTATTCATTATCAAGTCATCTTAACATCTATTTCCATATTTCCTAATCACATTCACATTCTAATCATAATATAAGTTTAAGATACTTTTTGTATACCTTAAGTATACCAAATTGCCTCTAGGCTTGTCTAGGATTATTCCTTCAACTGACATGCAATTTTATCATTTATTATATATATATATATATGTCAATAATCATCAAAATACATTGCATAAAAATTATAGATATTGGGATAAAAATCTCATGGTAGGCCGAATACATTATCGCGGGAAAAACTGAATTTTTCTTACTTTTTGCACTTTCTGTCTATTACAGTAATATGTAGAAACATGGTTTGAATCAAGATTTTTCATGTAAACACAACAAAAATCATTTTAGAACATTAATCTACGTGAATCGGCAGCAATAGGTGTGATATGTACATGAAAAATCCAATTTTTGGTTTTAGGATGCAAAACCATGAGTTTTCTTGTTTTTGGTATTTTATGGTCATTACAGTAATATGTAAACAGGTGATTTAAGCCATTATTTTTCATCCAATCATAGCAAATATCAATTTAGAATATCTTCTTGTATGATTCAGCAGCCATAGATAATACTTATACAAAAAAAATTTCCAAGTTTTAAGGCTTAGGGTGAAAATCATGAGTTTTTGCACTTTCCGTTCATTATAGTAATATGCAAACACATGATTTAAATCATCATTTTTTATCCAAACAAAACAAATACCAGTTTACAATCTACCATACACAAATTGATAGCCTTATATTCAAGAAATCATAGAATTTTCCAACTTCTAAGTTCTAGCACAAAAACCTTCGATTTCTTTATTTTTTGAAACTTTTTGGTCATTCCAATAATATGCAGAAATATGATGTAACCCAATATTTTTCATCAAAACACATCAAAAATCCATTTAAAAATTAATTATGTAGGAATCACCCCCCTAAAGTGTTTATGCATAAAAATTGAAATTTTAAGTTACAAGATTCACCTTTGGAGAAATCACACGAAAATGTTTGTGTGTTCGGTAGAGAATTAAATTTCTTTTTCAAAAACTCACCCAAACAGAATTAATTCTATAAAAATTAGTAAAAAACTAGTTCAAAATAATTTTCTCATAATTTAGTTCATAGAAATCATATAGGAAATTGAAAGAGAAGAAAAACTTATGAAAAATCGCAAAATTGAAAGGTGTTTTCTTAATTTCGGTGGAGAGAAATATTTTGAGAGAATTTTTCTGTCAAAATATAGAAAGTTAGAGTGATAGCTATTGGGACATTACGGCTGGCCAAAATTTTAATATTTAAAGGTAGGGTTTTGGCCAATTTCCACTAATACCCTTAATGAGCCAGGTTATGAGGGTTTTTAAGTAGTGGACTTTTAGGTATTTGGGCTTTTCATTTAAATTTGGGGCTGATTATAAGTAATTAAAATAAAAATATTTTTCTTATTATTTTCATTAAAATTTCCCCCAAAATATTTATTTAAAAATTATTTTAAAATACTCATAAAATCATTTTATGCTTAAAATTGCCTTTATGCATGAAAATTTATTTTATTTAAAATAATTTATTTTATGCTAATGTACTTCATATAAATCATTTATTTCACAATAATAACTCATATTATGCATATTAAAAATTAATTTAACATGCCATATACTCATCAATCACATAGAACATAAATTCCCATAACAACACACACTTAACCTTAATAGTTCTAAATCAAGCAAATTGTCATAAAAATTTCTAGAGTAGGTGTGGGTTGTTGCAAAAATGATTATGGATTAATCATGGGGTGGAATGCTTTTGCTGTCTCCTAACATTCTCAAAAAGATTTATCGAACCAATGCTACTCGCTATCCAAAAATTTTCCTAGTAAATATGGCTATTCAAGAAGCCCTTATTATGCAAAGTGATCATGAAAGTCAAACTAAACTCAATGAGCCAAATGGGGATTATTTTTGGAAAAAGTCCCAACCAAATAGAAATCTTTTTATTTTTGCTTTTCCTTTTATTAAAAAGATGGCAATAATCCCCAATGGAGTCACCAACTATGAAGCCTTGCCCGAGCAGCAATCTGATATGCTAAGAGGAGATTGAAATGCTCATTCGTATTCAGACTCATGGTTGGAGCTAGCAAGTTTGAATAGGTTGATTTTGAAAATATTTTTGAAGTCCCCACCTTAATTTTTATTTAATTGGAAAAATATTAAGGAAAAAAAACCAAATTTGACTCCAATTCATTAATCTTTAATTAATTTTCTCAAGGTAAAATCATTAGTCATTGAAACCAAAGAGGATTTGGAGACTGGGTTTTTAGTTTTAAATAATCTAAATTTACCTTCTAAGTTTGATTTGGCTTAAAAAATTAATTTTATGAATGACAATTATAAGATAATAATTAAAATGTATATGATAGCAGTATATGCCCTAAGAGCCATATAATAGTTATGTAATAGTAGATAATAATTCTCAATGGCATTATAAATATATTCATTATGTGAAAAGAATTTCATATTATTGAATATAGTCCTTGTAAAAATGATATATTCTCAAGTGTTGAGAATATGGGAGACAAATTGCTCTTGTACAAATATTTTAAATATGTTCATGGTCATAGGATCGATTACTGGGCATCATTAATTCCAAAAGGCCATATCTCTATTTGTTTTCTATAATTAGTATGTGATATAGATGATTATAAAGGCAGTGAGTCTCATTCTACTTGATATGTGATGTCGACATAAACACATGGATATTCATAGGATGAATAGTTAAATTGTCTCATTAGATGATAAAATATGGGGTCCTACTACTTGTCAATTATTTATCCTCTAGGCTATAATAGTACATATAGGCCTTTGACTAGAGGGATGTTCTATCTCATACATAGGTGGTTAAGATTTATTACTACTTACATAAAGGTACTATTCATGTACAAATATGACATATGATAGTTCTAATTTGTTATATATAGAGGTAAGTGATTGCCAAAATAGAATTCGTTACCTTGAGTACACAAGGTTGAGTTCTTATGCTATTTGGTTATTCCCAATTACTAAAGCTCCTAGCCAGGATAGATAGATTCACTAGAAAGAGTTTCTAGTAGGAATATAATCTCATCAAGAATTAGAATGAAGATAAGGACATAGAATCAAGATAGATTAGGGTTTGACATAAACCATTACCCTAGTCAAGATTAGGATCTTTAATGAAGGGATTTTATTGCATGATAATTTATGATCGATGGTCCATGTCATATTTAAATTTATCAACTATAAATATGTATTTCTAATTAAGTAGTCATGATATTGAATACTAGCTATCACTCACGACTAAGTGTGAAATGGAGATTTCACATTGGTAGAGAAAAATATTTTCTCATTCCTATTACTAATTAAACATGAACTTAGAAAGTCATATATCCTATGGTGATCACCATTCAAGTGTAAAAGGTTTAACATAATAATTAATTAAAGTGTTTAATTAATTGATTAGTGGTAAAATGATTAAATGTGTAATTAAATTTACAAGAATCCTAGCATACCCCGATATTTAATTTATAAAGGTTTTGATTTAATTAAATCTTAATATATATATGATTCAAATGAGAAAGATTAAATTTAAAATAATTTGGACTAAGTAAATTAAAGACTTAATTTTAATCTTAGTGAAAACCCAAAATACATGAGATGTGGCCTAAGTCCATATGTGATATGGAAAAGAGGCAATGTAGAAGTTAAAGAAAATTCGCTATTCATAAGCCTATGTGATAGGTTTAAGGAATTAGAGAATTTTCTACTAAGGTTAAAATGGTCATTTATAATTCAATTGGCTTTATAAAAATATTCATTAAGCCTAAAGGGTAAGATGGACATATTACTTAAAGTATAAAGTGTTAAAGGGCATAAGAGTCTTTGGTGAAGACTCAAGGGTTAAGTCTTGAAAAAATATGTATATAAAGTGTTATGTTCATTTTCTTCATAAGGTTGAACAACTTTTTCACTTGGAGCAATTTGAAGAGAGAGGTTGAGAGATAAAAAGAAAAGAAGAAAGAGTTTCTTCAAGTTTTCTTTTAATTTTCAATTCTTTTTCTTAGTTCTTTATGAAAGAACAAATTGCTTACAATTGAAAATGGTTTAGTCCAAAACAATCTAAAGACAAACCTAATCTTCTAAAGGGTTTTTTAAGGTAGTTCTTGAATCAAATTTGGGCAACTAAGAAAGGGATTTAAGAGAAACCAAAGAAACTAAATGAAAACTTGAATGTGAGCTAGGTGTGCATGATCTAGAGGCTTCACGCTTGTGGAGCTCTTATTGAAGAAAGAAGGAACCTTTAAGAGGTAATATGATTACTCTTTCTTCTTCTTTCTTTGCATATGTGTTTTACGCACAATAATTGATTGCTTGAATGAATGTTTGGATCTAATTGTGTGCAGTGAAATTTTAAAATGTTTGAAATTTCATCCCACCACCTTGCTTTTGCTAAGATTGGCTCCACCACTCCTTCAATATGATCATTTCATAATGTAACAACCCACAATAACCCTAGGAATTCTCGTGACTATTTGCTTGACTTAGAACTACTAAGGCTAAATGTGTGCTTTTATGGGAATCTATGTGCTATATGATTGACGAGTATATAGCATGTTAGATTGATTCTAATATGCATAATATGAGTTGTCATTGTGAAATAAATAATTTATATGAAGTACATTAGCATGAAATAATTTATGTTACATAAAATGAATTTTCATGCAAAAGCAATTTTAAGCATAAAATAATTTTTATGAGCATTTTTAAATATTTTTTAAATAAATATTTTGAGGGAAATTTTAATAAAAATTATAAGAAAAATATTTTATTTTTAATTACCTATAATCAGGCCCAAAAAAAGTCCAAATACCCAAAAGCCTACTACAGCAAAACACTCCTAATCTAGCTTATTAAGGGTAATCTTGGAAATTGTCCAAAACCCTAAATATATAAGATGAAATTCGGCCAGCCATAGCTTCTAGCCACCACCATTCTGTTATTTCATTATTTTGGCATAAAAATTCTCTCAAAATTATTCTCTCTACCAAAATTCACAAAATACCTTCAAACCTTGCAATTTCTTGACCATATTCGTAAGTTTTTCTCTCCTTTCAATTTATTATTTGATTCCTATGAAATTAATCATGAGAAAATTATTTTCATCTGAATATTTACTAATTTTTATTGATTAAATTCAGCCTAGGTGAGTTTTTGGAAGAGAAAATAATTTTTCTACGAAAAAACCAACCTCTCTACACGATTTCTTCAAAGGTGAATCCTACAACTCAAAATTGAAATTTTCATGCATAAACATTACAAAGGGGGAAATTTTACATGCTTGTGTTCTAAATAGATTTTTGATGTTTTTAGATAAAAAATATCAAATTAAATCATATTTTCGCATATTACTATAATGTCCGAAAAGTTTCAGAAAACAAGGAAATTCATGGTTTTTGTCTTAGAACTTAAAAGTTGAAAATTTTCATGTCTACATACAAGTATGGCTGCCAATTTATACATATTGGAATTCTAAATTGATTTTTCTCATGATTGGATGAAAAATAATGGTTTAAAACATGTGGTTATATATTATAGTAATGATCGGAAAGTATAAAAAACAAGATAGAAGCATGGTTTTCATCCTAAAACATAAAGTTGGAAAATTTTCATGTATATATCTATATGGGTGCCGATTCCTATGGTTTAGTGTTCTAAAATGATTTTTGTTTTGATTATATAAAAAATCTTAGTTTGATCTGTGTTTTTGCATATTACTGTAATGAACGGAAAGTATGAAAAGTAAGAAAATTTAGGTTTACCTTGAGTAGGGCATTCAGCCTACTTGGGAATTTTTATTCCAATGCCTATAATTTTTATGTAATGTATTTTAATGATTATTAACATGTATGTATATTGCATGTTGGATGAAGGAATGACTCTAGACGAGGCTAGGGGCAATTTGGTATTCTTAAGGTATCTTAACCTTATGTTGTGATTAAATTATGAATGTGATTAGATAATATGGAAATATGATTTATGATGAGTTAATAATGAATGAATGATCATGAATTGATGAAGAGATTGATTGAATGAATTGGCATAAGAGATGAGCATGACACTTAAAAGGCTATTGATAAGTTGACATGTATGGAAGTGTTAAGTGTACTAAGATGATTGTTAAAGTGAATTGATATTAAGATCATGACATTGTGTTTGACTTGAGAAAAGTATTGGTATGAGTTATAATGTGATTTCATGTGAGCCTATAAAGGCTAAGTGTGCAAGACTTCAAAGTCAACATGTTATGTGCAAAGTGATGAGTGCATATTTATGTGCAACTCTAAGTGTATGTGAATGTTATATGTGCAAGGGGTAGTTATGAGATAGGATAGCATGATGATTAAATAAATACTAAGTATTGAATTAAATATTATGTTAGAACTTGAGGAGTTTTAAAGGTTCAAGGGCTATGAGTACTATAAGTGAAGGAACCACAAGGTGAGTAAACATTACGTTATTGTTACAAGTACATGCTACCATGTGAACCTTTGACATTCTTGAAACCCAAGTTCTTTCTATTTTCAAATAAAATTATATGATTTCTTTGTTAAGCCTAGGTTGCCAAAGTGCTATTGGTCTAAAGCTATTGTTGTTGTTCAATGATATGAAAGATCCTTCATAATTGTTGCCTTACATTATTTTCTTTCTGGAATCACACTATTCTTTTATCTCTTGTTTAATAAGTTGAATTGCTATTGCCAATATGCTACATGCTATTGCTTTAATTAAGTATTATTGTTACAAGTGATTACCATTAGCTCTAGCTATGGTATCTCTAACCCTTTATGCAGAAATTCTCATGTCGATGCGGGTAATCATCAAAATCTATGCACATGGTCTTAACCCAATGGATAGGGGTAGTGTATCCACCTCAGCTAGAAGAGGCAGTTCTAACCGTAAAGCCTGATCAGTTTCACGACTTTATAAGTTATGGGTTAGGAGTTGGAATTTCATATGAGGCCACCTCTCCCTTGAGTGAATGAGCTAACACTATCATTTACTCTTTATAAGTGATAAGTGTTATAAGTGTGATTTTTGCAAACCTGCTAAAGTAAAAACCTTGCTAAATTGAAAACTTTGAAACCATGATTTGTAAATCATAAACTATATGTTATAAGCTATGGGTTTCCTTTTTAAAAAGGAATATATGTTATTGTATGTGCTATATTGTTTACTCATTGAGATCATCTATCTCACCCTTTTTCCTTGTGTGGTTCCAAGTGAGCAATATGAAGAGGTAAGATGATGGCTCAAGCATTCTACTTCACTTGGGGGATTCCTTGTCCAAGTCTTTAGTTATACTATGCTATGAAAAGTTACTCATAGACACTCCAAGAGTTTATTTTTGGGATATTAATCATTGATGACTTATTTTAAGACTTTAAATGTTATTTCTTATGGGATGTTTTCAAAGTAGTTTGTTAAACTATTCTTCCATGTATTGAAGTTTCCTATATTATTGGATATTTAAGTTATTGCATGGGGTTTGGTACGATCCTAGGCATGATTTGTATATCTATAAGTGCATTCTATGGGCATGGGTGACCTTATATCTTTCCATGTTCTAGGACTGTCATGTCTCTAAAGTTGGGATGTGACAAAGTTGGTATTAGAGCTTGTTTCATCCTTTGTTGCCATTTGTCCAATGTCAAGTTGGTATCAGAGCCGTAGTTGTCATGTCTCTAAAGTTGGGATGTGACAAAATTGGTATTAGAGCCTGTTTCATCCTTTGTTGCCATTTGTCTAATGTCAAGTTGGTATCAGAGCCGTAGTTTTAAAAAAGTCTAGTTTGGAATTGTTTTTCTTATTATTTTTATTAAAATTTCTCCCAAAATATTTATTTAAAATATTTTAAAAATGTTCATATAAATTATTTTATGCTTAAAAATCACTTTGTGCATGAAAATTGAATTTATGTGCAATAAATTATTTTATGCTTATGCACTTCCTATAAATTACTTACTTCACCATAATAATTCATATTAGGCATATTAGAGCTACTTTAACATACCACATAGTCATCAATCACATAACACATGAATTTTTCATAAAAGCAGTTACTTAGGCATAATAGTTCTAAATTCAAGAAATTAAATCACGAAACTCTTAGGATAGGTGTGGGTTGTTACAATAAACCTATCAAGAAGATACCTATAGTAGATGAGTTCATTGATGTGTTTCCTAAGGATTTACCAAGAATGCCATTGGATAGGGAGATAGAGTTCACAATTGAGCTTGATAGAGTTCACAATTGAGCTTGATAGAGTTCACAATTGAGCTCTTACTTGGAACTCAGCCAATATTGATACCACCTTATCATATGGCCCCTTCATAGTTAAAAGAATTGAAAGTTCAATTACAGGACCTCCTTGATAAAGGTTTTATTAGGCCAAGTAGTTCCCTTAGGGTGCGCTAGTTCTATTTGTAAAGAAGAAAGATGGGTCCTTAAGATTGTGTATTGATTATAGATAGTTGAATAAGGTGGCTATGAAGAATAAGTATCCTCTACCGAGGATTGATGATTTATTTGACCAGTAACAAGGAGCTAGTTATTTCTCTAAGATAGACTTGCAATCAAGTTATCATCAACTTAAAATTCGACAAGAGGATATTTGTAAGATAGCTTTAAAATGAGATATGGACACTATGAATTTACGATATTACCATTTGGTTTGATGAATGCATCAGTGGCTTTTATGGATTTGATGAATCAAGTGTTTAAGCCATTTCTAGATAAATTTGTAACTGTGTTTGTTAATGATATTCTAGTCTATTTGAGGAGTAAAGAAGAACATGAGGAACATTTGAGAATAGTGTTACAAACTTTGAGGGAGCATAAACTTTATGCCAAATTGTCCAAATGTGATTTCTGGATGGAAAAAGTTTGTCTTCTTGGACATATAATTTGCAAAGAAGGAATCAAGGTAGATCTTAAGAAAGTAAAAGCAGTAGCAACTTGGCCTCAACCCATAACTCTTACTGAAGTGTGGAGTTTCTTAGGTATGGTGGCTTACTATCGCCGTTTTATAAAGGATTTTTTTAGAATAGCAGTGCCTCTAACGAGGCTTATAAGAAAGCAAGTTAAGTTTAAGTGGGATAAGACTTGTGAAAAGAGTTTCCAAAAACTTAAGGATTGCTTAATCATAGTGTTCACCTGAAAATATACTATCCAAAGGAATATATTGGAAGCACCCAAGGTCATATCTCTCAACAAATTGCTAATAAAATTTACCTATTCCTTTTCAAAATCAAACTAATAAAAATTAACTAAATGATAGATGATGAAAATGAGAATTTGTAAAATTAAATCATGCAAAAGCAACTAATTAAAGAAAATGCTACAGTTTAAATGCAGTGTATGAGAAAATTGCCTAGGGTTTGTATTCCATTTATCACTTTTAAGATGTTAAAGTATCTACCTAATTGATCATGCTATTGCTATATCTCAAGACTTATGTTTCCAATTCATCTTAAGATTCCTAAAAGAATCATTTCCAGGGTTAAACTTCATCTCTTGATCCTTCATTTCATCCCTAGGTTGAACAAATGGTAGCTAAGTAATTGATCATAAAATTCATTCAATTCGATTAAGAAAACTAAGCATAATCAATCAAGAGACAATTCAACAGTATAGCATGATAAACTTCATACAAACCCTAGACAAGGATGAAATTAGCTTATGGGAAATAAAGAAATCAAAAGAATCCATCAAATCAGTTATATTGATTTAATAATCCAAAAGAGAATTATAATAAAGAAATAAGAATTAAACCATGTTGATCAATCCATTTAATCTGATTCAATCTCTTGAATCTTTATAAAGGAATTCCCAAGAACCAAAATGAAATCCTAATCTAAGTATCAAATCTAAAAACTAAAAAAGAAATAGAAGAAGAAAGGATGTCCCACTGGAAAAATTGAAATGAACAACATCTTAACCTCTTTCTCAAGTTAACCCCTCAAAATAAATGTTTCTCCTTCTATTTATACTTTCCAAAATAATCTAGGGTTAAAAATCCCTCAAAAACTAAGATAAAATTTAGTTACTGCTCAAAAATAGTGCAACTGGGCATCAAGAGCTTATAGCCAGACATCGCGGCAATTAGTTGTGGGTGGAAACTTTTAGCTGCAAGGCACTGGGGGTCACTAAGGTAGGCATGCAATAGGTAGCGCTCAACTGTGGCTCGCTGGAGGGTTATTGAGGGGTCGCTGGGCTGATTCATTTTGATGAATGATTCATTTTTGCATTCTTGAATTGTGGCAAAATCATCCCACAAGCCTTGAATCATCGCATTTTGTGCTTCCTTGAATTTTTTAATTCTTGCTCTTATAATGGGACCATTGGGAAGTTGAATTGGATCCTTGCCTTTGTATACTTCCTTGTTTGCATCATTCCCTCCCTCCTCAAGATGATTCGTCCATGAATCTTTAACATCTACATCAAAAGGAGAAAGATCACTAACATGAATGGTAGCACTCACATTATACTCACCAGGTAGGTCCAACTTATATGCATTGTCATTGATCTTCTCAACAACTTGAAAAGGTCCATCTCCCCTTGGGTGAAGCTTGTCTTTCTTTGAGTTGGAAACCTTTCTTTTCACATATGTACCTAAACCCTATCACCAGGTTCAAATACAACATGCCTCCTCCCCTTATTCATTTGGCTTGCTATTTGTTGATTTTTCTTCTTAATATTCCTGTGCACATCCTCATATAGTCTCTTCACCAATTTTGTTTTTCGGTTTCCATCCAAACTACTCCTTTCATATAAAGGTACTAAATCCAAAAGAGTTAGAGGATTAAAACCATAAACAATTTCAAAAGGTGAGAAACTAGTAGTAGAATGCACAACTCCATTATAAGCAAACTCAACGAATCGAATGCAATCTTCCCAATTCTTCAATTTCTTTTGGATAATAGCATGCAACAAAGTTCCCAAAGTCCTATTAACAATTTCAGTTTGACCATCAGTTTGTGGATGACACGTAGTGGAAAACAACAATTTAGTTCTAATTTTACTCCTCAAAACTTTCCAAAAATGACTTAGAAATTTTACATCCCTATCACTAACAATAGTTTTAGGAATGCCATGCAAATGTACCACTTCCTTAAAGAATAAATTAGCAATGTTGGTGGCATCATCAGTTTTATTACAAGGAATGAAATGTGACATTTTAGAAAACCTATCAACCACCAACAAAATAGTATCTTTTCCTTTTTTTGATCTAGGCAACCCCAAAATAAAATCCATGGAAATATCAGTTTAAGAGGTAGTAGAAACAGGTAAAGGAGTATACAAACCTTGATTCAAAACTTTAGATTTAGCTTGTTTGTGCACATCACATCTATCACAAATTCCTTGCACATCCCTTTTCATTTTAGGCCAATAGAAGTGTTCATGTATAGTATCTAAAGTTTTGGTAATGCCAAAATATCCCACTAACCCTCCCCCATATGCCTCTTTAACAAGCAATTCCCTCACAGAACAAATAGGTATGCAAAGTTTATTTCCTTTGAATGAAAAACAATCCATTCTATAGAATTTATCATATGTAACTTTCTCACATGCTTTGAATATGCTGGAAAAATCAGAATCATCAGCATGCAAAGATTTAATATTTTCAAACCTAAGCATTCTTGTATCCAAAGCATTAAGCAAAGCATACCTTCTAGAAAGTGCATCAGCCACAATGTTCTCTTTACCTTGCTTGTACTTGATCACATATGGAAAGGTCTTAATGAACTTAACCCATTTGGCATGCCTTTTGTTCAACTTACCTTGTCCCTTTATGAATCTCAAAGATTGATGGTCAGTATGAATTACAAACTCCTTAATCCAAAGATAGTGTTGCCAAGTATCCTAAGCTCTAACCAAGGCATAGAGCTCCTTATCATAAGTGGGGTACTTCAACAAAGCACCATGGAGCTTTTCACTAAAATAGGTGATTGGCCTTTTTTGTTACATAAGAACAGCTCCAATACCTACACCTGATGCATCACACACAATCTCAAAAATATCATTAAAGTTAGGCAAAGCGAGAATAGGTGCTTTACATAGCTTATCTTTTAATGAGTTAAATGCATCTTCTTATTCTCTTCCCCACTTAAAAACACAATGCTTTTTAATTACCTCTGTTAGAGGTGCAGCTATGGTGCTAAAATCTTTTACAAAGCATCTATAAAAACTAGCCAAACCATGAAAACTTCTTACCTCACTTCCCGATGTAGGAATTGGCCAACTTTTGATAGCACTTACCTTTTCTTCATCGACTTCAACACCTTGAGCACTAACCACAAATCCTAAAAACACAATCCTATCTAAACAAAAAGAACATTTTTTAAGGTTAGCAAATAACTTTTCCTTTCTCAACACATCAAGCACACACCTCAAATGTTTTAGATGTTCATCCATGTTTTTAGAATATACAAGGATATCATCAAAATAGATAACAACAAACTTACCAATAAAATCCCTCAAAACATGGTTCATAAGTCTCACGAAAGTGCTAGGTGCATTAGTCAAACCAAAAGACATAACTAACCATTCATACAAACCATATTTTATTTTAAAGGCAGTTTTCCATTCATCACCTTCCTTCATCCTAATTTAGTGATATCTACTTTTCAAATCAATTTTACTAAAGATAGTAGAACCATGCAACTCATCAAGCATATCATCTAACTTAGGAATAGGATGGCAATACTTTACCATAATGTTATTAATTGCACGGTAATCAAGACACAAATGCCAAGAACCATCTTTCCTAGGCACTAGCAACATGGGCACAACACATGGACTCATACTTTTTCTAACATGTCCTTTAGCCAATAACTCCTCAACTTGCCTTTGAAGCTCCTTTGTCTCCTTGGGGTTACTTCTATAGGCTGTTCTATTTGGAATTGAAGAACCAGGAGTAAATCGATTTGATGCTCAATACCTCTAATGGGTGGCAATTCGTTGGGTATCTCTTTGGGAAAAACATTCTCAAATTCCTATAAAAGAGAAACAAAAACATTAGGCAAAGAAACACTAAGGTCATTAGTGTTAGAATAAAGCTCCTTGTACATGAGTACAATTGTACTTCTCTTTGAAAACCAAGCTTCCTTAATATCACTTCCCTTTGCATAAAAGCTCACATGTTTCTTTTTACTCTCCACAATTTCTTTTCCCTCATTTTTCTCACTTGAGCTCACTCTCTTGCTTTTCTTAAGAATTTTGCCACTTTTTTTTTTTTTTACAATCTCTTTTCTTTTGGCACATTTTCACTCACACTCTTTTCTTCAATTTTGTTTTCTCTCTCCTTTTGAATTCTTCTCATCTCAATATCATAGATTTTTCTAGGTGAAAGTGGTGCAAGAGTTATCTTCCTTCCATCCTTTTCAAAACAGTAGTGATTGGTGTAGCCATCATACATCACCCTTCTATCAAATTGCCAAGGGAATCCCAATAATAGATGACTTGCTTGTATAGGCATAACATCAAGTAAAATTTCATCATTATATCGGCCTATCTTGAAAGCTACTAAAACTTGCCTTGTCACCCTAATTTCCCTACAATCATTACGCCATTTTAGTTTCTAAGGGTGAGGATGCTTAATAGTAGTTAACCCTAGCTTCTCAACTAAAGTGGTGCTTGCTACATTGGTTACACTACCCTCATCTATGATTACATCACGAACTCTATCTTTTACAAGGCATTTAGTTTGAAACGTATTTTCCCTTTGTTGCACATTATCATCATGTTGGACTTGCATGTTCAATAATCTCCTTGTAACAAGAGACCCTCCACCTTCGGCTATTTCAAGTATATTGTCCTCTTCTTTGTCACTTGCATCTTCATGAGGTGGCATTCTTTCTTCTTCAGCTTCTTTGTCACTAGCCGAATAACACTCCCTATCTTGCATGTACATTATCTTCTTATTTGGACAATCATTCTTGTAATGACCTACACCTTGACATTTATAGCATATAATATTTCTAGAACTAGAAGGCGTAGTTTTACCTTTGTCCTTGCTTGGGAAGGGCATCTTTAGAGCTTCTTTGGAATCGACCTTAAGATTGGATGGAAAAGACTTGTCATCTTTTCTCCAATTTGATTTGAATGGTGCATTGTAGGAGGTAGATAGCCGATTGGTACTTCTCCTCTTCAATTGCTTCTCAACCTTCAAAGCAAGATGAAGCAAATCTTCAAGCTCCATATATGGTTGTAGCTCAACCACATTTGCAATCTCCTTATTCAACCCATTGAGGAACCTTGCCATTGTAGCCTCATTATCTTCTTCTACATTTGCTCGAATCATGGCTACCTCCATCTCCTTGTAGTATTCCTTAACACTCTTAACGGTTTTGAAGATGATTGTACAGCTCCCTATAGTAGTGACTTGGTACAAATCTTCTTCTCATGATTGCTTTCAAGTCCCTTAATTCTTCGATGGGTTTTTCTCTATTTCTTCTTTGCTTTTGCTTGGTATCATCCCACCAAGTAATGGCATATTCAACAAATACAGCAACAGCAAGCTTGAATTTCTTGGATTCAGTGTAGTTATGATAATCGAACACCAATTCAATCTTCTTTTCCCAATCCAAGTATGCTTCAGGATCTATTCTTCCATGGAATGTTAGAATTTTCAGTTTTATTCCACCATTGCTGTCATCTTGTCTAGCTCTTGGCCTCACTTCTTCTTCATCAACATCACTACATGATTCACCATCATCTTAAATCTCATCTCGCACTCTCCTTAGTACACATCTAGCTTGTCTAGGAAAATTTAGTGGTTGTCCCCTCATGATTGAAGCTTCTAATTAGTCCATTATCTCTATACTTCTTTGCTTAAGTTGGCCCATTCTTTCATTAGTCCTTCTCTCCCTCACTTGGAGCAAATCATGTAAGGCTTGGAATTTGTCTATTTCTCCGTGTGGATTTCCTTGGGTTCCATGCAAAACAAAGTTAGCAAAGTAGAGAATAATTTCCTCACTTCACTCCCTCATGTGTTTCACTCAAGTAATTTTTTTTTCACTCAAGTTCACTCGTGTTTAGTTTTACTCTCAATCAATGGCTTTTCTCTAGATGTGCTCACACTGAGCATTTTCCCACTCAAATCTCTTGTCAAGATTAGTTGCAATAATCAAATTAACACAATCTTACTAAATTACAATGTGAATAAAATCCAAAGACTCAAAATGAAACAAGAAACAAGAAATAAGAAATAAGATATCCTAATGACACTAGGAAAATGAGAATCCTAATTGAACTAGGAAAACAAAATTAGAATTTTGACTCTGAAAATAAAATTAGAAATCCTAATTGAAGTTGGAAAACAAAAGTTAAAATCCTAATAGAACTAGGAAAACAATATAAGAATCCTGATGGGATTAGGAAACTAATGAGACACGAGCAAGGATTGAAATAAAAAGAAAATCGAAATGAATAAGGAAATAGTTAAATTAGAAAGAAATTAGAATGAAAATAGGATTAGAAAAGTCAAACCAAAATTTGGAAAGGAGTAGGAAACCAATCCTAGCTTGTTTTGGAAGGATGCTTAGACTTGGTCAAACTATTTGTAAAATGTTGAAATCTTTTATTTTCCTTGTATAATTTTGAAAATCAGCTTCTTTCCTTGTCCTCTTCACTCTAGGAACTAAATAACTTCTATAAATACACCAAAAAGTCATATTTCAACACTTTTTACTTCTTCTTTTCGTTTTGGACGAATTTTCCTTCTTTTGTTTTTTTTTTTTTTGGCTTTTCTTTTAAATTCTGATTTTCTCTTTTTTTTTCTTCTCTCTCTCTCTCTCTTTTTTTTTTTATAGCAACAAATTGAAAGGAAAATTAACAAACAAATTGAAGATTAAATACAAGAAATCAAACCAAATTTGAAGTCTTCAAGCTTGGGTGAGTCCTCCCTTCTTTCTTCTTGAATTTGAATTGGTTCCCCAAGTAAGTATAGTTTTGACCTTCCAATGAAACAAGGAATAGAAATAAGAATAGGATAGGAAAAAAAGAGATGAACGAAAATAAGACACGAATCAAAGAATGTGAAATAATTTTTTTTTTATTTTCAAACCTAAAACATGAACAAACAGAGTTAACAAGATGAAAACAAAGGAATTTAACGGACACAAAGACAAACAAAAAAAAAAAGAAACACAAATAACATTGGAAAACACAAATGAAATGGAAAGATATAACCTGATTTAGAGCCTAAGCTCTGATACCAAACTGATACAAACCCCAAGTATATTAAACTTGAGACCCAATTATCTTTACACTTGGAAGCAACTCCTTAGAAAGCTAAATCAGATTTTCCCCAAGTCCGCAACCCAAATCCAACTCGTGATAGAGCACCTTAGAATATGATCACCTTTGGATGTGATCTCCGCGACACAATACCAACTCATGAAAGAGAACCTTGGAATAAGTATGCACAAAGTAATTAACTTTGATTGTATGAACTTGATTCAAGCAAGAATCAAAACTAAGAGATCACACTCTTAAGAAAACTGAATTTTATTTATCATAACCTAACTTGATTTTACATGAATAGTTGAGTTTATGTGGAGGCTCAACCCTAAATTAGAATTAGCTAAGGATTAGGAAATCTCCTAAATTAGAATCAACTATGGAATAGGAAATCTTTTTAAACAGGGAATTGAAGGTTCCTAGTTAGAAATTGATTCCTAAAAAAATAATAAGCTATAACTGAGTTGGGCTACTAAATATGATAAGTTTTAAGGCCCAAAACATCTAGAATTAAAGTAAAATAACAAAAATAAAAAAAAATAAAATGAATTACACAGTTCAGCTTTTGTTGTGCTCGTAACACTATTGCGCTCGCAACAGAAGGTTCTCAACCTGCTGTTGTCATGGTCGCGACACCCTTCGCAGGTGCGACGCTGCTAATTTTAGCTTTTGTGCACTTTCATCTTATGGCCATGTTTTATGCTTGACTCTTCATATATTTGACCTTCCTCCACTTGAATCATTATCACCCAACTTTGATTTGTGTCTTGAATCCCCATTTTAATGAATGATTCATTCTTACATTCTTGAATTGTGGCAAGATCATCCCAGAAGCCTTGAATCATCCCAATTAGTGCTTCCTTGAATTTCTTCATTCTTGCTCTTGTAATGGGACTATTAGGAAGTTGAATTAGATCCTTGCCTTTATATACTTCCTTGTTTGAATTAGAAGGTGGGTAGAATTGTTAAAGGATTATGATTGCTAAATACTTTACAATCCTGGTAAAGCTAATGTTGTAGCAGATGCACTAAGCAGGAAGTCAATGTGTTGTCTCTCGCATATCGCCTTACAAAAGAGGCTAATAGTAAGAGAGTTAAAGGAGATGTTTAATGAAGGTTTATGGTTGGAAGTAGATGAATCGCAAGTGCTATTAGCTTACTTCCATGTAAGGCCCAAACTCCTTGATGAAATAAAAATGTCACAAAATCAAGACCCTCAGTTAATGAAAATCTTCGAGGATGTTAAAAAGGGATAAGCCTTAGAGTTTCAAATTGAAGAAGGTGTTTTGAAATGTGGAGATTAATTATGCGTGCCTAATGTAATGGAGTTAAGGGAAAGAATTCTAAAAGAAGCACATCAAACTTTGTATAGTGTACACCCAGGAGCTACTAAAATGTATCACGATATAAAGACTACCTATTGGTGGCTTGGAATGAAGAAAGATGTAGCGAATTTTATAGCCTCATGTCTCACTTTTCAACAAGTGAAATTTGAGCACCAAAGACCATCCAGATTACTACAAGAGATAAGGTTACTATAGTGAAAGTGGGAATGGATCACCATGGATTTCGTAGTGGGTTTACCCAAGACTGCAAAAGGGTATGGCTCAATATGGATTATAGTAGATCGGTTGACAAAATATGCATAATTTGTTAAGGTAAATACTACATATTCAATAGCCTAATATGCTCAGGTATATGTCAATAAAATCCTAAGATTACATAGGGTTCCATTTTCCATTATCTTGGATAGAGGGACTCAATTCACATCGAGGTTCTGGCAAAAATTACAAAAAGCTTTGGGTATGCAACTTGACTTTAGCACGGCCTTTCACCCACAAACGGATAGGCAATCTGAGAAAACAATATAGACATTGTAGGATATGCTTCATATATGTATTAAAGATTTTGTTGGAAGTTGGGATAAACATCTCCCACTTATTGAATTTGCATATAACAATAGCTACCATTCCTCTATAAGAATGGCACTGTACAAGGCACTATATGGCAGAAAATGCTGATATCCAATTTAATAGATTGAAGTGGGTGAAAAGTATCTTAAAGCTTCGGATATGATTAAAGAAGCCGCTAAAAAATTAAAGATAATTCAAGAAAGACTGAAGACTACTTTTAGTTACCAGAAGAGTTATACTGATGCCAAGAGGAAGGATGTCCATTTCATGGTGGGTGACTATATCTTTTTGAAAGTCTCCCCCATGAAAGGAGTAATGAGATTTGGTAAAAAGGGAAAATTATCCCCATGCCTCATTGGACCTTTTGAAATCCTTGATAAGGTCGGGGAAGTTTCATACCAGTTAGCATTGCCTTCATCATTGGAACATGTGCATCCGATTTTACATGTGTTGATGTTAAGGAAGTACATTCCTGATCCTTTGTATGTATTGCAACCCCAATTGATCGAGATTGACCAATACCTTTCTTAAGAAGAGGTTTTGATTACAATACTAGATCGACAAGTGAAGAAGTTTCAAAACAAGGAGATACAAATGGTCAAAGTTCAATGGTGCAATCATAATATGGAAGAATGTACATGGAAAAGCAAAGATGATATGCTTCAAAAGTGCCCATAATTGTTTAATTGGTAACAAGTGAGTTCTTTTAAAAATTCGAGGATGATTTTTTTTTTTGGGGTAAAATGTAACACCCAAATATTTTATAACTCATTCTAGTTACTAATGATGCTAAAAGACTAGATCTTTGAATTTTAGCATAGTATAGAAATGAAAGAAAATCAGTTAGGAACTTTGTGATACTATTTGAATTGTTTGCCTAGTACATGATCTTATTATGCCTAACTATTCTTTAATAAATCAAATAAAGTTCATATGACAACTAATGATGTATGCAAAGAAGTTTGAGAATATAAAAATTGAAAGTTATAGTGAAAGGAAAGAAAAGAATTTAAAAGGAAAATTTCTATGTATGTTAATGGGCTTATAGGCTTGTTAATGGGTCTTGAAATAACAAAGGCCCAAGACCGATATAAGGAGGCCAGCCCATTAGGCCCAAGAGTTAGTAAACATAAAAACTTGTGAGTTAAAAATTTTGGCTTAAGACAATAAAAATATGTTGTAAAGAAAGAGTTTTAAAATTTGACCAACTAGCCATCAAAAATTGACCAAGTCAAAATCCTAATCTAAGTTGAACTCTCACCTTCTCTACACATGAGTCTATATTTATTTTGAGCACTCCAACACCACATGATAAACATCACCATTATAGAGAGAATCCTATCCATCCAACTTGATCCAATCTTAGCCATTTATTAAGATTAAACCTTAACCATTGGATTTAGCTTAATCAAATCCTCACCATTCAACTCATCATATATACATGCAAATTTATGTTATGAAACAATATTTTGCCTATCTCTACACCAAAGTTTCAAAGTAAGAAAAGAGATTCTCTCTACATCCATTGCAATAAGAGTTTTAGCAAATCAAAGCTAACCAAGGTGAGGACTTATGATCAGATTCTCTTTTCTATGTTCTAAGGTTGATTTTAGTAATTTGGTTGCCAAAAACTCTCTTTTATACCATATGAAGAATTCAGCCAACTTAGTGTGAATATACAAAAGATGTAGTTTTGAATGATTTTAGATGAAATATGGAGATTTGGCTAGAGAATTAAAGGATTAACAGAAAGATAGGAAGAGAAAACATGAAATATACTTAAGCAACACTAAAGGGAGGATTCGGCCAACATTAATAAGGTAGTGTTCTAAATTCTAATTGAAAACATATATGATTATTTTAGATGGAGAAAAATGATCTAGAAGTGTTAGAATGAATTTTGAGAACATGATTCAAGACTTGGAAACCTTAGAGGCATAAACATAGTTAAAAGAGGAACTTGGTGTTGTCACATCCCAACTTTAGAGACATAATGGTCCTAGAACATAGGGAGACATAAGGTCACCCACGCCCATAGAACCCATTCATACTTATACAAATCATGCTCAGGATCATACCAAACCTTATACAATAACTCATTTATAACATTTATATGAAAACCTTTAGTTGCAGAAGACAATAATTAAATACTTCATATACAATCCATAAGAAAATAATATTTACAATCCAGTTGAAACCTTAATAAATAACATCTCAAAATAAACATTAAAAAAATAAATATTCCTGGAGCATCTAATGACAACCCTTTATAGCATAGTATTTTTAAAGACTTGGACAAGGAATTTCCTAAGCAAAGTAGAATGCTTGAGCTATCATCTTGCCTCCTCACATTACTCACCTAAAACTACACAAGGGAGAAGGGGTGAGATAGATGATCTTATTGAGTAAACAATACAGCACATACATTAACATATATTCCTTAGAAAAGGAAACTGATAGCTTATACACATAGTTCATGATTTACAATTCATGAATCAAGTTGCAATTTAGCAAGGTTTTCAATTTAGCAAGTTTGCAGAAATCACACTTATAACACATAGAGAGTGAACGCTATTGCCATAATCACTCAAACACATAGGGGAGAGGTGGCATTAAACCATATTCCAACTCCTATCACATAGAAAGGCATGAAGCTGATCAGACCCCACAGCTAAAATCGCCCCTTCTAACTGAGGTGGATACACAACCCCTATCCATTGTGTTAAGACCATGTGTACAGGTTTCGATGATTTCCCGCATTGGCATGAGGACTTCTGTATAAAGGGTTAAGGGTACTATAGCTAGAGCTAATGGTAATCACACATGGCAATAACATTTAAGGCAACAATAACATGTATCACAATAGCAATAACAGTTTAACTTTTTGAACAAAAGATACAAGAATAGTGTAGTTCCAAAAAGAATACAAGTTAGGGCAATAATCACAAAGGAATTATCATTAGATAAACAAAAATGATTTTTGGACTAATGGTCCTTTGGCAACCCAAGCTTAACAAAGAAATCATAGAGTTTCATTTTAAAAGTAGAGAAGAACTTGGGTTTCAGGAATATCAAGGTACACATATCATGATAGCTTGTACTTATAACAATATCATAATGTTTATAACATTATCATAATGTTTACTCACCTTGTAGTTCTTTTGCTCCTAGTACGCGTAGCCCTTTTGAACCTCTAAACTCCTTAAGCTCTAACACAATATTTAATTCAATACTTAGTATTTATTTAATTATGATGCTATCCTAACCCATAACTACCCCATGCACATATAAAAATTATAGACATTGGGATAAAAATCCCAATGTAAGTTGAACAGATCATCAAGGAGAAAATCTGAATTTTCTGACTTTCTGCACTTTCCATCTATTACATTAACATGCAAAAATATGGTTTGAGCCAAGATTTTTTATATAAACATAACAAAAATCATTTTAGAACATTAATTCATATGAATTGGCAGCAATAGGTACAACATATGCATGAAAATTCTAATTTTTAATTTTAGGATGAAAACTATGCGTTTTCTTGCTTCCGGTACATTCTGGTCATTATAGTAATATGTAAACAGGTGTTTTAAACCATTATTTTTCATTTAATCATAACAAAAATCAGTTTAGAACACCATCATACACAAATCACCAGCCACATATATATGTAATCATAGAATTTTCCAACTTTTAAGTTCTAGAATGAAAACCTTAAATTTCCTTTTTTTTGAAACTTTTTTATCATTACAGTAATATGCAAAAATATGATTTAATTCAATATTTTTCATCTAAACAAATCAAAAATTAGTTTAGAATATAATAATGTAGAAATTCCCCCCCCTCCTATTGAGTTTATATTTGAAAATTTTCAATTTTGAGTTGTAGGATTCACCTTTTGATAAATCGCGTAGAGAAGTTGGTGTTTTTAGTAGAGAAATTAATTTCTCTTTGAAAACTCATCCAAACTAAATTAAATCTATAGAAATCAGTAAATAACCAATTCAAAATAATTTTTTGATAATTTATTTCATAGAAATCATATAAGAAATCGAAAGGAAAGGAAAATTTATGAATACGGTCAAGAAATTGCAAAGTTGAAGGTTTTTTGTGAATTTCGGTAGAGAGAATAATTTTGGAAGAATTTTTCTACCAAAATAACGAAATAACAGAGTGTGGCTACTAGAATTCAAGTGCTATTCAAAATTTAGAATTTAAATATAGGATTTTGAACAATTTCCAAGATTACCCTTAATGAGCTAGGTTAGGAGTGTTTTAGTGTAGTGGGCTTTTTGGTGTTTGGGTTTTTTATTTAATTTAGGGGCTAATTATAGGTAATTAAAATAAAATATTTTTTTCTTATTATTTTCTATAAAGTTTCCCTCAAAACATTTATTTAAAAATTATTTTACAATACTCATAAAATTATTTTATGCTTAAAAATTGCCTTTTTCTATGAAAATTCATTTTATGTAAAATAACTCACAATACAAAGTCATACTCCTTTGGAGGTTCTAGGTAAGCCAACTACGAAGTCTATATTGATGCGTTCCCACTTCCATTTAGGTAGTCGAATTTTTTGTAGCAATCCTGAGGGTTGTTGATGCTCATACTTGACTTGCTGGCAAGTGAAGCAGGATGCTACAAACTTAGCCACATCCTTCTTCAGTCCAAGCCACCAATAGTTAGCTTTCACATCTTGGTAGTTCCAGGATGAGCACAGTCAGGTGTCTAATGTGCCTCCTTCAATATCCTTTCCCTTAGTCCCTCCACATCAGGCACACATACTATTTCCCCACACTTAAGGATTCCATCATCTACTTCAAACTCAGGATCTTTCCTTTCTCTATCTCATCCTTTAACTTAACTAAGTATGGATCTTTACCTTGTGAAGCCTCTGTTTCCTCTATTAATTTAGACTTCACTTGAAAATGAGCCACTAAAGCTCTCGATTCTCTGACCTCCAGCATCAAACCTTGATTAAACAATCCTTTTAACTCCCTCATGATCGGCCTCATTTGTATAGTCACATAGGCTAAGCTTCCCATGGATTTCAGACTCAAGGCATCCACCACTACGTTTGCCTTTCTAGGATAGTAGAGAATCTGACAATCATATTCTTTTAATAATTCAACCCATCTCATATGCCTCAGGTTGAGGTATCTTCAGCTTAAGATATACTAAAGACTCTTATGATCTGTATAGAGCTCACACTTCATTCCATATATGTAATGTCTCCAGATCTTTAAAGCAAACACTACCGCAGCCAATTCCAAATTGTGAGTAAGGTAATTCACTTCATGCTTTTTAAGTTGTTAGGATGCATAGGCGATGACTTTACCATTTTGCATCAAGACTTGTCCAAGTCCTACTCGTGAGGCATCGTAATAAACAGTGAACCCTTCTTCTCCTTTTAGTAAAGCCAAAATTGGGGCTGATATTAAACACTCCTTGAGCTTTTGAAAGCTCTCCTCACATGACTCTTCCCAATTGAACTTATCTTGCTTTTTGGTCAACTTGGTTAATGGAGCTGCTATCTTAGAAAAGTCTTGTATAAATCTGTGATAATACCCAGCTATGCCCAAGAAACTCCGTACTTTCGAAACCATTATGGGCTGTGGCTAGCTTGCTATTGCTTCAACTTTCTTCAAATCAACTTGGATCCCTTCCTTACTCACTACATGTCCAAGAAAGTTGATAGACTCCATCCAAAACTCACACTTAGATAGCTTAGCATAGAGCTAGTGATTCTATAGGGTTTGCAATACAATCCTTAAGTGCTCTTCTTTACTCTTAGAGTAAATCAGGATGTCATTAATGAAAACGATCGTGAAATTATCAAGGAATGGCTTGAATACTCAATTCATCAAATCCATAAAAGCAATAGGAGCATTTGTCAGACCGAATGGTAGAACCGTGAACTCATAATGTTCGTATCTAATACAGAAGGCAGTCTTGCAAATGTCTTCACTATGGATCTTTAGTTGATGATAGCCAGACCTTAAGTTGATCTTGGAGAAGTGATAAGCTCCTTGCAATTGATCAAAAAGATCATCGATCCTTAGCAAAGAATACCTATTCTTCATAGTGATTTTGTTAAGTTGGCGATAATTAATGCATATCTGGAACGAGCCTTCCTTTTTCTTTATGAATGGAATTGGAGAGCCCCATGGCAAGCTACTTGGTCAGATAAAACCCTTGTCGAGTAGATCATATAGTTGTGTCTTTAATTCTTTCAACTCCATTAGTGCTATACGATATGGCGCTATTGATATAGGCTGCTACTCTCATAGTCAGGTGGTATTGTAGGTAGGTCTCTTGGAAAGACATCCATGAATTCATCCACCACTAGAGTGCACTTGTCTCAAACGGCAGCCTCCTTGTCAGTATCGATTACATAAGCTAGGTACGCTTGGCACCCTTTCCTTAACATCCTTCTTGCTCCCAAAATTGATATCAAGTTCGGAGCATTCTCATTCCTATCTCCTTGATACATAAACTTCTTCCCATCCTTGGTTCAAAACTCAACAAGTTTCTCTCTACAGTTAATACAAGCTCCATGCTCATAAAACCAGTTTATCCCTAATATCACATCAAATTCTAGTACATCAAATTCTAGCAATTCCACAGGAAGTTTTTTTTCAATAATGTCTACCTCACAACCCTTAAACACATACTTTACTTCCATCACTTCCCTCAAGGGAGTTGATACTACTAAAGGTTCACTCATTAATTCCTTATTTCTACCAAGACTCTTAGCAACACATGGTGATACAAAAGAATGCATAGCACCAAAATCAATCAAACATCTTACACTATCAGCCTTATATCTCTTTTCCATTAACTTGGCCTTATCTACCAACTTGGCCAAGGTTAGAAATTATGTTGCTGCCAATGAGTTGAATAGAGGTGTGATCAACCCTCTTAGGAAGTGGTTGATGCAGCTAGCTTTGGTGGGAATGATGTTGACAGCAAACCTGCTAAGTTGATTGAACTCCTTAGCATAATTCGAGACTGACATTCTAGGCTTCTGCTTCAGCTATTCAAACTGCAGCACCCTATCTTACTTTTCGCCTTCAAGCAAGAACTGATCCATCACTTCTTATTTGAACTCTGCCCACGTAGGTGGGTCTACCCCATAAAGTCGCTCCTCGATGTTTCTCTCGTACCAGTACTAAGCTTCCTTTTTAAGTTGGAGTCCTACTAACTTGGTCACTCAAGCAACTGAGCAAGACAATCTATGGACTATCTTATCCATCTCATCTAAGAATTCATGTGGGTCATCACCCTCCTCACTATAGAAGGTAGGTGGCTAAAGCTTCTTGAACTCCAAAACAGTCATCCCCTCGTTAGGTTTCCTTTCCCTTCATGTAGGTGCCACTATCGTAGGAGGCAGAACTACATTTCTTCCTTATGTTGGTAGCGCTTCCTGCCGTTGAGCACACAGCTCGTCCAATTCCTTACGTAAGTCTCTCATTTCCTTGTGCATATCTTACACCTCTTATGAAGATGCTAACTCACTGAAACCCATGGTCGGTGCCCCCAAATTGGATCTTTCTCTTGACCATGCAGGTGCAGAGGTAGCATTTGATGTAGTGTCTGATATGGCATCATCACTTGCCCTGACAAGCTGGGTAGCTGTGCGAACCTTCTTTTTGGGAGGCATTCTACTTATCACGATAAGGAAATTTAGCACTAACCCTTTCTAACCCATTTAACCCCACCATTATACTAGCATAAACATCATGCATTTATCATATCACATCATTAAGCACATGTCATAGATATATCACATATCACAAAGTTTAGCACATATCACATATCACAATCAAATAGCATATATCTCATAATATGAAAATAATCTCCTATCATGATAAGTCAATCATATTATAACAATAAAAGAAATCATTTCATAGTAAGTAACTAGGCAGTCAAAGGGAAATATCATTCATATCATATAAAGTACTATGCCATTTCATCGATCTTCACCAACTACTCATTTTAGCCCCTCGTGTGTCCTCCACTAGGGCAGTCAAGAGCGACATGGCCACTACTACCACATTAGTAACAGAGGAGATCTCCATCTTGACAGCGACTAGTTGAAAACAAAGACCTCGCTGGTGAGTAATCTCCCTCATGCTCAACAATCCCTGTCTTAAGCTACTCCACATCCTCCCTAAAGGCATGAACCAAAAGCCTAAGACATAGGTTGTCCTCCTTCAAGTATGAATAGTCATCCTCTAATTTCTGAATCTTACTATAAACCCAATTATGATCTAGGCACTCCTCAGGGTCCTCCTCTTTATCAAGGGTCTCCTTCCTCATAGGCGAATCACAGACACGACTCTCTCAAACATCTCTGGCCAAGTCCTCTTGCAAGTCACACAACATGCTTTGGGTTGCAGTCCTCGAGCAAGGGTAATCTTCTTGGTCATCTATCAAAAGAATCATAAGGCAAGCAATAATAACAAGCATTACTAAAACCTACTAGAATTTCGCGAAACTATGCTAGCAATAGAATGCAAATGACATGCTAGGAAAATTCCTATGGTCTAGGATTATATTTATTTAACCTAATACATAGACAAGTCTAAACTAGGCTTTTAAAACTATAGCTCTGATGCGAACTTTGTCACATCCCAACTTTAAAGACATGATAGTCCTAGAATATGGAGAGACATAAGGTCACCTACGCCCATAGAACCCACTTATACTTCTACAAATAATGCCTAGGATCATACCAAACCTTATACAATAACTCATTTAAAACATTTATACGAAAACCTTTAGTTACAGAAGACAATAATTAAATACTTGACATACAATCCATAAGAAAATAATATTTATAATCTAGTTGAAACCTTAATAAATAACATCTCAAAATAAACATAAAAAAAAATAAATATTCCCAGAGAATCTAACGAAAACCCTTTATAGCATAGTATTATTAAAGACTTGGACAAGGAATTCCCCAAGCGAAGTAGAATGGTTGAGCTATCACCTTGCCTCTTCATATTGCTCACCTAGAACCACACAAGGGAGAAGGGGTGAGATAAATGATCTTAATGAGTAACAATATAGCACATACGTTAACGTATGTTCCTTTGAAAAGGAAACTCATAGCTTATACACATAGTTCATGATTTACAATTCATGAATCAAGTTGCAATTTTAGCAAGGTTTTCAATTTAGCAAGTTTGCAGAAAATCACACTTATAACACATAGAGAGTGAACGTTGTTGCCATAATCACTCGAACACATAGTGGAGAGGTGGCATTAAACGAAATTCCAACTCCTATCGAATAAAAAGGCATGAAGCTAAGTAGGCCCCATGGCTAGAACTGTCCCTTCTAGCTGAGGTGGATACATTACCCCTGTCCATCAAGTTAAGACCATGTGCACAGGTTCCGATGATTTTTCACATCAACATGAGGACTTCTGCATAAAGGGTTAAAGGTACCATAGAAAGAGCTAATGGTAATCACATATGACAATAACATTTTAAGGCAACAATAACATGTATCACAATAGCAATAGCAGTTTAACTTTTTGAACAAAAGATACAAGAATAGTGTAGTTCTAGAAAGAATATAAGTTAGGACAATAATCACAAAAGAATTATCATTGGATAAACAAAAATGGTTTTTGGACTAATGGTCCTTTGGTAGCCCAAGCTTAACAAAGAAATCATAGTGTTTCATTTTAAAAGTAGAGAAGAACTTGGGTTTTAGGAATATCAAGGTATGCATATCATGATAGCTTGTACTTGTAACAATATCATAATGTTTACTCACCTTGTGGTTCCTTCTCTCCTAGTACGTGTAGCCCTTTTGATCCTGTAAACTCCTTAAGCTCTAACATAATATTTAATTCAATACTTAGTATTTATTTAATCATGATACTATCCTATCTTATAACTACCCCATGCATATATAATATTCACATGCACTTAGAGTTGCACATATAAGTGCACTTTATCACTTGCACATAACATGTTGACTTTAAAAGTCTTGAACACTTAGCCTTTATAGGCCTATATGAAAACACATTATAATTCATGTCAATACCTTTCTAAGGTCAACATAATATCATTATCTTAATATCAATTCACTTTAACAATCATCTTAGTACACTTAGCACTTCCATATATGTCAACTTATCAAATAACCTTTCAAGTGTCATGCTTATCTCTTATAACCAATTCATTCAATCGATCTCTTCATCAATTCAAGATCATTAATTCACTATCAAGTCATCATACAACCTACTTCCATATTATCCAATCACATTCACATATTAATCACAACATAATGTTAAGATACCTTAAGTATACCAAATTGCTTCTAGCCTTATCTAGAGTCATTCATTCAACCAACATGCAATTTAACTATTTATCATTCATACATACATGTCAATAATTATCAAAATACATCACATAAAAATTATAGATATTGGGATAAAAATCCGAATGTAGGCCAAACACATCATCAAGGAGAAAACTTGAATTTTCTTACTTTTTGCACTTTTTGTCTATTATAGTAACATGCAGAAATATGGTTTGAACTAAGATTTTTCATGTAAACATAATAAAAATTATTTTAAAACATTATTTCATATGAATCGGCAGCAATAGGTGCAAGATATGCATGAAAATTCTAATTTTTGGTTTTAGGATGCAAAACCATGCGTTTTCTTGTTTTTGGTCCTTTTTGGTCATTATAGTAATATGTAAACAGGTATTTTAAACCATTATTTTTCATTTAATCATAACAAAAATCAGTTTAGAATACCATCATACACAAATCGGCAACCACATACATATGTAATCATAGAATTTTCTAACTTTTAAGTTTTAGAACAAAAACCTTAAATTTCTTTCTTTTCTAAAACTTTTTGGTCATTACAATAGCAAAAATATGATTTAATTCAATATTTTTCATCTAAACAAATCAAAAATCAGTTTACAATATAATAATGTAAAAATTATGCTCGCCCCCCCCCCCCCCCCCCCTCCTACTGAGTTTATGTTTGAAAATTTTTAATTTTGAGTTGTAGAATTTACCTTTTGAGAAAATCGCGTAGAAAAGTTAGTGTTTTCAGTAGAGAAACTAGTTTCTCTTTCAAAACTCATCCAAACTGAATTAAATTTATAGAAATTGGTAAATACCCAATTCAAAATAATTTTTTCACAATTTATTTCATTGAAATCAGATAAGAAATTGAAAGGAAAGAAAAACTTACGAAAACAGTCAAAAAATTACAAAGTTGAAGGTGTTTTGTGAATTTCGGTAGAGAGAATAATTTTGGGAGAATTTTTCTACCAAAATAATGAAATAATAGAGAGTGGATACTGGAATTCAAGGGCTGGCCAAAATTTAGTATTTAAATGTAGAGTTTTGGATAATTTCCAAGATTACCCTTATTGAGGTAAGTTAGGAGTGTTCTAGTGTAGTTGGCTTTTAGGTATTTGGGCTTTTAATTTAATTTAGAGGCTGATTATAGATAATTAAAATAAAATATTTTTTTATTATTTTCTGTAAAATTTTTGCCAAAATATTTATTTAAAAATTATTTTAAAATACTCATAATATTATTTTATGCTTAAAAATGGCCTTTTTGCATGAAAATTCATTTTATGTAAAATAAATTATTTCATGCTAATGCACTTCATGTAAATCATTTGTTTCAAAATAATAACTCATATTATGTATATTAAAATTAATTTAACATGCCACATACTCATCAATCACATAACACATAAATTCCCATAAAAACACACACTTAACCTTAATAGTTCTAAATCAAGCAAATTGTCACGAAAATTCTTTGGGTAGATATGGGTTATTACAGGTGTTCTAATACTAGATTGTGATAATTAAGTGATCATATATGTTATACATTATGTTAATTTCATATTTCTACAACTAATTTGAAGATTTGAAGAGAAATTATGAGTTTTTCCCCAAATATGACATAAGTGGGACAAGTTAGGATTCATACGAATAAGAGTGGATAAACTCAAATAAATTGGTGGGAATTGATTTTCCAAGTGTTAATTTAATGAATCTATAGTTAATTTGAGGTTTGAAAGTGAAATTGATAATTTTCCCCAAATTATAGGGTTTATGGAACAATTTGGGAATTTTGAGATTTAGACTTAGAATTATAAAATTGAATGAGGAATATAGCTTAGAATTGCTTAGAAATAATAATAAGTATAAGCTTGTGTGTGACACAATTGATACATCTCTATTATAAGTTGAAGTAATAAAACAAGTAAAAGATATAATTAGTAACACCATTAGTTACTAATTAATGTAATTGAAATGTTATGGGTGTAGAACTTCAAGGCAAGGGCAAAGAAATTGCTCAAGACTGTGAAGGATATTAAACTAATCAAAGAATAAACAAACAATAAGGGCAAAGGAGTTAAGGTGAGTACTTAACAATACGATGTAACTATGCCTCTTGCTTATAACCATTGCTTGAATTACCATTCCTTGTTATGTTCTTGAAATGACATTTGATATATGGTTGCCTATTAATTGTTGTACCCTTAAAAATTCATATCCTCCTTATATGATATTTGACTATGATAAGCCTTTTGCCTTAGTCCTATGTTATGCTCAATGATGAGAATGATTGATATGCCAAACTATCTTTCATTGATTTCCTATTATAGACCTTGGATATGTTTTTCATTGACACCCATGAATACGCAGAAATCCTTACTAATGTGAGGAATTACATCAGACCTTGTGCACTTGGTATGAGCTCGTGGATAGGGCAAGAGTACCTAACATCTGTTAGAGAAGAACGCTTAATTGCAAGTCCTTATCAGTTTTGCGTAATGTGATGCATGTGAGTGAGCAAGGTTTAGACCCCCACTATAATATTTATGTCTGGGAAGCTTTCTGCTCCCAAGACATTATTATTTCTGCTAAAATATATTCTAAAGTTCTATATGAACAATTTTGATTAACATCACTCCATTGCTACCTTGAACCAATCCAAGTGATGACCTCTTATATTGCCTTTATATTATGTTATATTATTATGTACTCACTGAGTTTGTCTCATCTCGTAGTTATTTAAAATTTTCTAGGTCAGGGTGACTCATCAGCAAGGTAAATTTTGAGCTACGTTTCTTTGCTTGGGACTTACTAAAAGTACTATGTTTTATGTTGCTTGTGTTATCCTGAGGATAATCAATCTAGAGCTCTATAATGTCTAATGGCTTAATATTAAAGTACGTTGTGTTGGAGAGTAATGTAAATAATTGATAATATTTGTTATGTATATGTAAGTATGATAGTAAATAAGAATGTATATATAGTATTTGATAACATTTATGAAAGATGTTTTACTCATGATCATGAGATGGTACTAAAGTATAATGGTTATAAAGGAATGGTTAAAGTAATAATGGGAAAGGATAAAGAATGAAAGTGGTTTCGATCTTGGGGAAGATGGCCAAATGGAATATGTAAAATAATAATAAGATAAATGGTGTTCTATGGGTTTAGGTCACCTTATATCTCATTGAACTCTAGGATAGTCACAACCTAGAAATTGGGCCATAACATCTGACCTTTGAATTTTGGATTTGATGAACTTGCTGCCTCTTGAGGTGTATTGTTTGATTACCCAAAGTGCAATTGGTAATTACATTAATTTTTTTTTTGTGCTTCAACTATTTGATGAGTGGTCTGTTTCTTGACCTTTTTTGGTTAGTAGCTAGCAAAACAAATTGTTGATAGCACCTCAATTCTAACATGTGCTAGCTGTGGTGGATTTAATTGGCTATTCATTTTTCTCTTTCTCTTTCTCTTTTTTTTCTTTTCTTTCTTTTTCTCTTTTTTTTTTCAAAGCTCATCCATGCACAAATAATTAAAAAAAATGTGGATGTTTTATTACAATGGAGAATTTTATTACAAGACGACAAAAAGGGATTGATATGATCAATGAAAAATATACAAAAAAGAAAAAAAGATGATAAACCTAGACTTGAATTTAGACTTAGACTTCTTTTGAAATTTACTTGTGTATTTACTTTATTGTTGAATGGATGAGTTGAATGATCATGCATTTTATAAATTGTTCATGCATCCTAGATTGTTCATGAAATATATTTTAAGTCACTCTTATATTAATTGGCCAACCTTATTTTATTAAAATAAATCAAAAACCTAGTCCTTGGATCCTCTTTGGTTTTGAGGCTAGTGATCTTTTTTCTCTTAGGTAATAATTAGAGCCAAATGGGTTTTTTCTTTAAATTTTCCAAATAAAAATAAATTAAGGTGGCGACTATAAGAAACAATTTTCAAATCTATCAAAGATAAGCCTAAGGACTTCCCTATGAGTTCTTTCCTAAATGAGCATTTTGATTCCCTTAAGCGGATTGGACTAGTGCTCGGGTGAGGCCTCACACTAACTCTAATGATTAATGAACATCTCCTTTCTTAGTACACAAAAGTGAATGTAATTCTTTCCAAACTTTCATACAATAGTTATATATTGTATGAACATAAAATGACTATATATTTCATCAATTATCTTTCATATTAGAATACCCACTACATGTACATATGTGCCATTTATTTCGCCAAAAAACCTAATTGAAATCCACCCATTCTTATCCTTATCTTTCTTAATATCTCAAACCCCTCTAACAATTATCAACTTCATTTTCTCCAGGGCCCATATATCTACGGGCCGTAGATAGTAACAAATGGAATAACATACACCTCCTAATAGGTTATGGCCTTTAGGGAGTTCATTCAAAAGGTATGGTCAGATTTTGCCTTATGACTGTGTCAGAGAGATTAGGCTGGAGTGCTAGACTTTAAGAGATTGAACTGGGAGGCTAAGTCTTGCTTGTAAGAAAGGTCAGGCAAGGAAATCAATTTGGAAGGCTCAGTCAGATTTGGCCTTAGAGGAAATCATAGGCTTCATAAGTGAAAGCCTTTTGGGAGTGGGCTTCATGGTGAAGGTTTTTTGGCTTGGGCTTCATAGTGAAGGCTTCTCGATTTAGGCTTCATAGTGAAGGCTTCTTAGTTTGGGCTTTAAGGTGAAGGCTTCTCGATTTGGACTTCATGATAAAGTCTTTTGGTCTTAGGCTTTGTGATGAAGGCTCTTGGATTTAGGCTTCATGGTGAAGGCTTTTAGGCTTGGGCTTCGTGATAAAGACTTTTGGTCATAGGCTTCATGATGAAGGCTTTTGGTCTTGAGCTTTGTGGTGAAGGCTTTAGGTTTGGGCTTTTCTACAATATGATTAGCTTTAGTTAGCTATGATGCTACAGGTTTTAGTCATAAGGATACTGTAGGCTCATATATAAGGGTTTGCCCTTTGACATGGTTGCATCAGTCTAAGAGGATTAAGCTGAGAATGGTTTATAAGCCTTAAGAGACATTGATATTAGGGATCATATTTTTTGCTAAAGAGGCTTAATCTTCCAAAGATAATGAGATGTTTGCCAAAGATGCATGGGATAGGCCTTGACCACTCTTAATTTTGAGCCCTTCTTAATCAACTTAAGGATGATAGGCCTTGGGGATATGCCTTGACTTTGGTTCTGCCAAGGAAACTAGATTCAAGGATGATGAGTCTTAATAGACTTAGGATAATGAGATGATGGTATGATTTGCCAATTAGGCTCGAGATGGAACAATATGATTTCATAAAGTTCAAGAATGGTTTAAAGGTAGGTTGAAACTTCTGAAAAGGATAAAAGAGGTTGTATGGTTTTGCTATTTATAGCATGATTCATGGAAAAGAGCAAGTCAAGCTATTATGATGTTTGAGATTGAAGAGACTTTTGGATAGATACATTATTAGTTTGAATGTAGATGACACACTAATTGAATGAGTGGCTAATGGACTAGTGAGAGAAGACAACTTGGGGATTATGCCCCAAATGAAAGATAGGGATGTAAAAGAATTGGTGACTACACATTAACTCTTTGAGCTAAGCAACGGGACAGATTAGTAAGAGATGATGATGTTCTAAGAAGACATACCCCTATTATAAGATAAGGGCATAGAAGATAGCATAAATTTAGAGAATAAGCCTCAAGTGAGGAAGGATGACTTTGAAGATATGAGATAAAAGGATTGATTGAAGATGATTTGACAATTTTGGACACAAGAAAAGATGACTAGGATGAGCTTTCTCTCTCTCTCTTTCTCTCTGAGCTCTAACTTCTGCCTAAACCACCCTTTTGCATTTTCAATTTAGTGAGCTTGAATTAATGAAATTTGAAAGAAAACATTACACCATAATTTAGGCTATTGCTTTTCTTCATGTTGAGAGGCTCTGACCCTCGAATTATGGGTTTGACAAAGGTCTTCTTTGAACTTGTTGCCCCTTATTGAGGTGCATTGTTTGATTACCCAAAGTGCAATGGGTAATTACATTGAATTACTTTTTGCACTTCAACTATTTGACCACTTAACCTTCTTTGGTAGGAGCTGGCAAAGCAATTGTTGATGACATCTCAAATTCTAATACATACTAGTTTTGGTGGATTTAATTGTCTGTTTTTTCATTTCTCTCTCTTTTTCTTCTTTTTGCTTGCTTTTTTTTTCTCTTTTTTTTCTTCTTTTTTTTTTTCTTTTTATCTTTTTTCTTTATTTTTTCACTCTTTTTTTTAAGCTCATCCATGTTGGACTAAATCAATGAAGAAAAAAAATTAATGCAAAAATAATGAAAAGAAAATATAGATGCACTACTATAAAGGAAACTTTATTACATGACAATGAAAAAGGGACTGACATAGTTAACAAAAATACAGGAGAAAGAAAATAAGACAATAGATACTAACACAGATTTTCAGATTTGGACTCAAACTCATATTTAAACATGAGATTTAACCATAGATAGATAAGATTAGCTAGGTTTGAACTCTTCCAAGTCATGCCAGTCGAGGCTAAGGTAAGGTGGGGTTAAGTTGGGTTCAGGTTCTTCATGACTGTTCGGGTTGGTGTTAGTGAATTCAAGTTGAAATGATTCTCTTCGGATGCAAACCTTCAACTTTGATGCATTAGGTTATCAAGTGAGCTTGGTATGTATGTATATGTACATATACAAACACACACACATACACATATACACACACACACACACACACATATATATACACACACACATTTTTTTCAGAGAAACATCCAAAATATCATACATCATAAACATAATTATAAAATTTAATTTCCTTAGCTATTGGGAGGACTAA